>OY740773.1:81529029-82184057 GCA_963513935.1 Aphrophora alni
CTTTTCAATCGCATCCTATATATTACAATATGTCAACTGCACTTCAGATAATCTTACACAAGAATAATTTGAAAATTTCTTCCTCTTTTTTAAATTGTTATTATTAATCATATGATTTACTGTTGTTTCACTCACATGGTCCCCCTGCACCTGCTTATTAAATTTTGTATTTTTTGTATGTAATATTTGAATAATTTCCTATAACTTTATATTTATAATTTTATTTTATTTACAAATTTATTCTTCAATTGTATAAAAATGTTACAACGTGTTCAAAAATTCCGGTTCATGGGTTATTGATATAAGGTCAAAATCATCCTTTTGGATGTTGTAAAAGATGTAATTTCTAATTTCTCAAAATTGGCTGTATCGATTTTGTTCAAATTATGTTGAAATGTGAAAATGAATGACTCAAAGTAAATTAAGGTTCTATTTAAATATAGAAATATTTTTTCTGTGGTTTATTTGATTTTTTTATTTTTTATTTGATTTTTTTTTTTACTGAACTACTTAACTGACATTTTGGCGATAAATAGTTTTTGTTTTGTTTTTTGGTTTCATGATCCAGCCGGATGTTTGAAAAAGTTAGTGTAATGTTTTTTTAGTGTTTATTAGAAGGCATAAAGAAAATTATGACTTGATAGTAATTGACAATAAACCAAAATGATCTTGATTGCAATAATAAAAACTAATAATCTTCAGGAGCTCACTTTAATCACTACAGTTTTGGGAATCCTGAGGGAACCTAGCTGAACCTGTACCTTTTTTCATGTAGTTTTGGATTAGATCTCTCTTATCAAGCCATTCTTGTTCAATTCTTGTTCTTTTCCAACCCTGGTGCTATTAGAGTATTTGAGGGCTAGGGGTTTTTATTTTATGTTCTTTCTTCCTATTTTTTATAAGGCAATGATGGAGCAAGAGGTTTTATTTTTCTTTAAACACAACAAGAAGGAAAAAAAAACACTAATAATTGTACAAACTCTTTAATTAAAACAATTTTTTTTATTGTTATATGTGATAGTGTGAGTGAAAAAATCTGTGCACCATTGATTTTATTAAGTGAAGAAGGGTTGAAATATAACATAATTCCTGGTTTTATGCTTTGTACCATTTAATAATATTTTTTTACTTTTATCATAATAAATTATTCCACCATGCTGTAAGCTACATAAATCTATTTAATAAGTCACAGATAGTTTTTTCTCACATAGTATATTTAAATGAACAGTAAAAATAATACGTGAAACATTTGTATGACTTACAAAAAAAAGCTTGATAAATGGTTTTCATTTAATCTTTAGTCGAGCTGTAGATGAAGCAGAAAAAGTAATATTCATTAGTTCTGTCTAACCTTAGCCTTCAACTCATATGTCTTTATTATTGCAATACAGTTTGAAAAATGTATTTATGGAAAAAAGTTGTCAGATTTTTGTAATTTACTAGACTGATTAATTATTTAGTTTCTATAATAAGCGTTTGTTATATCTTTTTTAGGAATATTCTCTCATTTCTGAAAATAATTTATTTTGCAACTTTGTGTGTATATATATATGGTTTGTCTGAGAAATCTTATTTTATTTTATTTGTATGTCTAAATGATATTTGATATAGAAATTCATATTTATCCGGAAATCGTTCGAGTTAATGGAAGTTTACATTCAAATTGAGATCTTTTTATTACTGGATTCTATATACATTTTTGTTTTAAGTAAGCAATCATTTAGGTGATACAGGGTTTCAAATTATTTTTTAATATATACATTTTCAGCCCTAGAAAGAAGAAAAATTGCATTTTATATAGAAAATATTGAAGATTAAAATTGGGTTATTAAATATATTTAATTGGTTTAGTAAAAAATGTGTCAAATTCAGTGTACTTTGTGAGAATCCAGGATTTATTATTTTTTTAATTGAAATACATTTTATCATTTTAACTGCATTGTTTAAATATCTAATATTTTAGGTTGAATAATTATGTCTTTCAAATAGATGTAGAGTATAACTAGAACAGTTAAAAAAAAAAATAAAATAATAATAATAATAATGTTTGCCAAGAATCAATTGAATCTAGTAATAAAATTATATACTGTATTTGTTTTTGAAAATTTCAATTTCCTGTCACTTCTCCCCACTTTCTGTTAAGAGTTAAATTCTTTTTAAAATTTTAAAATGTTATTGAAATATAAAAATGAATATGATGTTTTAATAATTAAACAAATTTATTATAAACAGGAGTTTTATTCGAATGGAAGAACTTTTAAGGCAGTTTGTATAAGTAGATATATATATATATATATATATATATATATATATATATATATATATATACAGATTGAGTAAAATGTACCACAAAGGACTTAATAAGGATACACAATTATCTTTAATAAGGATAAAATGGATTTTTTGAGTCGTCTTCATCCAAGACGAAGGCTGGGCAAAGTTATAGATTTTTTTACTGTTTTCCTACCATTTTGTATTGACTACACAGTTGTGAATAATTTTTCACTTATTTTGAAATAAGAGAGTGCTTATCCCGTTCCAATAAAAAATCCGTTTCCCCCCCTATGTTAATAGAGTAGGTTATAAAAATTATTGAAATGAAGGATCTAGGAATGATATCTTATTTTAAAAGTTAAGGATGCTGAGAGATTTTGATTTGGTAATTATATAATATGGTTCTCTAAATTTATAAATTTGCAACAACTTGCTACAAAATATTAGAGATATCTCCATAAATTTTATTTTATTTAAAAGATCATACTTTATTCCTAACATTTAAACAACAATATAGTTGAATTTTTGTTTTTATAAATATGTTAAAAATTGGGATTTTAGGCTTTAAACACAATTTTTTGATTGTATGTTTATTTGTTAGTAAAATGAGAAAAACATACATTACTTACAAATATGTTTTAAAATAAAATTATAATATAATTAATATGACCTTAAAATAAAAATAATAAATCATAAATCCGCAAATTATGTATGTAATTTATTTTTTTTTAGCATAGTTTGATTTTAAGCACTACCGTATAATCTAATTACAATGGTCACATATTAGTTATCTAGTTGACTTTACTTTCTTGAAAGGTTCAACATAGTTTCTTTACCTATGACATATATATACCGTCTGGGTTGGAAATATTTTTTTTAGGAAAATTTGTCAGTTTTGTGTTGGTGGATTTTTGAAAAATATATTTCAAAGATTAGCTTAAAATGCAGTCATGTAAAGAGAATTTTTGTTCACCTCATTATATAAAATAACAGTTAAGCATTGACATCGTTGTCAAAATTTACAAAAATAATATGATAATTTTATTAGAGCGATCAACATAACTCTGTCTTGCCATAATTCACGCTAGTAACAGCTAAGGCTAAGTGAATATACAAGAAATATAAAGTCACCTGATAAGCTATCAAAGCTGTTGAACAAACATTATACAAAATACAACACTAAGCAAATACAGTAATATCAATCTAAATAAATTACATCATCAAATAGATTTTACAAATCGTAATAAATTAAAATTGAAATTGCATGGAGTATGATATCTGCAATAATATAATGGTTGATGTAGTCATACTAGGCACACAAAATGTTACACAAAGTATCAGTGACAAAATACTTTTGATCAAAGCATCAATCCAAAGTTAATAAGCTTTTTTTGGTGGTTCGTAAACACGGTCAAAATTTATGTTAATATTATTTGTCTCACTTTAAATATCCGTTTAAATTAAATGTTTTTATTGCCTTCGTATTTAATGGAAAAATATATCTGAAGAGGCTTTGGTTAAATTTGTTATATAGTGGTAATTCAACAGTTAATTTCAAACCTTTATTTAAATTTTTTATTTTAATATCAAGAATATCAATGAAAATCACATTTAAATACTTTTTAATGTAAATATTTAAGATTTTTCTGTTAAGAAAATTTTTTAAATACTTTCAGAGTACAGGTTTATCGGAAAATGTTACACAAATTCTAAAAACCTGTACTAAAAAATATCTTAATTATTTGTATCTACAATTAATAAGTCTTAAGATGTCCTCCATTAGTTGCTCAACACACTTTAAATGTTGTCTGTACAATCTGAAGCATATCAGGTGGCAGCAGCTGCAACAGTTGGTTAAAGTTCTGAATTTTGACCCGGTAAACTATGTTTTTTATAAACCCCCACAAGAAGAAGTCCATTAGTGTGAAGTCAAAACTTCTAGGAGGCCATTGTATCGAATCTTCCCTGCCAATCCATTGATTAGACTAAAGTAACATTAGAGTGATCTGCTTGTTTTATTCATTCAATGTTTTCGTTAGATATTTTAGGTCCCCCAGATGTTTTTTTTTTTTGGTCAACACTTGCTGTTTCTTTAATTGTTTATACCATCTTGTGATGCTGTTTTTGTAAGGAGCTTTAGCACCATAAACACAACGGAAAGTACAAATTTTAACTAGGGGTAATCATAACACATATTGTGGTTACTTTAAACGATCACCATGGCACTATTTTGTTTTGACAGGACTTATGTGTATAATTTGTGCACATCGCGATTGAAGTTCACGCTAAAAATAATTTGAGACGTCCCCGAAAATTTCTCTGATACCGATATTTATTTAGGTCTTGTCCTTTCCAAGATATAATATTTTGATATTGAAGCAAACTTTTCCTACGACCCTGTATTTTATTGTGATGTATTCTTGTTTTTGCACTAACTGTTTCAAACGTTGTTCGATTTTATCAGAATTTGGTGAAAACGAAGCTCATTGTGACTTTTATATTCATTAACCTGATAATTTTTTGGGGGTTTCAACATCTTGACTGTGTGATTAGAGAGGAACAGGTTTTGCTTTATATGTTTTGGTTTAACAAAGATGTTTAACATTAAACTGTCCTGACTGAAACTTTGAAGATATAAAAGATACTGCTAGTGCAACGAAGGATTTCTCAACCCTGATGTTATAAAGAAACTATTTAGGTTTACAAGATTTAGGAAACATCAAAGATTTAGGAGGTTCAAACTTGGTTGATAGCATTGAGATTTTCAGTTTTTATACTACTCTCTGTCTTCATTAGTAAAATGAGCATGAAGTAAAAACCATAATTCACAAGTATCACACACTAAATTTGATCAAAACGTGTAAATCTTAATTTTACTTGTAACAGTACCAACTTTAACTTTATTAAAGTTTATAATAAAGTTTATTTATGCCTAAATAAACCAATTACTGTATCACCAAACTAATGACATCATCAACTAAAGCTAACATTTGAAATCAAGGAATGATATTTGTGTCAGTAAAAGCTATAGGATTGAGAAAATGTGAATTTTTTATTCATCGTGACAGCCAATCGGTTGATTTTAGTTTTTCGATTTTCTCCAAAATATATGACTAGGAATAAATGTTTTTGAAATAAACCTTCCTTCATATTAGTGCTGTGATTTAATAATTTTGCAACTTTTTTATATTTAAACAACTCTAAAAACACTAAACACAATTTGATAGTATCTCTTATATTAATTTGATAACATTACTAAATAAATCCATGTTTTGAGGAAATGTGTTTTTTTCATTTTGCGCCATTGTTTGCTTTAGAGTCCTATTTTTCTTATAGGCTGCTCATTTCTCTTATAAATATTGTTTTTGTTTTTTAAATTTTTATTGTACAAACCAAGTTATTTAAATTTATTTTATTTTTTTTAAATCAGAGCTCACTCAAAATTTGTTACATAAAATGATCGTTTTATTTTATACTGTATGTCTTTTTTTTTATATGCTTTTATTTTATTGTTTATCATTTTCATTTTATAGTCTAGATGGTCATTTCATGTGGGAGAAATTTTGAACATAGTAAGTGTTCTATTTCATGAAATTAGCACGAAGTTAAGTTGTTGAAATTTAGGTAAAACAGTAATATTGTGCCTCCATATTGATAATTTTTTCTTGCATTTAAAAATATCATTTGTTTGCATGAAATGAAAAATATTGTAATAGTTTTTCTTATCGTTATATGTATCCAGTCTGTTCAATACGTGTTGCAGATGTTTCACGATTGATCTTATTTTTAAACACTGTTCACAAAACATGTTTTCAAAACACATAATTGTGAATCTTATAAAAAGTCATGTTATCTTCATCCCTGAAAATGACGCTATCATATATAAAACATACACGTATTAGACAAGCTGGATAGGGTATGATGGTAAGAAAAAACTAAATGTATTATTATATACATTATCCGAAGCTAACAAGTAATATATTTATAGATCTTTTACTTGTCTGAGCAATCTCATATAAATGATTAAAGTTTATTGCTGTTTCGCCATTTTTGAGGCATCATCAGAACATGTAGAACACTTATCACATTGAAATATGTTAAAAGAATTTATAAAGACACACATTTAGAAATCACAATTTAAACGTTCACTTTCATATTTTTGACTGAATGACAAAGTTAATATAGTATTAAAAAAATATAGTATTCAAAATATAGTATTGCTTTCGTTACGTTTAAATTGTGATTTCTAAATTTGTGTGTTTATAAATTATTTTAACATATTGTAATGTAATAATTCTACATGTTCTTATGATGCCTGACAACTAGGCGAAACAGCTGTAATTTTTAATCGTTTATATAATATTGCTCAGGTAAAAGATACTAGTATATCATTTTATAGTAGCAATCGGTAAGGTTACATCAACATAAAATAAATGGACTAATAAATAAATAACGTTAATTAAATATGATATTTACAATTGCTAGTTTAAAATAAACCAAAGTAGCAAAGCTATATATCATGAGTTTTTTATTACAAGTTGAAAGGAATCATAATTTTGTTACCGGTATAATAAGAAAACATTGTTGAGCCAAGTCACTGTTAGATATGAATAAAGTATATATATATATATATATATATACATATATATATATATATATATATGTATATATATATAAACTATGGGTGCAGTTCATTAACATTGACAGTGGACCGAATAGAGTCTATATTTATTTATAGAAGAAGCACATTTTTTGCAGGTTTTTCTAGTCCGCTTATTAAATTTGAATATATAACCCACTATTGAAACCCCCCCCCCTCTTCTCATGCAGCATAGACTAACAGATTTATTCATCATAATTCACAATATAGATAGACACTTTTAGTGTAAAGTGCTTTCAGAAGACCATCTTAAATTATAAGATGGCATGAGACATCAAATTTAAATTTAAAAAAAACTTGGGTATCCATGGGATTAAATGAAATCCAAAATAATTGTATGAAATTTCTTTACCTTAATTCAATTTATGTTAAAACCTGCACTAGCTCAAGAGCAGGGGTAGATCTGAGAGTTCAACCTCTCACAATGAGGTAAAAAGAGTTGCCAATATAAAAGTGCAGGGTAGAGCTTGATAGTCATAAATTGAAAGCAGGGTGTGGAGCATTTGGCTGAAATGTGACAAATACCTATTAAGGGTGGTCCATAGCCCAAAGCTATCTATTCAATGATAATAAACATGTCTCTATAGATAAAATGTAGTGTTTTAATCATAAAAATATATATTTTAGCACTTTCTGCTGTTTTTATTGTTCCAACGTAATGGTTTAAAACATAGAACACAATGTTTTTACCCTAGTATTTAACTTTAACAAAAATATATTAACATTTTGGGAACAATTTTACAATTCTCTTTTGGGAAATATTGACTACTTGTATAAAAAATGTTACACAAATATAAGTCCAGAATTGGTTGACATATCGATACCAAATTTTTAGAATGTTTTAACAATTATTTTCCAGAATATGTTTTAAATGAGATTTATTAAAATTGGTTCATAACAAATATATCGAAAACAATTGATTTTATAAAATAAATATTATATTAGTCCTTTTAAATGCTGAACAAGATGATAATTATTTTTATTGTATCTTAAAAATAGCTGAAATTTCGGTGAGGAAACCATAAAACGAACAAAAATCTTGTTAATTTACTAAAACTTGTAAGAGCTTTTCTTGTTCATCCAGTATCCAGCTTTTAGTATAATAATTATTTAAAATTTTTATTTCTAAGTGCTGGTAGACCAAGAAAAACCTAGTATTTTCTAGTAAATTACCATTTAAGTTTTTACCAATATATAGATTACTCTTCTACATAGTAAAAAAATTAAAATATTAACATTAAAAGGGCTAAATACTTTGTAAAATCATTGTTTTTTTACATATTTATTATCAAACGTTTGAAATAAATACCATTTTTTTAAATCAGATAATTAAAAAAACAAGCATTTGTTAAAACCACACGACTTAATGTCCTTAGGCTTATAGGGACAATTATTTTTATAAAGTTGAAGTCTACTTTAAATTGTACAGACAGGCAATGATGCATATGATATTATAAAGGGTCTTGGTTTTACCTACGGACCCTAATAAAGAGAAATCAATGATGCAATCCATCTTTTAAAGGCTGTTGAATTGTTTTGGAAAATTCTTGAGTAATGTTATGATTATCTTCTAACCTGAAATAATGTTCTATTTTGTCACGAAGTCATTTTATACTTTATAATTATAATTATATATATACTCATATACCACACATTTTTAAGTTAGTTATGTAAAATTAAAATTAAATTATGAAAAAAGTAAACAACACGATTTTGTGATACATCATTGAATATAGTATGGCTTCAAGTTTTATTATAGCTAACTCTATTAGTTCATGATTCCCCCCACTTGATGGCATTAGTCGTCATGGAGTCTTACACAGGTGCGAGCCTGCTCAGTGCTGTTTATGGTTTCATGAATGGGGATCGGCTACCACTGTTCTAGGACAAAATTTCATAAACAACCTCCTAAAAAAAGACTGTTATTGAATGATAAATCGTTTTATTGAAACCTGTAGTGTAGCCACAAGGTCTTAGCACACATGGTTGACCTTAAATTTCAGAAGGAAGGATCCAACAAGTGCGCCAGTCATTCGTTTGTAGTCCACAAAAATCTGTGGCACATGCCAGGTTAGAACAGATTATTCCAAAGACTACAATATGGAAGACATTAAAGAAATGACTTAGTTTTAAACTATAAAGGTTACAACTTACAAAAGCTGTGAGTGACAGGTGGAAAATTAAACAACATGAGTTTTGTGTTGGATTGATGAACAACATTGAGACTAATGAAAATTACCGTAGTAAAATCGTATTAGCTACCATTTAAATTTACAGATTTTTCTTCTTGCTGAGTCAAATGTAACTAACATTTCATACCTGGACATGTTTGACAATTATCTAATCCCACAATTACAAGAGGATGTGAGTAGATAATTCATTTTCCAGCAAGATGACTCACCACCACATTTCCATCATGAAGATATCGCATACTTCAATCGCACCATGATCACCAGATTTAACTCTGGTGGACTTCTCTGAGTGTGGCTACATTAAAGACAAAGTCTTTTTTCCGACTCTTCCTGGAAGTGTTGCCGAACTGTGGGGTCGGATAATAGAGGCAGTTGTAACAATAGATATAAAGATGATTCATAGGATTTGGAACGTAATTAATTATAAATGGGACATTTGCTGTGTTACACAAGGGGGCCACATTGAATATGGGTCATTCTGTATCATATCAACACACTTAAGTAAAAAATTTTACTTGACCATCTCAGATTTTGATGAAATTTGGCATTGAGGTAAAATTCATGTAGACTAAGAAAAATGTCAAGTTTTAATTTTGAAACTTCGCAAGTCTTATTGTAAACTACTTTTGGGAATTTTTTTAACGTGACTTTTTGGAATTCAAAATTTTAGTATCAGTTTTGGAAAAAAAAACTTTCTACCCAAGACCCACCCCCTAGATGTCGAATATCAAATTAAAGGCCATTAAAAATAGAAAAAGAAAAAAAATAACACCATTCCCAAGTCTCTAGCTCAATTAGATGAGCAATTGCAATTTTAGTAATTGCTGGCCGAGCGATTATGGGCGATTTTTGAAAACTTTAAATGACCATAATTCAAAAACAGGTTGACATAAAAAATTAAAACTTGACATTTTTCTTGGTCTACATGAATTTTAGCTCAGTGCTAAATTTCATCAAAATCTGAGATTGGTCAACTTGAATGGGTGTGATGATATGACATGGAATAGGTCATATTTGTAAATAAAACTTGAAGATGTACTACATTAAATGGTATCAGAGAATTTTGTAAGTTGTTTATTTTTATGCAATTAAACATTATTTTGTATAAATAATTTATAAATGCCTTATATTGTTTTCCCACAACTTGGACCTATTCATCAGAAAGCAAAAAATTATCAGTAACTTTATGTTGTAAAAGTAATATTACCTGATATGTAATAAAAAGTAACTCTAAAATAGGTTGATGAATGTTGGATAACTTTATTAAATATCAAGAAAAGTTAATAAACATTTTTAAATAATGGTCTTGCAAACCTGGAAAAGTCTGGAAAGATTGCTTATGCTTTTTCTAGTTCATGTATATGAGTATGGGGTACCGCCATAATTGAGATATTTTTGTTCACCTTGGTACCCCTTTGATCAAGGCTCTGGACCTAAATTAACCCAGTATTATTTTTCTGCCTGTTAATTAGATTTCTTGTCCTATTAGCTGTATGAAAATAAATAAGTGTATTGTTAGTTTTTTAACTGAATAATATTCACATTAAAATGAAAAATGTAATAATTTGAAAAATATAAAAATAGTTAAACAGAATTAAAACCAATGGGTACAAAATATGACAATACACTTAATCTGTTATGTACTGGAGTATTTTAAATCAATTTTATTTAAAACACACTTCCATTTTAATAAATAACAACTAGTTGGCAATATAAAACTGCAGGGTAGAGCTTGGTAGTCGTAAATTGAAAGCAGAGTGTGGATTGTTTGGCTGATAAATATCCATTAAGATTGGTCTAAAATCCAAAGTGATAGTAAACATGTCTCTGCACATAAAATGTAATGTTTTAATCATAAAAATTTATTGCAGCACATCCTGCTTGCAGTTTTTATTTGTTTTTAGTGAAAATCAAAGTTTAAAAACATGAAAATTTATAATTGTTTGATTTTTATAAACATTTTTAGGAAAATAAATTATTTTTCAATATATTACAATCTTCAATAACCACTGCAGTGAAATTTACAATATTAATAGATAATTCCCCCAATGAAGACAGGATCGAAAAACCTTCATCCAGAATAAAGGCTTATGCAAGGCTACCCTCAGACCACAGTGTCCCATGATTCACCCGAGTTGCCCTATACCTAAGGTCAGTACTATCCCTCCAAGTCTACCTGTAGGAACTTCTCTCAATAGTAATTTACTATGGGAATCCCCCAAAACTATCCCATCCTTGGTGGTGTTCTCCCACCTATTAGTGACCATCCTAGTCAGACACACGGGTATCCCTACTCCCGGCTTAGGTCCTACAAACTCTGATGCAGATTCCTGTTTAGCCAATCTATCAACCTTTTCATTTCCCTAAACACCTTTGTGTACACTGTTTAAAAACTACATTTTATAATATTACCTGCAAGTGTTTTAATCCCTGCTTGACTATCAGTGTAGATATGAATTCGGGTTTTCTTATATGCTCACATCAGATTCTCCTAAAAACAGTCATTGATGCTCATTACTTCCCATTGTCCCAAGGGAATCGAACATTAACCTCGGCATCAGCCCATACATCCCAGTACCAGTGCTGTCCTTTGTCTTAGAACCATTGGTGTATCACACCAAGTCCCCTGAATTACCCAACACATGATCCTTCTCCCCATAGATCAAATACGACTTTAAAGAGATTGAAAAACGAGTATATAATATGGGTACTTATAGGTGCTCATTGGCAGGATTGAGTGGTTGATTTTAACCCGTAATTCTGGCATGCTCCAAGAGTGAGGATCTTCAAAAAACACTACAGTATATTTCCTTGCCTCCGCCATGTTAAATAAATCAATGTGGTGGAAACAAAAGCATGACCTCCATTGCAGCGGTTGGTGTTATGGTCATAAACCTAGCAATACAGAGACAGGCCAGCCTCTGAACCTTGGACAGAGTTGTTTTGTTGTTTTAGCCCCTACCTGCTAGGTTTTAATCCACCACACCACTATAACACATCATGGATCTTATAATCTCAGCGTAGATGTATTTCATCACAACTGGTTTTAATCCTCAAGTTTTCCCTAAAAATCTTCTTACTACCATTAATGATTTATTGACTTTTTCCACAGTGCACCTTAGATTCCAGGATAATTTTGTGTTAAGTAGACCAATCGTAGTTGTTTAACCTTATTCACACTTGGAAGTGTCTCCTCAGAAAGTTTAATACCACTCGGATTTAGAGTGGTCCTCTTTTTTGTAACTGGAATTAGCGTCATCTTACTTTGTTCCCTAAGGTTTTACTTATAACACCAGCCCTCTACTAGCAATAGAGCTCTTTTCATAAGACCCATTTATGAATAAGTGGTGGCACTGTATTCCCAAACCATCCTCAGATAAGCACAACCACATCATCTATATATCCTTGAGTATTTTAACCCTCTGATGAATGAAGATCCAGGAGTGAGTCAACTACCAGGCACTACAGGAGTGATTATAAAACTCCCCACCTGTGGACAACCCTTGGTAAGCTCAACTTTTACCTGTTTCTAAGACTTTGGCTACCAATGAATATGTTCCCCACCTATTTATATATGGTTTTAGTAATACAGTGTCATGGCTAAACTAACCCAGAACAACCTACACAAAATAGGGGTAATAAAATCCACCTCACTTTGCAGTGAAGACAAAAAAAATTCCATCTGAGGCTGGTGATTTTAAGTAGGTTACACGAATTCATACCTGATTTTATCAATGCCAACTATCTGGTTTGCGATATGCCAATACTCCTGAGTTGGATGTCTGACCCTCGCTCCCTGTCTTCATTCCTGAAGACAGAGTTAGGAAAGTGTGTCCTGAGTAAAACTTCAACCGTTTAATTCCCAGTCTCTGTATATTTCAAGCCAAGAAATAAATATTTCTCCTATTGGGTTTAGGAGATCAGAGGCAAGAATCTTATGAAGTCATGTTTCTCGAGAAGTGGAATCTACCTCCTTGTAGATCTTCCTCCAAGATATTAAACAAATTTGGATGATTTTGTGAAAGATATAAATTTCATAAAAAATGGCATGTAAGTACTAATCAGTAGAAAGAAATGACTTTAACCGACTTCGACAAAGATAGAGACAAGACACACCTTCAAGAATTAAAAGGGAACAAATAACAAAACCGATACTATGAATTATAATGATGATGAAATGTATATTGCAACATTAATTCAAGACGCAAGCTGTAGAATACTTCTACAGATAGTTTTAGAATATGAAAACATAAGAACAATTTTAAAAAGTTTAGTAGTTAATTTACAAACCATGTAGAAGTAAAATATTAATAATTTTTTTTAATTTAAATAAAAGTGGTAATTAAAAAGGGTTTGTTAATTTGTTTAAAGTTGATTTGAATATATATGTACTCTCGATACACATTTTATAAACACCATTTATATAAATTTTGTAAAATATCTGATTAAGAGTAAATGTTTTGTTATAGAGAATCGAACATTAGAACTACACTCACCTGATGGTGTTCACAGCTGTGTACTCAGAGCAGCTGACTGTACGGAAGCAGCAACATGGTTTAACACTTTACATTCAGCATTACATGTTCTTACGATGAAAGCACTACATGAAGCAAATAGAATCTTAGCATCACTTGCGATAGAATTACATCACATTGGTTGGTTAGCTAGGAGGCCTAGTAACGAAGTGAGTAATCATATAGTCATTAGTTGTGGTAACATGCATGAGCTTTAATCACACTCACCAGAACTTTTAATGGCAAGTTTTGAAATCATAAATATTTGAATACAACCACTCTTTTTTATATTACAAAAATTTTAAATCCATTTTTTGTCAGACATTCGCCATTTGATTACATTAGTTACAAAAAGTTTATAAAATCACAAAACAGCCTTTTGTATGATTTGACTACGATTATTTCTAACATATTAAAATGAGAGTTAGAAGTTTATTTTAGAAGTCCTTTTTTATTTTTCTGAAACTGAACATACTGTTTATTAGAACATATATCAATAACACATATACACCAGTTTATTATTTATAATTATATCATATTGAAAGTAAAATTAAAATATTATTTCGTCTTGAAGAGACCAAAAGTTTCTATCAATGACTCTACCTTAAATAGTTGCAACTTGTTTAATTAGTTTTTTAACATGAGTACCTTTGTCTCATTAATTTGAAATTATGATTTATTATATTAAATTAGAAATTTTCTTAAAAATACTTTCTATATTAAAATTTACTTCTTTAACAAATTTTTTAACATATTTTATTTGTTATTAAAGTTTCATCATTATTACTTTCGTACACAAAAAAAAGAAGATATTATCTATTGTTCATGTTACCACATTGTAGCAATCTCCAGAGTAGACTTTTGATGTATCGTTGATGTCATCCTTAGGGTAGAAGTTCGCCATTGTCCACGTAGCATCGGAGTCGATCGTCTCCAGTTTATTTGTACGATTCCTATTTTCGCACATTTCGTCTTCACTATATGCAAAGTTTCTGTTTTATTATTCACAGTCTTTCAGAATGAAATCTCGTTTAAACTGTCAATACAAAGAACAAAGTTCAATTCTCACCATACGCTTCAAAGTTCATACACAAAAAATCAACTGTTTCACAATGAAATATATGTCCGTCTGTCTCCGATACACCTTCAAAATGCTATACGATTAGCTGACTCTAAATTGTATATTCAAATAACGTATACCGTTGTATTTTATTTAACACTTCTTATTTTTCACTTTAAAAACGTCTCTTACTATAAAGCACATGTTTCTGCATTGTATCAGAAAACATGTCCGTCCAATTTGATGACTACTTCTAGACTAATTTAACACTGTTTCTCCTCAAAGACTCTACTCCGACTTTAAAATATTAAGTTACATTGTTTATTCCTTATAAAAATCACTTAATTAATTTCATTGTCTACAAATCAGCTCCTTCCCCAAACTGTTCACTTTGAACGTTGTCTCTAGACTAAGTCAACGCACAGTTTCAGTTCCGGATTTGCATGCACTTATATGATTTTTAGTTTCAAACCATGACTGCATGGCAACAGGTGTTTTGCACTTTATTTAAACACAATTTCACATAAATACCGAATCAATCAAAATTACCATCTTGACAAATATATGTTTTGGAAATCTATTTTAATTTCTCTTCCCCTTATTTTAGATGTTATTCAAAGACTTCAACTTGACTTATGTCGTCTACCTTTAAACCAATCATAAAATTCCTTTTGCAACAGCTGATATATTGGTACCAATTCAAAAATTGAGTATTACATGGTTTGACAATTTTTAAATCTTGTTTTCGGTTGGTTCTCTACACACATGATGTTAAACCCCTATCAATACATAATAATGGTTATCTACATGCTAAAGTTGTAAAGTATGATTTTGACCAAAATTGCATACGGGTTGGGGTGAAAGAAGGTTGAAAAATGATTCTCCATATCATTTCAAGAACACATGGTTCTAATGTGATGTGGTGAACATTTTGTAGTTTTCAAAAAATAAGGTTGGACTCTAAATTTGTATTATTCTCTGTTTTTGTTTGAAACTCTTAATATTTATGTATTTTCGAGCACTGAGTTTGATTTTGGTATCATTTTATAAATGGTTCCAAACTGAAAGTAACTCATACTTTTTTCAAAATTTATGTTTCATTAACCGATTTTTATTAAACACTCCCTATCAATTTAAAATGGGTTTTTACATGAATTAGTAAACCTTCTTAACTATTTTGTATAGGCTATGACTAGATAAATATATTGTGTGTGGAGTATCTAAACATGAATTGAGTTTTTAGCTTTCTTAGGTCCTCTTTCATATTTTCTATTAGCTATCTTTTGACCAACTCTTTTGTATTCTTTTTTTCCTCTGAGTCCAATAGTGTATTCGAGGGCTAGGCGTCTAAATCACTCTTTTTTGGTTAAGGCAATGAAGACCGAGATGGTTTTCACTTTTATATGGGGAAAAAAAAAAAAAAAAAAAGATCCACAATATTTAACACAATTACATTGATGTGTGTACACCTTGATCTGCATGCTTCAAATTATATATATGGTATATTTTATGATTTATCCGAAGTATGTGAAATATAATTTTTTCAATTTTCAAAAGGCTCTGTTGCTTATTCCTCTATAAGGTTTTTTAGTGATAAGATTTTGCTATGTATATAAACTGTGAATCACAGATGGGTTTAACTGAAAAACTAAACCTTTACCTTTACTTTACGACTGGTGCGTTTCATTGTCCAATAGCCCAATTTGTTGGAATGGTAATGCGATTAGACTACTGTTTTTATTTTACTCTAATTCACATTTACACACATATTAAAGGAAATCTCAGGGAAAAAAACAGTCTGAGTGAATTATAATTTGTTTGATATATTTGTAGCCTTATGATAATGGTGGGAACTTTTTTTAGTGTTTGAAAAGGTGAAGTCTTCTCAGTGAAAGTTTATAAAACAGTTCAAATTTCATTTGAAGTTTTGTTCAACTACTTGTTAAGCTTCATTTACTCCATTATATTTAATTCTTCGGAGTGGTACATGCTTTATTCCTAGTCAGCTCCTGTGCCTTGGAATATGTAGTAATGTTATTTTAAAATTGAAAATTAAATTTTACAACCTGTACATATATCATTTGGCTTCGTTCTATGGAACCTTCTTCCTAATTCTGTAATAACTGGTATTCATAAATTTCATAACAATTGGTGCATGTGCTTAGTCATTATTGTTTAACAAATATTCAAGCATAAACAAATTAAAACAGGATCTCCCTTTTTTTTGACCCATCACATAACTTTCTCTGCATTATTTATTTGTGAGAAAGTTAATTAAACTATTTCTAACTGTTACCATTTATTAACGGATTTTTCTGGTTAGTGAATTTGTACATGTACCACATATAAACAACACACAAAAACAAAATGTACACTAACGTTGAAAAAATAATAATGTGTGCAAAACATTGCACAAACTTTTTCTCTCACCCATCCCCAATATCAAATAAAAACCAACCTAAACTATTTGTCACCATAAATGTCAGTTCAGTAGTCATCATAAAGTGAAAATGTACCATGTATGTCATCTCTTAAAATATATATTTAAATATGGCCGAAACTTCCTTCACTTATGAGTTATGTCATAAACATGTCGTCATTGTAAATTGTATTTCATCAAAATCAAGTTTTAATGATAGCAACCAAAAAGGTTCGTTTTTGTCAATTATTCTTGAACTGCAATATTTTTTTCTTGCGATTTTGCACATGGATTTTTGTCATTCATTTTTACATTTAAATAAAAATTTGTACAAAATTGGTAGACTCAATTTTTTAAAATTTAATCTTTTATAATAGCCAATTTTTAGTTTTTTATCGTAACTCATGAACCAGATTTTTTGGAGAAATGGCGACCAATACATTTTGCTTGGGTCCTTAGAAGCTACACTTGAACAAAATTTGTTCAAAATTGTTAAAGCCAATTTTGTATAAAATCATAATTTTATGTTTTTTTTCTTCTTTTAACAGAAACCCAAATTTTGACTTATCGAAATAATGTCCCCAGAATGAAACAATGTAATTATATTCCCACATATCAAATTAGATAAAAAATAGTCCATACATTTGGGGTTTAGAACACTACACATACAACAGACATACATTATTCCAAAAACAAAATTTTTTGACCAGGGTGGGGGCTCAAAACATATATACCCACAAAAAACTTAACATTGATTTTTTGACCCATTACATAACTTTCTCTACACTATGTAATATGTGAGGAAATAATTTAAAATATTTTTAAATAATTTATTACATATATAATACAAATACTTTTGTAATGTATTTAACATTTAGAATTATCCACCTTAATATCATAACTTTGGTATAAATGTACTTTCTGCTCTCTAAATTTCACTTAGGTGGTTGAATTTGGCTTTTGAATTCAACACCTTTATGAATATAATCTAAATTAATTTTACTGTTTTCACTTGGTCGTAAACATTTTAACCTATAAATTACTGGTTCTATTGTTAGAGAGAAATGTATAGCTTAAGTTGCAGAGAGAGTGAGAGAGATATTGTTACACAGTATTCTATTGTCCTTGTCTAACACAAACTTGGAACTAATTTTACATCCCTCATCTACTCTCCACCCCTAGCACTAAGTAGGCCAGGCTGTTGGTTAAAATCAGCTGTAATTTATGTTTCTTTTCCATTGTTTTGAAAGAAATATTAACTATAGGTTGCAGAGTTTTATTTGCTAAAGAGACCTAATGCTGTATTTAATCTTCTCCCATTTATTCATACTATAGTGAGAGATATTTGTTTACAGTAAAATCTAATATATCTTCACAGAATTATTTTGTGAGTCCAAAAAATTCACACACTAGAAAAAAACACTTTATCTTCAAAATTTTTAAAGTTTTTTTCTGATGTTCTTCAGTAGGAGTCTTAAATAAATTTGAGAACTACAAATAAATAAACATAATAATATTGTTTATTAATTCTGAAAATGTTTTATTTTTATGTTCTCAAATTCATTGAGGATTCGTGAGTACATCGAGGCCTGTATGGTTTTTAGAATATCATACTTTCTGTCATTGATATATTTAGCTGAATTCATATATGTATATTTTTATGTTCTCTCAAATTCATTGAAGATTCCTGAGTACATTGAGGCCTGTGTGGTTTTTAGAATATCATACTTTCTGTCATTGATATATTTAGCTGAATTCATATATGTATATTTTTATGATCATATTTTTGGAGAATTATAAAAATATGTGCTAAATGGATGAGATTATTATTATATGAAACGTAGTTGCTAAAAACTAAATGCTTAGAAAGTTACATTTTGATATTATTTGAGATATCTAAAGTTTAAAATATCAAAATTAGAAATAACATCAATTATGATATCAAAATTTATATAACATTAGATGAACAAATACTTTAAAACAGTTATTTGGTTTATTATATCTCCAACTTTTCATTGTAGATGAGCAGGTAATAATTTAATAAACTTACTTGGATTTATACGTTTTGATGAAAAACATAAATTCCAAGGTCTACCAGAATTAAGTCATGAATGTATACTACATTTAAGTATTATAATTATGAGACCCATTCGCATTAAAGCTGAATCAATAATAAAATTAAAGCTAGTGTAAACAATAAGTTACTTTTGATATCAAGGAGAAAATGTTCAGGCTCCAGTCATTGACACAAGTCAAGGTCTGATGCATTGACGCACAGTATGATTTAATATTCAGTGCATGATTATTATTATTATTATGCAAGTGTTTCTACAGCAGACCAGTAGTTCAGTTTATAGGTACAATTCACAAATATCTTCAACTTTAAAAAACATTTTCATTTAATTGTTTATTGTAAGGTTTTGGAGAGAATATACATAAAATCTAATTCTTTTAAAAATGGTAATCTGTTTTGATTCAGAAATTGCTTTAAGAGTATATTTGTTATACATAATTTCAACCACTATAAGGTTAAAGTTGTCGATCAATAAGCGAAAGTGAACTATAGATGCTGTAATTAAAAATGTATAGCTTAATGAAAAACAAGACAGGAATTAAAATCAAGAATTAATTTCCACTAAAAGTGACATAATTTGAAAACAATCAATCACAAATATTTGCTCAGTGTGTCATTAGTCATTGGAATATTCAGTTTTAACGAAATGAACAAAAAAAATATTTTTTTTCCTTCAGAGTTTTATCTATTTATTTGTTGTAGAAGAAAACTAGGTATAGAACAATTTTTTAATTATTACTTTTAATTCAAAAATTAGGTTGCATATTACAAAACTAGACCAAGGAAAAGATTCACCAAAGAAACATCATGAAATTGGTTTCAGTCATTTAGGTGGTACGGTGATACAGCAGGATGTCTAAACATTCTCTGATTTTTTCATGGCTTGGTCTTATATAGATTTAAAATTAATAGTTATTTTCCAAATTTTAAATGTCATCAAAAAATGTTGTATAGCTTTAATATGCAATGTAAGAACACATCTAATAAGAGTGGAAAAAACATTGAACAAACTTTCTCATTCACCCATCTATAAAACCACATAAAAACAAACCAAAACATGTTCGTCACCAAAAATGTCATTCCGGTAGTCGTCAATAAAAAAACTGACAATGAACTGTGGATGCTATATTTGAAAAATATTTATACATTGTATTTAAATAGGGCTATAACTTGCTTTGCTTATTAAATCGTATTTGATTAAATTGAGCTTTTAAACACAGAGATTATAGTTCTTGTGAATTATTTTTGAACGCTAATAGTTTTTAACAATTTTTGCACATGGGTTTGGGTAAATAAGCTTCATATTTCACTAAAATTTGAATGAAATCAGTAGAGTAAATTTTGAAAATTATTGTCAGCCCCATGGCCAATTATTGGTTTTTTACAGATAATTCACAAACTGACGTTTTTTGAGAGACGGTGACTAATACGTTTTGTTTGGATCCTTAGAATATATAATACATTTTTTGTTTGCTCATATAATACACTTAAGCAAAATTTTATAAAAATCATTATATCCGATTTGAGAAAATCTTAATTTTGTGTGTCTTCTTTCTGGCAGTTACCCCAAATTTTGAATCATTAAAAAAAAATACAAATACTTCTCAAAATATGTCCAGATACAAAGTTTAATTAAAAATCAGTCCACACATTTGGAATGTTGAGCACTGAACATTTGGCAGACAGTCAACATTCAAAAAACTACTTTTTTGGACCCAGGGGACCTCAAAATGGATATAAAAACTCTAAAAGACCACTAAACGTCATCATTGATTTTATGGAACGATAACTCATAAATTAAAAAAAAAATATATATATATATATATATATATAAATATATAATCTGAAAGCAAGACTTAATATGATAGTATTTTGCAATGTAACAACACATCTAATAAGAGTGGGAAAACATTGCAGAAACTTCCTCTCTCGCCCATCTCTATATCCACATAAAAACCAACCAGAACATGTTCGTCACCAAAAATGTCAAAGCAGTAGTTGTCAGTCAAAAACTAACAATAAATTCATTTTTAGAAAAGTTAAACAATTTTTTAGTTAGTTTTTGAGAAATTTAAACAAAATTGCATTACAGTTGTCTAATACTTTAAGGTTAATTAATGGAAAGGACACATACGAGCTCATTATCTCACCTTTATCACAGATTAAATATTGCCAAAGCTTTGTGCACATAGTGACTAAATGTCTGTCTATAGCATTAAAAGTAATGTCTTGGTCTTGACATTTATTTGGAAAGGTCAAGAAGATGCTTTTTTTTATATATATAGAAGGTCAATATCCTGTTGGACTTTATTTTTCAACAAGGCCTAGGAAAATATACACTAAAGTATGTATTTAACCAAAATCTAAAACTGTGATGGTGTACAAATATTATACAAACTTTCCATTATATATTCCAGACAATATAAATCTATCCTGTCAATATAAACATTAATATAAATAAACAAACCCCATTCTTTTCCACAAGTACACATTTCCTCAGATTTTCAATAAACTTATCAAAATCATTTCCCTAACTTCCACACACACACCCAAACAAAATACTAACTGAACAAATATTTATTGCCATCTTCTTAAAGGTATCTCTTTACAACTAAACTTATATGTGAAAAAGAAAACTGCCACTTTTCTTCATTACTGAGTTTCTCCCCATTGGGAGATAAGTTGGTATAAAAAGGTCACTCCTTATCAACTTTTTGGGAAGTATAAAAAAAGAAGTTACTGTATATATATTTATGCTTGAGCTGTTTCTATTGTACTATAAACTTGTTTTATTTTACTTATGATTTGGGACACTCATATTTTTCATTAAACTACATATTTTAAACTACATTTCATACAAAAAAAAAATTATCGAAATCTGTAAAGGCAATTTGATAAAAAAATGTGTCTTCTAAACAACTAGATGGATAATTTTTTGTTTTTGAACTGTTGACATTTTTTGGAAATCCCATTGTATGTGGATCATTAGAGGCTAAGTTTAAACAAAATTTGATCAAAATCATTAGAGCTGATTTTTGAAAAATTAAAATTTGGAGTTTTGATCTTATGGTAGCTATTTTCAAATTTGAGTTAATGAAAAGGAAAAAAAAATTATGAACACCTAGAGATGAAACCAAAATAAGCCCAACCCAATTTGATAAGAATCAATCCACTCTTTTGTGCTGTAGAGTATTGCACAAAAAGACAGATAGATATAATTTCAAATCTAATTTTTTAACTCGGAGGGAAGGGGTCTAAAATACAATGGTAAAATAAAGACCAAATTAACATAATAAAATTTAAACTTATTAAAATGGTAAGAGATATTGGTTTTTCCCTTTTATAAACTAGCTAAGCAAGTTTCCCTCAATAGCATTAACTAATTGAAATAAAATAACGAAATTGATGGTTGTTGTATAAAACTAGCTATGATTATCCTCTAGTGTCTCATTAACATATGAGTTTTACTTTAATTTTCACTAGAAAACGACTACAATAGTATTTTTTTAAATTACATTTTTTGTTATAATTTCTTCTTAAAGAAGGCAGAATCAAGAAATTTATTCTCTTAGAAATGAAATCAATTATACTTTATGTAAGAGACTCCATTTCTAAAGGCCTTTTGTTGAATTGTTTTCTTTGTGAATGCAAAGTCATTTGAGAAATGTAATCAAGGTGTCATAGCAGTGAGACAGTCAGTATTCTCTGCAATTTACATATTTACCCTGTGTATAACATAGCCTTTACTATAACATTTCAAATTTACATTGTTTTATAAAAAGTATAAAGTATGCTTCTGATAGTGAAAACATTTATGCATTTATATGAATAAATATTAATAACACATGATAGTTTGCAGTTTCCATGTGTATTTTATTTTTACTTTTTAACATATAAGTTAATATAAAGTTTGTGATGCATCAAAAATCAGTGTTGAGTTGTATATCTGTTTTAAATCTCTTAAGCTTTTTGGAATAATGCCTGTCTATCTGGCATGTATGCAATTTTCTACAGCCTAAGAGCACTAATTTCAATCATATTTGTTTTGTCAGCATATTTTGGTTATATTTCAAGCCATTTTTTCCATAACTCAAAATTTAACATGCCTGCTGTAAGGTATTAAAAAAAAAATTAAGTTAATAATTTTATAAAAATGTTGCTAAAATGTAACCTCTGAAGACCTAAACACAATGACTTCATCAAAATTCTCAATCACCATCTCCTAAAAAATCTGGTTTGAGTGTTATCCGTGAAAAAATCGTCCATGGATCTGTTAATAGTTTTGGAAACTTATTTTTAAGCGTCGAGTTTACCGGTTTCGTTCTAATTTTGGGATAATGTAAAAATTAATTATTCAAACCCGTGTGCAAAAAATCACAAGTAAAAGAAAATTGCAATTCGGGATTAATTGGGTAAAAACTAAAATGAACCTTAACCAATATCTTTAAAAAATTTGAATTTACAGTAATTAAGTATGATTATTTACCTTTATTTATCTGGGACAGCTTAGACTCAATTTAAATATATTTCAAAAAGAAAATTCACAAAATGTTGATAAAGATGATAAACTTTTATATCAACTTATAGAATCTTTTCTTTCTAATGTGCTTACACATTACTAAAGACTTTTTGGGTAGATGGCAATGAATATTATTTTTGTATTTTGCATTTTTTTTTTTGTAAGAAAGTAGTGTAGTTTTTACACACTTTATTATCTCTATAAATAAATTTGATGAAATTATTATAATGAAACAAGATTATATATTAAAAAAATTATTACTTCTTTCTTTTATCTCTTAAATAAATAAATATTTAAATTACGTGTTCAAGCAGCAAATCTTATTATCTCTAAGTAAATAATGATACCTCTTTATTTGTTTGAGAATATTCTTCTACCATTCCTAGAATTGTCTTAACTTCTGCTGACACATTTCGGAAGACCTTCATTTTCAAAAGCTATATACTCATATATAGTCAAATACTAATTTATACATAATAGCTTTTGAAAATAAAGTTTATCATTATCAGACGTTAAGAAAATACTAGGAATGGCAGAAAACATCTAAATCAAATCAAATACTAGTACGGCAGTGCAAAAATAGAATTTCATAATAATTTTAACTCTTCTTTCTCATAATATGTGGGGCGAATATATATCATCCAATCTAATGATCTCTTTGTTCATGCAGAAGTCTAAAGCGTTGACTTATCAATAGATTAACAAGAAATTTGGCGTGTGGAATTGCTTTAATTAAAAATTGTTCAAACAATAAATTAATATATCAAACATATTTTCACAGCATTTTATTTTCAACAAGACGTCATTACAACATCTTAGTCACTCTCAGTAGTTTTGAAGTTCACAATACTTAGAGGTTTCATAATCCTAGAGATATTAAGCAACATATACTTTTTTATTTAACTTATTCAATAAAAATCAACTTATAAGAAAGATTTTATTTTTAAACTACATCTTCCGAAAATTTTAAATTCTCTTGTTATGTCTGTAAAAAAATAAACACTGCATTGTGGTTTAGGGTAACATAATATGCTGTAAAATATATTTTAGAAAATGACTAAAATGTTTTGCAATAAATGTTGCATAGTCATACTAAGAAAAATCTCAAACAAAATGTATTGGTTATCTTAATATATTTGCATAAAATTGAACTAAACAGTGAAAATTAGATTTAAAATATTTATTAATGATTGCTATTGAAAAAATTTTAATGTAACAGATCATAATTTTCTTCCCCCTTTCATTTTTGTTTGCAATCTTTTCCTTTGTCAAAACTTTAACAGAAATTGAAAATTGTTCCTTTTGTAGAAAGTTGTTACACATTTTAAGTATTGCAAAAAATATGATATATCCGAAAATATCATCATAGTTCTGCCAAAGTTAGTCGCCCATTGACAAATAAAAGCGTCACAAATGTAGACAAAATTTATTATAACTATTACATTTACAAATATTTTTTGTTTTGGATTTATGTATAAAATTTTTTGAGAAAGTAATTACTTTCCAATAACATAGATAAGAAATAATTGTGGTAGAGGGAAAATATTGGTATTGTGTTTTCAATTATTATCAACATTGTCACTAGAAACAAATTTAGGCCATTTTAGTGTGTTTTGATATGTGTTATATTTTTGTTTATTTAAAGATTATGTAAATAAGAGTTGATTAAAATGATATAAATTTGATGATAAATAGGTTTTACACAGAATTATTAAATTTTGAAACAAATCGAATTATGGTTGGGTTGAAAATAGGTGATGGATCTATAGTGATTTTCATGCACTATCGTAAAAACATAGGTGTGTATGTTTCAGAGTTCAATAATATGAGATAATTGTCCTGCAGAATGATTAAAAGGAAAAGCAAGGATAGATTATAAAAAATTTGTAATATTGTTTTTTTATCCATATACTAGATGACATGCATATAATGCTTTTTATGTGATTAAAGTCCTAAGCTTATTCTCATCTTTTTTTTTTATTAATACAAAATAAACCAAAAAAATTAAAAATATTTAATTTGTTGGTTTGATTACAATAATACTGTTAATTTGTTTAAATTTGTCAATTTTTATGTAGTCCTAGTGTAATTGAAAGTCATGTGTTGATTACGTCAACAATTTTACTACTATTATTCCATGGCTCTACAGCTCTTGAAGAGCCTTGTTGTCTATGATCATTTTGCCTAATTCTCATCTTTCCTAACTCATTTCCTCCAATCTCTGATTCCAATTTTCCTCTAATCATTTCCCCACTTCATCTACCCATCATTTTCTTGCTCTTTCGATGCATCTTTTATCTTGGAGTATATAATTGCCAGCCTCTTCTTCATGTACCGCAGCCAATGCAATCTTCTCTTTTTGATTTCTGTTACCAGGTCTAAGTTGTTATACAGAAGTACTAATTCCAAATTTGTCCTAATCCTACAATTACCCTCCTTATACTGCACCATATACTTTTCTCATGACCTTCCTCTCTCAGATTTCCAGCCTATGTTCTTCTTTTTTTCATTAATGTCTGTGCTTATAATTCATACAAAACAACTGGCCTCAACATCATATTTATATTTTCATATTTAATTTTGTAGTTAATAAATTGGTTTTAAATATCCCTTGTAGTAAATAATAGTATCTATTTTTTGCCACTAAATGATTGTTAAATTAAGTTCCTATTTTGTATTCTTTGTTTTACACTGCTCCGTACATACTCATAAACATAATAATAGGAATTTTAGCTCCTATTTTATTTAGAATTCTATTTTTTAAATTTATTTAAATGTAGGTCCATATATATAATTTTTTAGGTTAAATTTTAAAGATTAAAGTTAACAAATTATTTATTTATTTTAATCTGATAACCTATTCTTAAAAAAAAATATAATACAATAAATTTGTTGAACAAAAACTTGTAACGTTAGTCAGAAATTGCAAGTTGTTGAAACTGTTCAACAACTTTATCTGAATCTGTTTCCTTACTTTCAAGAAGAACAGTTTGGACTCACTTTTTTTGAAGTGTTTAACTCTAGTTATAAAGTTTGCTTTTCAAAGATAAAAGTTTGTAAGATCAAAAATCTATTCTGAAGTTTCTATTTGATAATTCTTAAGTTGGAATGGAGATAGCAGCAGTTTGTATAATATTCTGCTAGAAATTTGTCTATTGTACAAATGTATTGGAAATGGAATGATTGACTAAGTTTTTATGTCAAAACCAATTTGGCTTTTTATTTGATATTTAGCAGGGATCAACTTTCTTAGTTACTAAGTAGATGTTGTTTCTTAATTTTTTTCTTTCTAATTGTATATATATATATATATATATATATATATATATATATATATATGGAAAAAGTATTATGATGAGTGGGTGGGAATTGTTGAGATTTTCATGAATATATCTGTCTTGGGGGTTTCTTGAGAACAACAAAGAATTTTATACAAAAAGTTTGTTGTCTTTCAGCACTGATTTCTCTAAAATAGACCAATACCATTTAAAATTAATATCTATAGTGTTTTTGACTTCTACTTATTCTAATAAAATATAATGTACTACAACGGAAAAACTCAGCTAATCTGTTGTACACTGAGCTAGGCTGTGCACCTTCCCCTTTTCAATTAAGGCACTTGCCTCAAACCTTGTAATATTTATTACAGGCTTTGTTTTCGAGAGTATTGAGTGGATTTAGACTGTTCATTGGAAGTATATGCGTTTTTAATTTTCACCTGAACTTCTTAATCCCTTCAACAGTTTAGGTTGGGCCTAAACTATTGGTACCCCTCCCCCCTTTATTTAACGCTTCCATTAGTTATTATTAATTTTCCCATAGTCCAGGGAGCTCACAAACAAATTTTATCCTTTTTTATACTTATCTCATGAGCGAGATCTTTGGAAAGTTCCTCGATCACAATCTATATTAGTCACTTAGATGTAGTTGTTAACCTGTGTGTGGATTATTAAATTAATTGCAAACACAAATACAGTTCTCATACAATAATATTTCCTTTGTAGTACATAACTCAAAATTTGTTAAGATCTTTCCAAAAAACCCAAAAATTGTGTTTTAACAGTAATTTTTAACGATTTTAATGAAAAATTGCTCCTAGAGATCCTAAATAATTATATTGGTTACCATCTGTCAAAATGTTGGTTCAAAAAATGTAGAGAGAAATATTTAATTAGTCAATTCTAAAAAAAATTGGTAAAATGTTAAAATTAATAACTCGTATAATAAACCAAGCCACACATAAAAGAAAATTACAGAATAATATTTTTTGTTTTTAAATTACAAAGCTAGAAATTAGTCAATCGATCACCAATACCAATTCTTTAAAATCATATCTAAATAATGTTATTTATACAAACACCACGAGGCACAATAGTTTGTTAGGAATAAATATGACACTTGTTCACTCCCATTTTAGATTTTGCATGATTAAGTATATTGAGAAATGGGAGAGGAGAAACTTTTTATATTTAATGATGCTCTTCTTTTTATGTGTTGAAATGTAACAAATCAGAATTGTAATTCAAGAATACTGATTACTGTGGCTATATATCTTAATAGAAGTGAATATTAAAATCAGTAATTATGGGTTCTAAAAAGCATGGATGTACAGAGTTTCATAAAAATAGGCAAAAAAGACAAATATATAATGTATATATTTTCTTCATTATTTTCTTTTGCACAAAAGTTTTTCAGTCTATATTAAATACAAAATTTTGATTTTGAATTTTATACTTAGTTTGTCAGGCCATCTGAAGAGTCATTCACCATTCATAAACAATATAATATGTTTTTATTTTTATAAGTCCTCAAGTTTTTCTAAGCCAATTTTACAATACTACAAGGAAAAACCCGTTTGTATTTTATTATGAAACTAACTTCTATTGATATCACCTTTTTATAAATTACTTTTTTAGAAGTGATTAACATGTACAAATAATTTCTAGATTGTTTAGGTTATAACAACTGTAAATTCGTCAACATCCATATTGTATAATTTCTCATACTCTGGTTTTAAAATTATTTGATAATGACGGATTGTTCATATTATTGAAATGGTTTAATAAGTGTTTGTCATTATGCACATAAATTATGACAAACGTCCGATTAAACCATATCTATTATTTCCCATTTATTTCAAAGTGAAAAATGTTTATAAAAACTACAAAACATGTCAGAAATATAATACTTTTCTGTAAATCTACACCGATAGTTTTAAAAATTATATGTTTGTTAAATAAAATAAAATAACAGAGATTTTAATCTGGCAAACAAATCCTTTTCAATTAACTTATAAATCTAATGCTCTCTGTATTACTGATTTGATGTTGAGCTATTTAATTTTTGGTCTGACATTTTTTAATTTGAAAATATTAAACCAATCATGGAATTATAATAAATCTTATTTTTGCTATATATTTTAAAGAATTTGTGTTTATTTAATGAGGTGTATTATAGTATTTACAAAATACCTGAATTCTCAATTCCATTTCCCAATGTGAAATGACATTTTTGAGTAGTGTGTTAAGGAAGGGAAAAGTGTCCATTAAAGGTATTTTATTCCCAAAGCTTAGTGATAAAATGTTTACGATCTTTTCCCTTCTTGACCCACATTTACACCGTGATATATAATTCTTGTCGGTTTGTTTATTCTTTGTGGTATATTATTTGCAGAACAAAACCTCATATAAAAGAAAGGACAAACATTACACTATCATAAAACATACAAACTTCTTTAAATTTATACTCTACATATGCACACTAAACACAAACAGAAAAATATGCAATAAATGTAAGTAATCCTCATACTTTTCCAACTCTTTCATTGAAACTTTAATAATGAAACGTACACATATACATTTGTAATGAAATTAGTAACTATAACAAAGCTAATTATTTGCTATTCTTGTGACAGTAACTTGGTATTTTTGTTTTCATAATTATGCAATTATTTTTTTGTTTTGTCCAAAATTAGTTTTTATGAGATTTTGTTATATTGTATGTAAAGAGTTGAGATTGGTGCCTATACACAATGTTGACCTTGAATTCACATTTTAAGTGTGTGTGTGTGTGTGTGTGTGTGTGTGTGTGTGTGTGTGTGTGTGTGTGTGTGTGTGTCAGCATGTATTCACAAGTCGAGTATATTTGATTTGATTTAATTTAAATGAATATTTATAAACAATTATTATCCAACACATTGTCTTAAATTGTTTTGTAGCTAAATTAGACCAAATATATATTTGTGTGATAAGCAATATTGTCTGTAAAAAGTTAATGTTGAAATATTCAACAAAACATTGCTGTTGTACATTTCATGATATATATCTTCTTTGTAATTTGTTACAATTATCTAGATGTTGAGTGCCAAATTTTTCAATATATTCTCTCTTCTCTAAATCCTCCCATCTGCTGCTGATACCAATTTCATAGCCCATCTTCCAAATAATAATCTAATAATTTATTAGAACACATGTTCTGAACATAACTTAAAAGGTATAATAAAATGAAGTCATTAGCATCATGTCATATTTAACCAGTGTTATTTTTACCAACTCTTAAAACAAATTTGTACAAAAATTTATTTATTCCATAACCTGCACTAAACTTTAAAATTTTGAATAGATCAGACTGTTTGTTCTTACAATAATGATATAGATGGATAGACATCATTAAGATGTCTATTGACGCTCAAAACTTAGAGGGCTGTGAAAATCAATAAATACATTTTCACCTCTTCACAATACATTCCTTAATTAGAACTAATTGGATAGTCAAATATTTAAGAGATAAATAAATTTTAATTGTGTTTTTTATCTTGTTATATTTTCAGACAAAGGTCAACTACTTTTAGTATTCTGTCCACTATGTTCAAAATATTTTTAGTGTGTTATATTTTTTAATCGAAAATGAGAGAGGTTAAATATTGAGCTATACACTGTCAGTAGCAAGTGTTTAAAGTAGAAAATTATGAGATTGGCTGCATACTGCATACCAACCAGATTAATTACTATAATTAAAACTTTAATCGTGAATCTAAACTTTTCTTATACTACTGTTTGACTTATCGGACAATTTCTCAACTGTTGCTTGTCCTTTAGAACTGAACCATAACATAGATCGTTTCATAAAATTATTTAATATTTAAAACTATTGGGGAAAAGTAATAAATACTTTGCTTGACACTCTCACTATTTCCAATCAGAAATTGTGTTTTTGGACGTGGTTTGTTTAGGATTTGCTAAAATATTGACTTATGACAATCAGATTATTTGTTCATAATTACCATAGGTAGTTTTTAAAGATGGAGATACTCCGAAATGTCCAACTAATAATAAGGCGACAAAGCTAGGAATGGTTAAACATTTTACTCAAAACAATTATGTAAGTCTTTGCAGAAATGTAAAATAGTAAAATAATTTTGTATGTTCATACTTTTTAACAGAGAAAAAATGTAATTATATGTGTTACCTACATCAGTTTAAAAGACTCTGAAAATGGCAGAACACATTTAGTTACAGTGTTTTCCTTACTGAATCCGTGTCCCTGGAATCCAACATTTGGGAGTTTAAACCCAATTAAGAATTGTGACTTTTTCAATACATTAAGACTGCTACTTCGTCTCATTATGAGACCATTAATGTATGAGGAATAATCTATACATGTTAAGATGTTATGTACAAATAAGTTTACAAATTTTGCCGGTATCTGATTACTACTCTCCCACAAATGGAAAGTTTATCTTATTACTATATTTTTCAATTATAAACATTTTTATATTTTTTAAATATTTTTTCTTATGTATTACATAAAATATATTACCTTTGAGATTCACATTGGTTTCGGTATAGTTCTTCATATTTCAAAAAACAAAAAAAATTGAAATTGCCTTAGGCAATTTTGAGAATTCACTTTTTACCCATGCCTTCTTTTTTTAGGGAGATGGTGATCTATACATTTTTTTCTGGGTTTTAGGATGTTCATATGTTTAAAATTCGATTTTGAGTTTTGGTTTTAAGCAGTTATCCCTGAATGTTATTTATTGGTTTTGATTTTATATGTAGGTGTGTAAGAAAGTTTGTACATTATTTGTAAATCATTTATTTTTTACTTGCAATTTTTTAAATCTCAAAGATTTTCAATATGACAAGAGTTTTTGTGTGGTACAAAATATATATAGACAAGACAAGGTTTCAGTACTTTAAGATATCACAATTACGTTCTAAGCTTGTTTTTATAAGTTTTGAAACATTCTTTTTCTGATAAAAGTTTCTGACATCTATTTATTTTTATTGTATTCTTATGTACATTTATACTCAATTTCCTTTTATTGAAAAATTCTGTTAAAAGTTTTTATATTATTGAGCTTTAAATTCAATGATAAAAATAAATTGTGCACAAACTTTCTCATGCATAAATTTTATAAATATTTCTCTAAATCGGATTTATTTCATCTCCATTAAATAATGTTTTGAATTTTGTATTACAAAGTTATATCAAACTCCTAACCACCTCCAGGCGTATATACCTTTGATCATTAAGCTTTCATTATCAAAAACAATTTTTGTTTAGAACTTTATGTATCATGTATATATAGGTTTAGTCACTTTCCCCTCTTATATGCTCTATCTATTAAAAAAGATTTCGAATTTTTTTCTAATTATTCATCAACAAATATCGTTTGTTGTAAAAATCAGCTGTATTCTTAATTATATTTGTCAAAATACTTACTCTCTTTATAGGTTTTGATACTATTAGTAAGTTTTGGATTATTAATTTGGTGTATATTGTATATTTAATTAAAAATTCACCTAGTCCTTGGAGTGGATTCCAATGCGCATCATCTTGTATGGGGCAGCTCCAACTGCAATGCAAGAGGTAAGTCTCTATTTGACTATTTGTCTAGTTTTAATTTAGATATAGTTAATGTAGGTAACAAACCGACCTTCATCAACAGAGTGAGGAGGGAGGTCATTGACATCACAGTCTGCACTGAACGTACTGCCCAACTCATCAAGGGTTGGAGGGTCTCGGTGGAGCCATCATTGGCAGATCACCAGCACATTCAATTCGAGATGAGGTGGAAGCAGAAGAGTGTCATCTGGTTCAGAAACCCCAAAAGGACGAACTGGGATAAGTACAGGGAAGACTTGGGGCAGGCTGTTCAGGATATAGTGCCTGAAGTGAGGGGGATAGAGGAGTTGGAAGAAGTATCGGTGCAGCTGCAGGCTGCGGTGCAGGGTGCTTTTCAGGCCAACTGCCCCCTCACACAAAGGAAAAAACACGACACGGTTAGGTGGTGGAACAAGGACCTAGCAAAAATGAAGAGGGAGGTTAGAACTCTGTTCAAGGCCTCTAAACATCAAGGTTGCTGGGAACCCTATCACAAAAAACTTACTGAGTATAACTCAGCAATTCGGAAAGCCAAGCGGGATTCCTGGAGAAAGTACTGTGAAAGAGTGGAAGAGTGCTCTGAAACGGCTAGACTCCAGAAGATCCTGAGGGCTGAACATACCAATATGGTGGGCTCTCTGGAAAAACCAGATGGCTCGTATACGCAGTCCGGAAGGGAGACTCTGGAAGTACTCCTGAGATGTCACTTCCCGGATTGCGAGATAGAGGGAGGAAGTGATCCCTCCCTGTACACTAGGGCAAGTCCGCGTAGAGCGGACTGGAACTGCTCGAGGAGACTCATTAATGAGGATAAGGTGGACTGGGCCATTAGATCGTTCGAGACGCACAGGGCCCCGGGGCCGGACGGGATCACTCCCTTACTTCTCAAGGAGGGTTTGGAGGTGCTCAGGCCGGTTATCACGGGGGCTTTTCGGGCGAGCTTGGCGCTGCGCCATGTTCCAAGGAATTGGTCTGTGGCGAGGGTTGTCTTCGCTCCAAAGCCTGGAAGAGCGGGATATGCTCAGGCCAAGGCCTACAGACCAATTTGCCTAAACTCTTTCCTGCTAAAGGCTATGGAGAGAATACTGGATGTTAACATCAGAGATAGCGTGCTTAGGAGTTCAGGCTTGCACGATAATCAATTTGCTTATAGACCAGGCAGGTCCACTGAGGCTGCTCTACATCATATAGTAAGTAGAATAGAGGAAAGTCTGGAAGCAAAGGAAATAGCTCTGGGGGCGTTTCTGGACATAGAGGGAGCCTTCAGCAACACTTCAATACAATCAATGATCAGTGCTTTGGAGGATTGTGAAGTGAACAAGACTGTTGTAGGATGGGTCTCTGCCATGCTGAACAACAGGTCAATCCAGGCTACTCTGTATGATGAAAGCATCACGATCAGAGCTAGACGTGGATGTGCTCAGGGCGGAGTCTTATCCCCCCTGTTATGGAACCTGGTAGTGGATAAGATCCTTAGGCGTTTAAACGAACAAGGATTCTACTCACAGGGATACGCTGATGATGTGGCCATCGTGGTTAGAGGTAGAGACATGAGTGTTGTTAGTGACCTTATGCAGGCTGCCTTTAACCAGGTGGAAAGGTGGTGTCAGGAGGAACAGTTATCTGTGAATCCTGTAAAAACTACTCTCATTCCATTCACAAGAAAAAGGAATCTGGGTGTGAGGTCGCTACCTAAGCTCTTTGGGCAGGAGGTAGCGTTGGAGAACCAGGTGAAGTACCTAGGTACTGTGTTAGATAAAAGGCTCACCTGGAACCCACAGATAGAACGGGTAGTAACCAGAGCCAAGTGTCTTATGTTTGCATGTAAGAGGGCTGTTGGTAAACAATGGGGTCTGCAACCCAAGGTGGTTATGTGGATTTACACCATGATTATTAGACCACTAATCTCCTATGCTGCGGTGGTTTGGTGGACTAAGACGCTACAAGGTGGGGTTGGAAGTAGAATGGATGGTCTCCAAAGGGTGGCCTGTTTGGCTATCACGGGGGCCATGGGGTCTACACCAACCGTTACCTTGAATGCACTTCTGGATCTCCCTCCCCTAGGGGTTTATATTCAGGGACAGGCCAGGATGAGTGCATACAGACTACAGCAAACAGGTTGCTGGAGAAAGAGATGGCCTGCAATCGGTCACTGCAGGATAAATCAAGTGGTCAACAGGGAAGTGTTAGACATGCCCTCTGATCACATGATACCTAAGGTTTCATTAGACAAGCCTTTTAAGACGAAGATCTTCTCTAGGGAAGAATGGGAGTCTGGAAGGAAGCTATACAACGAGCAAGATATAGTCTGGTTCACAGATGGCTCGAAAACAGAGATGGGTACAGGCGGTGGCATTAATGGGTTTAACCCAGAGAGGTCCATCGTACTGAGCCTAGGTAAGCATGCTACTGTTTTCCAAGCAGAAGTAGGTGCTATCTCTGAATGCATCAAGGAGAATCAAAGAATGAAATACATTGGTAAGAACATTCTGATTTTCACTGATAGTCAAGCTGCCATTAAGGCACTTAACACGACAAAGGTAAAGTCGAAGCAGGTATGGGACTGCATCTCATCATTGATAAAGCTTGGTCAGATGAACACGGTCACTGTTGGCTGGGTTCCTGGCCACTCAGGTATTGATGGTAATGAGAGAGCAGATGAACTAGCCAGGTCAGGCTCTGAATACCCTTTCGTTGGCCCGGAACCGGTGCTCGGAATCTCTTATGGACATGCCAGGGCAGCGGTTGATACGTGGATGCGGGAGGGGATGAACAGGGTCTGGACGAATTCAACCACTAGTAGACTTGCTAAAAGGTTAATTAGACCAAGCAAGAAACATGCGGAACAACTCATCTCTCTTAGAAGGGATAACTTGAGGTGGGTGGTTGGTCTCTTAACGAGCCACTGTCACCTCAGAAAACACCTACACAGGATAGGAATTGCTGCAGTTAATACATGCAGGAAATGTGGTTTGGCTGAAGAGTCTGCAGAACACATTCTTTTGGAGTGTGAGGCGCTAGGACGAGCCAGGCTGTACTCTCTAGGCCCTCCGGGGAAAGAGATGGAAACCATCCTAGACAACCCTATCGGTAGTATCTGTTCCTTCATAAGGATGACGGGTATTACTGATTGGGTGTAGGAAGGAAATTGGGGCGGCAAAAGACCATTAGGTCGACGCCGGTGATGCCTCTGATGGAGGTTATCACAGCCCAGTTTAAAAAAAAAAAAAAAAAAAAAAAAAAAAAAATTAAAAATTCACTCTGAGTAATGTTATATTTCAAAACCAAAAAGAACCTTATATACTTTCTAACAAAATTCATTCATTCCCATGTCAAGCAATGTTTTAGAGCTCTAAAGGTTTCCCACAGCTAATCATTTTATTTATTTAGTTTTGTAAATTAAAATAATCAATTCTAATAGGACAACTTTAATTCTTATATAACATTAGACATTGTAATAACTTTATCAAAGAAAATAATTCTTTGATTTAAACAAAAAGTTAAGTATTTTGAAGTTCAGATCACTATCAGACTTGTAAAATAAATAACTGTATAATGTTGAAAGCTTAACAAACTAAATGCTTTTATTCTATATTTGATTTGATTAACAAATCATGATTGTTTATTTTTATTACATTTTATTTGAAATAATTTATGAGTAAACATGTCCTTTGTGAATGTTAATAGTTTAATTGACAGTTACTTTAAACTGAATGAAGCTTATTTAATCCACTGACTTCTCTTTAGATATTACATAGAAGACAAATAAATAAATAAAAATGCCAGTGGCACAAATAAATAAATAAAAATGTCAGTGGCACAAATAAATAAATAAAAATGTTAGTGGCACAAATAAACAAATAAAAATGTCAGTGGTACAACTAAATAAATAAAAATGACAGTGGCACAACTAAATAAATAAAAATGTCAGTGGTACAACTAAATAAATAAAAATGTCAGTGGTACAACTAAATAAATAAAAATGACAGTGGTACAACTAAATAAATAAAAATGACAGTGGTACAAATAAATAAATAAAAATGTCAGTGGTACAACTAAATAAATAAAAATGACAGTGGCACAAATACAATAGTTATTATGACCAGTATATAACCATTACTATATCCTATCTTCAGCATTTTTATGAAATTATCTTTGAAGAAATCCATCTTTGGAATGCAAAAGAGGATGACTGCCCTGGGGGTACTTGTCAGATCTGCCCTACATGCTTTGTTATGTTAAGTGACAATAAACTCGGTCGATGGGGCTGTTACCCAGTTCTTCTAATTTTATGTTTTTGATAAAATCATCTTGTTTTCAAGTCTAGTATTATAAAGGCAATGGTGTGATCTCCATTTACTTTAAAAATGAATGTTAAATTCAAACCCAGCAGCTTAAAAATATAAATTTCATAATAATTGATAAAAAAAATTTAAGAATTATATGTTTAAGTAAAGTAAAAATTTGAACTTAGCGTAAATATGAATACATTCATAAATACTTTAATACATAAACATGAGTTTCATAAAAATCAGACTGTTCCTTAACAATCTGACCACCTGTTTTTAAGATAGCGCATCACAAAAAAAGAAAATGTCAGAACCATTTAAAACATGATATCAAAATATTAGCACTAACACAATACTTTCCTTACTATATAATTAAAAAATAAATATGTTTTAATGTGAATTTTAAGTACCATTAATTAATAAAAGTCTATTGTTTTCAATGTCTAGTGAAAAATAATGATTTTTCACTTTTTTTACAATCAAAGGAAATTTTCTACTACTTTTCAGTTATGTTGTAATGAAAGCAGAGTAGTGATGTATAATGTCAATAAGACGTTTCCTATTATTCTTGTCATTTTACGTCTTTTAAACACATTTGGACCATTTTTATTTTCCAGTTGCATTTGGGAAAGTATTGAAGTAGGATTAAATTTTGATAGCAGTTTTCTATGGTTCTCAACATTTTAAGCCTTTAGGAAAACTTTTAAACCATTTTGAGAATGGTAATTTTTGTCATGCAATAATTCAAAAACGGGTGGTCTAATTCTCTCAAAATTTTAAAGTTAAAGTTTAAGGTGTAGGTGGAAAGTGATTGTCACACATTATCGGAAGAACTAGTGGTCTAAATGACTCCCACTTCTTTTGTGATAATAAATAACTTTTCAGCAATTTTATATAATTAAATTTAATGAAAAATATAAATTATTTTACAGTTAAGTATCCCACGGATTGATTTTGGCTAAAATTGTAAGTTTTTATTATTGATATAATTTTAATAAAACTGATAGTAAAAAAATTAAAATTTAGCACATAGAATTTTACTCGCCATTGTTCTAGTATTCTCCACTAGATTAACTTCCCAATTTTTACCACGATGCTGGTTCAATATCGTAAAATTTTGAGCCACCTCAAGGATTAAATCCAGAACCTTTCATGAAGCAAGAGCACTAACCACATCAGGGACTCAAAACTTATTTTATTTATATATTTTAGAGTACTGAGTTTGAATTTATTATCAGTATCCTGACTGTGAATTACCCAAAAATCATTTTTTGATTTTTTTATTATTGACTGATTTTCTTAAAACTTTTTAATGTTTTCATTTCTTAAGTATAAATGTAGTCTTTTATGTGTTTTCATCATTAACTATTTAAAATTATTGTCTTTCTGGCGTTTCCATCATAAATTATTTCAAGAATAGCTCAAGAATTAGATTTTGGACCGAATAGTTTAAAGGATATAGGTGAAAAGTGATGATTGTCACTTATTATCTCTAACTGTCTGAATTACTAAACATTTTAAATTTGATTTAGTCAATTAAATTTGTATTAACTGTGTACATATTATCAATTTTGTGATATTTTGAAGTGCATTTGGCCTTAGTTTTACATGAGTAAGAGAAATGTTAGTGTTGGCCATATCAATTATTGACATACAAAATTAATAAACATTTTTGACAAATAATCTTTTATAATTTCAATTTCATTTGTTTCATCCCTTTGATCTTTAAGGTGATATCTTTTATTAAATTTATTTATCTCGTCTCAATTTATTTATTATATCTACAAATTATCAAAAAATTGTCTTTACAAATATCAAAGTTTATTACAACAAAAGTTTTTATTACAATGTAAAAAATTATGTAATTAAGACGTTAGAATAACAAAACTTTAAGATTATAAAGAATCATAACTAGGTCAGAACTGTGTAGTTGAGAGATCATACAAGTGTAGACTTTGTATATTAACAAAAGGACCTGTTATGAGTTGCTAAGCTTGTATTGTAATCACTACTTGATTTCATAAGCCTACTAAATAGGTAGGCACTGATATGTATGAGGGGAAGGGGAAAAAAATAAATAAAAAAATTTAATAATTTTTTTTTTTTAAACTTCTTAATATTATCCTTTAGGTTGTAACTACTTTGTAGACTCAAAGATATTAATATTTCAATTCAATTTTTAATTACATATTTATTTCTTCACATTCAAATATAAGTTACATTTAATAACTTTAACAACCATGGGTGGATTCAAGTCTATACCCTTCATTGTTGGTGAAAGAAAGAGAAAAATATATAATATAAAAACAACATTTTATTTATTTTTTGTACTGTAAAGACTAAAGATCTTGATATGAATGAAAATAACAGAATATTGGTTGACAGCTATCATCATTTTACATGTATATCAATAATAGATTTGGTAATTTAAGGAACAAAAAACTTGACTTTATAGATAAATTATTAAATTTATTCACATTATATAGTGTTCATCAACAGTAATAGGATAAAGGTGTCGATTTTAATATTAATATTATATATCAGATCTTAGTGTAACTACATAAAAGAAATGTAAAAGTTATATCTTATTCCATTTAACTGATTTCAATGTAGATAATGTATTTTATATAAATAAAACAGAAATTTGTATTTTAGGATAAATAATTTGCTGAAAGTAATTCAATTTCTTATTCAATAAAAGGTATTGCCTGCCACTGCGCTATAAAGAGTAGACAAAATAGTAAACTGTGTCCATTTTTATTCGTTATAGAATGTAACACACATAAAGTACAACTTGTAAATTTAAAGTATTGTAATTAGGGACTTTTTCATTACATTGTATTTCACTCTCTATAAATATATATTACCCTCTTAATGACACATACAAACCTATTTATTGAGCAGAAAAATTGGAAGTTGCTTTTGTAGTTAATTTGACTGATTTTTACTTTAAACACACAAAAAAATAGAAGCACAAAAACTTCGAACCTCTATATAGATTTTAAATTTCCTTTGATGTAAACTAAAATATTTGTTTTTTTAATGAAGAAATGAATGTGTGTTCTTATGAAGATTTAATAAGAAACCATCAGTTGAAATGAGAATAATATCACAACAGCCCATGTACAGTTGTTCATAAGCTGTATGTGTTTTGAATTTTTGTTATATAAACACAACTTTTTTTATTCACTATTTTAAATTGAAATTACTGATGGTCAAATTGTTTCCTTGTTACTAGAATTTCAAAGTGTGATTTTATTTGAACCCCTTTACACAATGATTTATATGATTTATGATCCCTTTTCTAATCAGATATTTGGTTATGAACTGATGATAATGCAATGTTTATTATCTTTAATGATAAAATTTCTCCTGTGAGACAGTAGTACAAACATATATCTGCCTTTTAATATGCTTTTAGTTGTATCTAAACTGAGTAAAAGTTTACATTAGTGGCATTTGTAATTTTACCTGATAGTTTACTGCATTTTTGTGTAGGCTGCTTTTATAGGGACACAATATCAGATTTTATGTTTTAAGTTTTATAAATGTTATAGTGTTTCTGTATGGAATTATACTTAAAGGTGGCATTTTTGAAAATAACATCAAAATTTGCTAATTATAACACATTAAAATTCATTTAAAACACAACCACAGTAGTTTTTTGCAACTCACACCTATACTTAAATTCAATTCAAGTGAAATGCAAAAAATAGTAGTTTCATTTTACCAGTGACGTTTAAGCTAAGTATTCTCAAATAATGGGTAAACAGAAAACTTTGTAAGGCTTTTATTAAATCCAGTGCAAAGTTAGTTAAACATCTGGCTTTGTATGCAAGGCCTAAAGTACTCAAACTTCCCAATTACAGTTGCTTATTTGTATCCAAGTTCTTACTGTTGTTGAAAAAACTTTTCCTCCAATTTTTTAAAATTACTTTTCTATTTATGAGTAAAGAATGTTTCAAACCTATTGTACTTAAATACTTGTTCAATAGTAAATAATTAAATATGATAATATATTAATGTAAGTATATATATATATATATATATATATATATATATATATGTGATATTAATGTACTTTGTACATTTTAATTAATATGGGTTCTAATAAAAAAACATTATTAAAAAAATATATATTCAGAAATCATTTCTTTTAAACAAGATGTGACTAACATGCAATGTGACACACAACATTCATAGATGAAACAATAACAGTAAATAATAACACAAGTAGCCTACTGTAACCAAGGAGAAATAACTCCTAACTAACAAGGAGAAATAATAAATGTTAAATTTTTGTAGGTGATTTGCTCTTTTCATTATGATTGTGATTTACCATTCATTGAGATCTCAGTGATAGTAAATATTATGTTATAACCATTACTCTATATGAATTCTAGAATGTTGTAACTGCCTTAACTGAAAACAAAATTCTTTACCCCATATCACTGTGTAGTGTCAGTGGTTGACAACCCAGCACTGGTGAAGCGCAAAGGATTCAACTTTAAAAAAAATATTTTACACTAATTCACATTGATGCATATGTACAAGTTACATTGTGTTTTAGAGAAAATCTCTGTGAACAAAACAATGAAACTTTTATGTAAATTATAATTACGATTTATACCAACAACTGTAGGTAATTGGTACAACTCTATCAAATGCAAATACAATATTGACTCAAATTCTACAATTTATCGAGTCCTGCCGACTATGGTTTTGCCAGTTATGGCATTTAGAAGGCAACTTAACATAAGACAAAGGTAGAAAGCAAATAACTAGTAACTTTATGAAATAATTTCTGAAATTTCCAAATTAGTGACACAATAAATTGTAGAATTTTACTAAAATTTATGTTTGTGTTTCATTTAAATTATGAACATATTTGATATTTTTCTAACCTGAAAAAAATTTTGAAAAAGGTTTTAATTCATATAACGGAAAACATCAAAAACTAACGTTGGAAGCTCTTTATCTTTCGGTCAGGTAAAATTGTAAAATGGTTTTAAAAAACAGTTCAAATTAATTTTTTTTATTTTAAGTTTTTTTTTATATACAACAGCTTGTTATATCTTTTTTACTCCATTTAATATTTTGGAACACACTATTTTCAAAGTCGGAGCACCTATGTCCACATCTTGAAATAATTAATTTACTACTTTGTGCGATCACTATTTGAAAATAATACCTAAAAAGCCTTGACCATACATCATTTGGCCTAGGTATGTATAAAAAAACCTTATCTCTAAATTTCATAACGATTGTTAAATGTGTTTGACAGTAACTGTGTAACAAATACAGACAAAATGTCAAATTGTTGAGATAAAACAAGACCTTGCTTAACTCGGTAGTTAATTGATTATGTTATTAACCAACAGTTGATTATATTAGCAGAAATAAACATTTAATTGTGTAAATACACAGTTCTCCACTGAAAATTTGGAACATAAAATTTGATCAATATGGAATTTCCAAATACCATCCTAGGTTGTGCAGTCTTCCTTCTCTAGGGAACACTTTTCCAAAGTTCAATTTTGTATTTTTATTTAAATAGTCAGGTGTTTGTATTCTATGACAAATATTAACAAAAGACACTTTAATGTCTTCTCTCGTCATTCCAATTATTTTGTAGATATTCATTTGTGGGAAGTATATAGTTTAATATGCAATATTGATAAATTAAAATGTCCAAACAGATGTGAATATATATTAGAACCAGTAGAGTTATGCATATTTTTCAGTTAAATTGATCCAGACTTCCTTTAAATCTCCAAATCACAAATCTAGGCCTAACTATTTACATAGCCTTATAACATGAACAATGCTATTGATCTAAGTGAATTAAATGTGAAATTATATTTTTGTGGTAGTGAGTTACATCACACAAATGTATGCTAATTTATTATGAAACTTGTCACGTTCATAAAAAATTTGGCCATATTGCAGGTTTCTCAGCTGAATAATTAATTGATACAGTTTGATATTCAGAATATTAATATTTATTTGATATAATTGCCATAGACATAGATTTTAAACAACAATTTTGTTTTGAAGGGTTTTTCATTTATTATCAGAATTCAATGCAAAACTGAGATATTAAATTAACTAATGCACTAGCTCAACAAACTGCAAAAATGTTTATTAAAAAAAATACTTCAAATAACATGATCATGAATATCAGTATACAGTTTTACATGACTTTTCAAAAACACATAAACAACAATTTTCATTACTTCTGTAATACAAGGTGCATTTCAAGGCTGATAGGTATAAAAGGAGAATTTATTAAAAAATGAAAGGTTATAAAGGGAGAATTTATTAAAAAATGAACAATTTATTAGTAGTTCCAAATACATACAAACTACTTAGTCACCAAACACTTCTGATATCGTGAAGCAAGCATTTTCAAACCTCTCACATAAGGGGTTTTTCCGCCACCAAGGATTTCAGCTAGTTTTGTTTTGAGGTGTGGAAAGAGATGATAGTCCCTGGATATCAGGACTATGAGGTGGATGATTTTTTTGTGTGAGTAGCCATGAAGAAGAACAATTCCTAACCTCAGCATTTTTTAAATTCAGCATTCAGCAGTTTTGAATGACATGGTACAGTTTAGAAAATATTTTGATAGTTGTTTCTTCAGTCTCCATGAAATTTACCCAAAACACACTCTTTTGGTCCCGGATCACATCACAGTTGCTATGATTTTCCATTGAAAATGTGTAATAGTTATAAAAATGAGCCTTTGTCGTACTTGAAGAGTACTTATTTTTATTAAAAAAATATAAAAAAATGATTTTATTTTTATTATTATTTATAAACTTTTGCCAAGCTTTTTATGGGCGCCAGGAAGCGTTAGCTTACCAATTTAGAAAAGAAAGAAGTTAATTGTTATTATGATTAAAATCTCTCAGGGTCGCAAGTCCTTTTAAAAGTGTACTTCAGTGGTTCTTGATGAAATAAAGAAATCTTAAGTGTTGTGCTGAAACTTAACATGTTTTATTGAAATGCAAATATTAAAACATTTATACAAGGTTATCATCAAATATTATTAAACATTCATATTCAGAAATCATAGCTTAATACATCCTCATATTTCTTTATAAAAAAATCAAATTGAATTTTATTCATGAAATTTATTTTTTAGTTGCAACTCAAAAGAAAAAGTAAAAAGATTTTTTGTTCATTTAATTGAATTAGTGTAATTAGTAATTTAGTTCTGCAAATTAGATAAAGTTTCATTAATTTATCTATTTTAAAAAGAGGATTCTACTTTAGTAATTTCATGTTTTACAATATAAGACATTGTCTCAATATTAAACTCCAGATTTTCAATTAAACTTATAACTAAACATTAAAAAATTATTATCCTATTATAGACAAAAATGATTTTAGAAATAAAGTCTTAACGTGTATACCAGGCACGTTTTTTTTTAGTTAAAATCACAATTCCTTGTTTCCGTCTTGTAGACAATACATCTCGTCTCGTGTCGAGTCGCTGACATGGTCGATTCATTTTGCTGTACGGAATTCATTATTTTATTGTTCAAATAACTCAATGTCTGTTAGTATCATGATTAAAGTTCGAACGAGTGTCACTTAGATCAATTTTAGATTGATCTTAAGGCTACTTTTAACGTATTTACCACATTTTATAAAAATTCTCTACACAAGACAACGTCTGACTAACTTGAACGTTTCACTAGACTGCTAAACGTTTTCACTACATATTACAAAAGTTTATATATATAAAAATACATCTGATCACGCCAGACTCCCTCTTAAGACTCTTTTATCACATATTCACTACTTTTTGAAAAAGTTTCTTTGAATTGAAAACACGTCTGACTTACTCAACTGTCCCCTTAAGACTCTAAACCACATGTCTCTTTGTCCAGCTTCCCAACCAAGCGTCCTATTTAATATGCAACGTATGCGAGAATTATTCTCACACCTAGCAACACTGACACGGTTCAAATTATTTTACCTAACACAATACAAATACTACCTAAATATTTATTACAACTTATAACTAATTTTTTTTATACATGACATTATTATTTTGGAAACCTATATTTAATTTTTTATTACCCTAGTTTTAATAATCTATATATTTGAGTCATCTTTTTGACTTCTAAAACCCCCTCCCTTATTCAACTTTAACGTTTCCCGGGTTACTTTAAATATTCAATTCTCAATATAACCATTTTTTGGTTATTTAGGTTAAAATTACCATTTTTGGTATTACAAATACCCCATCAAAGCTGTGATTCAATATATAATATTGAAACACAGATTTCTCTTTTATTTGACAAAAAAAAAAATTTTAACTTCAAAAAAAAAAACTTTCAAATTCGGTCCCTATAGATTTCCAAAAATAAAAAAAAATTTTAGCCAACTAAGAATATTCATATAAAAAAAAAAAAAAAAAAACTTTAAAATAAGAAATATTCTCTCTTAACTCACATTAATCATCTTATAATCTATTGATTCACTAAATCTACCTAATTGCATATTATTCAATCAAACCACTTATACCCAAATCTTATCCATCATCAAAAAACCTTCATCAACTTCTTATCGTTGAGCTGTCCATCACTCATCTTTTATCTTGCGACGTCAGAGTGTCTACTCCTGATTGCTAAAAGAAAAAAAAAATATCTCTATCTCTTTGCCAAGATTCTAACTATTCATCTGAATATTTCTTTCACTTCAATACAATCCAAAATTAAAACTTCTCATTCTTATTTAATATCATTACAAAATTATTTACTTATTACTCAAAATTACTTCAATTTACTTTAAACCTTTTCAATTATCATCTTACATTATTATTTATTTTAGTTTAAATCCAATAATTATTTATTCTTTATCAAATTCTTAATTACTCTTTGTCTCGCTGGGATAACATGTTAGCTACTGATTTTACAATTACCAAAAACTCCTCTCTTCAACTAAAATTCAAAAATATAACATCATTATTATAAAAAAAAAATATAATTACTTACAAAACTCATCTATTTATTTAAAAATTACCTCTTTACAATTGTATTGTCTCTCAGTATCCTATCTTAAAATTATTTCCATCTTATCTTTCATATTTTAATAATTCAAGTTGCATTAATCCCCAAAAAACTCTTCATCATCTATTTATGCAGACCTCGCGGGTTACCTACATATTTGTATAAATAATCTCTTTATTTCAACGTAGCTTCCTTTAAAAATCATAATAATCGCCGTATTTCGTAGAATTCCTCAAATCTCCCTTTATTTCATTAAAATCGTCGCATATTTCCTTTATTTCATTAAAATCGTCGTATATTTCCTTTATTTCATCGCAGTATTCAAAAAACCTCTTAAAAACTAAAATTTACCATTAATGCAACCTAACTACTCTTTTTATAAAAGCTTATTAACAGAACAACTTCATTTTAAATACCACTTTACTCAACAATTCTGTAAAGTCATCATCTTCATATAAAACTCAAAAATTCTTTCATTTAAATTACTTCATTAAAATCTCCTTTGTCCTCAACCACTTAAATACAAAAACTTCAAAAAAATAATAATATTTACATTGTTTCCCAGCTAACACCGTATTTCATCAAAATCTTTAGACACCTTTATCAAATAACTTCTCACAATCATCTATTATTTCAAATTCAATTATTGTTTATTAAAAATCGTTAATTCTTTTATTTTATTTATAAATTTCATCAAAATCTCTTCATATTATATTATTTATTACTCCTTCCTTTAAAAAAAACAAAAACTTAACCTCCTTTATTCATTATTTAACATCACAAACTTAAAAAACTTAATTATTATCTGTCTTGGCAAAACTCACATAGATTCTCTTCATATTATATTATTTATTAATTATATCTCCTTCTTTAAAAAACAAAAACTTTAACATTTTTTAACTCCATTATTCATTTTATTACCATTTCATTATTAAAAAACAAAAAACTTCAATATTATTATCATCTTAGCAATGCTTCTTGAAAACCACTCAATTCCTTTACAAGTAACCTTTCAAATCTCAAATTATTTAAATCTAACAATATTTTGCATATAATTACTTATTTTATTATTCTTAACTTTTGTAAACAAATACCAAATAGTTTCTACATATAAGCCAAGCATTATTACTCTTAATCTATTATATACATTTTAATAATTACTATCTTTCTTACTAAAATACTCCCTAATAATGTCACGTCCGGTTTAATTTTGTATATACAGATTGATCAGTTCTGTATACACTACACTTTATCTTTCTTCTATCATCTGTCTAAAATTTCATTACATGGAAATTCTATGTAATATTATATCAAATTATTATTGTCTTAACCGTTGTTACAAAATCTCCATCATCTTATCAAAAAATATTTTCAATTTTACTTAAACATTTTAATTTCAAAACTTTTACAAATTTTAACTCATCATTTTCCAAAATTTACTTTTTTATCCAAATTTTAATCATTTAGTAGTCTCTTGTACATTCTCCTATTATCTCCAATATCCGCGACACTTCTTGTCGACTTAATTACACTTTGTATCCTTCTGATTACAACTTTAGACACTTACATTGAAGTCTGCATTATGATTTTCAGATGTGAGAAGGTTGAAATGCAAAATTCCTACTCAGTTCAGAATAAAGCCCACCTCACAACCTTACAACCACAATACACCTTTAATGCTGTCTACATGCCTTATTTCTAAGAATAAGACATGTTTTCGACTACCGTTACCCTGCCTTCCTCCCATATGTTCATGTATTCCCTAAATGCATTTACACGAAGAAAATTTTAAAATTCATAAAAAATTTCATTCAAATCGTATCATCCGAAGTTGAAATAATGTTTATTTTTACCAAGTTTATTACTAGCATCGTCGATTTTCTGTTTATGTAATCCTTTCTAGATGTTATTATTCAAATTCAAAACGAAAATTTTATTTTTAAAGTTTATTCTAAATTCTTTACTCAGAAATTTACTTTTAATTCTATTAAAGTTATTTAAGTAATCTACTTTTGTTCTTATTTACTTTATTTAAAACCAATTATCCTTTATTTAAGTAGTTTTTCATTTGAAAACGCAAGTTAATTTTCGATTATACGTCAAAAGTTTTTCATTTTCAGAACAATAATTCTGTCACACGCTGTATCTCGTCTTAATGTCATGCAAAGAACTTATACCTGACTAAGGAATAAACAATTTCCCCTTTGTGTATAGAGACGCAATTCTTTATCTGTTTACTACTGATAAGAAGTGAACCTTTTAGCTCCAACACGATCTGCAAATGAATCTCAACTCTCTCTCGTCACATTTTATTGAATATTTAATATTGAATCTATTTACTTAATATTGAATATTCTTTCTTCAACACTACACTAAATCCTTGCTTCGAACTAACTATCTTATCTATGTCACGTTTCATAATTATTTATATTGGAATAAACAACATTCAGAGTTATCTACTGATATAAACCTAGCGTCTTTCACTTAGCAAATACCTAAACGTTTTCTAAAACTAAACTCTTAATCATACTAGCTTGGCTTATATTATTATTTATTAATACTCATACTATTGTTATTTCAAACTATAGACTATACATTATTCAATTTTAAAACTACTTATTAACAGAATCTTAACTACTTTTTATTAATTATTCTTCAAAATCAAGTCCGTGTGTTTATAAAAATGTCTTTACATTTATATCCGTCGTTCCAAATTTCAATTGATTACAACAATTATAAATTATCTATTTCTTTCGATGGTTCCCCGATTGGTGAAAAATTTTAAAGTACATGATTGAATTTTTTAACACACTTTTAATGTTAAATACCGCTTCTAGCTTAGATAGTTTTTCTAGGCTAGCCTTTACAACAGACCCATTCCTAACAAAAGATTCCCCTTTGTTGACATTACACTTTTGTGTTGACGAAAACCTTTTATCTTTCTCTTTCTCAGGCATACCTTCACCCCTCCTTCTCTCAAACATCTTAGAATCTACTGACCTATTTCTGTCATCTGTCAGCTTAGCATTCCTAACCTTATCATACTCCTTTGCTTTTACAAAAATCTCTTTCACACACCCATTTTTATATTCACATTCAACATTATACTGTTCACTAAAACTTTTAATTTTTTTCTCTTGAATTTTAAAAATACTTGTAAATTTCAACATTACGTAGTTCTCAAAGCTTACAGTGCTACAAAAGTTTTGCCTTTTTACACAAACAGCTGACTCTTTTATTATTACATCATTTATCTTACTCACACATTCATTTACTTTAATTTTACCCTTGTTATTTAAATCACTTACAATCTCTCTAACCCCATCAAAATTGGTAACCCCATCATTTTTCTTAATTTCAACATTACCTGTTAACTGTTTTAACTCATTGTTCTCCATAGGCTCATCCTGACACATTTCATCTTTCTTAAATTCTAATTTCATCTCATTGTTACTTAATCCATTGTTTACTTGTTCAAAAACATAATCATTCATACAAATATTCTCTATTATTTCAGTTTGATCATTTTTAATAAAAACTTTTAATTGGAAGTTAATTTTTTCTTTTACAGCTAATCTATTTAACATTTTATTATAAACTTCATTTCTTACTTTGAGAACAGCATGTAACATTTTAATTATTTCCTTTAACTCTAATTCTTTATTTATTCCACCCCTTCCTAATTCTTTATACCAATATTCATTTAAATCATCCCTACTTATTTCTATACACCATAGTTCAGTTCTATTACCCAAATCATCCAATTTCAAATCTTCCTTCCTAAAACATTTACTAACTTTACCAAAATACTTATCAGCTTCTTTTTTCATAATTTTAAATTCTACCATTACTCTGTCTTTCTCACTTATTAAATTATTATTAATTGTACCCTCCATTTTTAATTATTATTATTATTTAAACTTTAAATTTAGAATTAGTTATTTTAAAATTACTTATCTACTTATTATAAAAAAAATTTTAGAGAGAACATTCTTATTTTTATATTGACTATGAATATTCTTACCTTTTTGATAAGAATTTCTAATCCACCAAGAAACCACTGTTTTTCGACTTATATTCTTATATTTTTCAATATAAGAATACAGCCCCGAGTTGAGCGACACTTGTAATAGTTATAAAAATGAGCCTTTGTCGTACTTGAAGAGTACTTATTTTTATTAAAAAAATATAAAAAAATGATTTTATTTTTATTATTATTTATAAACTTTTGCCAAGCTTTTTATGGGCGCCAGGAAGCGTTAGCTTACCAATTTAGAAAAGAAAGAAGTTAATTGTTATTATGATTAAAATCTCTCAGGGTCGCAAGTCCTTTTAAAAGTGTACTTCAGTGGTTCTTGATGAAATAAAGAAATCTTAAGTGTTGTGCTGAAACTTAACATGTTTTATTGAAATGCAAATATTAAAACATTTATACAAGGTTATCATCAAATATTATTAAACATTCATATTCAGAAATCATAGCTTAATACATCCTCATATTTCTTTATAAAAAAATCAAATTGAATTTTATTCATGAAATTTATTTTTTAGTTGCAACTCAAAAGAAAAAGTAAAAAGATTTTTTGTTCATTTAATTGAATTAGTGTAATTAGTAATTTAGTTCTGCAAATTAGATAAAGTTTCATTAATTTATCTATTTTAAAAAGAGGATTCTACTTTAGTAATTTCATGTTTTACAATATAAGACATTGTCTCAATATTAAACTCCAGATTTTCAATTAAACTTATAACTAAACATTAAAAAATTATTATCCTATTATAGACAAAAATGATTTTAGAAATAAAGTCTTAACGTGTATACCAGGCACGTTTTTTTTTTAGTTAAAATCACAATTCCTTGTTTCCGTCTTGTAGACAATACATCTCGTCTCGTGTCGAGTCGCTGACATGGTCGATTCATTTTGCTGTACGGAATTCATTATTTTATTGTTCAAATAACTCAATGTCTGTTAGTATCATGATTAAAGTTCGAACGAGTGTCACTTAGATCAATTTTAGATTGATCTTAAGGCTACTTTTAACGTATTTACCACATTTTATAAAAATTCTCTACACAAGACAACGTCTGACTAACTTGAACGTTTCACTAGACTGCTAAACGTTTTCACTACATATTACAAAAGTTTATATATATAAAAATACATCTGATCACGCCAGACTCCCTCTTAAGACTCTTTTATCACATATTCACTACTTTTTGAAAAAGTTTCTTTGAATTGAAAACACGTCTGACTTACTCAACTGTCCCCTTAAGACTCTAAACCACATGTCTCTTTGTCCAGCTTCCCAACCAAGCGTCCTATTTAATATGCAACGTATGCGAGAATTATTCTCACACCTAGCAACACTGACACGGTTCAAATTATTTTACCTAACACAATACAAATACTACCTAAATATTTATTACAACTTATAACTAATTTTTTTTATACATGACATTATTATTTTGGAAACCTATATTTAATTTTTTATTACCCTAGTTTTAATAATCTATATATTTGAGTCATCTTTTTGACTTCTAAAACCCCCTCCCTTATTCAACTTTAACGTTTCCCGGGTTACTTTAAATATTCAATTCTCAATATAACCATTTTTTGGTTATTTAGGTTAAAATTACCATTTTTGGTATTACAAATGAGTTCACTTAAATTTTTGTTGGGTTAGGTAAATTGGAATGACACCACTGCATGGATTGTTGTTTTAACACAGAATATTTAATTTTACAATCCTTAATAACTTTACATTACCTTATGATAGTTTTTCACACATTGCAGCTAACATCTGTTTATTTTTATAGCAGATTGCTATTAGCACATTTTCATTATGAGTTTTGTTTTTGATTTTTGTAAGTAACAACAAATCGTAACTAATCAGATGTATATTTAAGTAAATTATTTCTATAACCCCACACTACGGTATTTTCTGTATATTTTGATGCTAAAATGATTTTATCAGACAAGAAAGTTAAGAGTAAACAAGTTTTAATTAGTGTCATTAATTTAGTTAGCATAGCATGCAATAATAACTCTACGGGTCTGAAGTTTAGCACTTGCTTCTGACAGCGTGTTTAATAACAACAACTTTAATATTTTAGATTACTTTGATTATAGAGGGCACAATCTACACTTTAACTTTATAAAGTTATTATATAATGCTTTATAACTACATAATGAAATATTAAGTCCCTTTTATTTTCTCACATATTATTTTGTATATATAATGTTAAGTAATTGTGACAAAAATTTGAATTCCAGATTTTATGAAAATATTTGTTTTGTAAATGAGCCTGTCTTACTCACCTTGTTGGCAAACGGAAGGTCCAATTTTTTTTATTAATATTTTAGTAGTGGGACAAATCATCTTTAGTTTCTGTACCTATTGAAAATTAAGGATGGCTGCCATCAAAATACACATTTATAAAAATCAGCATCAACTATTTTACTCAAATGAGACCCAAAAACAGAATGTATTGGTTTATTTTAATTTTTAGATAGATAACTACCGGCTTGGATATACTAGGGAATTATGGATCTGGACTTTTTATTAGCTAAGAGTTTTGACTAGGTGTATGTGAGAAATTTGTGTGTTTTTACCTCTATTTATTTATTTTTAGGCCATATTAAAATGAGAAGTTTAATTAATTTTGTTGCCATATTTCAGAGTTACTTTGTCTTCATAAACTAACGATGCAATCATATAAATATTTAAGAGTCCATAGTTAGTTTTATAATTCACATCAAAGGATGTCATTATATAAATTATGAAGAGGATGCTACTAATGACAAAAAATTATACTCAAGTAATCATGTTTGTTGTTATAGAGATATGTCCAAGAACAAAATTTAATCATCAAAATGATTAATTAAAATTTAATCATCAAAATGATTAATTTTTTCTAATAGTAATTTCATTAAATACAAATTTCCAATGTATGTATTTTAAAGAATAGGCATACTTTTAACTAAATTGACTATTATGTAGGCTAGGATAATTAAATATAGTGTTGAAATTCGGGGGGATAAACCTGTGGACGTAGTGGATTAGATCCATCTTAGTGAACACTAAAGTTATTTTAGATAGCAAAACTGATCTTTTGCTAATGCTGATCAAACTTCTCTTATTGCTTTGTTTTATTTTCAAGAACTTTGGCAGTGAAATTTCATAATGTATGTTAGAAATGAACTGAGAAAGATAAGTATGCCATAAACATTTTATTACTGAGCTTTGAACGTAAAATTGCTTTAACGTACCATACATTATCTTGTCCTTCTATGTTATATATCTCAACATATCTATTTCACCTAAAATATTAACAACTGTGATCTACCAGACTAAAAAAAAAAAAAAATTTGTTTTCAGTTACTTAATGAGAAATTGTGATGTGCTAAATTCAGTATCACTTCACTATGTAGTGTGGCCATTGAAAATAATTTTGGACCATAAATAATAGAATGATATATCTGTCTTTAGTATATTTGTTCAGCTGTAATTATATTAAATAATTATTATCTCAAAAACAGGTTGTCTGTATGCCTCCAAATTTTTAAGATTTAGAGAATGATTTAGATTTTGGTCCAAATTTCTTAAGGTTGTTGTTATTATTTGCTAATGGGTACTTTTGGGTACATCAGTTTTCGTTAACTTACCAGTTCAAACCAGTGTATAGTTTTTCTTTTGTTGTTATATATTGATCATTTCAATAAATGAGCGTTGTTTATTATTGATTTTGATTATTTGCATGATGTGACTTCGCTTGATGGGAACATTTTCATTGTGTGCACATGGATCGCAAGACAATCATATCCACTTTCTTCCAGGCAAATGTAGCTAACTACCTCCCTACGTAATTTTTTTTTCCTTCCCACAATTGTTTAATCCCAGACCAGATCCTTCATTCAGAAGATTTTTGCCCTCTAAAAAGTTTAATTTTTTTTCAGTCAGTTTCTCTCTAACAATCTGTCAAAACTGTGAGTTTTGCTCTGGTAATTTACTGTGATCCATTTTTTTCTTCTAATATGTTCGCCATCTCATTTCGTAGCACATCCACATATGACACCCACTGGATAAATATCCGTTTATTAAGTTCTGTAAAAATTCGCCACAAAAATAATTGAAGAGCGAAATGTAATTTAGTACTCATAAAATAAATAACTATCCATTGGGTTGCAAAGAAATAGGTTTTGTTGTTGTTTAGGTGATATAATTTGGGTTAGAATTACTTTAAGGGTTGATCAAAATAATAATATCTTGGTCAGAATCAGTTTAAGGGAAGATCAGTGTAGGGTTGAATTTAGAGTTTTAGTTTGGGGTTGAATATAATGTACATTGATTTTACTTTATAATGACGGGTTAAATTGGCGGGTGGTATTGAAAATTAACCTAAGAGATAGAAAAATCATATGCTATCCACATGATGTGATTCATTATAACTTGTGAATTAAAGAAGTTGCTCCATTAGTCCTTGTAGAATTGTGTGACTATCATAATAACTCCTCCTTCAATATATTTGCCAGATTGCATGAAATTACTGATAATGGAACCTTCAGATAAGATATTATTGTGAAAACAGTTTTTGACTTACAAGCTTTTTATTTATAGTTTCAAGCAAATTCAACTGAAAGGTAAACTAAACTTACTATTTCAGTCTAATGAGCATTTATTACTTACCTTTTTTTTCTAATTTTGTAGTTGGTTGGCTAAGAACTGCATAATTAGAAGTAGTACTCCTAATAGCGAAGTTCATTTAAATAAATATCGTGTCATCATAACTAAGTATAGACCTGGAATAATCCAATCTTAGCGTGTTTCTAGTGTTCATTCAAAGTTGTGTGTGTGTATGCTCGCTCGCTACTACTCTGGCAATCACAGTTTGTGTCAGAATTTTTATAAATTTGGTAAAATTATGTGCTTTTGGACAAGTAATATAGCACCAGTTCATTGTGCATAAACAATGGTTGTTAGATTTCTCAAAATGACAGCAGTAATTGTTAAAAAATCACACAATCTGTTTAATCTTAACTGTTTAATCATTCTATTAAATCTAGAATTTTAAACAGTTTTCAAATTTAGTATGTATGATAGGTTTTGCTATTAGTTTAAATATGGTTTTTCTTAAAAAATAAAAAATTTCGAATTTCAGAATGACAGCCGTTTGAAACTGTTTTGTTTTACAATTATACAGTAAGGCTTATTAATTTTTACATTTCACTAAAAAAATTTTTTTAAATCTGTAGAGCTGATTTTATGAAATTAGATATTTTATAACAACCTCATGGACGATTTTTTTATTTATTTTTTACCAATAACTCATGAAACAGCACTTTTGGAGATATGGCAAACCAGTACATTTTGTTTAAGTTCTTAGAGGTTGCAGCAAACACCACAGTGGTTGTGTATATATAAATATTTATAGATTGTGGGTTGTTTCTGGGGGGGGGGAGAAGTGAGTGAGAGCCATGGATCTTTTAGAATTTAGTTCGGAATGGTACAGCCTGGGCTTGCAGCTAAGTAACTAATTATCAATTAATAATTAAACTACACTAAACTACAATATTTATATTGTAGTTAAATAAGGGTCCCGATTGATTCTATCAATTATTGGTCTGAACGTAGTTACTCAGCCTCAAATGGCCGTCTAGTCATATTTCACAGTTGTACAAATTTATAGCGCACCGTAAAAACCCAGGGTCTACTGACCCGTGCCAACTCGGCCTAATGTGCCATTTGGGGGGGGGGGGTAGTACATATGGAAAATAATGAACAAGAAATAAAAGGGAGATATTTATTAAACTAGATATTCGTGCTACACACTGGTCCAGTCTTCTCACACGATGTTGCTGTTGCACAACTGCTTGATCTGTGCGGCCAAAGCAGAGTTCCAGAGTGGGGGAAAAAACTAATCAAATTAACTTACACGGATGATTTGCCTCTGTAACATAGTATCCGGCAACCCGCAAAGCCATGGAACCCAAAAATAAGTTTAACTCGGAAACAGTGGTGAAGAAACATTGAACAAAATTTCGTTAAAATCTTTATAACCAGTGTTGAGAAAAATTAATTTTGTTTTTTCTTATGCAGCTACTTCCACGTTTTAAAAAAAGTACGACCAAAATATGCAAAATACCAATTTTGATTAAAATCAGTCCATTTGTTTGGGGTGTAGAGCAATGCACAGACAGCACGGACATCATTCCAAAAACTACTCTTTTGAACTCGGGGACCACAAAACGGATATAACTGCAATAAACTCCACATCAATTTTTTGACCCATCACAACTTTCTCTATACTGTGTAATTAATATACCCAGTCTATGTAGAAAGGAAAAACTATTTATAATATTCATAATCAACATTTAGAAATTTGTAAAGCTGAGCCTACCAATATGAACCAAATAAAATTGGGGAAAATTGAAATTGTTATAGTATTTTGTAACATATATATTTATTGAATATATATTTTGGTATATATAAACAGTGATTCAACAATGGTGCAAATTTATTTCTTTGTATCAGATTGAATACAATCAGAATTCATAATATCAGAGTTTTCAGGAGAAGGTGTTCATATCTGAAATTTCAATATAAAAATGAGCTAATAAATAAGCCGTTGCCCTTACCGTAAACTAATGTACAAGGTGCATAAAAAAAGTGATTCATAGTTTTTATAATATATCAAAAAATGAACTTATGAACTAAGTTATTACGTTATTTCCTAATGTAAATGTTGGTTTTTTTGGAATTAGTTTATCCTCATACAATTTATTTTATATAAACACATTCTCTGATTGTTTTGATTTTGTTGTAGAATGGGCGAGCTAGCTCTGAAAGTAGTGAAGAGCCAGAGAGATGGCAGAGTGTGTTTGGTGCCGTTACACAACGAGAACTAAGGCTGTATGAATCCGCTCCATGGAGTGTCGAGTCATGGAGATCCCCTATAGAAAGTTGTCCCCTTATATCTACTAGGTTAGTTTAATAAGATTAATTACTATATATAGCATCTTATATTTATATAATATGTAATTTCTTTTAAAATACAATAAGTTACTCCGCAATACAAGATATCGATAAAGCATTTTTATAAATAATTCCTTAGTTATCTGTTTCTATTTCTGATATATTGGCTCACAATATAATTAAAATAGCGGTAATAAATTTTAATTTTTTTGTAAAAAAACAAACCAACCCAAGTGGTAGTTCAGGACTAGACTCTAAGAACTTATTCTTGCTATCTTACAATTTTGAACATCACTACTGTAATTTCTCATATTTGAATCCTTACTTTCAAGTATGTCCTAATTTTCATTTTGTTATCCAGCTATAAAAATTGTAACAATTCAAGTTTAACTTGTGGTTATATTATTAGATTGGTGAGTTCGAGTCGACAGACTGACCTTATTATATTCTCTGTGAGATGTGGAACATCAGAAGGTGTAATTACTCATCATTTGAGAGCAGAAACACATCGGGACCTGGCCAATTGGGCTCGTACTTTAGTTCAAGGCAGTCATAATAGTGTCCAAATGCAGAGAGAGTTAGCATGCAGTAAGTTTATAATAATAAATAATCGTCATTGATTTGAATTATTAGTTAGTAAAAAAATTATAGAACTAACAACCTTTATTTTATTTTTTTTATAACATGATGATCAAGAGATTTTTGCCTTTAAACAACAAGCAAAAATCCATGTACAAACTTAGGATGTTACATGTGTTGGATTTATAAATAAGTAGTATATTCAGAAAGTATTTCTGATAGGCTATTAAGGAAAAACAAAAATATACTTCCAAATCATTTTTATTGTTAGTTGTTGTAAACACCTAATACTACTTTTCATCAGTTTCCGCTGTTGTGAGGCACTTATTATAATGGGTAACAGGCATTATATCTTTTCATCGTAGAAAGATACTGTCTCTGTCTGAAAAAAAGTGATGAGAGAACTGGAAAACATTCCACTATTTGAGAGCCTTCAACCAGTTCAAAAACTAATATGTAAGTCTTGCAGTTATGGACTGTGAGGTACTAGTTTTTGAATGAAAACATTTCATGAATGTTCTCAGCATTCTGAAGATCTATTCCGATTGACTATTCAATGTTGGGAATAAGAAAGATAAACATTATTTAGTGAAAATTCATGATGTGAAACATTTAAAAGAGTGTATTGAATCTGAATTCAAAAACCTTTTCTTCCAAAATATTTATCACCACAATTTGTAGTTCTGTATAAATAGATATGGTCTTTGTGTTGAAAAGGCAGGGGTCCAACTTGTGCAATTAATGTACGTTATTAGATGACATGTTATTACATTAAACATAACTATCTGTTTATAATAAATTTTATCTGATCTGTTTATTATTATAATAATAATGCATTAATAAGGGTCACCCTGTGGATAAAAGGTGAAATAAGGGCAATGAAATGAACATGAGTATAAAAGTGTGGATAACTACTTTGTAAGTTGATTTTTTAAATCCCTATTTTGAAATTTATGTTCTGTTTAATTTCTCCCTAAGATCACTTATATGAAATTCCACTGAGTAAAACTTCCCGTGGATGACAGATACAATTTTTTTTTTTTTTTGTTTTTGTTATTTTAAGTGAACATTGTAAAAAGTTTCTGTATATTCAAGAAAGAAACATTAATATAAAATTAATAAATTAACTATTTGTTGTTTTGTATTTAAAGGTTTTCAGGATCACATTTATTAAATGTATTTCAGAAATTAATAGTTAGAGATCCTTCATCCAAATAACATTGAGTATCCACATCTTGAATTAATTACTATTTCAAGAATTACTTGAAATAGTAATAATTAATCGTAAGTTAATTAAATAGCGTTTTGTTCTAGCACTGATGTCTAGTACTTTCAGATCTCCTTAAGGAGAGAGAAAATACTGATGAATGCAAAGGCAAATATGTCGTACAGAGGCACGAGAAGTATATGTGATGGTTTCCAAAACAAGACTACTTTTCCCAAGCTAAGGTGCTTAACAAGAGGTGGGAGTTGTTTTAAGTGGTAAATGAAGAGCGCCAATAAAAAAATAGAGTCTATCGGACTTGCTGGAATTTTATTGGAGAATTATATTTTTGATATGGAGGTTGACTTAGCAATTTGGAGTACGGTGCTCTATACAGTGAAACTTTTAGCCAAGACAATAGAATTCCGTTATTACTGAAATGTTTTGTTTTATCTATACTTGTTGAAGGTTGTAAGGGATTTAGCGCTCAATTTGAATTGACGCATGGTTATTAAATGAATTGGTTGACTTATCAAACACTTCTTATTACTGTATTTGCAGAAAGCTGTACAGATAATGGACATTATCTCAGATTTGTTTTTAAAATTGTCAAATAATCTATTTGCAGTTTCTAAAAATGCAGTTTTGATAAACTCACCATCTTCGTATGGTTTCTTATTTTAGTTATAATTTTGGAAACTCGAAATGATACTGTTTATTCTTTTCTATTACAGTATCTTGAAAAAAGCAGATTGTTGAGCATTTAATTGTATTACCTTTTCTATCCTTAACCCAGAATTTAGTGGGAAATCCTTTTCAATCGCTGAGTGAATAGTTTTGAAATGACGTACAACAATCCCTTTCTTCCGAACTGATACACTTACATTAAAAAGTAAGCACATACGCTTGTCCTTTACCTGTGTAAAAAAGTAGTTGTCTCCCATTCTGAATGAAAATGTTAAGTTTTTTGTTTGAACTCGCCGTGATTAGAACAACCTTCTTTAGTACAAAAGATTAAATCAAACTATCCACATCAACAAATATCTTATATACACACACGACAATAATAAAGACATTATCTACTGTTATTCCACTGCCTCAAATGATTAAAGGCCCTCCAACTTTCTCTTTCTGATATTCGGGTAGACAGACAATTTTGGGTTTTTTACGAAACATTTAGAATCTAATACCCAAGACCTAAAAAAATCAAGTACCTGATCAACGTCTGATTATATATAAATTTTGAGGCACACATTTTGAATTTACAGTTTATCAGTACGAATTTTTAAATGTGTAATTCTTACAAAAAAAAAATGTAGTCAGTAATTTATTAAATTTGCATAGTTGTGAATATAAATCAAAACATGTATATAAATAATGAAGGTTTAATTTCAATTGTTAAAAACATGTGTGTTTGGAAAACAAAAAACTCTGCTTTTGCATTCAAAGGAAGGGTTGATAAATTTTACTCAACTTTGATGTTGCTCTATAGGCTACACTCATTGGAATATATAACATATTTAGTCAAAGTCTTATGATTATAGCTGTAAGGATATGTGATAGTATTCAGTTATACTTACTATATTTGTTGTACAATACAGGATGTTTATGGCAAGGCCAAGCCGCACAACTAGTTCTACACTATGAAGATGGCTTTAGTTTATTAGAAGCTCCAGGAACCAATAGAGATCCAAAGATAATATGGAATTTTCCTTTTGAACGTCTACGTACGTCTGCGGATGATGGTGCACGTCTTCTTTGGCTTGATTTTGGCACTGAAGATGGTGAAATTGTAAGAATATTTACACAGTAATTTTTATCAATGTGGAAACACTGGTTTACTTGTGTAATATGGTATGAAATTATATAACAATAATTTTGTTTCATCATAAAACATATATGTTTTTACTTAATGTTCATTCTCTATGAATTTAAGACTAATTAGAACAGGAAACCATCATAACCAAATGAAAAAGATATAGGGCTACTCAGAAGTTGAATCCTATATCAAAAGGAATCTTAACACATACTACATAACATAGTATTTAAAACCATATGCTTTCTGATTTTGTAAAATGCAGAAATTGATATATACAAAACTAAATTGGAACCATGAAGCAGGAGTAAAATACGTAAACGCATCCATAAAAATACTGCCAGTAATGTTTCTGGAAATACTTACTGTACAAATAAAATATTGAATCAAATGAAGACTGACAATGTCTAAATTATTTTGAGAGAAAACTGTAATAATTTTTTAAACTAAAACAACATAGAAAATAGGGGACATTACTCTTTTTCTTTACAAGTTAGGTAAATAAAACACTACCTTGTGAGAGGAGTTGTGATGAGATATAGCTGTGACTGACACTCTTGACCTAACAAAATTAATACAAACTCTCGTCTTCCTATCTTATATAGTTGGACTATAAATCTATTTCATTCTTCTAGGTTTATAATATATTATTCAGACAATTGTTATATTATAAATACAAATGTTTTTCAACTCAAGCCAACCGTTTACACAAGTATTGGAAGATTATTTCCTATGAGGCTCACTAGAGCAGAGTCTTCATATCTTATTTAGTTGGACTATAAACCTAATTTATTGTTTCAGATATATTTACAAAACCTATTTTGTTATTTTATTACAAACAAAGTTATATTATAAATCTAGGAATACAATTTTTTTTTTTTTTTTCACTCGAGCCAACCTTACAACTATTGGAAGAGTACTAATACTAGTGAGGCCCATTAGAGCAGAGTTTTCAATTCAAGCGCAATGAGTGGAGATGGTCAAAATATATTGATCAACACCTTATTATAGACAAATATTGCTGAGTTGCTAATAGATTATTATTATGTGTTTCAGGAATTGGATTTGGAAGCTTGTCCGAAACCGCTTGTCTTTATTCTTCACAACTTTTTGTCAGCAAAGATACACCGACTGGGATTGTATGTATAGACAAAACTGGATGGCCTAAATTGTCAATTCTTCAATGTATTTATTCTCGTTGTGCTATGAACTCAAGTGCAATGTTATGCGAAGGTTTCAAGGTAGATTTCTACTAACACAATTTGTAAATTTAATACGTATTTTAATTATTTTACGATCCACCAAATGTTATATTTTCAAGCAAGGTTTATGTGATTTTTTAAAATTTTTGGGGATATTGTGTGGTTTTATTTTTATTGCCATTTTTTATTCTGTAAAGTTATGAGACATTTGTATTTTGTTTTAAAAAGCAATATACAGTATAATGTTTCAGAAATATGAGGGGGGGAGGAGAGAGAGAGAGCTAAGTTTTAAAAGAATTGATAATTCCTAAACTTTAATCAACAAAGCAATTATAATATGCCAATTAAAATTAAGTTTATTTTAATAAATATATCCGGGAGTACTTCATTTTCAGATCCGAGGCCAAAGTGCAAGCCTTTTACAGAATGATGGGAGTTTTCAAGCGAGCACAGTATGCACAGAGTTGGCCTGTGACGCACATAATAGCCTCTCTTATTTGCATTGTTATATTTCTGTGAATTCTATAATCAAATTATAACTGGTGACCTTTTAAAGAAATAAAGTTAAATATTGCCTATAGTAGTGATTTTTAGCCTAATTAGGTAGTCACAATTAAAATGTACTTGTATAAAGTGTCTTTATCACATAAACCAAGCTTAAGATAATTTGTTTTACTGTAATTATTATGTAATAAGAATTTGGTCCATAATACAACGACAACGTCTGTGCTCATATGATATTATTACTAATAATTTCTTCTTTTTTTCCATTATCATCACTAACAATTTCCAATTTCAGTTTGTCTGTGATACTTAGGTTTTGAACATCATTCTAATTTAATTTAGAACAGTACCATAAGATTTTATTTTCTGAAACTTGATATATCATGTTAGTCATAATATAGTTATTTTTTAAAGTTCAGTATATTCACAAACTTCAATATTTTTAGGGATGAATTTGAATGTGAACCAGAAACATTTTTACAGTATCCTTTTTGTCTGCATGTTCATTATTGAGAGAACTAACTTCGAACTAAATAATTCCACCGACTAACTTATTAACAAACCTATTTGTTTCTTTTAAATCTTTGCATCTTGTAGATTATAATGATTGTTATATATTTAAATGAGAATAAATAATTGATTTTAAATTAATATGCTATTGCACATTTTAATAATATATATAGATAATGAAACAAAATTTCAATTGTTTCTTAAATATTCAGGTGTGGAAAAAACAAGATTCATATTCAAAATGGCAACTTATTTTAGGGATGAGATTATAGTTTTATCTGTCTAATGCTGTGAATGATCTAATCAAGGTGGGAGAGGGGTCCATGGAATTGTAAAGTATTATATAAAATTAATTTGATTGATCAGTTTTATCATTTCAAACACACTTATAACTACCAGACATTAAAATAATGTTTTTATCAATAAGAATTCATACTTTATAAACGTCTATAATAATAATAAGTACTGAACAGTATTGATATATCCAGGCTTGTTAAAATATTAAAATTTCGTAATTTTATAAACATTAACAATGCTCATTCAAAATAAACTTTTTCAATCCAAAATACCGAGATAAAAATTATAGTATATAAATAGTGAATTAAATTAAGTAATACATCCATATTGCATATTTTAACTCATTATTTAATTGTATACTTGACTATAAAAATGTCTAATAAAATCGTAACAGTACTATTAAGTCCAATAATCCAAATATACCAGATGTCTCATTAGTATACAAATTTCTCTTAAGTATAAGGCTAATAAAGTATAAGTACACAAGAGATTATAAGCTGGCCGATAGAACCATTCCACAAGCCCAATGTCTTGACTCTCAGATCTTCAATAACATTTCTATCATATTACAATAGTATTCTTGTTATTAATTATTAGAATAGAAATGGATAAAGGCTTTAGCTATAACTGGTATTTTGTTGTTATACCTATAGCAACAAATGCTCTAAAATTCTATTAAAACCCGTCTTCAATATAATAACATTAAATGATTATAGGATGTTGTACTTGTTATCATAAGAAATAGAGGTTTGGTTAATACTATTGGCATTTATTGTTTGTTTTACAAATACATTATAAAGGCCTATTTTAATTACAGTAGTACCTCTGTTAACCGACCTCGGATTAACCGGTCCTCAGATTAACCGGCCTATATCGTAGTGTACTGGTTGGATGAGAGTTTCCGAAAATAAATTGTAATTGAAACACCAAAGCGGCGGCGATATCAAACGACTTTGTCGATAGCGGTATCCCATTGTCGGTGGCATAAAAACATCGCGGCATTGGCATCCATCGGTATAGCAGACATACACCCACAAAAACGTTTGATGGGCCGCTTTTTTTCCACGAATCATTTTAGTATACATTATGGAAAATATAACATTTCTTCTTGTCTTTGACTGGTTATGATCTACGTACAGTATATACAGTAAATAAAAATGAGTGAGTTACAAAAACGGTAGCTTGTGTTGGTTTCGTTTGAGATGCGGTTAAATGTGTAAAAAGACTTGACAGAGGGGAATCTGTAAAAAAGCTTTGTAGTGTTTAATTTTTTCATGTTTGATGTATACTATACATAACATAATATATACGCTACATTTATGTACAATAAAATGAGTTGCAATAACATCTTAATTGCATAATTCTTAGTGCTACCTGATTAAATAAGCTTTCTTTGAACGAAAACCGATTTTTCACGGGAACCTCGGATTAACCGGCCCAGGTGTCAGTCCCGACTAGACCGGTTCAGAGGGGTTCTACTTTATTACAATGAAGCTCAGTTATAATGTATAACAGTATTATTACTTAATTTTATTTTGTTCTCTCCTTCGCCAGTAATCAGTTGGATTGAAATTATTTATTCATGTACATATGGAAGTGCTTCTGCTTTTTTAAATTTTTTTATTGGCATAATCTGCATAAGGCATAAATACATCTTTAAGGTATTCATTTCAGTTTTCAATAGTTGACTAATTCAGTTTGAAGCTTTTGTAAAGCTAAACCGGTACAATGTGTATCAAAACAAACATATCAGTTTGTACAATGAGTATTCATTAGATTAAATACAAATAATTAAGTGTGTTTAATCTATAGTGAAAAACAAATTTTAAAATTTAGAATTCGTGTGAAATTATATTCCTTAAAAATGTTTTAAACTACTCTATGTATTCACAATGACATACATATACAATATGAAATGATTTATATAAAATGGCATCTATATCTCATAACAAGTATATTTCTAAATAGTTATCCGAAATCATCCACTGCAATTTAATAAAATTGACACGAAGTCTACTCATTCATCCGATTTATTTTCCTTGGAAACTATTAAACTTTTTTTTAGTGAAACTCAAAACAGATATTCCTATGGTTTGAAAATAAACAAGCAATCCTTCGATTCATTAAATGGCCACTGTTGATATAGTGATCTATATATTAAATGCTAAGAAGTTTTACATCATGTAGCCTAGTTAAGTATCATCTACAGCAATAAATTGGGAGTTATTGTCAAGAATTGGAATTTTAACTAAATAATATACAAATTAAACCCAGTTAGGAAGTAAATGCTACCTGTCCCTAAGCACTGTTCTAGTCCAAATTCAATTAGGTTGATTTGTAGGCCTATTAACATTACCACAATTTGAGAACTACTATGTCCATTTCATTGCAGCTTTATTTTGGTAATTTTAGAATTACAAACTTTACATAGATATACTGCAGTCAAAAGACAGTATAATTGTGCATGAATGCTAGACAACAACTTTGACCATTGCTTTATTCCTTCATATGATAGAAAAAAACTGTTAACATAATTTTTTAAAGAAGTTATATAGGTAATAACAATTTATATTAAATTAATTTGTAAAGATACAACAATTTGTTACGTTATCTCATCAAGGTGGTTTCATGTGTGCGTTCTTGTAATGAAGATTTTTGATTCTTCGTCTAAAGGGAAAAAAATATCACCTTTTTTTTTTTTTTAAATAGGAAATATATTGTGGTGAATCCATGTGGTTTAGGTTAAAAATGCTAGTCACCTGTCAATATGTTTCTAATTTTTCTTGTAAACTGTTGAACCCATTTCAGTTAAAAAGTAAAACCAGCTCAGATATTCCTATATTTTATGACTAAATGAGTTAGACAAATCCTCAATTATTTAGAAATGGCACCCTTTAACATTGTTATTCATAGATTATTTATTTTGAAGATATTTTAATGATCGGTATAGTTAATTTTATGAAGCTTAAGATTTGTAATCAATAATATCACATTTTGCCATTTACAACAATAAATTCAAGAGCTATCGCTTAGAAATGGAATTTTAGCATTTTAACCTTAAATGGATCCAAAATTAGTAATCCTTTGGTGTAGTAGGTAGAAATTTTAGTTTATTATTAAAAAAATTCAGGTAACAATGTGACCATAAGGATGTATAATAATAACCTTCTACCTATGTACTTATGAAATATTATAATGCATTGCATTCAAAATGATATTAAGTAATTACTGTTATGAGGAGGTGGTTAGGGTGTTGGATCTGCCAGGTTTTAATCTCTGTATATTTTTCTCTGGATAGAATGGTTTTCAATCTATGTTAGTATAACAAGTTAAGTCATACAGCAATATAAGGAATAAATTGATATTATATTTAGGTTTTTAATTAGTAGAATCTATTTTGAAGTGTCATCCCATGTTATAAACATTATAGATACTTTGTTGTACAATTTTAATTGTTCAAATTTAATAAATACTTTCTTGCTTATTACCCAATGAGATCAGTCGAACTGTTTCTAAATTTTTAATTATCTAGGTCTCCCCACAAAATTAATATTTGGTGTTAGGACAGGTTGGGTTATATAGGTTTTATCATATAAGTATTATGTTCGAAATAGGATACTTTTAATCGAAATTTAAAACTTAACCTGACTTAAGTACCAAATATTTATTGTGATATGTTATAATGGAAAAAAATGTCAGCCATTTCTTATGCCAGGTTAATATTTTCCTGTTAAACAATGTTCATTAATACATCTCATTAGATTGTCGTTCTTGACTAGTAACTTTTATACTAAATCGTTCAAATAAAAAATATTATCTTTTGAATTTATTTGTAAAATTCAAATGATTGATTTAAATAAATTAATTGTTAAAATATCATTATTATGATGAAAATGAGTAGATTAAAAGGATAATTTTTAAAAGGTATTTTTCAATGTAAATATAACTAATTTAGCAATGAGTTCACTTGTACGATATAAAAAAAAAACTAATTATATTTTTTTGGAACATTTATTATTAATTTGTCTTTATTATAGTTTAAGGTTAGATTTTTACCTGTTTTTTATAACCTTTCTTTCTCTAGTATTACACATTATTTTAATAAAAAATGAGTTTTTACAATTTTTCTTATGGCTTGGGCGATATATCAGTCATTTTCTGTACCCTCAGGCCACAAAAGAACTTGCATAACAATTCTATATTGCAAAATAACTTCATATATGTTATTCTTGAAATAAATATGACCTCCACTTGTTTCAGTGACTCTTTTCTATTAGTTTCAAATTTGCATTTTTTTTAATGGATTATTATTTTGACATCTTAATCTCTGATATTCCATAAATCTTGTAAATCCAAATGTTTGATTTAAAGCTTCTTTTAAGTGTTCTAAAGTCCTGAAGTAATTTACAGACATATCATAATTAAAGTATCAAATGGACCTAAATTGGTTGAATTATTATTTTTAAGTTCTTTTCATAAATGTGACACATCTCGGGAGCTTGAGGACAAGGATTTTATTTTAGAAATGTCGGTATAATCATTTTACCAAATATTGTTTTTTTATAAAAAAAATATTTATCCAATAAATAGTTTTCCACCTTGTTATGAATGAGTTCTTAAAACATTCAAATCGACAATGGAAATCCATCTAAAATGGTGTTCAAAATTGTCTTAGGCCTAAATTTTTATTACACTTGAAATTTTGGTTTTATTTTGTTGTCTTAGTTTCATTAAATCTTTTTCTTTTGGTCTCTTGATATTTTCAATTTAGAGATATATATAAAAAAAAAAAAAAAAAAAAAAAAAAAAAAAAAAAAAAGAAAGAAAAAACCCATTCACATTTGAAATATCTAAGTTATGGATTCTGGTAGTACTGTAAGTTCTTGTTTAAGTTTCAGTTTGAAGAGATAAAAGCATAAGGTTAACATAGTTTGTCAAGCTGTTCATGCACATTCACTTTCTGTGCTTCACTTTATTTCTGCTTCTCTTTATGAATTACAATTGGAACAGATGATAGCTCTTTTTTGAATTGTTTCCTGTATATTATGAAACATATTTCAACTGACTTTTATGTAAATATTAAATCAAAATGCACATATTTAAATTCACAATGAATTATCTAATATTAATTTTTTTTTAATTACTTTGAAATTAACAATTTCTTTCATTTGAAATACTTGGAACAGCTGATTTAAATATATAGAATCAATTGAGGTAATGTTATCAAACTAGAATGTAAACCAATTACATTTGCCATAAAATTGCTGTCCACTAATTATAGTAATTATTGGTTTACATCTATTGCATTTCATTTACCAAAACAAAGTTTACAAAACCGGCTGCTAAAGAATCTTTTTTTAATTTTGCATCGTAACCATCTGAATTTTAAAAAATTGTCACCTAATCACCTAAATTGTCAGATATTTAATCACCTTTACCCGTTTATCTCAAGTGGGGAGGGGGGGATAATAATTTAAAACTTATATTCTAAATTGAAATATAGTACCTAGTACCTGATTTTATTGAACGATCTCATGAAAACAAATAATATTTATGGATTTACGAAGTGCTGTTTGCTTCACCTCGTATGAATGTTAGTTTGGTTACAGTCATAACTAGTTAACAAAATAATAATTATTATATTCCTCTTTATTAGAGAATAGATAATATACAGTAATACCTCTTTAATTCGGAAAGATTATGGCTTCCAGTTGTCCAGATTAAATACAATGATTATAAAACATTGCAGAAGATAAATTAAAATATTGTTCATGACAACAACAACAAAACAAGTTAATTTTTACATTAAAAATAATGAAATTATTGTAAATTGGTTTATAGTAAAGAAAAAAAAAAGATGTCTTTGGTTCTGACGTATGTCTGACACTGTGTTCCAATTTATGGTATATAAATACTAACCACCAGTCCCCGATGTTTAAGTTTTTGTTTTTTACGAAGAAAGATGGACTTTATGTTTACACGTTATCCTGCATTAGGTTTGCTTAGTGAAATATTAAGAGCATAAGTACACTATTATACAGTAGAATTAAAATACTGAGTACATTAGTACTTGAACAACGCTGTTACTAACTGTAGATTGCAGTACAGCTAGCATGAAATGACAATGTCTGCTGCTGAAATCGTGTTAGTACTAGGGTTGCCGAGATTAATATGGTACAAATTAACAGAGGTTTCATGTGCCAATGTACATGTTCATAAATATACTGGTATTTAAAGGGGTAGAACCTGCTGATAGTTGAAGTAAGTTTAACCATAAGGTTGTTAGTACATATCATTAATGTTATTATGTTGTAATTTTGGGAAATTTATACTACTTATTACAATTTATATTTGTTTTCATGTCTCAAAATTATTGAATCTCTTCTTTTCTGTTATTTTCAATACAATAATCACTGTACAGTAGTTAACATCGCCCTATGTTTTAGTAATATCTACCACAGCATCTGTCACCATTGAATTTTAAACAAATTTTCTATCTTAAAACATAAACCTGTTACAAAATTTGTAAACACAATAGAGTCTCCTTATAATTAATTGTGATAATTGTAAAATTATAAATATTGATTAAGAACAATACTGGGATGGCACATATTGTCTGAAACATATATCACCTTACAAAGTTAATTTTATTATTATTAATTTATTACTAACAAAAACCTGAATATTATTTTTATGGGATAATTTTTATTTATTATTTTTTATTATTATTTTATTTTTTTACTATAGTGTAGTAAAGGTAGCACTTAAAAATAAATTTAGCTAATGATATTGATATTTATTTATCTTAGAAAAAATTTGTCGTATAGAGAAATAGTTTGGATATGGTTAAGAAACATAGAAAGTTTGGTATAAAACTATCAATGTTTATGTACAGTATATGCCTTAAGTATGAAATTATTCAACACATTTGGGTATTATTTGTGTGACTGTGAATATGTCTAATGGAGACTTGTGGGAGAAGAAGTTTTTAAAATTCTGAGGTCTAACTTCTACCAACTAGTTAAATTTGGTTTATTCTATATTACACACATTAATTTAAATATATATATAATTTTGTAATGGGAGAACCCTCTTTAATATCAAATATGAAAGTATATTATATCGAACCTAATAGGCATGGAATGAAAATTACAAAAAAGGGTTTCGCTGAATTTTGAATGTTAACAAAAATAATCTTTACTAAACTTAAATCAATGTCAGCTTCATCTGTCAAATAAAAATGAGTGAGCTCATTTTATCAAAATGTGAAATTTGTACATATGAATCTAAAAACTAATGATCTAAATAATTTTAAAGTTCAATGCAAGGAAGTCAATCACTTAAAATGCTAAACGAGGCACTAAGTGTATGAAAATTAGATTTGTTGTCTTTTTGATGAGACTTAATTCTATCGGACAAAAATTGACACAATTACTTAGGTAATTAACAATTCAAGAAACTTGTTTTTGTTAACTTAGGTTTTGGTTTATTGGATGTTAACAGCAATGTTTGAGTTTTACGTGTATTTTCAACATCTGCCTTGGCCAAAAATGCCTTTAAACACAGAATTTTTAAAAAAATGGCTTTAGACTATGTTATATAACAAGAAACCAAATTTGGCCAGTACTATGAAATTAACCATTAAATCCATGTTTTTTTTTTTTTTTTTTTTTTTTTTTTTTTTTTTTTTTTTTTTTTTTTTTTTTTTTTTTTTTTTTTTTTTTTTTTTTTTTTTTTTTAAGGAAAACCTTCTCACCTGTTGTGATGATAATTATATTTATACACTTTATAATTATTCTTAAATTTTTATTGTATTTAAAAATACATAACATCTTTTATCATTTGTGTATTAGTTTAAATTGTATCATATTTCTGTAAATCCAAATACTTTATTTTGATATTATTTATTTTAGAGTATAGAGACTAATATATGTAAGCGCACAATTTATGTATTTATTTCATTTATATAATTTTATAACAAATAACTTTGTAACACCTAACTAATAATTTTAAGAATAATTGTAGGAATAATTCTACAGTTGTATTTATTAACAATAAAAACACCAAAAAAAAGGGGGGAGTAAAATAATATGAATTAATACTTTTGTTATTTTTTATGACAGGGTAGTTTGTTTATACTATTTATTTGCATTCACAAAAACTTTAAAATAAATTATTTTGATATATTTTTATTAATTAATGTTATATGACAAATTTTTGGAATTATTAAAGGTATAATATTTGGTTTTATTGTTCTAATATACCTTTAATACATTAAAGTTGTCATTAATTAAAATTTTGGTTATTGGAGAGGGTAGTTTGTAGAAAAATAATGTTACTTAGTTTCATGTTTTTAAAATTGTTCATGTGAATGCTGTTTAGTGCTACACTTGTCTATTTAATTTTAAAATGAATTCAATAAACACAAATTCATTTTAAAAATGTATAACATGGTGTAAATTTTCCTATTAAGAAAAAAATCTAAATTTTTAAGTACACTGTGAATAAAAATTATTTCAGAGACATTGTATAAACAATAAAACCCCATCTATTTGAAGGAATCAGGCCAATTTTTGATAAGTAAAAATTTGTGTTAAGTATTCTCTTTTGATGTGAAAAGACAAATTAAAAAAGAAGAAGACGATTTTGATATAAGAAAAGGAAGTACAGTGAAGTAGGTATAAAAGGCAGCAAATTAGTTGAATTTGTAGAAGAAGTCTGAAATTTTGTTGTCTTGTCACTTAATTTTCATTAGAAGGATGTCGACTAAAATTGAGATGAGAATATCAGTTTAAAAAAAAATTAATAAAGAACTCTTAGCTGAACATACACATTTACTGTAACTCACATTGATATCTCAGGAGAAAAACAATAAGTTGTTTGAGATAAGTTTACAAACAATATACAGCTCTTGCTTTATCTATTATACAAAAAGAGAGTAGTGTCCTTGTAGAATGCAGTTTTTAAAATAAATAGGTTTTGAATATCATGTACAGTACAACCTCGTTTATCCGGACTAATTGGGCAAGGAAGTGATCCGGTTAATCAAAAATCCGGATAATCCGAAATTATAGAAAGATAAATAAAACAAAATATAAAATGATAACTTACCATTTATAATTTCCTTTTGGTCATGAAAAAACACAATATTTACACAATACACGAAATTACACAATGTACTGTAAATCACAAAAAACATTTTATTTACACACCTGAAATATTTACACATGCTTTTAATTTACACAGGGTTTAGTTGTTATTTACAAAAAAGTCATTTATCTTCCTCTGTTTTAATTTGGTGTGACGTTTCAATGCGGCACGATCACGTAAACGTGATTTACGATTTTTTTTCCAATCTGACACAGTTGATGTCCCTGTGCCGAGTTCTGCAGCAAGTTTATTTAAAGATTCGCCCCTGTCTATACTATTCAATATGTCTAACTTTTGGGCCATTGTAAGCACATTATATTTTCATTTCGTCGCCGTTTCCATGCACAAACGCTAACACACGAATATAATCTATTAACCATATCCGATCAAAAATGCAAAGAAACTAAACACTGCACAGCACGATATGGTAATGATGTATTCCGGTCGCTAGCACGTGACAGACTACCCGCTGGCGTAGACAATAGACAAGGTCACTGTCGTGCCGCATCGGGGTAGGGGGGTGGTGACGCAGAGGTCATTGCCCCTCCACTTTCTCTTCCCAGTGCATCAACAACCCGCCCTACTACCTTAAGGCGACACTGTAGTGTTGAGGAAATCACATTTTTATCAACAATAATGTAATAGCAGATATTTCTTGTTGAAACTCCATATTCAAGGATAAAATAATAAAGCAAAAGCTTAAAGTTTCAAAATATTATAAATATTATTCAAAATAATTATTAAAATATTTTGAAGCTTTAAGCTTTTGCTTTATTTTATCCTTGATTAAATTTTATATTTTTTGTTCCGGATCGATCCGGATAATCCGGACATCCGGTTGAACGAGGTCCGGATAAACGAGATAGTACTGTACATTCATTTTCTACTTTTTAGAATTGTAACGTTTGTTCTGTTTTCAGTTTTTTATTTTATACTGCAAGAACATAAATCCCCTTTCCGAGGATTCCATAAAGTCTTTTATTTGTTTAACTAGAGATCAGATAAATGGGGTTTTATTTATATAAGCCTACAATTAATACTTTTTACACATTAAAGTTATTATATTCAATTTATTTAAAAGTCACACTCATTTTAAGAATTTTGATATTTAAAACAATTGAAACTATCTAGTACAGGTTTACACAAAAATAACTTCTTTTTTTTTTATATATCTCAAATTGTAAATTCTTCATTAAAATTGATTGTATTAACCATAGTTGTTAGGCACTTTAAAACAAATGTGAATTACATTAATATTTAAAATTAAGTTTATACTAGTTGCTATTTAACCCTTTGGGTGCCACGGTGACGATCTATCGTCACCATTTTTTCGTGCGAGAAATGCCACGATGACGATCTATCGTCACCATTTTTCCGTGCGAGAAATGCCACGGTGACGATCCATCGCCACTGCGTATTTCGTAGTTTAATTAATTTATTTGTAATCTGCTATATAGTATTTCGGTGTTTTAAAATACTTTGTGGTATATCCAGTGATATTCAGTGGTGGAAAAAATTTTGTTTTAGCTAACTAAACAGATGACAACAATTACTGATGCACAAAATCAGCTGTTGTCATTTTCACTTGCAGGTTAGAAGTGTACGGTACTGATATTATTGTGTGTTGATATTATTTTCTCGCTACAGTCATCAGTTTTTTTTTTTGAAGTTTGTTGTTCGTGTTATTTTATTATTTGTTTGTTGAAGGTTATTATTTTAGTTATTACAAGTTTAAAGTAGTATTTTGGATAATATATTGCTTTGAAATGGCGGAAGAAAATCTAAGAGGTATCGAAGTAGACAGATTACTTTTAGGTTATTCAGACGATGACTCTTTAGCCTCTGAAGATGATTTGTTACATTTATTTGGGGATGACAGTGATCTAGACCCGTTATATCAACCAGAAAGTGATAGTGACAATCAGTTTAGTGATAGTGATATTGATTTAAACTTAGATTAACCTAGTTAGATTAAACAAAATAGGCCTAGGATAGGTTGGGATAGGTTAGTTCTGAGATAAAAGTTTTTTGTTTGAGTTTGGTTTTCAACCAAATAATTTAAAAATTTGGTCACTTATAGAAAACAGTATATCGATAGAAAATAGCACACTTCCCATGTATAAAATATTTTTGGTTTGTGAGGTAAAAAAAAAAATGTAAATTTTTTTTTTCTAAATTAGGCTATCTAAAGTTTGGTTTTTAATAAATAATTTTTTTTTACATATAGAATCCAACTTATTTACAAATATAATTGTAGCCTAGGTAACACTGAACATTTTGACACTAAATTTGTTAAGATATCTTGTATACAATTTAATCTGTGTCAATTATAACAAAGTTCTCCAAAAAACCATTTATACCTGTGGCATTTTTGGGTGAGTCTGTGCATTTTAGATGTGTTACCGAATTTTCCAGTTATGAAAATTTTCTTGTGGCACTCAAAGGGTTAATAAATAGAAACTATTTTATATTATTACTCTCTTTTTTATTTTACATAGGACCTTACACAGGTTTCGTCAGTTATTTCCAAGGTGACTTGTACATTATTTTGTAAAACAATTTGGTTACATCAAATTCTAAAACCCTAGTATGTAGTCAAGCTGGGATATATTACTCAATCCATATTTGATATTTAAGTAACCATAGTAATTTGCAAAAACAGGTTTTCATTTTTAAAACTTTTAGAGCACCAACAACAAATTTCTAACCATTATGTTATTTTTAATACAGTTGTTTCAATTGACATAGGATTTTTTTTTTTTTAATTGTTTGGTCTACACATTTATACTCAAAAAAGAGGTTTGGTTTACACCTCTGTAACTCACAAATAATTTGGAAATTGTATTTACATTAATTACAACTAGTATTAATATAAAATCAGTAATAACTTTATTTTTTATCCATAATGTTTTGATTCAAGTAACGAATAATTACTCATGTTTATATCTGAATTATATTTTTATAAATTTTAAAATCAGTAGGAATTATGATGAACAATAAGTTGTTACATTACGGATTATACAATTAAATAATCATAAAACTAGTAAAATTCAGTACTAGAATTGTGGTTTTTATTTGAAATGATTTTTGGCTGACAGCTCAAATTTAGAGATCGGCTATGACATTTTCAATAAATTATTACCATCCATTCTAGAATTTAGTTACACATACACAAAATGTATGTGAGAAAAAAAACAAGACAATTTCTTCATAAAAACGTTTGTTTTATACACATATTCAAAACATCACTATGATAAAAAAAAAATTGTTAGCACTCTTATTTGCAATGCTTCATGTCACAAGTTATTTTCATTTTTCTAAACTCTCCTATTTCTTATCATATACCATAAACTATTTATTTTTATTATACAAAAATGTCTGACTCTTTCACTAATAAGACTGTTATTTAAGTTATCTAATCGTGCATTGTTATATATTATTTACAAAATAGTATGGATGCAAATAAAAATGTAAAATTAAACTTTTCTTAACATTGTTTTATTTAATCTTTTATTGATCCATTATGTTACTAAATAGTATATTTGATTATCAGCCAGTATTTCTTAAAACTGTATTATAGACTTTGAACATATAATAGTAACAATAGAAATGATTTTGAAAGATTATTTTATACTATGTTATTGTACTTGTGACTTTTACCTCATATTTACTGTTACCAGAAGCTCAAACAACATTTTAGCTTATTTTGTAAGATAGAGTCAATCCTAGCCAATTAATGTTGTAAGCAATAAAAAGTGACAGAATTAAAGGGGTTAACCAAGTAAACTAGGGTGTGATTTCATTACAATTCCTCTTTTCTGTTAATTTATTTATTAGAAAGATATTATCCAATAGTTATTATTATCAATTCTGAGTTATTTTCATTTTTCTAAAAATATTTGTAGGTTAGTTTAGGCTAGTTCGTGGCGTGTAGAGTACAGCACTTCTTTTATAAGATTTACTGTATGTAGGTACCATGAAGAAATAAATAAATAGCAAGGTTTAAAATAAAATAATTATTTTTTATTTCAATGATATATACATCAATAGACATAGAATCCCGTGACCGCAGCGGCATGAGCCAAGCTGTCTCCACCAGGATGCAGTTGCATGCAGTCTAATCTTGCACGCTTATTTCAGTATCTAGTAGGCAGCAGAAGAAGATGTAGCTTGTAGCTCCTCCAATAAACTCACTAACATGGTATTTGTATGTTAACTCACATACTTCACCTTGCACGCCACATCTACCAAACCTGGGCTCCTAACTGATCTGTCGTGAGGTTTTACCTGACTGGACTCTGACAATTCAGGTCTTTACCTCGCCCTTCGCGTGGATACATAACGTTCTGCTTTCTTCCACATCAACAAAACTAGTTTGGAAGAAATATCAAATTAAACTTCATGAAAAATGTCCAGTTTTAACAAAAACCGTTTTGTCACTTTTAAGCCTATTTTAAAACGTTTATATCTCGGCAACTAATAATCCGAATGATTTGAATATTTCTGTTCATAAAGAGGAAAGTTCAAATTTTCATTGGGTTCTTTCAAATTGTAAATATCTTCTATTGATTCTGAGAAATTAATTGCTAAAAATTACCAATTTTCAACTTTTGCAAAATGGTAAGGTTAGGTGTTATCTTAAATGTTAATAATTTGTGTTGTTTAAGTGTTGGTGTAGTGTATTTTACGAAAAAAATTTATAATGACTGATAAATCGTCAAAACGCGTCATGTGAGACAATACAAAAAAGGACATCAAAACAAAGATTGTTCGACAGCTTCACCATAAGGTAACTGACATTAGTTAACAAAATAATTAAAATGATAATGAATATAAAGTAAACCAGTTTTAATAACTTTAAATTTTAAAATCAATAAATAAAAATGTTTGACGATGAACTTAAAAATAAAATAATAAATCAAGTCCACCAAAAGCTAACAGAGAAACTGACGTCGAGTGCTCTGACATGATGCCACCAAGTTGGAGGAATGTATAACATATCTCCTGAAACAATATTTATCCTTAAAAAAATATCTCAATACAAAAGAAATCATAAATTGTGTTATATTATTGGTATATTACCTCAAAAGCAAATTACCTGGATTTAAAATACACTGGATTGCAGTAGTATTTCTATATTTTGGGAATTTCTTGTAATCAGGATTCTCAGGATCAACTTGAGCCGTGTTATTGAGAAGTCGTCCTTCATGAGGGTATAAGTATTCTGATGTTTTTGGAGAATAAAGAACAATACACTTCCTCCCAACTACCTGTCAGAAAAATACAGTAAAATATGTTTTTGAATAATTTAATGTTTACAATATGCACACAAAAATATTCAATAACATTGAAGAGAAGATGTGTTAAGAATTTTAAGCAAAATGATGGAACAACTACTTGAGCAGTTGTATTATATCAAGCTTGACAATAACCAAATAGAAACCATTCGGAAGATTCAACAGGTTTTTGCAACTATGTTGGTGTGTCGGTCATCACACAAATTGTTACAAAGATGGCCACACTCTGATGGAGAACAATTCATGTTTCAGTAGCCCATCAACAAACTGACATGGTGTGGTAGGATCATTTTCACCATCCAGTTGAGTGAAGGATAAGCATTGGTTCGGTACAGTCCATTTCGAGGATTTAACTTTGTATAGTGTCTGTGAAATTTATCCTAAAGCTGCCAACGATGGAGCAGAAGCAACTGTGTTTAAAATCTAACAAAACATGCTGAACTCCACAAAGAGAAATATTGAGTTCTTGAACACAGCGATGAATACGACTGATTTGTTTATGGATACGATGAAGAAACCAAGGTGAAGTTTTCACAATGATGACTTTCAACTTCTCCAGGGTCTAAAAAAAAGCAGGTGTGCAACAAAAAACATAAAAGTGATATTGAACATTTTCTTTGACTTTCTTTATATTTTACATCACAAGTATTACAAAGCCAAAACATTAACAAAGAGTACTATCGGGAGGAGCACTATGCAGTGCAAGAGACCGGATCAGTAGACATTAACTTACTATAATCTTAAGCTGAAAATGCTTTTGAAAGATACCAGTTTTCACAAAAAATGAAAATCCGATAGGCACTGAGTGAACTCACAGACACTTGGAGGTACACTCCACACTTGCTTCATTTGTTTCAACAGAAAAAATACTGGCTCAGATACTTTTTGAACAAACCTTGTACTTTTACCTAAGGTAATAATATTTATTTAAAAATTATATAAAGAGAATATTATGTATTTGATTAATAGAAATAACTTTCTCTAAACACTGGAAATAGTTTCTTTCCAATATATATGGAGTATTAAAAAATATCAGAAGGGCTCACTCTGTTTCTAATTTAGATAAAGATTTCAAATTAATGAAATTTATAGAAATTGACCTTCTCTATCTAGAGATTGAACTAAAAATTTGATACCACATACAGAATGTCCAAAAATTCATAAAAAGTGATTTTTTTCTGGCTTTATCTTATGGAAGTGTAAAAATGTTTGTTTTCTTAAAGTAGAAAATATTTGTTTTAAGTATTTTTGGTCCCATAATTATAGCATTTAAAATGGGACATATTAAGTGAGATTACCTTGTTCGTTTTACAATATATGCTCAAACTCTTTTCCTTCTGCAATTTAGAAGAGATTTGTACTGCTCGTGTAATATTACTCTGTTAAGTCATTGGGCCTAGTTTTATAAACATTGTTTTTAAGTACAGTAGAACCCCTCTAATCCGTCACATTCGGGACTGGGGGCATGGTCGGAACGCAAAAAAGGTCGGATTATACGAAAAAGTCAATATTTATTACATATTATGTAAAGAGATTTTTTTAAGTGAAATAAGTGCTATATAAACTTTTAAAAGTCTATATAGTAAAGTCTATATATATATATACTTTGCAAGTACTATAGCAAATCAATAGAAACAACACGAGAGATGACACAGCACTGAAGTGGGAAAGCGATAACAAACCGGAAAGAATGGCACCAGACGGGCCGTGAGTCATCGGCAAGTCGGCACAATATCGCGAGCTCGAGCACGGTCGGATTAACCGGAGTAACGGACCACCCGAGGGCGGATTAGAGGGGTTCTATAAAAGGTAATATAAAGGGGACAGGTCAGGTGACCTTGCATACTCTTCAATTAGCTCTTTCCAACCTTGTGGAAAAGTATGATGCAGAAGATTGCATAGATTTACTGCATAATGAAGGGGTATTCCATCTTATTGGAACCAAAGAGAATTAAAATTTAATCCTTCCACAAGTAAGCACAACAATATATGTACTACAACGGAAATTCGTTGTATGGGGTTATATTTTGGTCAAAAAAGAAAAATATCAAAAAATAATCCCAATGCAAGGTTTGGATGTTTTGTAGAACTTTTTACTGCTTATAGCCGGTCGGTGAGATTGAACTATGAAATGGTCCAAGGTCAACTCTTGCCGGCTTGTTCTAACAGTAAATTCCTATGTCGGCGGATTTTGAATTGAAAAATCATTTTTTATGAATTTTGAAAATATGAAATAATAATGTATAAGGATATGTAGTTGTAATACAAGTTGTATGCAATACATATCTAGTACTGTTATTTCATATTAACTAACAGACGTTACGGCATATTTAAATGAAGAATTTAAAAATTTTCAAAATTAATAAAAAATAAAAAACCTTGGTATTTCTGAAAATAAAATGTAATTTTAAGATAAAAGTATTCTTGCTAAAATTTGGAAAAAATTGATATTTAAAAAGTTAGCAGAAAAGGTTAAGTATAAAAGCTAATAAAAGTAAATAAAAATAAATTTTGAGAAAAGGAGTGTATAGAAGCAATTAAATAAATAAAGTTATATCATAATTACTGATTAAAAATTTAAATTTGATTAAAACAAAAGAGTTATGGTTTTCACGCTATAATATGAAAACGAAAAAAGATAAGAAGTGGAAATTTTGCAAAAAGAAGTTAAAACCTAATATCTAAGAGTTGTGTAAATTTCAGGAAAATCAGTCAATAAATAAACCCCAAACCCAAAGGTGTGAAAATACGCACGGGATTACATCACTACCAGAAGTCGCAGAGTTATGTTATCACGGCTAGTGCGTTTAAATCACGAAATAAACAAAGTGACAAAGTTTGAAAACAAAAACTTTAAAGGTGTAAGAATTAAAAACTGTAAATTACGCAAATTCTTACGTAAGCGATTAAAGGTGAATGAATAGTCCGACAAATGTCATTCGAAGTGCGGGAAATTGCCGCGGTCGAGAGCTACAGGACACCGGTTACGTAAAAACGCAAAAACTGTTGGGAAAAGTGTTATAGACAATTAAAAGGAAAACAATGAAGATTTTTACATCGGCCAGTTACAAGTTGCAGGGTTTAAATGTTCAAGGATAAGTGACGTAGTCGTATGCGGAGCCAGAATACCAACTTACAGCAAAAATAGATTAAAGGATTAATTAGAGCAAAGCGATTAAAAAGGACAATTTAAAAACGGTAAACGTAATAAATAAAGTAATAATAAATAACTGAATCACCTACACCAAAAATAATCAAGAAATTGCATGGAAATACACCATAAATGGAACTATCGTATCGGTCCAGTGAGGGAAAAAAATTGGTATCGATATACGATAGTTTTTGGCTATAAAAAGAGCCGCACGAATCTCATAAAGGGCTCTCTTAAAAAATCGTTGGAACAAGTGCTAGGGGTGACTATGCCCGACGGGTCTCTCGTAAAAAATTCGTCGAACAAGTGCCAGGGGTGGCTATGCCAGTTTGCCGACTCAAAATTCTCAGTAAAGAAGCTTAAGTGTTACTATGCCAAAATATTAAAACAGCGTCAGCGAGAGCGATAGGAGGTGATAGATTCGAATCAACCAGCCAGCCTTCTAAACTCCATGGAAAAGAAATGAGACAACTGTAATCGCTAAATACAACCAACCAGACACCAGAGGACCATCAGCATCCCAGGACTCAGGATCTTCAACACGGCGGTCAAGGTTTGATAAAAATCCAAATTTCCTTTTGAAAGGGCAAAATTGGCCCGATTTTAGAGTATCACTGATTTTCCTGAGATAAATTTTTTTTTTATATAACTAAATAAATGTGTTAAAATAGATAATGTTAAACTCATGTGTGGATAAAAATCTTTATAGATAAATAAATTTGATAAATTAAATAATTTAAATTCAGAGATAAATAGAAATCTTTATATAAATCAATTTTAAGAAAGTTATGAGTGATTGCCTTCTGCTCAAAAGAAAAAATATTTTAGTTGTTATCAAATAATTTTATTAGAGAAATTGTTTTGAGTTTTATTTTGTTGACTTGTGTCAAGATTATTATTTCCAGTTGTTTTGTTTCAATTAATTAAAAGAATTAATTTTTTTATATATTCTCTAAAACTGTGTTTTATTTAGAATTGGTCACACAATTATATGCTATATTTTCAGGTTTGTTATTATAAAAAAGGGTAAAATATATTGTATCAAAAAGGTATTCCTAAGGACACACACCTACGAGATTAAAATTAGAAAATAAAGTAAATTCGTGTTCTCCCTGAGAAATAGGGTAATCTTAAATACAGTTACTGGAAGTCGTAAATAAAAAGGGGGGTACCGGTAATTTGGGGCAACTCAAATTATCGAAGAAGTTATTCAATCCAGGCCAGCAAGATAGTAAGCCAAAAACTTCCAGTGGATTGGATAATTTATTCTTTTTGTCACGCGAGAACGAATCCTGTAGGCTAAAAATCTCAGGATTCGAGACTATTACGTATTAATAAAGATAGGGGGCGTAATTAGTCTGACTCTAAAAAAGGTAGAGTTTTTTCGTTGTAGTACCTAATTTTTTACTCTCTTTGTAGATAGAGATATCAACAAAATTCTGTTTGTTTCATGTCTTTATCTGAATTAGAATTCTGATTTTTTTTAATGGTCCGCTGTTTTTATAATAATTTTGTAAAATGTTTGTTTAACATAATAAAATCTTATTATGATCTGAAATAAAATAAAGTGAGATTTAAAAATGGGTATCTAAGAACATAGCATTTGTCGTCAATAGCAACAGGGTGCAAATTAAATAATATTGTTAATTATTAGATTGCAATATGAGCCACAAGTTGAAGGATCAAATTTATAAATTAGATCAAATGATTTATTACTTGGCTTAATATTAACCCTTTGTGCTCGAATAGGGTCTTTAAAAAAGTTCCTCTGGAGTCGTATGGCCACTGGGAGTGGCCACGCCATTTTCTATATCAGCTTGGAATTGTTTTCGCAGTCTTGGTCCGCCCAGCTCGTATGGCCATTCAGAATGGCCAACACAAAATCTTGCGAACACTCGCATGGCCACCGTGAGTGGACATAGCATTACGTATCTATGAATAGCTTTTTTGTATTCTCAAAATTATATTATTTTCTGTGGAAAGTGCTGGAATCTGTAGGGAAACTCTTGAACTATATGAACAAAGCATGATTTCTTTCCCTCCTTTTATAACAACTGTGTTGAATTCCATAATATAACCTCTATATTTTCTCTCAGTGCTGTGCTAGTCGTTGTTATTGGCGTGATAAATTGTTGATAATTTTAATATTATAAAGTTACGAAAATGGATAATTTAAATTCAGATGAAATTAGAAATGAGTTCGAAAGAGATGTTGAGTTAGATTGTGGTGAAAGTGGCTCAGTTCATGAAAGTGACATTGACTCTTATGTTGGTGAAGAGTACGAGGCATTGCTTGTCGATGAAATACGTGATGAACAAAGTTATATTGAAAGTGATGGACACATATCCGAAGACGAAAATGATGCTCAGAGAGATGTGAATGGAATTCTAGAAGAAGAGGCGGATGAAGTTTATAAAATATTCATGTTTGCTCTTTTAAATAGTTACCTAGATGTCAAGTGAATTCATCAAAACAATTCCGAGCTGGTGATGCCGTCCGGTCAAAATGGCAGCCGTGTAACAGCCGACGAACGAGCGGCCACTCACGGTGGCCATGCGACCTGAGAGGACTAAGCTCACGGGAAATAATACAAGGTGTCTACGAGTCGGGTGTGGCCACTGGTAATGGCCTTTCGAGCGCAAAGGGTTAAGGTTAACTTTGGCAATATCAAGTATTTAATTAAGTAACTTGCAATAAAAAAAATTTAACAATGAGAAAAAAGTAGGTATTGATTCTGCTCCAATTTAATATTCATAATTCATTTATAATTTATTTATCAAGTTCATCAATGTCTACATTTTAATAAGTTAAGGTTAATTCACAAATTTCAGTTTATATTACAAACAAACAAAATCATTTAAACGTAATCAATTAAAAATCATTTAGATGTAAAACTATTGATTGAGAATATTGGGAAGTTTGCTACATAATGAAGAAAACCATCTTGAAAATACTGTGGAAGATACACAGACATGAATAGAGTTTTTTTGTTGTGAAAAATTGTCTTTGTCATGTTAACGAATTGAAAACAAAAAGATTGTAACGATAATATGCTCTCTATTCACGTCTTAAAATCTTATTAGCTATTTTAATATAGCTTCGATTATATAATCCGATAAGAAAGATGAAAGAAGAAGTTGGGTGTTTGTGTTTGTGTGTGTGTGTGTGTTTGTTTGTGTGTGTGTGTGTGTGTGTGTGTGTGTGTGTGTGTGTGTGAGAGAGAGAGAGAGAGAGAGAGAGAGAGAGAGAGAGAGAGAGAGAGAGAGAGAGAGAGAGAGAGAGCACAGACAAGGTTTAACATAGAGTCAACCATGGTTCAATGCATCTAGCTTAATACTAACACTGATAAATATACTCATCTTTTAATTTTTCGCACATATAGTTTAGTATAAAGGAAGTAAAATTATGAAAAAAAAAAAATTTAATGTTTTATAAGAGTAACTACCCCCCGAGTTGAAAATAAATAGTTTCCCTGCATTTATTCTATTCATCATTTCCCTGAATTTATCATTCAGATTCTGTGATCCAGATTCGAAACCTATGTAAACAATACATATTTTTATCGCATTCAACCTTCCCTGAATGATGGTTTTACCAGTTCAACTGCTCAAAAATATAAGTCCAGCCGAAAACTTTTCCGTTTTAATAGTTTTGTAAACAAAATGCCAAATAATGAAAATACAATCACAAAGTTATAATTTTCAAGTAAACTAAACTTAATTAAATTGTTTCCTATTGTAAATGCCAGGCTATTCAATCAAACATCCACTGCTAATCTCGAATTGTAAAATTCTTACTGCGCAAGAGCACCTATCAGTTTTATGTTTATGTTAGATTTATTCCCACATTCACACGCAAGTTTATCGTTTATTCGTTTATCGAAATAATATAATCTCCCAAAAAATTTACGTTTCTTTTCCGGTTTGACAATTCTTAATTATTTCTGATAGCAAAATAATTCCAATTTTCACCAGTTTTGTGTTTAATATCATATTAACTAAGAAACTGTTATTCATTAAGTCATATTGTATAATAACATTGTACACAATACTTTCTGAATACTACATATTTACAAAAAATAAAAATATGTAAGTCTTAAATTAGAAATTTTGTCCCGATGTATTGATAAAGCTACAATAACCAGTTAGTTCTTCCGCGTAGGCTTTTATTACTGATAACAACACATTGCTGTCTATCTTTTATTTGTAACACATACGTTTGGAGCTTTTTCTTTATCACATTTCTTTTAAAATTTATACAATATTTAATTAGGAGAATAGGTACGGGTAAAGAAAATGGAAAAATTAAACTAGATTTATTTTTACTCAGTTTACTGTCTGTTAAAAGTATTGAATTCTGTTAAAAGTATTGAATTCTATTAAAAGCTCTGGATGAGTGATCATAATCCAGACAGTGTCTATTTCAAAATGCCCATGTTTGGATGTTTTCCATATGATCAAAAAAAATTTCTTTAATAACTTCAAAATACTAGAAATGATAATTCACTATGCACGGGTTCTCAAAAACGTGTGCTCAACTTTTTATTATTAAACTAAATGTTAAAAAATCGCTAAAAACTATATTTTTCTTCTTTCCACTAGTATTTTCAATTTAGAGAAAAGTTTAAGAGGAAAAAAGTTTTGTAATTAATTTTACAAAAGACATAGCTGGTTTAAAGGCGAAACATATACTATTAATATTGCAAAAAATAGCAAAAACCATTAAAAAAATTGGAAAAACGACTTTTTGTGATTTTGTTTGAGTACATAGATAATAGTTAGGACCTTTAAATTTGGCAAAAAACTACTTATATATTTTTGGTATGATAAATCACTACGCCAAATTTCATCAAAATCAGTTTTATAGTTTTTGCATAACAATTTTGCAATCCAGATTTCAAAAACAAATTGTAATTTTTCAAAGTTTAAGAGAGGCAAAACTAAAGCCTCTAGATACTTGAAAATTCAATCATATATATAAGAGCACTCGAGCTTTCAAATACATTTTGAAAAATTGAAATCCGTTAATTAGGAGAGCCATGTTAAATGTTAAAAATTGTGTTTAATTTTTGGGCTTACAAACAAATAAAATAACTTTGCAAATTATAAATTGCGACTATTCGTCAATTGATTCTATAGTTTATAAATCAATCAAAGTTAACCGGCGTTTACAGTGCAACCACGAAGGTAGGAGGTAAGTTTTTTAAGCAAGTGACTTGGTCTTTTGGAGTATTTTCTATGAATTAAATTTCAAATCTTGTGTACATGTGCAAAACCCTGATAAAATGTCGATTGAAGATACTCAAATTTGTAAGAAATTCACGATTGTAATCGTGCATTCAAAATTGCAACAAACTTAAAAATTCAATTACCTCAGCTTCTAGTGGACTAATTTAGATTTTTTTTTTTAAATCACTGTCTTGCAAGTGGAAAAGTCTAAATATCATATTGACAAAAGCGTATTAGAATAATTATCGGACTTTTAATGCATCGATAAATTATTCATTTTAAAAGTTATATTAATCACGTGCATTTGTTTATTACACCATTGAACACTATATTATAGTCTTATGTATATTTTTTTATGAGACAAAACAAAATATTTAAAAGGGCCAAAATTGTTTAAACAATAATTATTTAAATAAATGTTGAAAAATGTCTTAATTTACAAAATTATATATAATTCGGCACTTCTGTTTTATTTAATAAATGTTGAAGACAACAGGATGAATGAAGCATATCTATTTTCTGTCAATTACAGATATCTCTCCTTCCAAAGGTTTGACTTGTTTTTGTAACTTGTAAAGAAGGAAATTATTAATACGATAAGGTAGAGTTTAATCTAAAGCTCAGGTAGTTTTGTGTCTGATCTTCCCACAATTTTTTGAGTTTTTATTTTAACTCAGCAATAATTATAGCCTTTCTAAAAACATAATATATAGAGTTACACCTTAAGCTATACGCATAGATTTTTATAAAGTGTAAGTCATTAAATCAAACTCTAGATATTTTTCATAAAAAAGAACAATATATTGGGCACAGAAAAAAATACCGGTTTAGGGCTTATTGAGCAAAATATTTCACATACATTATGATATTTATTGATATTACTATTATATTATATTATATTATAATATTAAATACTCAGTATCTGATATCATTTAATTGTCTAACACCACCATATTTAAAAAATAATAGTAAGAATAAATAATTTAAAATAGCTATTGTGCTATAAGTATATAAGTATAACGTAATGAATGTTGAGATTATAATGAATAAGGATGAAGCCCATATATAGGCCTAGAGGAAAGAAGGGACTAAAGAAGAGTGATAAAGGAAGAGTATAAGATTACAAAAGCTGTAAACAAAACAACTCCTTTCCTCTTAATTTCCTTCTTCTCGCTTTATACAGGAAGTTAGTTCTTCCATTTATGTTTATATTGGTTTTTGTTCTTAATAAGTATATAATATAATTTATATTAGAACAGAATGGATGTTCTAGACGGTTTGATTCATGTTATATATTGTTATATTTACATTTTAAAATGTTCATGTATTTTATCTCACAAACTTTATGAATATAAATTATATTACTATTACATTATGTGTACTTTTACTATTAACAAAACCTCCGCAATCAGTAGTGGTAATGGTAGTAGCGAATTGTATTAACAGACGGTGAAAAAATTGCATAAACTTTTTCACACATTGATCCCCAAAGGCAATTTGGTACCAATCCCATATACCAAAATCTTAACTTTAAATCTTCCTTGGAAAAAATTCCTGTATAATTCAAGCATAATTACCTATTTTCAAGGCTGCTGGACACCCTGTTTATTTATATTATTATTTAATGAGAAACATATTCTGAAGTTATCACAATATCTGGTTTTAATAGTATGCAACCGTGGCTTTGAAAATATTTAGAAAGTTACAAGATCACATCTTATGGATTATTAAAATAAATTATAATTTCACTTTAGCATCAATACATTTGAATAAAGAGCTTTAGGTTTATATATTTTAATTGTAAACAAAAATTTCAATATTTATAGTTCCATACAGCGTACAACAATCTAGGCTATTGGTATTTTAGAAAATGTTACACTTTGCTTCAATCATAAGACTTATTTATAACAATTATTTTACATCATATGTACCTGTGAAAGAAGATTATGTTTAGGATCAAAATGTAAGGGAGAAACAGTGCCTGCAGGACCAAACCAAGCATTGATATCTACTTCTTCTGATGAATCTTCTTGATTGTCAGTACAACAACAATAATCTGGTTCAATGATATCTTGAAGAAGCTCTGGTACCTGAAAATTAGATAACTCTAAATATGATTTAATTGTTCCAATTTAAATCATATTTACTTTTAAATAAATGTAAATGATCTTAAGTATTCATTACAAAGGTCATAAGAAGTAAACTTTTACTTTGTTGTAAATATTTAAAAAAAAAAAATAAATAAATAAAATAAAATAAAAAACAGGTCTATGTCTTAATTATAAAAATTATAAAGTAACACAAAGTATCACACACTCACTATCTTCAGTGATCTTTGAGCTACAATGGTCAGATTGAGAGTATTTTTATCAAACATGTAGTAAGATGTAAATCTAATAACATTACATACATAAATTTATTTATAGTGATAATATATAATAATAACACTTGTAACAATAGTTAGGACAATCTTCAGTTTTTCGAAACTGATTACTGTAGCTCAAAGATCACTGAAGATGATGACTGCGTTGTTGAATCGGTTTAATCAATATATGTATATGTGTGAGAATTGTGTTAGTTTATAATTCTTATAATTAACAATTTCTTCTCACTTCTCAAGATCAAAGTTTGTTAAAGGTTTGCGTCTCTTAAATATTAATATACTCCGAATAAATATAAGCTAAATAATGGAATATTTCATTACAGGTTTTTCTTTATTGCTTCATTTTTATTAAAATTTTTAGTAAACTGCTTAATAAAGATTTAAACAAAAAACTAGATTATGTACAAAGTAGATATGTAGCTCTTGTTTGTTTTTGTTTTGACAACCATTGTGGTCATCATTACCTTCACAAATAAGGCTCCTCAACATAAATCTAACAAATAGAACAAAAGATTAAAATCAAAAACATATAATTTGAACAAAATTAGCAACACTATTTAACAATCGTAAACATTGATACAGTTTAATATGCAACAACACAACATGTTACGAGGCTGTAAAGAAGCTCTACAAAAAAATATAAAAAATAATAATAACAACAATTAAAATATTACAGGGATGTAAAGGTGTCGCACAAAGGTATAATAATGTTAAAATGTTTATAAAACTTAAAAACAATAACAAAATTAATATTACACGGGTGTAAACAACCCCTGCAACAATCAAATCTAAAAATAATTAATAAATTTACCCAAAATATTCAGGTGATGTAAAAAGAACAATACCCGATCAAGGATGTCAGCATTGTCCCCCAACATCGTCTGAATCAAATTGGGTAGGACAAATGATCTTACACACACCTCTTAATAGAACACAATCTACTAAGATGTGCCTAGCATTGTGGTAGATTCTGGTGTTCCATCAGAAATCCATGAGTAACCCATGAAATGACCAAATGTGAAGGCAAGTAATTACCACTTCCTCTCGATGACTGGGACATAATCCACGAACGGTCGGAACCTTTCATTTCCCTCACCTTATGAGACACTATATTTTTTCATTCCTCCTCCCATTGACTGAACAAGACATGTTTAATTGCTGATACAATCAGATGCCATAACACATTGTGTTACTGGCATCTGACTTGTAGCTTCCTTTGTTGCTTCATTAGCTTTTGTGTTATTAATAACCTTTGATCCGGCTGCATTAATTTTATGAACTTTCTTCGTTTCTTTAAAAAATTCATAAAAAAATTTATTTTAATACCAAACCAAAGTTATAAGACATCATTTTTCTCAGAAAGATGCATAAAATTTATCTACATACTATTTTTTTTTTTTTTTTGAAACGGTTTTAGAGTAAGTATATTAGGTATCAAAAAATGAATGTAACATTTTTCAGAAAAACCTACATCATTCAAAATAAATTACTTATCACTGTTTTTCAAATTATACAAAAGTTTTGTAATGTAATTGTGAATAATTGCTGATAAAAATAAATGAATTTGTTACATTTAAAAAAAAAAAAATACGGAAAAAGTTAAAATGTTAGGTGTAATTTGAAAAAATCACACAAAATACTAATATTATGGAAAACACAATTTCAAATTATCATTTCTTTCAGAAAATTACAGAGTTTAGTTGTATAATGGAAAAAAAAAATTATAAATAAAAATTTTTGAGTTATTAGGTCAGGAATCAAAAAAATCGTCCAGTAACCGAGGCAAAAATTGCACAGAAAAGGGTATATATCACACATAATTTTTTTTGAAATTTTTCAAGTAATCCTAGAAATTTATAATATATTTGTGGATAAAATTTGCTAAAAACAAAAATTAATTTATAAAAATTTCATTAGTCAAAATTAACTTTTATGTAAAAAGTGAAAATTTGCTAAAAATGTATGCCTAATTGAAAAATCACAAAAAATAGTAATATTATGCAAAACACAACTTGTAAGAAGAGATAGCATCACTGAAGTTGGTAGGTGTTTAATCAAAGAGTAAACTATATTATGAGGCCCTGGAGTTAAATCCCATCCCGACAATAGAGGAAAATCTCTTTCCTGTAAAAAATAAAATGTGGTATTTAATGGACATTCTTCCGATGGACCAACAGTGAAAGCAATTGCTTCCTGAGAACATTAGGAAAGATGTCGCTGTAAGTAGTAGTTGAGGGTAAGTTCGCAAAATAAGCCTAAAACATTAACAATATCATAATTATTAGTAGTCAAAACTCTATCCCACTGCTTAAACCCCAATAAAGGAGCAGAAGGAGGACCATAAACATAACGTAGCTCTTTCCATGACATGAGTGTGGTTCTCGATATTGTGCTAATATACTGGGCCCATGATTCATTACTCTGCCCAACAGTCAACATGCTTTTGCACATGAAATTTTATTTATTTCTAGATTATAATATGTAGGTCTTCGGTTAAACATTCGTCATTCCATCATAGAAATGTAGTGGTGGATGTAGTGGTCTTGTCTTATTGTACACTGCTATTAGGAGTACTGTAGTAAAAGACTGTACAGTTTCATTTACATAAATATTAAAATTAAGTGATACAAATTCATCAGTGTAATCTTCCCATTTTGCTTTGTGCAAAATTCATCTGGGAAGGCGATCATTACAACGAGAGAAGTCAGTAAAGGTAACCTCTATAGGAGCGTGATCACTACTGTATGTGTCAGATAGAATGGACCACTCAAATTTAGTGAAAGACATGGGCTATAAAATGACAGGTCAACAGTTAGTTGTCCAACCATCTGTAGAAGCCAATAGTTGAGTTGATGAACTATCATTGAGCAGAATCAAATCCAAATTGGATGGAATCCTGCCAATACAGTTTCTTCTAGGGCTGCAGGCGTTTGATTTCTTTCATTTCATTTATTAATTACTCGGCCTGTAATTGCCTTGTTAATTACGAATGGAGAAATCTTTGAGAGGTCTTTCCCTTCCTCCGTATTTGACAACAGTAAAAATTTAGGACCTGAGAAGACAAAGGGTTGAGAAGTCACTTACTTAGTCTTAACTGTTTCGGAATCATTGATAGATTCATCAGACAAGACTGAACGAAGTCTCTTAGCACTGTTATTATTCAAAGATTAAGTGTTATTATTTAAAGTTTACATATGTTTGTTGGCCTGGTGTTTCATGGAAGAAGAATCACACAGTCGATAGTCGGGCAGACCCATCATAACCAGTAGTCCAGGCTAAATGAACTAAAGTGAGTTTCAAATTAAAGGGATACCAAAATATGTCTTCAGCAGCCCCCTAACATTGAGGTGAGTTCCAGTACGACGTTATGATTCTTCATACCTAAGTTTCTACTGACTAGCCACCCTATACACTCAAGAAAATTATTTATTCAGTCTGAACGCATCAGTTATAGGTTCGGACTCCCATTAACTTAATGATTACTTACACGCCAAGTATAGCTAGATGGCCGGTTCCTGAACTCAAACTGTTCAGATCCTAACATTAGAATTCACACATTACATTCAATCAAGGCAATCAAAATGCCTATCCCCACTCCTAGTCATAATAAACATGACCACAAATGGTTTTAACATCTGGAAAAATGACAGAGATGCATCACTTGTAAGCCAAGTGGGAAATTCTGCCTAAGAAAGAGATGTACAGCACAAATAAGAACCCTAAGAGAAGGTGAAAGTGTAGGTAATTGTGTAATATAGATTACCTGTATGAAAATGACTATACAGAGGATAGTTTATGTGTATGTAAATGTTCTACTGGAATTGACGAGGGACACCAACCCTCTCTTAATCGGTGCAGCTAATCTTTGGGAAAATATCTATGTAATAACCACAGATAGAAGTCAATTTATGATGTCTTTAATGACAATGAGCGTTTTCACCTCACATTTTTATAGAGAACAGAAGAAAAGATAGAAGGGTAAAATGAAGAAGAAAGGTTTTATTTCAAAACAAACAAATTTACCCTGCTCAGTTTATACAAACCCACTTTATGAGTGGATACATCCTAGCCTTTGATCATTTGGTATCTACAGCAAAAACATCTGGCTACTACGTTCATACTCTAACTGCAGTATATGTCAGAGATTCCTATCAAAATTCAATATAAAATCCCAGAGGAACATCCGCTTTATTAGAAATGTCACCAAGAGATAATAATATATATTGCTCAGTTTATTTTATAATCCATTGAATAACCCCCCCTCCTCATTTTGGTATTTACGATACTAGTTACTAAATTATAGACCACCACAAAAAGCTACTAGAAGGGATACAGATATACAAAATGACGTAATAATATTTAAAAAAATTATGGAGGAAACATTATAAAAAAAATTACTGAAATAAAAAATAATAAAAACACAAATCAAATAATAATGAAATAGAAAGAAAGAGCTCCTACACGGTTGTAACTTTCATATAAAAAATAAACTTCGGTGTATTTGTGATTTATAAGTTGTCAATATTAATAATGCATTTTCACCACCACAATTCCAACTTTCTCAAAAATAATCATTGGGACTGTTATTTTCAATGATTAAGATAAAAGAGATCAGTGTTCGACAAAAATTCTCCTACACCAGACAAGAAAGTTAAATACAAATAAATATCAAGTATTTTATCATTAGTATAGTGCATTATTTTTGTCAAACATATAGCACAAATAAAAATTTGAAGAGAGGTTTTCAAAACTTATACCATATGGATATACCTGGTTAAAAAGTTGATGCTGAGCTAAATATGCTGTTTCAATCTTCTCATCAGTTAAAATGTATTTTAAAATAAAGTCTTGTATAGTCATGAGTTTCTGTGACCAATCAGATTCTGTATACTTTGAGCCAAGTTCAATTGGAACTGTTCTTGCTCCAGCGACTCTTAATAAATAATCGACATCTTTCCAACGCTTTAAGGCTGGCCAATGGGAAATGCAACCTGTAACAATTGTATACTGTATAAATTAAATGTTATTTTGTTTTATCCTTATAACAGGTATAATTGAAGATAACACAAAATGACTTTACCCTAATCAGGCTCCTCATTTTTATGCATTTTTTACAATTCTTTGCAAAGAAATCTACATTCCATTTCAGTCACAACCTAGTTTCACTTGCAATTTAACACTAATTGACCTCACCAATCATTACAATCAAGGTGTCGAAGGAGACTGTGTTGAAAATTAAGCTTATACATGGCAATATCCCATCCTTTTTCGCTCGGTTATATTGGTTTTCAATCCTTATTACATAGCAATTACTTAATAATTACTTATTTCTTATGGGCATAATTACTTTATTTTTTTGATGGATGAATTTTCATCTAAGTCAATGCAAATTGTATAAAGTTAAGTACTAAATATAAGTATAGGTAATTAGGGTAAAAAGTTACAGTTTTATGTCTCATCTCACTAACCAGGATTCTATAAGATATTCTTAAAACCTTTAAAAAAAACATACTCTTATTACATGGCACATACAGAAGTCCTGTATTTTCAGATAACACTTAATTAAAAAAAATATATATATATACTGACCTGTAAGCTTAACTGGAAGTCGAGGATAAAAATGTTCTGCAGAAAATGTTTCCAGTGATGGACAATTCAAAGTTCCTATAGGTTCAGTAACAACTTTCACAGTAGGATTCAACAATGGGTCATTAACTGGACTTTCTTTTATAAATCTCTTGCTTTTACCTAACACAAATTCAAAAACAAATTTTTTAATGTTTTATCCCTAACATTACTGATTGTAGTCAGCTGGCATCACAGGCACATAACTTCTCCATTAAAGTATTTACAAAATTAAGTCTTACATAATCACATACTTATTGCATTACATTTAAAGCAACACTTCTCCACCTCGGGAACGTGGCAGACAGTAGCGGAATGAAAAAAAAATATTGGTAATTTCAGAAAATAGTAAAAAATAAGTGGTTAAAATGAAAACAAAATTATAAAGTTTTAGTTTACAAAGATAGACTTATGTGAAAGTTCAATAGCCTACTAGCGAAATGAGGAAAGGAGGAATAGGCCTTGGCCTAATAATTGATTAATAATTAGTTGTCCCTAACATTTCAATTGAAATATGAAGTTAAAAGTTTTTTTGATGACCACCATTTTCAGTTGAGCTCTAAGTTACATGAAAGTGAATAGCTTCAACAGCTTGCGTATTTATCTGATTTCTTTCAGAGATAAACAAACGTAAGATTACAAAACAGTTCCATAACCATCTTTAAGGTATCTAACAAAATCGACTCTATGATCAAGAAAATGCATTTTTGTAAATATTGTATCTTGTGAAGTCTTTGAGATTCATCACAAATTCTTATCTCAGATGATCTGAAATTATCAAAAGAAGTAAAAATTGTATAATAGCTCACTTTAAAAGGACTTTAAGGTGTCGTTCAAAGAGTTTTTTCTGAAGTGTAATCTTGAAAATAACTGGATTTCAAACTTATTTTTAACAAATTGTTCATTCAACAAACCGAAAATTATCAGTTTCTGAAAACAAAAAAAATGAGTAACTTTGACTGAATCTTCTTTAAAAACAGTTTTCAAAAAAAGCAATGACTTCTGGAAGAACAGCAAGAGTACCAAGGACTACAGTGATAAAGCAATAAAATATTTATTACCTTCCATGAACGCAGACTGTCTTGAAAAACCATTCTTGTCTTATACAACATTAAGAATAAATATTCAATAAATTACCTTATAAATATTGCAATAAGCATGAAATAGCTCCTTATTTGAGATTTACCATCTTCCATAGTTGCACAATAAAGTTATGGTGTCGGGGTCACAAACCTCCTAACACATTGTTCAAAATTGAACCCTTTATAGTTACAGTGAAATTCATAGTTGATGTCCTACAGTACTCTAAGCATCTAAGGTACACATCCTCAGCATATACAGGTTGTTCAACTTGATCTATTACTAACACATATGGTATCTCTTTTACTCTGTAGCCTTTTAGTACTTAGTATTTTTAATTCAGTTTTTTTAAAAAATTTAGCCACGCTTTTAAAAATGTAGACACTATTTTTATTATAAATTTTGTAAATAAAACCGCAGTCTGGTTTATTGGTTAGCACTGCTTCATGAAGAGAGGTTCTGAGTTCAACTCCCATAGGGGCTTTAAAATTTACAGTGTTGACCCAGCATCATTAGAAAAAAATAATAAAACTACAATTGATAGCAAACTCTGGTTGAGAATGTTAGAACAAAGGTTGTGGAAAATCGATGTACAAACAACACATTACTCGACTTAAAATCCATTAGCAGGGCTAGGCCCTGTTAAGCAACAGAGTTAAGTGTAAGTTTTTAAATAATGTGTACTTTTGGAACTTGGAGAAAAATATAAATTTGTATAGTAGTAATTTAGGTTAGAGTTTAATAGGCCACATTTGGCCTATTAGTTTAGATTTTGTATGGATAAGAGACACAGGCTTATCTTGGAAGGTGGTTTTGGTATTACATAATAGTACACAAATAAAGAAACACACACAAAAAACACTAAAGTATTCAGTCTTCTTTTTATACTCTACTGATTGTGAAAGTGAACAGTGTTTACAAAATATTTTAGAATTTAGTGTTTTTTATTGTTTATACTTATGACCGACAGTACTTGATAGAACCATGGTCGGCTAGACCAATAAATTGTAGAATTTAACAAAAGAATTTGTGTGTTTATTTGTATAATTTAGTGTTGTTTTTTTTAATTATTTGTGAGTTCTTATTTATGTACTTATTACAAGTTCTAATTTGTTTACCTAATGATAAGCAAATATTATTATATGGTATCAAGGACTACTTTTCATAGGTAAGTCTGTGTCTCCTATTCACACAAAATCTAAACTATAATAAGCCTAATAATTTAAAATTTATGTTATAAATAAGATTAAAATTTTGACTACACCTTTTTTCATGTAGTCTTGGGTTAGATCCTTCTCTTTCATCTATCCTGTCAGGTCTCTATTTATCAAATCTTGTTCTTTTCTGACACTGTGAGAGTACTATTTGAGTATTTGAGGGCTAGGAGTCTTTATTTAATGTTCTTATTTTTATTTTTATTTTATTTTTATAAAGTGATGATGATTGAGAGGGTTCTTGGCTTTAACCAACTACTATATGCTCAAATACTCACTTAAATACTATACAACGTCTGTCAGACGTCATTTTTTGATATTTTTTTTTTTAGTTAAAGTTTTTTTACCTTATTTTAGTTAAATGGTAATATGAAAACAAAAAAAATTCAAAACTGTTTCGTTTTAATTAAAAATTGCCCATCACTGACCTATATTAAAAAAAGTTACAAAATATTGGGTTGGATTTTTTAATTTTAATTTGAAATTATAAAGGTTGTAATATATAAAGCTAAAATGTTTTTACATTGAGGAAGATAAGTTTTATAGTGAATATGAACGCTTTTGGCTTTGGTCTTGTTCATTATGAACAAAAACAAAACAAAAATATTTATCTTTTTTTTGCTGCTTTTGATCACCAGAAATAGGGAAAGTAAGTACTAATACATTTAAATTATGAACAAAAATTATTTTACTTAGATAAATTAAACAGTAAACTAATAGAATTATTAAAATTTAGTTATAAGAGGGTTTCTAGTCTGGCATGGATATCGGGTCTGGCGCTTACTATACCACGTCAACCAGACGTCACCATTACAAGTGCACAATAATCTAACTACTATACCACGTCTGTCAGACGGAAATTCACTATAACGAACAAACAAAGATGAGTAGAGTGGACCAACTTTCTTTGGTCAAAGACCTTGACTCAACTTAGAGGTAAACGGCCGGACCGGTTCCTAGGGGATGGGGGAGGGGGAGAGAATTGAAAGTAAAAATTGGCACCGTCTGTGAGACGTCAGTATAGTAGTTAAGGGTTAAACAACAAGAAAAAAATAAGAATAAAGAATAAACATATTTTGATGAACAAAAATTGCAACCCTTATAAAATCCCTTAAAATTATTGTATAGATGGCAAATTGTAGGTTACATATAAGGTAAAAAATTGGGACTGTTCCGGTCGTTGGCACAGCTGGATGTTTTAAATTTTTGCTTTTAAAGCGAAAAACCATTGATCATCATCGTCTACACAAAGATGAGCATAAAATAGTCCATAATAAAATCTAGTAAATAGAAATAACAACAAAACAATGACATAAATTTAAACAACATTATCAATACTAAAACTAGTTAACAATCGTAAAAGTGATAAAAAATAAAATAATAATAAAAATAAATAATAACAATAACATGTTATAGGGCTGTAAGGGAGACCTGTAACAAGTTAAAAATGAAAAACTATGGTGAAATTCAAAAAACAACATTTTAATATACCACAGAACTTCAAATGAACCTTGCAACGAATTAACAAGGATAAAATTTGATAATTAAATAAACAACAAATATACATCACAGAGCTATAAAAAGGCCCTGCAATAATCAAATTGAATATTTTCAAATTTTATCAAATTTTTAAGATGATGCAAAAAATATATGAAATAAGTAATCCCCAAACCACCAACAAACTCAAACCACACAATTAACGTTAAAAACTTTAATAAACCCTTATGTACATTTTGGTAAAACAGCTACCATAATCAGGGGATATAAAACAATAAGCAAAACATCAAAAAGGACAATACCCGATCAAGAATCTCAGCATTATTCCTTCACATAGTCTGAATAGAATTGGGTAGCGCAAATGTCTTATGTAGATCTCTTAGAACAACACAGTCAAATGAGCATGTGCTTAATAAAAAAGCCACTAAATTGTATTGGCAATGGGTATATTAAAAAAACACAAGTATTACATTGAAAACAAAACATTTATTTTTACTGTCGAAAGATACAACATTATAAGTTTCAATTTAAGTTAAAGAAATACTCGTATGAGAAAAATAAGTTAGTGAGATGGATGAGCTTGCATTTTCTTAACAAGTATGCCTATTCTCGGTTGAATTTTAGTAAGGGCACAACGTAAGTCACTGGCAACATCAAATTTGTTCCAATACTTTGTTTTTATCGCCACAAGTGTTGAAAATGCTTTTTCGCACAAGTAGGTGCTTGAAAGGCAAATATAATCGAAGAGCTTCCTGCGATACACTGGGATACACTTTGAAGTATTTTATCCAAAACGGATTTTTCCATTTTTTCAAAGTCATGCTTGGCAGAGGAATCATTTTTTATTTCCAAACCTTCTTCTTGCAGAGCTTCTGGCAGGGAGTCTATGTTGACGAGAACCAAGCATTGCAGGGGCGCCATCTGTACATACACCCATCAGTTTTTTCCACGAGAGTTCATATTTGTCAAAAAAGTCTGACACTGCTTTCATCACATCAACAGCTTTTGTAGTGGTCACCAAATCCGTAGAAAACAGTAGCTCTTCTTTCATTCGTTCATTTTCCATATATCGAACAAATACAATTAACTGAGAACATTGTGCTATGTCTGTACTCTCGTCTAGCTGAATAGCAAAAAACAGTGATTGTTTTATTGCATCAATTACCTGGTTTTTTATGTCTTCCGCCATATCATCAATGCGACGTTTTACTGTGTTGTCTGAAAGTGGTATTTGAGATAATTTTTGCCTACTGTTTGTTCCAAGAATAATATCAGCTGCCTTTAACATGCACGGTTTAACAAGCGTCTCTCCAATAATATGGCTTTCATTTTCTTTAGCAATAAGAAAAGATAGCTCATATGAAGCTTCAAGCACTTTTTCAGATGTTTGAGAAGTAGATCCAGTACTATCCAACTTCAAGCGTTTTAAATTTTCAGGCTTTGCAGCAAAAAATCTCTTTGGTTTGTCTTTTAAAGAAGTATGTTTTGTTGACAAATGTCTTTCAAGACGATTAGGCCTCATGGCATCATTGCTTAATACTTCATAGCAAATAACACACTGAGAGTGTTCGACATTATCTTTAAGCATAGAAATAAACCCATATTTTATGTAATCATCATTATACTAGTGTTTCTTTGCTGAGCTCATCTTGAACGATATCTTCTCTCACTCAAATCACACTATACCAAAAGTCAACTACGACAATTTAAATCTAACAGCACTTGAACACTCTCGTAATACAACAACACACGCAGACTGAGGTGTCTCGTAAAGCACTGAACCGAGCTGTCGCTGGTCAATGGAAAATAACAATGGCGTGGGGTGGAGGGGAGACCTCGGAAATGCTCGGGTACTCTCGGCTTCTATTTTGTGTCATAGCGGGCGATAGTAAATGCACTGTTAAATTAAAAATTCTACAACATAAATGTTGTTTTAATAAATTGTTTACTCACATTTTTACCAAGTGAGATTTTTTTTAATGTTCAACTAGTATCGCGCCCCCCTGACTCGTCTTCATGCCCCCCAGTTTGGGAACCCCTGCACTAGAGAATCTGCTACCTCTTTTCTATAAAACTAATATTATTATCAATGCAATTCCAAGACCTAGAAACTCTGTACTTCGAAAATATCTAGTCAATAGGAAACAATGATGAAATACACAAAAACTATTAATATGTCAAATAACAAAAACATAACTCCTCATGCCAACAAACATCGTTGAAGCTGCTTACATAGGGCTACATAAGCTAACTGTATTTAAAATAGAATAAATATTTGTTTTTACTTCTTGCATATTCATAATAGAAAAAGATGTAACGTGATAAAAATACATGTTATTAAGTAAAAATCACTGACTCTAAAAGAACGTTTTAGAATAATTTCTATCTGTATATCGGATGCTCATCGCTATACCTGTTTGTGTAAAGAGTTATGCTTTAACTGAATGAGCGATTTGGGATAATTTACAAATTGTCAACTAATAACTAAAAAAAAAAAATCAATTCTAATTTTCTAGTAACTGGTTACAAATATAGCATAAGATCTTAAGGTATTGGATTTATCTTCATGCAAAATATAATTTGTGAGTTATAGAACTACAAGAGATAATGATCAACAATATCTATTTAAGTGTGTTTACCCGTTTGCTAAAGATAAAGTTCAAGATATGTTTTAAAAATTTTGAATTCTTACTGAGTCTTCAGTACGATATGAACAATCAAGCTTGTCTTAGTATTACTATGTGTATGTAACAACGTGTGTGCAATGTTTTTTTTATCATCAAGATAGTAGATATAAGCGAAATATGTTAACCTAACCACTAATATTATATTAGTTTGCAACTAGAATTCTTAGAAATGAGAAGGAACCCAACAATTTAAAGCAACTTTTCTCCATGCTATAAAAACAGACTGAATGAATAACATATCAATAAAAAAAAATATAAAAAAATACTGCAACTAATAAATAAAACTTAATACAAAATTGTGTCATAAATAAAATATCTGAGCAACGGACTTTCTATATTTTTGAATAATTTTTAAAACGAGATATAATTTAGAACTTTAGGACAAAAAGTGATATTTGGTAAATGCTTTAACATTTTTGTATGGGACTAGAAATTCAATATGATGGGTACCTTTACCATCTCATAAGCTCAACATTTATGTTCGTTCATTTCAAACTTTTACAAATAAAAGTAGTAGTAAGTTCTTACAAAAATAAAAGAAGCCTGAATTAGTGCCCATAAAAATGGGTACTCTTAAGAAATATGTCTTTTATACTTTTCTGTTAAAACCCACAGCTGTTTTCCAAGCCTTGATGGCAAAAGAAAATCTTCTCTTTCTTACATTGCCTAGTTGTGCACTACGAAGATCAATCTTTGAATTTTGTATTCCTTATAATACAAATTATCACTCTAACAAGGTGATAAAATATTAATAAATCATAACTTTTAATAAATGACCCCCTAAAAATTTAAAATGCCAACTATACATTTTAACTATATACAGCTTTCAATAAAACTTAATTTTACCACAGTTTTTGGTCAGTAAAGAAGAATTATTTTAAATGAGTTTTACCAATTTCAAATATATAAACTACAAATAATTGAAAAAAATATATAAAAATATTACTTTTTAACATTTTATGGGTAAAATTTTAAATATTTAGATTCAATTTTGGAGGGCCCCTTTACAACCTTGAAATATGTTGTTGTTTACTTAATTTATCATTTTTGTAGTGCAGTGCCATTTTACAGCCATAAAACATATTATGTTATTGTTTAATGACTTCTATCAAAGTTTACAAAAGGTAAATAGTTTTAATGTTATTAACTTTGTCAAAGTTGTATGCTATTTTTTGTTTTTATTTCTATTTGTTAATTTTATATTCAGAAGGATTTATGCTCTTATTTTTGTGAAGGCGATGATAACAAACTGTGACAGTTTTCCGCCTTAAAAAAACTTTTTTAACAGTGATAGTTGTAGTAATTGCAACTACAGATAACTAAGTTATAACTACCAGAATAAAGTGCAGAGGAGAGTAAATTTGCAGAATGTGTTAGTTCATTACGAAGAGAACAGCCCAACAGCAATCCTAAATCTGCAGCTTTCAATGCAGCTTCCAAACAACACTTTGCTTCACATTTAGGTTGTTCCTTAGAATTTTGTATCACTGCAACTACCTAAAAAAAAAAACTGTAAGTATATTAGAAACAAATTACAAAGCATTGAATTGCTTCAGTTATAAATTGTTACTCAATACATATTTCAAGGTTACACAGCAAACTATTTTCTTGGCATACTTTTAAAGTAAGTAGCAAAGTTTAGAACCATTCACCACACTCAGAGTTCGATTTGAACAAAAAGTTGTGCTTCAAAGCAAAAACAGAAAAAAAGCAAATGGTTACAAATTTGAGGGTTGTGTGACAAATTAACTTGACATAAAGTGTTTTAAGATTTTATTACTATTTTATTTTATTGTTTAGTTGAGCTTTATGTCAAATTTTTTTCACTGCAAGATTTTAGGCAAATATGTACTTTTTTTCAACATAAACACTTTTAGCGTAAAAAACTCTAGCAAGTTTGATATAGAGGGATTCTCCCGACTATGACCTGTACTGGGCTGCGAGGAAACTAATGGCGGAAGCCTAATGTTTGGCGTAATTAAAAAAAAAAAAAAAAAAAAAAAAGTTTGATATAGAAAATTAATAAATTCATAAGTGATACACATAACCAGATTAATATTCAAACATATTATAATGCCACTATTGGGCACTGCTAGGGGTAGAAGAAGCTAAAATGATCGATGGTTCAGTTTTCACATATTATAGAAATATTTATTGTACTATTAATTTATACAAATTCTCTGGTACAATCTGATGCCCTAATATAAAGTTCCATAATCTTCAATCTAATGTACATACATATTTCAACATTATGCTATAATAGTTCAACAAATACTAATTAATATTTAACTTAATATAAGTTAATTATTTGTTCCCAAAACAATAAAATTCAGAGCAAGCTAAGTATTGTTGCGAAAGGTGTAAGAGAAGTGAGTTGAAATTATGTTTTATGAGCTAACCCTATGTTCGGGCGTCATTTTGTAAGAGAAGCTTATTTAATTCTTTATGTTTTTTAATAAAATCAAGTAACTTTGGTTTGTAAGTCTGCGCTCTTACAAACTTAACATTAAATTTATTATATTATTTCACCTAAAGGGTAGGGTATCTATCTGTTTCGTACTTAACAATTACTCCTACAACATGGCACATGGTTAACACAATAATCTAGCCAAACATATTTGAAAAAACAAGAAATCTCCTTTTTATTGCCATGGAAAACAAAGACACTATCATATTTCTCAACAGGAGAATTATTAAAATCTAATATTCATGACTAAAAAATGTAAAATCATCAAACATACATAAAGTTCAAATTTTGAGTTCTTCACCATTCCTTCTTATTTCAATTGATCTAATGATTACTAATTTCTAATGTTCTTCACTCTACTCACAATTACCAGTCCATTACTATTTTAGTTTGTTTCAATATCACAACTACTTGAAATCCTCCATCTTTTCGTTGAAAGTTCAATATTGAATCCTGACGAAGACTTGTTCTACATCCTAACAAAGACTGACTTCTCCAACCGCTGAACTAAGACTGACTAAGCACGCTTCTTGTTGCTTGGCAAGACGCTAACGCTGAGGCTTATGGGAAATATTCCGTTTTAGAGTGTCCGAAAGGGGTTCGGATTTCGAATTGCTTTCACCTTACGCTGCATTAACTTAGAAGGTTATAATCTGTTCCATTTACGCGCACATTTTGAACTTACGTTTTCACTTGTAGTGTTTTAAACTGTCTATTAGTAATCATTAGGTTACTTTTATGTTGATTTGAAGATTGTTCAATTACACTTTACAATTACTTATTTTTATACAATGCTTATTATTTCTATTATTAGTTTCTATTTATTATTAATATTGAATGTTTAATTATTTTTATTAATTACTGGTTGGAGAGTGTCCCATGCTTACAAAGGTAAAATGCAACACTTCTACTATTTATATTTAAATCATCCAGAATGGCATACACATTTAGTTTGTTCATTCTTTAACTCAATGATAGCTTAAGCAGTCACTGGAATCTCTCAAAAAAGGCAATGGTGAGTAGTCTCCCTGTTTCCGTCGTCATTGGCGCCAAACAGCGGTTTGACCCTATCGGTCTCTTTGATATTGATTGACCAAACCTGTCTGTCCCTTCAACATAGATTGACCTCATTTCTAGTTCAGTTTAGGTTTTTATAGTTTCCTTTTCATTGTGTTGAGAATAATGTTTGCAAGTCAGAGATTGCATCACTTTTTGACTTTCTTTCACAATGATGCTTTACTGTCTGTGCATTGTTTTAGGACGAAAAAACTAAATTTTTATATTACTGTAATTTCTAACAGCACCAGTCTAACTAAGCTGAAGGGAGTAGTGTAGCTCAGTTAGCAGAGCACACGATTAACTCTACTTATCTCAGATTCGAGCCAGGTGTTTATGTTAAGAACCACTGCAAATATATATGCATTAGTTAATTTCTATGGTTTTAGGTTGTGGAGGGAACATTTATACAATCATCTCTCTCTCGTTCCCGAGAAAACAATAGTACAAAAGTGCATCTTATTAGGTTAATCATTAGCACAAGAAGAGATGTAGGTCTCCCACTTAGAAATATACCAAACAAATTAAGTATACTATGATAATTATTTTATTATTACGAACCCGAAATTATGTTTTTCAAAACAAATTATAGTATGTCAAACAGTGACATTTTCAAAACAAAATCCACAACTTCTTCATAACTTCATCTTTACATGTATCTCTCTTTCTTTCCTTACTCTGAGTAACAACTGCCGAAGGTTTAAAGATTCATTGCCCTTATGATCCTCATTTTGATAAAGAGGAACTCCAAAAAACTTCCTGTAAGACTGTAGAAGGCCTGGGAACAGTTTTTCTCTGCTCAAAAACCATGGCTGTCATCTTAAGTTATTCATTACCAAATGATAGACCAATGTTGATTCAGTAAGACTAGGCTTAATTATGACAGTTCTTATAGAGCATCACACGTCAAACCATGGTTTAAAACAAAATTAACATGAGTTAAGTAAATGTAGACTTTTCATTGTTGTCTTGTGTTCCATTCTTTTACGGCCCTTTAAAATGGCTCACCAGCTCCTCGTAGGTTTCCCATACAGCAGAAACAGGTTTGAAACTGGAAGCCACCAACTGGTGTGCTCAAAATTCTTCTAAATCTTAATACCTACACTTGTAATAAGTTACCACATATTTGCAATTCTCTACTGTTTTTTGGGAAAGGATGGTACTCAAAATATACCTTATCAAAAACAGCTTTAACCTCTTTAATCCTGATACATATTCTACTATGTCACTTATTGACAGCTCTAACCAACTATGGTTAGCATGATGCCAAAGTATTACTGATGGGAACATCTGTTTAAACAATTGTCCAACATCTTTATTTATGTAATCCAATCATAATTGCAGGCTGATTAAGTTTGATTCCAGAAAGAATTCATCCATTCCATAAGAATGTAGGCAGTCAATGACAACTTCAAAATCACGTCTCGCAGTAACAATGTGAAGCTCAACCAAATTTAAAAGTATATTCACTCAAACATTCATGTCTTTTTCAAGAATGTAAAAGCAAATAAACACAACCAAGCTGGAGTTATTATTTAATGAGGTCAATTAATTCATTAATTATTAGGCCAAATTTTGCATTATCTGAATGAATAATTTCATTGACCATGATTTTTCTAATTTCACGGCTAATATCTCCATGATAATTTGCAGATGTAAGTTGGAGTGTAAAATTCACCCTACATTCAGTCCATTTAATTCTTGTAAATTATTTTAGTTTCAAAATGATAAAATGATCAATTTTCTTTTGCTTCTTTGTATACGAAAAGAATACAAATTTGCTTCTTTCTTTTCGATGGTTTCCTATTGAAAAGAATGTAAAATGACCTTTTGTAATGTTTCCTTTTGAGATATAGAAAAATATGCTCAACTTCTTTATAACTTACACTTTATGATCAAATATTTTTTCCTCAACGATGTTTGTTGTTTTTGTTTAGTATTACCATAGCTACTTACCTTACAATTATTAGCTCATTTCATAGAAATATTCATTGCAGTTTTTTCTCAACACTTAGAGTTCCCACTTTTTGGTAAATTTTTACTACCAAATTTTTAATTTTTTTAAACAGCCAATCATATTTTTAACAAAATTCAGTTTTTTGTTTGTTTGTCCAACAATCTGGTCTACTGTCAGTGCCATTGTATTCACGGTTTTCATCTTTTGATTTGTTAGGTTTTGAACTATAATGTTAATACAGATTTCACTTTTACTGAGCTTAAGTTTTATGTTTGCTTGTGTAAAGTAACAAGTTAACATTTTTCTGTTTAATACTAAATTACTCGCATCATTTTCTACAGAAGAAGACCACGAGCTGTTTGATGACTCTGCTTACTAGATAGTTGTCCAAAACTAAAATAAAATGACGATGAGACAACTGACAAGCTTACTGACAGATATTTCCAACTGTCCCTGATGCCATTAGAATACACCAAGACTACTAGATCAAATACGTTAAGGATTAACAACCGGGCACGCAGATTAGGACTGTACAAATAATTTTTTTCCCCAGTTCATAAGAGGTGCTGATAAACGTTCTGCCATATTATGTCAGAAATTAACCACTGTACATAATAAGCTGTATAAAGCTGTATTCACCGTGGTATGGACCATGTGATAAGAGAGTTTAAGTTTTGGTTAACCCTGTACTTTTTGTTTTATTATGGTGGTTTCCGTACTTATTAGTATTTCAGCCATATATTATGTTTACCATTTATGTCACCATTTACTAAAATTTTTTATCTATCTGTCTAAATACTCAGGTGATATATTTTTGGCAATTGTTCGCAAAGACAGTGCTAGTATTATCAAAATATATAAATTACTATAGGTTTGGGCCCACGTAAGACTTGGGAAATTTGAAATTTGCAGAAATTTTACAAACGTCAAGTTTTCCATAGCAATACGGTTTCAGCATGCTTATAGAGCTGTCGAGGACAAGTTGGGGCGAGATGCCTGTTATCAGAGATGACGACATCTGGCCTTGGACCAGTCGAGAAGTGTAAAATACCTCAAAAATCATGTTTCTATAGGGATACCAGGATTTTGGAAAGTATGAATTTTGGGGTTTTCTTGATAAGATACATTGCACTAAATTTGAATGAAAATTTGCACCATGAAAATCCCAAATCATAAAATTAATTAGGTGTTGCACAATTAAATTTTAAAGTTAAAGGAAATCTTAAAAATTACTCAAAAAACATGACAATGTATTTTTGGAATCTACATAAGGTAGATCAAAATAAAATGTTATTATTCAAATTAGCAAATGTTGCACATTTTAAAAAGTTATTTAAAGTGACAAAGTTCATAGATGTCAAAAGACAAGTTAAAATAAAATTTAAATAAAGTAAAGTAATAGTGTAAAGTAATTAAAGTTTTAAAGTAAATTCAAATAAAAAAAATTTAAAAAAGAGGTTAAAGTAAAAAGGTGAGGAAATTCATACCTTTTAGTAGGTAAATAATACAAGAAGAAGGTTTTTAATAAAGTATTTTAAGTAACAAGTAACTATGTCAAATTTCAACCAAAAGTAACAATAAAATATTCGGAATAGTAATACCAAAAAGGTAACATAAATCGTAAAACTTTGCAAGTCCCAAAAGCTACGTATCAGAGGGAAACTGCGACTACTGTCATCAGACCAACAAAGAAACATTTTGTGAAAAAGTGCACTTCGGGAAAACAAACTGAAAAACTTTTCCGGGCATAAAGTTTAAGCTAATGTAGGAGTCATACGACCATCACTTGAATTCAACAAGAAAGGAAAACGTGTACCCTAAAAGAAAAAGTAACTAACGATGTCACAACATTTCCCGGAGGAAATTAAGGAATACAATAGGGAAATTGGTTCAGGCAGATAACAAGAAGCAAAATCCAGTGCTCATATAGAAGTGGAGGAGACCAACTGCAGAAATAAAAAGTTCAAATTATTTAAAATAATTTAAAGGTAAATCAGGAAAAGAAAAAAATAATTAATTAAAAGAAAGACTAATAAATAAAAAGAAATGAGATAAAAATTACAAGGTTGTCCAAAAAAAGCTAAAGTAAAGAAATAGTAATCTGGTGTGATTAGCCGTGACAGCCACACATGATGTACTGCCAAAAAAGCCACAAAAGGCACGGGAAACACGAACCACTAGGTTTTTTTCTTTTTCTCTAAAAGGATTCATTCACTTCAGATTCACAGGCAACAGGGAATCAGCACTACATCTTTAACCACACCCTGCATCAATATATCAATCTACCAGATCGCCGAAACTACCCTACTAGCCACACCACAAAAACCTAGGATGAGTCCAAGAAAGCTGTAATAAGGTCTGTGAAAGCAATTTTACGTTATCGCCCATATAAATTGCCTGAGTTAAATTATAATCATAAAGTTTATTGATACTGGGTTGAGATAATTAAATTGTATTAGGTTTTTTTTGTCTTTTTAAAATTTAACATAAAATAAATAATTTCTTAAAATTAAATATTTTTGGAATATTTTTAATAATAAATAATTATATATATATATATATATATATATATAATATTTGATGAAAGAAGTTATAACTTTGTATGTATTATAACGAATTTAAGAAATAAAATAATTAAATAGTAAATGGTTCTTCCTAGATAATAAAGTTAAGAATATTATGTTTAAAAAAAGATTAATAATTCATTTGTGTATAACACTGGGTAGAAACTCATAAGTAAAAATTTTTAGTTTTGATTTGTTAATAAATTTTGAGATTGTTTATTTGTACAAGAATTTGTTTAATAACTTACGCAGTTTATTGAAATATCCAGTCACAATATTTCTCATATTATTGATAATAGTTGTATTTATGAGGACAAATAAAAAGATAGTTTATAAGGTCAGTTCCAGTGTACTCACGACTCAGAGGTACTTTAAAAAGCATACAAAAATAATAAATACTGAGCTGAGCATGTTACTTTTTAAGAGTAAACTTAATAACTGGAAGTGCTTAATTTAAAAAGTAATAGTCAGGATATTTAGAAGCCTAAATATTCTGCAAAGGGTTTTACCACCTAGGTCAGACATCAGTGAGTGCCTAATACTTCCAGTAGGTGACAATAACTCCTCATTTTGTAAAGACACGAGTATGTTATTAAAATTATATAAAAGTAAAAATTTTGAATTAAGTTACATTGCAAAATTGGCATTCCAAAAGAAGACGTTCATTGGTAAATAGCCTGTATAATTACAAAATTGGCACAGCCAACATGGTCAAAAAACTCATGTTGTTGCAATATATATATATATATATATATATATATATATATATATATATATATATATATATATATATAGGTGAAAAACTATTGGTAGTCATAACTGCTGTAAAATAACAGAGAATAAATTATTCCTTAAAGTAAAACTAAAATATAAATAAAAATAGTGTACAAATTTAAACAACAACAGTAGCAAAATTACTTCAATGGCAATCTTTGATCAAATCAATTAATATTAAGACAATAAAATAACACTTTGCAGTGTTCCGTAAAAGTGCCCTGCAAGAATCAAACTAAACTTTTTTAAATCTCGTCAAAAATGTTCAGACAACACAAGAAGGACAATACCATGCCTGTTCACATGAAAATAAGTATCTTAACATTACAATCAAACATCAATATGCATAGTTAAGATCTAAAGAATATAAAAAATACATTTTGAAATACCTTCATCAGACTAGCCACGGAATAAACCATTCTTTCTGAGTCTGGGACCTGACTCCAATGACCAGTATTTAATTGTTCCCATGTTATATCAATGACAATTTGTAAAATTCTTAATGCCTCCTCAGATCTGAAAAAAATTATAATCAAATATTTAACCTGAAATGGTGATGAGATGTACAGTTGAGGGAAAATAACTAGTTTGGAACAGTCTCTCTCGTCTTAAAATTTATTTTAATTTGACCTCTGCTTGTAAACTTTAATATAAAAAGTTATACAATATTAAATTTTAGGGTAAAAACAAAACAAGAGTATAATTTTTTAAATACTCTTTTTCGATACAAATGAGTAATTTTGAAATGAAGTAATCAAGAAAATTAGTCCCAAAGTTAGTACAGATACTGATTTAGGTTTCTGTTTAATTAGCTGTCAAGTTGTCGATGGCAGTTTGAGGTTTTTCCTTGGCGAAGGCACAGATTTAGCTTTGGACAGTTTAGTATATTTCGGAATAAGGTCAACTTTAAAGCTATATGGGATATTAACAGATGAACCGTTTTGAACTGCAATTAATTATTTTATTTTATTTACAAGTATACGAACGGTCTCACCCAGTTACTTACATGATGAACATGAATTCAGGGCTGGGACAGTTTTCGCACTTCTGTACGATTTACCTATGGTTAGAGGTTGAGAAGTTCTTTGTTTATATACGTTTCTAGCTTCGGGAAAGGAAAGTTACTCTTTACCCATTATTTCCAAAATTGCCTTCTCAACTTTATATTTTAGGCATTTCAGTGACCGTGCAGGATGGTCACTGTCACAATTTGCACATTTTGCCTCCATATTACACCCTTCGCTTTTGTGCCCTTTAATGCCACACAATCCACACACTTCCTCTTTAGAGCATGTGTTGCTAACATGTCCAAATCCTTGGCATCGGAAACAACACCTTGGATTTGGAATGTAAGGTCTAACAGTTAGACTATAGAAACCAGCATACACTTGCTACGGAAAATTTGAATTTAAACCATTATGAGGTACAACAGAAACATTAACTACATCGAAAAGGGACTTCATTTTCAATATCTGTATCAATAAAGTACCATTTCCGATAGTTCAGCATATTAGTTTTCATCTATACCTTCCTCTGTATTTTGGGGCAAGTCACCAATAGATGGTAAATCAAAGGACATCAGAGTGGTCCCATGTAATATCAGCGTTTCTGAAATATTTTTCAATGCTAATTGGTATGCTACTTCGGTCGCGTATGATCTAAGGAAATCTTCAGACATTGAGTCCTTAAAGAGATTCCACAAAACCAAAGCATTTGATGGGGACTGAAATATACATATGTAGGAAAATAACTGTCGAAGCTTGTATGGCATTTGAAAAGAAGAGGCCTCTTGTAAGGCTCGCTGCCATTCCATATCATCCAATATTAATCCTCGTGCTGTTGCTGCTGCCATGTAGGATAAGTGACATTTCCATATGTTTTCAAATCTTCAAAACTTGTAGCTCCTATTACATATAGGACGTAAGAGATGTAAATAATATCGCTCTGAATCCGCAGGTAAAACATTATACATTCGGCCAATCGTTCTGGGATATTGTTTACGTTTATGTTTATGCCATTCATTTTTCTTCCATACATAGTGAACTGGAATACATAATACATAAATACATAGTGTTTCGGGGTATACATAAGGACTTCTTGTTGAAGGATTGTTGTTCAAATTGAACCATGCTACTAATTGGGTAGTTTTTAACTGTGCTTGGATTAAAGCTTCTTCCGGGGCATTATTCCTGAAGTAAACATTTTGAGAATCTGGTAAATGGACTGGCAAGCTAACTACAGTATGTGATTAATCGTGCATGCAATATGCAAACATTCTCCAAGCAGCTTCACTTGGTCTGACATATCGTGCATTCAGGAATAAATTAATTTCATCATGATCGAGTACATTGTTTTCCCTAGCTATCTCTATATTGCAACAATCATGACCTTTGTATACATACTTGTGAATGTACTTTATTGATCATACACTGGAACAGATCTCCACATTAATATGTGCACGAAAATATAGAAGAATAAATGGATTATATGGGACAATGAACTGATTTGTAACATTTACATCCTCTCCATTAACACGCTTGGTTATGGTTCTTCCATTATTTCAACGCTTGTAAAGCGGATAGCCGTTTACATTTTCTTGTGGTTCCTCAATAAAGGATTTAGGGAAATCTTTTTTGCAATTTTCGTCCTTCATTACATACTCAGGTAATTCACGACCCAAGGTAAAAAAGAGTAAATTTAATAAGTGTTTGTGCTTTTATAACAAAATGGCGCTCAACAAATAATAGTAAATTCATCTAAAGTAAAATATTAGATTATTTCATATAAGTGTAATAATTTTTTTTTTTTACTAAACTTTTAAATTATTACAATATTCATTTATAACATTGTTTTACAATTTGGAAAAACAGATTATTGAAAATTTACATTGCAACAGATATTCAACAATTAACATTTGCCTTGTAATAGTTGAGAAATTACTTATCGAGTAAATTACTTACATCGAGTTTAGTTATACAGTGTTAGGTTAACTTACAAAATATTATTTAAAATGATTTGTGTCTATTTTTACTTTCACATTTATTTATTTATAACATAATGCAATGGACCTTTCACAATTACGATTTATTTTAAGAGGATAAAAAAGAAAGTACTGTAAAGTACGTAAACCCATCACTTACCTAGTATCAGTGTGGATCAGTGTAGAGCTTTGGTTTAGCAAGCTCATGATATCAGGCTCTGCATCTTTTAATTCACTGTTCAAATCTTTAGGTAACAAACTAACCAACTCCAATTTCAAGCTGGATAAATTTACATCAGACATGGTAGCTGAAAAAAAAAAAATTAAATATAAAACAATATACAAAGTATTTTTCTTATCATATACTATAAAGCAAAACGTCAACAATGGACTCCCTCATAAAAATGTTTGGGTATTTCCAGATAACATATGGAACAGACTTGAAATTTTTCCATGTAGATTACACCTGGTACAACCAAACAAAAAAGTTCACAAATGTTAATTTTCAAATGGGAAGAGATACTGTGAAGAATGAAACAAGACTAAAAGTGTCATAGAAACACACAGAATAAAGAATCTGTGAATATAATATTGTGTTCATTGTTAACCCCTTCCTAGATACCGGAGACTTACCAGATACTAATCAGTTGACGATCGAATTGAACCATATCGAAAACGAGTACCGGCAACGTATATCGCCCATATATTTTAAAGTCTTAAATGTGAATAATTTGTGTTGTGTTTGTGTAGTGTATTTTACGTGTACATTTGATAAGGACAGATAGATAGTTGAAACCTGTCATGTGAAGAAAATACAAAACGACAAAAAAAAATGTGTTCGACAGTATCACCATAAGGTAATTGATATAATAAATTATTATTAACAATCCAGTAAGACTTCAAGCGTAAATGGAATCTGTTCATTTTATTTCCAACATATTATTGAAATTAAGAGGAGCATACAATAACAGAAAAATATGATATCGAATAATTTATTAACCATTTTACACATATGATATTGATTGTAAACACCAGATGCCTTTTCGGCATTCTTTAGATATTTTCTCGTTAATCGTAGTATCACCTCATTTACATATAGAAAGAATGCAAGAAAATCGTCTTGATCTTTTATCAATTTTATAATATTTATAAGTGCCTGGCATTCAACACTGAACAATATGGAGATTTAAGGTAGTTCTTGACCAACATTAACACCTAAAGAAAGATAACAGGTAAAATTATTAAGGATTTCCTTGCCAGTTTCTCTTCCTAAATAAAGGAAATAATATAGGAATTTATAAAAAATGAAAGATCGTTAAAGGAAGCCTAGGGAAGCAGCATATATACCTTAAACAAATATAGGGTTTCCATATCAGGTTATACAAGAACAAATATAATTATCAAAGTCTTAAAAGTTCCGATTTATAGAGTATTAATCACCTCATAATAAATCGTAAATTTCATGACCTTAATTGTGGACAAAGGTCAATATGTTTCTAATTGAGTTCTACAAGATAATAATGTACTAGGACACTTCATACATTAAATATTTGACTTATAGAAGAGTTAAAGATGTTGGAGTAACCAAAGTTTGGCTGTACCAACATTTTACAGAGCAACATAAAGGTTGTTTAAATGAATTAATTACTCTTGTATCAGCAAATAAAACACATTGTGTTATAAATGATGTAATTATATAAAAAATATGAGGAACTTACTTTTGCTAACCAATACAGAAATAAGAATTGAAATAGATTGCTCAGCTTTATGGGCGCCAGGTGGAATTAACTAACCAATTTTGAAAAAGTAAAAAAAAAAAAATTTAATATTTGTTAATAAAAATTCTCAGGGTCGTGATTCTTTTTTAAGTGTACTTTTCAGTGGTTTAACGGTAAATAAGATCCTTGTTTATTTTCCTGAAACTGAACATTCTTTATTAAACACATTATTGAACAAATACATAAATTTGTTATAAGCTTACTAAATTAAACATCCTACTTTTATTTTTTATGTTTACGTTTTACCTTTTAAGAATGTCAAAATCTTGAATCTTTAGTTGTTGTTGCAACTGTTGTTAGAAGTGTTGTTGCAACTTCTAGAAAATTACTCATTAAAATGAGTTAATTAGGCTTATTTATTTTAAGTATTTTTAAATTATTTTATCTCAACAAAATTATTCTTTTTAGTAGGTATCGTTAAATTTTTTTAACAGCAAAGTAATTATAAAAAGAAAATATCAAAATCATTAAATTTGTAACTAATACATCAAACAATAATTAATCTAAAATGGTTTTACAATATTTAATTTTGAGTGTTTTTTAACACATGCTACCAGTCCTATATTGAAGGAAAGATGGTTCATTGCAGTTCGCTGATGTGTTAGTTTCCTGATGCTAACTCCGCCACTGTTTGCATAATGTTCTAAATGAAAACATGTCTGTCTCTCGAAATCACCTTTCAATAACACTCACGACAACTGTTTTTATTAATATTACTCATTTTTTTACTTTTCACCCATTGTATTCTATTCAGTACTTTAAAACCGTCTTTTACTATAAAGTACATGTTTCTACATTGTATGGGAAAACACGTCTGTCTCTTTCAGTAGCCAGCTCTAGACTCTTAAACATTAAATTACATTGTTTACAAGTTCAAAAAATCATTCAAATACAAATTTCATTGTCCTACAAATGTTTCTTCCTCTACTCACAAACACGTCTGACCATTTCAGATGCCAGCTCTTGACTCTCTGATTATTCACTTTTTTTTTTTTAACTATTAGTTATCTACATTATTTTTTATTATAAAATACATTTTAATACAAATTCCATTGTTCTCAAGAATAGCTTTCCTACAAACAAAAATACGTCCGTTCACTTTGAACGTTGTCTCTAGACTCCCTCATTAACCTTGAGCCTGCACGCTTGATGCTTTTAGTTCCACGGACATTGTCCAAATCATTCTTGCCTGGTAACACACGCCCTCACTTTTACATACACAAAATTTCACTCCAATATTCATTCCATCTTAAAACTAAATATTATTTATTTTAAATACAAATTTTTTGAAATCTATTTTAATTTTTCTTTCCCTTATTTCAAATGTTATTTACAGACGTCGTCTTTCTTTCAACCAATCATAAAAATTCCTTTTCAGCAATCAGCTGATATTTTGGTACCAAATCAAAATTCAAATTTGAGTATTACAATGAACTCACAAAATCTCTAAATAACACCATTAAACAATAAGGTCTGATTTTCACCCTAAACTCATACAAACTTTCTTACATTTTAAAATATTATATATAAATAACTTTGAAAACAATGACCTTATTGAATTTGTTGAAAGATACTTTTATGTAATGGAGAATTACGTTGTCGAGCATGATCTCCATGAAAAATATATGATAATTTTTCACGAATATCTGAACGGGAAATATCACCACGTAAACTTAACAATCGACTCAAATGATCTTCTGTTACATCCGGATATTTATCAACCAAACTATGCAAATCTAATGAAAGAATTTCCAAATCTTCACTCTTCAGTACTTCTGCCAAACTTTTGATAGTTTCAAAAGGAGAATCAACTCTATTAGCAACTTTTGGAGCAATTCTTGAAAACAATGCTTTAATTTGATTGGCTTCCTTCAAAATCTTGTTCCCAGCAGTTCGTCGTTCTTCATAAGTTTTGAAAGACATTTTTTTATTTAACATTGCTGTAATATATCTACGCGCAACTAAATTCTCAGCTTCAGAAATGACGTACTCAAAGTTACGAACACGCAAATGTACATAATCCTGAAAATAATCTTCTAGAGTAACGCAAATGGTATCAACTGGGATTGAACTGGTGTACCATTTTGTTGTAATTAAATCATAGAAATGAGAATCTAAATCAAGGAAAGCTTCTTCTAACAAAAACTGTGCAGCTTCATCTCGTAAGTCTTGATATGTCTTGAGTAGATTACTGAACATTGCTCCTGATTCATTATTCTGAAAATCTGCTCGCCAATAATGTTGTTTCATTTGCTGTGCCAATTCAACAAACAACATACAATTATTTACTATTGTGATCATATAATGTGTGAAGAATGGTACCTGACTTCTGTCTTCAAAATGTCTACATTTAAACTCTATTATTGCGTCTCTATACAACTTTCCATATTTGGACACTTGCTCCATACTTAACATGAAAGCTTTATGAGTTAATGCTTGACTAATAGTTTTAGTTACTTGTAAATTTTGATCAATCATTTGATATATAATAACAGGCACTGAAGTGTGGAAATACCCATCTTGATCACCTTCGGGAGCGACTCCGTTACTCCAATCTTGTTGTTCAGTTTCTAATGTTTTCTGCATCCATTCAACATAATTAGCCTCCATGTTTTTTAGATATTTCTGTTGAAGATCATTAATCACACCAACACGTAACAAAGGACCAATTGACGCTGTATCTATATTAAGTTCAGGATGTTTCATAAGGTCAGGACCTGGATAAGTATTAACGATCCAAGACAAAACTGAAACATATTCATTCCCTTCTAGTCCATTTTGAATAACTTCTTCTAAATGACTGGACAAACAACTATGGTATAAATTGACAAATTGATTCACAATCCCATAATGCGGAGGAAAACATGGACCACATAATGTTTTTACGACTCTCAAATCTTCTAAAATCAGCTGGCGAGTTAATTCTAAATACATAACTAACCACATTTTATTACTAGATCTTTCTTCAACCTGGGTTCCTTCAATTCGTTGTGACACTGACTTTTCTAAGACTTCGATAGCCTTTTTTTTCCATTCCTTAGGCCGACCTGGAGGCATAAAACCACTTCTTGCAAATCTTTGTTGGGCAAAATCATCAGCTTTTTCTTCTCGCTCAATGATACGTAAAGCTGTTACAATAACTGTTGGTTCCTTGCGTACAGTATTAAGTGTCCTGCTCAAAACAAGACGGAGTTGTTTTTCCAATAACTGTGAAACAGCTTCAACATCTTCAAAGTAAGCCTTTAAAAGTATTTTATCAGCTGGTGGTTGATTTGGCAACTTATGTAGCTCGTACAGCAGATCATCTCTAGAGTTATCTAAATCCATTAAACTTTGGTGAGCATGAAGAAGTTTACCTTCATTGATCCATTGTTTAGTTTTCTCAACACTTTCAGGTACGGTGAAAAGATGTTTTAGATTCTCCATTGCTGTAACATATTGCGAATGTCGAATATTTTTGTTCTTAACTTCTTGAAGTTTTTCACCCAATTCAGGAACGTTTGTGAACGATTCTTGAATCCCTTTCAAGTTTTCTTTTATTTCTTTGATGTCTTGAAGAGCAGTCTGGAGTTGATTCAATCCTACGCAGACTCCATCCAGTTGACTCTGCATTGCTGTTTTCAACATGGCTTCCACTGAAATTTTCTTTCGGCTTACTCTTCTTTTATACTGTTCAATCTTTTCTAGCTGTCCGGGTCTTTGAAGCATATTAATGACATGCTTCGCTGCTCTTGCCTTGGCATCGTTTTCCAATTTATCAACATCCATTTTCAAAATTGTAATAAATAAATCAAATTTTATTCTTATAGATAGATAATCAATACAATGAATAAAATCACTAATAATTATACGGATAAAAAACAGACCTTTTGTCTGTCTAAAATTGTCTCTAAGTCACTACATATAAAACACTACTTTAAAGACGAGCATTAGTCAACAAATGTGTACTGGAAGAAATTTCTTAAAAGTGATTGAATACATTATAAATACAAAGTTTTTATTAATAATATCTGAATAACACACTTTCCTTGATTGTGTTTTGCAGCAGTTTGGAACAATTAAACTATGACATTATGTAGAACTAAACTTGTGTAGTATAGTTTCTGTTACTGTAACCAATAACATTCCTGAAACACAAAACAACTTTATTTGTAAATTCTATAGTGAAAAACTGATTTGAGGCTTATTAAATAAAATTTGTCTTTACTAGTTTGGTAATATCTTAAAGAAATGTAGTTTTTAATGAACAGCTAATCATATTATGTAATTTAAAATATAAACTTATAAACAAGAAAATAATAAAATAAAGCATCTTAAGTAAGATTAACAAGCGAAAGATTCTTGCAATGATCCATTTCAAAGTATAAGTTTATTAATAGTTGACTTAAGATGGAAAGAAATGGGTTAAATCATAAAAATATGTTGGTAATTATAAAATATAAACATTATTTTCAACGAGTAATTTAGAATGAATTATTACTATTCACATAATTTTCAATTCAGTTCTTAAGAAAATGGGTTGGCAAACTAAGCACTGAGATTTGGGTGCCATATAAAATATGTAATAGCATTTCTCATTGTTTTCTATTTTAGTATCAATTTGAACTGTCTTGTTATTAAAACTATAACTTTGAATTAAAATTAATAATTGGCTTAGAAATGAATAATTGCAAGAAAATTTCAAATACTTTAGTAAAAATAAGATATTTGAAACCACAATTTTAAAATTAAACCATTAAACAACTCGTCAGGTGAGGTTGAATGATGTCTCAATTCTAAGTTGAACCGATTTGGTGTTTGTTGTTAAATTATCCATATGAGTTTATGTCTGGCGCTTTATGGATGAAGAATCGCATAGTCTATAATCGGGCAAGCACATCATAGCCAGTAGCCCAATCAACTTCAACTAAAACGAATTTCAAATTTAAGGGAGATCAAAATGCATGTCTTCAGTGCCCCTTAAAAATAAATGTGAGTTCCAGTTTTCAGTATGAAGTTACGATTCCTTACCCCAAGTTACTACTGACTCATGGATAATTATCAACTCAGTTCGATTGCTCAGTTATGGGTTCTGACCCCCATTAATCCAATGTCTACTTGCTTCCAATCTCAAATAAAAGATATAATTTCGAAAAGTCAATATGTAGTAAGAAAGAAGAATGTTTTTGAGAAATTAAAACTGGGGATAAGCAACAAAGTTTGTAGTTGAATTTTAAAAAATGGGAAGTTGTTATATATAGCCTATTGTAAGTGAAATCAATTGAATAATTTGAAACTTAATAAAAATTTTAAATTTTATCAAAATAAGTTAAATATGAAAATTATAAAAAAATTTATATAATATTTAAATATAATAATTTATTATGAGACATTATTTGGTGAATGTGTAGAAAATTCAAGGAAAACGTGGTAGGTTTTGAGAGAAATAGTGAGATAGCAATCTGGTTGTAATGAAAATATTACCTTAAAAGAGTATATCGCCACCAATGTGAGGTAATGTACATAGGATCATTTGGAACATTCCAGAATATCATTTGTGGTCACCAGGAACTTGACATTGGAAATGATCTCAGAAACTTGTGGTGATACAGTAATCCTTCTCAAAACCATTTATGGGTAATACCAAACAGCTTTCCTTGATGCATATCTACAGCCATTAATAGAAAATCTTCGCACACACATCCAAGACAATAATCATTTCATAGACAGACTATCTTCAATAGCTATACCCCTGCCTTCAAACACAATTCTTGTAAATCATAGATGTTGTCCTTCACACACATCAGCTTTAGAACATTTCTGTAACAAACAACAGAACAACACTTATCCTACCATTTCTTTTTTGTAAATCTCGATAAGTTCAATCTTAAATGGAATAACTTCCAATTACAAGGCAAAAACTTTTTACAGATAAAAGGAACAGCAATGAGTACCGGAATGGTTCCATCTTAAGCAAACCTTTACATGGAAGAATCGGAGGAAACTTTTCTTAAGAGGTGACTCCATGAACCTCTCTGTTGATATAGGTACATTGACGATATCTTTTTAATTTTGACATCAGGACAGTTAAGCCTAGATCTCTTCTTAAAAAAGTCTTTCAAAATGTTCTATTCTAAATTTCCCTTGGACTGTTTACTTTACAAGTTACCTTTCTGGGCGTCAATTTAAAACTAAGGGACGGGAAAATACAAAATGACATCCATGTTAAATCAACAAACCACCTACAACTGGACTACAACCACCTTCACTTAGACAGCAGCCATCCTATGAGTACTAAATGAGCCATTCCCTATACTTGAGCAATTAGAGCCACAAGGATTTTTTCGAAAGAGTGTACTACATGAATTTAACACACACAAAAAATAACATCTGCATTTCTAAAAAGGTGTTTTCCTGAGAAACTGGTTAGGAATCAAATTCATTTGGCACAAAACACACCCAGGCTTACACTTTAAAATTCTACAAGCTTCTAACCATACCAAGAATCTTCTCACAGAACCTTTCAGAGTCTTGTTTAAACAGCCCAGAAATCTGAAACGCATGATAGTGTGACCGTCTCCACTTCTTTTGACCAGCTGGAAGCTCCGGCTGGCTGGAGACCGCGTACACTTTAGCCGAATCTTGTCAGGATGGCTAAGGAGTCGGGTTAGGACGCTAATGAACGCACGCAACGCAAGTGAAATTTAATGTTATATTTTATTTTAGTGCCGAATTAAAAGATTACAAAAATGATTATGATTTATTAAAAAGACATAACGGCAAGATAAAGCCTTAATAGTGGCCGAAAAGCATACCGCTTAATTTAACTAGCACGTGGCCGAAAATGGACTGACCTGACCTCGTCCCGTAGCGGTCTTTCTTCTCGCGGCTCTCGGAACAGACTCCCGGTCGACTCGCTAGCTCAAGCCCTCCACTCCTCGTCTCTCCCCTCCCCTTCTTCTACGTCATATTGCACTGCTCATCAAAATCGCAAGTGCCAATTCATATTTTATTATTTAGAATTCCTTTACATCCTAATTTATAATTATTATGATTTTGGTTTGGTGGGCTCCTTGGCTGGGCCACAATAGTTCACCTCAAGATTCCGAATCCCAACACACTTAAGCAACCTAACCTTCCCTATGGTTCTTTTTCATGCAATATTCCAAGATGTAAAATACATCTTCTATCACCAGGATGTATGGCCACAGCCATGATGTAAAAAAATAGTGGATATAGAGAAACCAACTGCACAAAATTGCCACTTTTGATTATTGCATCATGACAAAAATTATAAAATCACTCCCTACACACCTTAAAACTAAGAAAACTGCAAAGGGTAATTTTGTGGAATCTACCTTGTCCTAAAGTTAGTTAAGAAAATCCTTGAAATCATTTACTACCTACCTTATTTTGAAACAATTAGGTCATATTAGGTGTCGTAAGACATTTTTGAAGTACCAAAATACATTAGTTGAGTAGTAAATTTGAAATATAAAAGTACAAAATCCAGCTTAGATTATGAATGCCTACGTTAATATTTATTACTATGTTAGTCAAGTTGGTGAATATATGATCGCTTGTTTTATTATAATAATCGGTTGTTTTATTATTGTATTACCTAATAAAATAAATACTTTTGATAATGATAAATAACAACAACTCACACTTAAGACATACCACGACTGACAATACTGATATATAATATATTCACTAACTTGAATAATGTAGTTGTAACTATTAACTTAAGGTATTCGTCACGAGAGCTGGATTTCCATTCGTAATAATTATCCAAACCTGGATTTTGTACTTTTATATTTCTTATTTTGGTACAGTAATTGTTTACAAAGAAAGTTACCAGTATTTTTGGCGATTTTTTTATAAAAACCATATTCTATATACCTTATTTCTTAATAATAAAATAAGTTTTTAACGCGGAGCTAACTTATGTACAAATAATAAAAAAATTCAACTTTTCTAGATTAAATGAATTACGTGTTAAAATAGGTTTGTACGCGAATTTTTACCTTCCAAGGGCAAAATATATATAGCCACCTTTACATGACCTACCCCCAAATTTGTTCAAAAAAAAAGAAATTGTGCATTTTTCCCAAGCAGTCTCCTGTCCACATAGGCTACTAACCATGCTGAATGTTGCTTGACTTCGGTGATCTATAAATGAATTGAATTCTGTAGTTTTGAAATTGCAATTTTTCGGTGAAAAAGTTAGCTCCACGCTGAAACCTTATTTCATTATTAAGAAATAAGGTATGTAGAACATGATTAAAAAAATCGTCAAAAATACTGGTAACTTTCTATGTAAACAATTACCCTTATTTTCTACTAAACTAATGTATTTTGCTACTTCAAAAGTGTCTTGCGACACCTAAATATGATATCATTTATTCAAAATAAGGTAGGAAGTAAACGATTTCAATGATTTTCTTAACTAAATTTTAGGGCAAGGTAGTTACCAAAATTATAAAATCGTTGTAATTATTTACCTTATACTCATACAATCACATCATATTTTATTTCGGAAGACACTTTTCAAGTCATAAAATACATTAGTTGAAAATAAGAAACATAAAAGTATGAAATACAGTTCAGGTTATGAATGCCTATATTAATATTTATGACTAAGTTCATCAAATGTTAGCCTAAATATTGGTTGTACCTCGGTCTTGGATTTTTCTTTAAAAAATTATGAAATCATAAGTATTTACCTTGATTCAAACAATCAGATCAGATTTTTTATCAGTAGACACTTTTCAAGTCCCAAAATCCATTTTTCACTGTCAAATACATAGAAAAGAAGGGAATACAGCTGTTGTTAGATTAAATCCAGCTCTGATAACGAAAGCCTACGGTAATATACATGACTACTTAAGTAAAGTTAGTGAATGTGTTATCGGTACCTTATTTTTAAAAAATCAGATCATTTTAAATTTGGGAAGACACTTTTAAATTGACAAAATGCATTTGTTTATTAGAAAATAGCCTAGGCAATATTAAAGTATGAAATCGACTTCACAGTGACTAGCGTATAAATTGCCTAAGTTCCTTACATGACGTAGGCGGGGTCTCGTCTCGCATATATATATATATATATATATATATATATATATATACATAAATATATTAGTCTCATAGGTGAGGTTGGGTCAGGTGGATCTTGCTAATTTCAATTGATGAAAACAAACTATTTATCTTGTTTGTCATTAATCTAATACTTTTAACAACGCAAAACAATTTTCAAGTGTAAAAATCAATTAATATTGAAGAAACTGACACATTTTGACACAAGGAATTAAGGTTTATTTCGGTTATTACGATGTGTACATTGACAATGTGAGTAAAATTTGTGACTGCATTACCAGTCAACCAGTCAACCCGTCTATATTTATGTTACACGCTGTACATTACATTAGTGTAAATCGTAGCCTGTAAATTAAAGGACAAAGGACACATTGTCAATGTACAGATTCCTAATACAACCCAAATAAGCCTTAATTCTTTGTGTCAAAAAGTGTCAGTTTCTTCAATATTAATGGATTTTTACACTTGAAAATTGTTTTGCATTGTTAAAAAATATCTGATTAATTACAGAGAATGAAAATTGATTGTTTGCATGAATTTTAACAACTAAAAATAGGGCGAGCTTTAACACCTATTTACCTTGCCAAACTCTAATAAAAGAACTATAGGTCTGGTAATATATAATTATATATATATATATATATATATATATATATATATATAACCTTCCTAGACCTGTAGTTCATTAACTAGGTCTGGTAAGGTACATGATTGACAGTAATTGACATCTAGTTCTTTAAACAGACATATTTCCATGGATGAATATAAACAAAATGGGATGAGACATTAAATAGATTCAGGAGTTGTCATACATAGTAACCATTGCCTACATTTAGCTGGTAAATAAAATGATATGAACACTAAATATTTACCAAAAGTTTTTTGCCAATTAGAAGTTAGTCTCTTTTAATAAAACTAAAACTGTATTTTCTCCTGTAAAATTTAAATGATTCCCAATATCTTGAAATTGATTAGCTGGACAACAAAAAATAAACAAATTTGTTACTACACGAATTTAAGCATCCACCGATAATTTTCTGGAACTTGGACATTGATTTTTTCTTTTTTTTTTCTAGTTTGCCAAAAGGCAGGCTTGAAATTTGGAATCTATCCATGTAGCCTCACTCTAGAACACTGTTTATTTAATTTATTTCCCCCCGTATATATTACTTTTTCTTTATAATATATTTTCCCTGTGGTTACTTTTACAATACTATTTATTATAACACAAAACATTTGATAAGTTGTTTAAAGTTGCCATATATTATATAACAGATTAATAACAGCAACATGTAACATGTAGCCTGGCAGATTTGCCAACATTGGAAAAAGATCTATATTTTCTATAATATAATATAATTATATTAGAGATAGAAGAATAATAATATTATGGGTTGGCCAGAAGAGATCTAGGCCTATATATTATTATTATACTGCTTGCCATAATATAGGACTTTAAAATATTTTACTTCTATAAGTCTACGAACATAACATGACAATTTTGCTGTAGTATATATCATGCAGAATTATCCTAGACTTTTTGCTAAATTATTTGGTTGTATGACTAAAATTGATTGATTGTTAATAAATACAGCATTTATTCATCTGTACTCAACAGCTAAGTATTTACCAATTTTAACAACTGTCAAATATGCCGCAGATTACAAAATTATGAAATTTGACTTTTGATGGCAGAAGCTTCTTGACCCCATAAGGTTAAAACATGTTTCTTATTTAGATTTAGTATTTTCATACAACACGCGTGAATGAAAAGCGTATTGTGGGCCAACTAAGTCTTTTTAGATTTTGAAAAATGGCAAATATAAAGCAAACATTTATACCTATCTGGGGATAAATTTGAAAAGAAACAAAAAACTATTTTTTGTAGAGTCGATTTAAATTTGAGGGTCCAGAATATTTTTGTAAAGGTGAAAACCCCCCAAAGACGAAATTTTGGTCTTTATCACCTTAAAAAAATTTGGCAACAAGATGCTTTAACTAAAAATCCTTAGAAATGAAACATTAAAAACAATAACAACACAATAACTAGATAACAAACAAAAAATCAACAACATAATAAAAAGGCTATAAAATGGCCCAGCAACAAGTTAACATTTACAATCTACAGTAAATTATATTTAACATCATATAAAACTAATATTACAGGACTGTAAAACGGCCCTGCAACGAGTTATGAAGGGTTTTAACAAAAAATAATTTAACTATACAACATAAAATATTACACAGCTGTAAAGAGGCTATGCAATAATAAAATCAAAATTTTGCTTTTAAACTTATCAAACAAATTTTAGACACAAAAAGGACAATGTCCGATAAAGGATCTGAAATTTATCCCCAAAGATCGCCTGAATGGAATTTGGTAGGGCAAACGTTCGTCGCACACCTCTTAACATAACACATTCAATGAGGATGTGCTTAATTTATAACACATCTTGACAAAATGGGCATTGTGGCGGATTCCCGAGTTCCATCAGAAATCCACGAGTGATCATTAAATGACCGAAACGAACACGGTTAAACCACCACTTCCTCTTAACGACTGGCGAGTATGGTGAATTCCACAGACGGACGGACAGTATCTTTTACTTCCCTCAGCGTATTGGACTCTGTATTTGTCCACACTTCTTCCAATTTCTTATGCAAAATAATTTTAACTCTCGATACAAAGTGAGATTTCGTAACACGATGTGTGACTGATATCTGATTTGTAGCTTCCTTTGCCGCTGCATCGGCTTTTTTGTTTCTGTAAATTTCGCAATGCCCAAGTATCCAATAAAATGATACTCCGACCTCACATAGCCGTAGTATGTTTAAAAAAAATATCTTCAACCAAGGGATTCTTAAATACATATCCTGGATAGACCGTAAAACACTTTTGTAATCGGAACACAAAAGATAGTGACGGAAACCAGTTAGAACGGTATTAAGGCCTTTCAAAATATACGTCCGACCGGGTGAGTAATATGCGCAACCGACTTTACTGTTCAGTTTAGAACCATCTGTTAATTTCACTAGATGGGTATTCATGAATTATATAGTGAAACTCCTGACGATATACTACATCAGGAGTGTTGTGTTTGATGTACCTGGACAGTGAAAATCTAAAGTTGACATTTGAACGAGCCATGGAGGAATAAAACATGACGTTTACTCATTAATTGGAAGTACAAGACCCAAATTGTCAAGGATTCTAATTGTTCTAATGCCAATTGAGTCTGTACTAGTTTGACGACAATTATATCTTTACGCCTAGGAATTTTAAATACTATGTCGTAGGCCGGATGATAAATTTTGTAGCGCAGACTACATATACCGGTATGTTATTTATTTGTAGTTGCTGTCATCGTCAAGTAAGAAATGGCTCACCAGTTTCAGCATGTAAGCTAGAAACTGGGATCGATCGAAATGCTCCAGAATCAATACTCAGTGCAGAGTTATGTATTGAATCAAGCTCGTTATGGCTGATGGTCTTGCGGATGAGTAGACTATGGAGCCATAATCAATTCGCAATCGATCAACAGGCTAATGGTTTAGTTTTCGGCGACTAAAAGCAATCCATTTCGTTTTGGATGCAGAGAACTTGAATTCTGTCAATCTTGACCAAGATTGCAGTCAATTAATTACAAGATGAAGGGCTTGTTTGGCAGTTGTCATACCTCGAGTAGCCACATATATAGCAAAATCGTCAACTAATAAGGAACAGTGGACAGGGCACTGCACATTATCTACCTTTACGCGTGAATAACAATTCACATTGTGGGCTAACTAAGCGTTTTTACGTTTTGAAGTTTGGCATATAGAGAGAAAACATTATTATTATTATTAATACCTATTAATAAATATTAATGTATTATTAATACATTATTATTTATACCTACATCGGATTTAAATTTAAAATGTGGACAAAAAAACTATTTTTTGTAAATTCGTTTTAAAGTTAAGGGCAAGTACACGCTTGAATAAAATGGCGTTATATGTTTTATTGTGAAGAGAAATATTTTATCTACAATTTAGTAGGAATAACTAATCTATAGACGCAAAATTACAATGGCAGTGGAACAACTTATATCCGTGGGAAAACGATGATTTGCATTTCCTCTTACAAGTTACTCGTCTTGTTGGCAGTAAGTGAATTAAGTTAGTGAAATTGGATGTTCTATATAAATCTCCCAGTTGCAAAACGCTTTGTATCCATTTTGAAAAAAATTCAGAAACGGCAAAAACTGTAAACTTTAAAGTAACGTTTCGCTGCATGTATTGGTTTTCAAATATGTTTACAATGACTTTTGCAATACAATTTCTCTCTGGATGTAGGACAACGAACTTTACAAAATGGCGGTCTTATCTCAATTTCGAAAAATTTGGATAACGAGTTTTGCATCTGGGCGACTCATTATATATTTTCTAATTATTGTGAATTTTATAGAGTTATCTATTTATTATAATTGGTTTATACAAGTTATTATATATTTTTGAGTGAATTATTATTTTTTCAGTGTTTTTTCATAGGCCTACCACGTGAACAAAAAGTTATAACAAATTTAGTTATTTCTATAAAATGGCATTCAGAGACAATTTAGAGAGGGATTCTGGAGGTATGTTGCTCTGGACTCTGAGTTGTTAGATTTCGAGGGTTTTGGGGGCAGGACAACATTATGACTTCTACCAAGGTCTTAGGCCTATCATGATTTGAGGGCCTTTACTTTGGATGATGATCTGTCAGGAGATGAATTTCCTGATGGCAGTGATTCAAAAAATAGTTCGACCATGAATTCAGGTAATACTTTAGAGGCAGATGTCACCCAAATTGATGATTTTGTAGACTTGGATGCAGAAGACTTCCTTGGCTTTACAGCCAGAAAATGTTGAACATTCACATACATTAGCAGAAATTAATACTGGTCTACTGGGACCATCATTCACTACATCTATTCGTACAACACAAACAAAAAAATACAAACAAAATGTAGAGTAACACAAACATAAGCACTGGTGGTCGGTAAGAGTAGGCTATATCCTCCAGAACAAGAGAGGCGTGTGGTATCTAAATTTACAGTAAGAAATGTAGGGCCTAAAAATATTCAATTGATTCACATCCAATTGTATTTCGGTAAATATTTACTGTAAGGTGGCGCCGTATTTTTTGGATTTTATTTTTTTATCATCTACTACACATACCTTAGTTCATATAAATAATGTTTTCCTTGCGCCGATTACTATTTTTCACTGAAAAATCACAAAACCTATCAAATCTAACGTATTTATAGGTTAGACTTGTTAGACATAATGACAAATGTTCACTTTTATGTCTCATGTTATTAAAGATATTTCAATCTATAATATCCATGATCACAGAGTTTATCTGTAATCTAATTTCAAATTATTAACTCCAATAAACTTACGAAAGGTTTGGCCAGATGGTTTTATATACATACCCTATAAGGTTTGGCCAGGTGTTTATATATATAAGTTATGACCTAGTTTCGGGTCATTCGGTTTTTAAAAAAAGTTTTCTTTTCTTTTAAAACCGTTCTTTATTTATTAAAATACAATAATATTCACTTATTATAAAATAACAAATAATGTTTAATGTGATACAGTAATATTCATTTATTGTACACGGAGACAAGTTACTAGCTCGGAGTCAACTATGATTCTAAGTGCACAAAGGCTAACTACTTCTATTTATAACCTATGCTTACTTGCTAATACATACAATAATTATTACTGACTAAGGGATGCTCCTGGACATAACTAATATATATATATATATATATATATATATATATATATATATATATATATAGCGCCTATGTATATATATATAGGTCAAACCTGTTGGGGGGTACAAAAAGTAAGCAAATTATTAACTTCAATAAATATACGAAAGGTTTAGCCATGTTAATAGTGATCTATCTTAACATTGTGTAATGCGCATGTGTCAAACCAGCCGATATTATTATTCCTATTATGTGTAGTCTATAAATCCCTCAATTTGATAGTTTTTTTATTGTGATTTTTCAGTAAAAAATAGTAATATTATTAAGTTCATGAAACATACGAAAGGTTTAACCAGGTTATATATAGCCACCTGGCCAAACCTATCGTGACATGAAATAGGGATCTAGCTTGGTCATTGTGTAAGGCACAAATGCGTCAAACCGTACAATATTCTTATTCCTATTATGTCGTCCCATTAAGTGTAACATTATAAACCCCTCAATTTGATAGTTTTTAAATTGTTTTTTCAGTGAAAAATTTTGATCAGTGTAAGTGAAAACATGATTTATTCTTATGTAGTAAGGTATGTAGTAGGCGATAAAAAAATTTAAATCCGGAAAATATGGCGCCACCTTAAAGTAAATATTTATCTTTATTTCTTTATCTTTTTATGACAAATTATGCTATATGGTCTCTTATGGTAAATGAAACCAATAAGTACGCACAAGCAGTGTTACGTTAAAAGCAAGAAGCTGGTAATGTGCAACAACATTTCAGAATCAATATGTGGGTTGACATAGCCATAAATGAGATGAAAAAATCTGGGGCTTACAACAAGGAATAATCTTGTAGAATATTGGCCAACTGTTCAATTGTAAAGTATCCCTTTTTATCCCAAACTGATGAGTCTCCGATAGTTTGAAGTTATTATGTCTATGTTTCATTTATCATCCATTGAAGGTCTAGGTCAGGATGAAAATTATTGGTTCAAAGTCCGGACCTTTCTTAACATGATAAATGATCCATTAATGAAAACACTTTCACTCATACGTTTCATCAACTGCATTCTTACTCCTATTAAGGACGCTATTTCATACTATTCAAATCTGGCCTTCTTTTTTCTCTTCTTCCATCTATGATTTTATTTGCATAATGGTCGTCTTGTATTCCAATTGGTTAGATGAAATCACGAGACTCGGGTCGAGATTATGATAGATTCTTATAAGGTAGGCTATTTCTTTTTATTAATTCTTATGTATAAAAATAATTGTTATATTTATTTATTCTGGTTTATCTAATGTTGAAATATTATTTACTTATAAAATTTTGTTAATTGCCGACCATTGAATAACTCTGGGTTGAAGATATCATTGCATATGGTGGAGTTCTGTCGTCTGATGTACAGTTCTAACATTTGACTTATTCTAGTAATTACATACTAATAATCTCTGATGTAAAATTAAAGTGATTTACTGATAATTTAATTGTAATAAACATATTTTTATCTTTGTCCAGCGCAATTAAATTTAATAATGTTTTTTTTTTTAACATTTGACTGTTGTCACTAACTTGATTTCTAATGACTGGTTTGTTTACATCACATATCTGACAATTGGTTAAGATTGGAATTGATTTATATTACTTATAGGCCTACAGTGGTTATTGTTACATCTTTGTGATACATTCTGTTTGGATTAATTATGTTGTTTATATTATTTGGCCTAAATTTACATAGTAATCTGCAGGTTTGTTATGCTAGCCTATTAAATTTACATTATTAAAGGCATCAGATTATTTACCAAAGTCAGTTTCTTTCATACTTATAAATACCTATTATTGAATTTACATCATGTGCTTTAACCTAGGCTTTATTGGTACTTATAATTGAGTTTAAGCATCTGATTATTTACAAAAGTCAGTTTCTTTCATATTTATAAATATTATTGGATTTACATGTCCTTTAATCTATGCTTTATTGGTACTTATAATAGAGGTTAGGTTTGTTGGCCTACTCATAAAATAGTTTCAGTACATTGGTGTGTTTAGGTCCTTTATATGCCTTTTGAGTTATAGGCTATTTACTTTAATCTCAGATGGGATTTGTACTATTATACAAGGTAGGTATAAATGTTTGCTATGTTTATGCCAAACATCAAAACATTAAAATGCTTAGTTTTCCCCCAATCAACCTTTTTATTCGCCTGTGTACTTGTGGGACCAAATATCACATTTCTGTCTCATGCCCTCATGTAATCAATTTTTGGAAAAATAATTTTTTTGTGTATATCTAAAAGGTTAACATGAGATGGGTTTGCTATCTAGGTATATGTAAAATTTCAATGTTTGTTATTTTTGATTAAAATTATCATTTGTAAAAAAGGTTTAGTTTATTCACAATTCTCTTGTAGTAGACCTATTGTTCATGTTATTCGAGTGCAAAAATGCATCTGGTGAGTCCACTCTCATTTCAGCCATTTGTATTTGATTATTTCTTTGTTTTATGATAATATATTTTAATTAAATATAATTATCTTTTTGTGTGTGATTTATAAAGATGAAACTATTTCATTTATAATATTATACTAAACATCTACCTGTAGCCCTATCTCTAGTATATAGTGTCCTGCATTGGTTGTAATAGACCTAAAAAGGGCGGATGTAAAAGTGGACCGAACCGTATGTAAAATTTGTACCTAACTTGGATGATGTGTTACAAGTTGTTTTATAATGTGGAAAATTTTCCTTTGTAGTATTCCTCAATGAATGAATCTATCTGTTTTGTTTTATAGATGGCATGCATTGGGTATTCATGGGGATAAATCACAGCAAGAGAGAGATTATGTTTTATGAGGGCTTAAATTAAATTAATACAAAATTTCAATTATGCTATGAGTGCTTGTTAATCTTGATTCTCATAAAATTGAATCATTTCAAAGGTAAGTTTTCAAAAACAAGAAGCACAGTTTTTGGAATGTATTTTCCAAAAAATCTAAAAGGAAGAAGAAGAAATTTAATAAAATTAAACAATTTACAATATTTTTCATACAAATACTGTCTAATTATTTTAAGATGAACATTAAATGATGTTTTTATAATATGGTAATATTAATTTATTTATGGACTCTATGTTTAATTAAACATTTATGCAGAGTTTTATTTGAATGTATTAAGTTCAGCTTAATAATACCCATATATTTTGGTTGATTTTTATTTAGTTGCATTAATTTCCTTAATTAATACAACTGTATTTGGAAAAAGTATATTTTAATTTTCAAAGTAGACACATATGGTGCCCCAAATTATATTCCATTTTTAGCTTCTTTCCAATAGAAATTCTATATAAATCATATTCTTGAAAGTTGGGAAACCTAACTATTTTTCTATTCAAGAGTGTGATATTTTATATTCTTCTTAGCCTTATTCTCATAACACCAACAATTTTAAATCTTATATTTTCTTCTTTATTTAAAAAAATTAAATCATCCATGAAAAGAGTTTAAATTTATTTATGTCTATGCAGCATCACTATATGTGATATCAAAATTTATACAAATTTCATAAACTTTTTTGTTTTGTTTTAAAGGTTAACAAAACAACTGCCATTGCCTTTTATGACATTTAAAAAATAAACTTCAGCCTATGTAAATCAACTTTACAATATTTTGAACATCGACAACAAATATTTATTCATATTTGAGGTTAGTCTATTTTATACATAGATGATAAATTAAAGAGATAGATTTTTGTTTTGAAAATAAAAAATCTAGTTAAAGTGATAAATCTAGTATGATAAATTCCACGATTTATAGAAATTGTTTCAGTATGATCATTCAACACTGGAAATTTTTAAATATTAATAAAATTTTAATTCTTGGATCTTTTCATTCTGATAATCTTTACTCTGTCAACTTTAAATATTCCTTTGCATAGTGTTTTGATCATTTAATTGAAATGGGTGAGTGTAGAACTTTGTCTACCATAAATTGTGTCTTCGACTCTTTAAACGTAACAACAGATTGGTTAAATATTTTGTCAAATTGAGAATAAAATGCACCCCTAATACAAAACACCAAATATTTGTTTCTAAATTTTATACGAGTTTGGTATAGTTAACTTTTTTATTCTTTACAATTAATATTTTAATAGAAGTGAGTAATGTGTTTAAAAGTATTAAATTCATATGCTGATCATTATTAAAATTCTCATGTACAGTATTATTATACTTTGTAATATAGACTGTTACGTTTTTTTTTTCTTCTTATACAAATAAATACACCACATTTTAAAGATTTTTTGAATTTGTTTTTTTCACATATTGCAAGAATATAGATAATGTATAGGTTTTCATCTTACTATTCTGCATGCTACAATAATTATTATTTTCATATTTCAGAATCTGCTAATGCTTTAATCTATTTTATTGTTTGATGAGTCCGACTGAAGATATAATCAATAACACAGACAGACATAAATTATATGTTTTTATATTTTATTTGATACTTGTTATTAACAACATTGTTCAAGACAAAAATAGGTTTGAACTGTTCATGATACTTTAGGGGCTTACATGTTTTATTGTGAAGTGGCATCATCACCTGGGCTTAAGATTAATCGGTCTGGCTTTTCTCCTCGCTGTTTCAGAGGCACACGTTATGTCCAAGTGCCTCCAGCCGTCACACGACTTTCATCAACCAATCAAACTTCAGTAATTGAAGAATCTATTAAGTTTGGATTCTTCACATCACAAATTTCAAATAATTTATAACAAATTATCTGCAAACTATAGTCAATGGTAAAGTAAACTACTCGAAATTTCTAAAGAACAAACTTAAAGTACGGCTAAGCTTATTAATTAAAAATAAATTGCAAGATAAATTTGTTATTTTTATTTGATTGTAAACAGGCCAAAAAATATTGGCCTCTAGTACATAGGCCTTTGAACAAATAAATAGGATTGAGTTTACAAATTTCTGAATACTGATATTTTGTTGTTTTATATAGATGTCGAAGATGTTAAATTTGTTATCAATTTTGATTATCCCAACTCATCAGAAGACTATAATCACCGCATTGGGCGTACAGGAAGATCAGAACAGTCTGGTACAGCTTATGCATTTTTTACACCAAATAATTCCCGCCAAGCCAGAGACCTTGTCAGCGTATTATTAGAAGCCAAACAAGAAATCAATCCAAAACTTGCAGAAATGGCTAAAAGAGGAGGTGGAAGGTGGCAATTTCAGAGGTTAGTTATGTTATACCTTTAATATTACAGTTGACTCTTATTGTCCATTGTAGTCTAGTCTGTATGATGTATTGGTGAAGCTTACGAATTTTCTCCTCTTCCTTAAGTGCGTGATCCAAATATTTTTTCACGCTTCCTTCGAAATCTTCTTCAGTCCTTCCAACAAAGGTTTAAATTTAAACAAATTGTTATTTGAAGCTATGAATGAGGAATAAAGTAAGGATAATGATTTATTATACAGTGTCAAATTAACTCTACTGTATTCAGTTTAAACTATCATTAAACAATTACATAGTGTTTTGTAGAATGAGGAATAAAGTCAAAGTAATAAATGTATTAATTTCTTATAACGTGTTGATTAACTCCATTAATTATTGTAATTGGTGTTGGCAGTTACTGATAATAGTACAAGCCGAGCTCGATAATTTTAGGGTCGTCCGAAAAATTTAGACTCAAGATTTTAAGGGCTTACAATTTTCCAGTCAATCTTCATAAATTTTATTAGGAAACATCAAAGTCATGGTGAAATGACAGTTCTCGTAATTTTTTTGTCTAATATTTCAATCAAAATTAATGATAACTTACCATCACATTTGGAGTTTTTTGGTCAAATACCAAAAAATCTAAGAGTAACGAAGAGTAAAATTTCATATAAATCAGTACATAAACCATATTAAAATTTTTTTTCCCCCTTTAAATATTACTACAGATTTGTAATATATTTGTGGATAAAAGTTGCTAAAAAAAATCAATTTTTAAAATTTTCATTAGACATGGGTCATTTATGATAAAAATCTACCTTCACAATAGCCTAGACGTTGAGGTTGGGGCTGTGAAAAAAAACCAAAAATATTAAATATCACTAATAAATACACTCTACAAACATTGATACATTTATTATAAGTCGTATATACATTTATATATTATGTATATACATATTATAATAAATAAATGGTTTCTTGAAACTAAAAGTTCCAAAAGCAAATCTAGAACTAGGCCTGACTAGTACTAGATTTGGCTAGACTAGGCCGAAAATATGAATTATCACTCATAACTACACTCTACAAACATTGACACATTTATTTTAAGTTGTATAAACAAATTATAATAAAAAAAATCACTTCATGAAACTTATATTCACTATAAAAACACAAAGCTATTACACTTTGAAATTTCCACATCGGCAAAAATCGAAGTAACAAATTTGAGGTTATTCTACGTTTTATAAAGTACCACAGCCTTTGTATTTTTCCTTGTACAGATGTGTTTCAAATACAAGGTTAAACATTGAAACCTCCTCTTTACAGTTATATCAAAAACGACAAGATTGTATAAAAATAAAGATCGGATTCTTCAAGACTGTCTAGACACTGAATATCGCAAACCGGTCTGAAAGTTCAGAGGATCATTTCCTAGAATGGATATAACTCGTAAACTATATAACTTAGGATGATTTCGTCTTCATAGTTCGAAAGAGGAAGAAAAATACTATATAATATTGTCAACTTGTAATATTTGGACAAGTTTTACCATTTCGAAAAAAATATATGAACATATAGGTGATATTTTCTATATAAAACTTGCCGCGAGAAACTGTCGCAATCTAGCGCTAACAAGGTAAACTTCAGTCTAGTCGTATTTCTCTACTACACGCTACATAAAATTTTCTAAACTTGGTTATGAAAGATTGAAAGATTACCTTTTCAATGTTATAGAATACATTTCGATAATATATCTACTAGGATAAAAGTTGAATTGCAAAAAATGTAATTTTTAGCGTGTAAAATAGCGTTAAAATTCTTGATTTGGTTTAATTTTTATATAATAAAAACTATACTAGTTGGAAACATTTGAAAAAGACGGTTTTGAAGAGAAAGACGCGATCTATCAAGCAGTGTTATGTGAGATGTGACTGACTGAAATTTCGAAATAGGAAAAATAGACAAACGAGACGAATGTTTTGTTTAAAACTTGTTAACGTAAAACTTTGACGTTTCGCATCAAAAATATGCGAACTTCACAAATTTTTGGAATATTATTTATAACGTTTTGTGGTATTTTTTTGCATGATATGCATCTACGGAACATTAGCTTTCCAACGGTATTTTATTTATTGTGATGGGACCATTTTAAGTGGGCGTAATGGTGAATTGCAAAATACATGTTTTAGAGTTGCTGCACTAGGCCATGCATGAAAAATCGACCCGCTAGCGGGTCGGATAACCGTTGGTGGGTTAAAAGCCATAAAAAAGGTCAAAAACATCAAGCAATTGAAATAAAAAAATACCTCTTAACTTGCGCTGTTGTCTTCAAGAAAGTTGATGCACCCGAATTTTCTGCTTCGACTTCTACTGATGTTGCCAGTACTAGTTCTGTAGTTAGTTTTGAAAATAATGGTAATAGTTGTCCTAGTAGAAGTATTGGGGAAATTCAAAATTGATTGTTAATGATAGTGTTACTGAAGTATATTGTCTCACATTTTCGTCACAGCATTCTACTTTGGCTGTTGAAATTTTTTGTAAGAAGTTTCCAGACAGTGTAATAGCTACTAAAATGCAATTGAGCAAAGAAAAATTAAAATGTGGCCTAGGACTATATTTTTCTTCTGACAAATGATATGATCTGATCCGATTACAAGGCTTAAACCAATTAATTTTTGTTCTTGAATTTGTTTTGTTTTGGGAGTGCACAAGAGATATTATATTTGATTTCAGTAGTTTATTTCACTATACTGTGTTGATGTCTATAGCTTGTTTTGTTGAGCTCTTGATTTTATTTTGTTGTTCTAGTATGAATGAACAAGTTATATCAGATGTATTTAGTTGTTCTAGTATGAATGAACAAGTTATATCAGATGTCACATATTTCAATAACAAAGTTATTACTAAAGTTATCCAAGAATTGTGTTGATGTCTATAACTTGTTTTGTGGAGCTCTTGATTTTATTTTGTTGTTCTAGTATGAATGAACAAGTTATATCGGATGTCACATATTTCGATAACAAAGTTATTACTAAAGTTATCCAAGAATTGTGTTGATGTCTATAGCTTGTTTTGATGAGCTCTTGATTTTATTTTGTTGTTCTAGTATGAATGAACAAGTTATATCAGATGTCACATATTTCGATAACAAAGTTATTACTAAAGTTATCCAAGAATTGTGTTGATGTCCATAACTTGTTTTGTGGAGCTCTTGATTTTATTTTGTTGTTCTAGTATGAATGAACAAGTTATATCAGATGTCACATATTTCGATAACAAAGTTATTACTAAAGTTATCCAAGAATTGTGTGTATGTCTATCGCTTGTTTTGTTGAGCTCTTGATTTTATTTTGTTGTTCTAGTATGAATGAACAAGTTATATCAGATGTCACATATTTCGATAACAAAGTTATTACTAAAGTTATCCAAGAATTGTGTTGATGTCTATAGCTTGTATTGATGAGCTCTTGATTTTATTTAGTTGTTCTAGTATGAATGAACAAGTTATATCAGATGTCACATATTTCGATAACAAAGTTATTACTAAAGTTATCCAAGAATTGTGTTGATGTCCATAACTTGTTTTGTGGAGCTCTTGATTTTATTTTGTTGTTCTAGTATGAATGAACAAGTTATATCAGATGTCACATATTTCGATAACAAAGTATTACTAAATTTATCCAAGAATTGTGTTGATGTCTATAGCTTGTTTTGATGAGCTCTTGATTTTATTTTGTTGTTCTAGTATGAATGAACAAGTTATATCAGATGTCACATATTTCGATAACAAAGTTATTACTAAAGTTATCCAAGAATTGTGTTGATGTCTATAGCTTGTATTGATGAGCTCTTGATTTTATTTAGTTGTTCTAGTATGAATGAACAAGTTATATCAGATGTCACATATTTCGATAACAAAGTTATTACTAAAGTTATCCAAGAATGGTGTTGATGTCTATAGCTTGTTTTGTTGAGCTCTTGATTTTATTTTGTTGTTCTAGTATGAATGAACAAGTTATATCAGATGTCACATATTTCGATAACAAAGTTATTACTAAAGTTATCCAAGAATTGTGTGTATGTCTATCGCTTGTTTTGTTGAGCTCTTGATTTTATTTTGTTGTTCTAGTATGAATGAACAAGTTATATCAGATGTCACATATTTCGATAACAAAGTTATTACTAAAGTTATCCAAGAATTGTGTTGATGTCTATAGCTTGTTTTGATGAGCTCTTGATTTTATTTTGTTGTTCTAGTATGAATGAACAAGTTATATCAGATGTCACATATTTCGATAACAAAGTTATTACTAAAGTTATCCAAGAATTGTGTTGATGTCCATAACTTGTTTTGTGGAGCTCTTGATTTTATTTTGTTGTTCTAGTATGAATGAACAAGTTATATCAGATGTCACATATTTCGATAACAAAGTTATTACTAAAGTTATCCAAGAATTGTGTGTATGTCTATCGCTTGTTTTGTTGAGCTCTTGATTTTATTTTGTTGTTCTAGTATGAATGAACAAGTTATATCAGATGTCACATATTTCGATAACAAAGTTATTACTAAAGTTATCCAAGAATTGTGTTGATGTCTATAGCTTGTTTTGATGAGCTCTTGATTTTATTTTGTTGTTCTAGTATGAATGAACAAGTTATATCAGATGTCACATATTTCGATAACAAAGTATTACTAAATTTATCCAAGAATTGTGTTGATGTCTATAGCTTGTTTTGATGAGCTCTTGATTTTATTTTGTTGTTCTAGTATGAATGAACAAGTTATATCAGATGTCACATATTTCGATAACAAAGTTATTACTAAAGTTATCCAAGAATTGTGTTGATGTCTATAGCTTGTATTGATGAGCTCTTGATTTTATTTAGTTGTTCTAGTATGAATGAACAAGTTATATCAGATGTCACATATTTCGATAACAAAGTTATTACTAAAGTTATCCAAGAATGGTGTTGATGTCTATAGCTTGTTTTGTTGAGCTCTTGATTTTATTTTGTTGTTCTAGTATGAATGAACAAGTTATATCAGATGTCACATATTTCGATAATAAAGTTAATACTAAAGTTATCCAAGAATTGTGTTGATGTCTATAGCTGGTTTTGTTGAGCTCTTGATTTTATTTTGTTGTTCTAGTATGAATGAACAAGTTATATCAGATGTCACATATTTCGATGACAAAGTATTACTAAGGTTATCCAAGAATTGTGTTGATGTCTATAGCTTGTTTTGATGAGCTCTTGATTTTATTTTGTTGTTCTAGTATGAATGAACAAGTTATATCAGATGTCACATATTTCGATAACAAAGTTATTACTAAAGTTATCTAAGAATTGTGTTGATGTCTATAACTTGTTTTGTGGAGCTCTTGATTTTATTTTGTTGTTCTAGTATGAATGAACAAGTTATATCGGATGTCACATATTTCGATAACAAAGTTATTACTAAAGTTATCCAAGAATTGTGTTGATGTCTATAGCTTGTTTTGTTGAGCTCTTGATTTTATTTTGTTGTTCTAGTATGAATGAACAAGTTATATCAGATGTCACATATTTCGATAACAAAGTTATTACTAAAGGTATCCAAGAATTGTGTTGATGTCCATAACTTGTTTTGTGGAGCTCTTGATTTTATTTTGTTGTTCTAGTATGAATGAACAAGTTATATCAGATGTCACATATTTCGATAACAAAGTTATTACTAAAGTTATCCAAGAATTGTGTGTATGTCTATCGCTTGTTTTGTTGAGCTCTTGATTTTATTTTGTTGTTCTAGTATGAATGAACAAGTTATATCAGATGTCACATATTTCGATAACAAAGTTATTACTAAAGTTATCCAAGAATTGTGTTGATGTCTATAGCTTGTATTGAAGAGCTCTTGATTTTATTTTGTTGTTCTAGTATGAATGAACAAGTTATATCAGATGTCACATATTTCGATAATAAAGTTAATACTAAAGTTATCCAAGAATTGTGTTGATGTCTATAGCTGGTTTTGTTGAGCTCTTGATTTTATTTTGTTGTTCTAGTATGAATGAACAAGTTATATCAGATGTCACATATTTCGATAACAAAGTATTACTAAATTTATCCAAGAATTGTGTTGATGTCTATAGCTTGTTTTGATGAGCTCTTGATTTTATTTTGTTGTTCTAGTATGAATGAACAAGTTATATCAGATGTCACATATTTCGATAACAAAGTTATTACTAAAGTTATCCAAGAATTGTGTTGATGTCTATAGCTTGTATTGATGAGCTCTTGATTTTATTTTGTTGTTCTAGTATGAATGAACAAGTTATATCAGATGTCACATATTTCGATAATAAAGTTAATACTAAAGTTATCCAAGAATTGTGTTGATGTCTATAGCTGGTTTTGTTGAGCTCTTGATTTTATTTTGTTGTTCTAGTATGAATGAACAAGTTATATCAGATGTCACATATTTCGATAACAAAGTATTACTAAGGTTATCCAAGAATTGTGTTGATGTCTATAGCTTGTTTTGATGAGCTCTTGATTTTATTTTGTTGTTCTAGTATGAATGAACAAGTTATATCAGATGTCACATATTTCGATAACAAAGTATTACTAAGGTTATCCAAGAATTGTGTTGATGTCTATAGCTTGTTTTGATGAGCTCTTGATTTTATTTTGTTGTTCTAGTATGAATGAACAAGTTATATCAGATGTTACATATTTCGATAACAAAGTTATTACTAAAGTTATCCAAGAATTGTGTTGATGTCTATAGCTTGTTTTGTTGAGCTCTTCATTTTATTTTGTTGTTCTAGTATGAATGAACAAGTTATATCAGATGTTACATATTTCGATAACAAAGTTATTACTAAAGTTATCCAAGAATTGTGTTGATGTCTATAGCTTGTTTTGATGAGCTCTTGATTTTATTTTGTTGTTCTAGTATGAATGAACAAGTTATATCAGATGTCACATATTTCGATAACAAAGTTATTACTAAAGTTATCTAAGAATTGTGTTGATGTCTATAACTTGTTTTGTGGAGCTCTTGATTTTATTTTGTTGTTCTAGTATGAATGAACAAGTTATATCGGATGTCACATATTTCGATAACAAAGTTATTACTAAAGTTATCCAAGAATTGTGTTGATGTCTATAGCTTGTTTTGATGAGCTCTTGATTTTATTTTGTTGTTCTAGTATGAATGAACAAGTTATATCAGATGTCACATATTTCGATAACAAAGTTATTACTAAAGTTATCCAAGAATTGTGTTGATGTCCATAACTTGTTTTGTGGAGCTCTTGATTTTATTTTGTTGTTCTAGTATGAATGAACAAGTTATATCAGATGTCACATATTTCGATAACAAAGTTATTACTAAAGTTATCCAAGAATTGTATTGATGTCTATAGCTTGTTTTGTTGTACTTTTGATTTTGTTTTGTTTTAGTGAGAGTGGAAAAGTATATACGATGTCACCAGTTATAATAACAGTTATTCTTATATAACATTTTCATCAGTGTAGTGGCTACTCCTTTTAGAAATGTATTTCTATAATTAATTTTGTTATATTCTTGACTTTGTTTTGTTATGGGAGTGCACAAGAGTTATATTTGATATCAGCAGTTTATTTCACTATACTGTGTAGATGTCTATAGCTTGTTTTGTTGAGCTCTTGATTTTGTTTTGTTGTTCTAGTATGAATGAACAAGTTATATCAGATGTCACATGTTTCGATAACAAAGTTATTACTAAGGTTATCCAAGAACTGTGTTGATGTCTATACCTTGTTTTGATGTACTTTTTATTTTGTTTTGTTGTAGTGAGAGTGGAAAAGTATGTAAGATGTCACCAGTTATAATAACAGTTATTCTTACATAACATTTTCATCATTGTGGTGGCTACTCCCTTTGGGTCATTCCATGCCACTTCATCCAGGTCATGTCCACAGGTCCACAGCACTCCATTTTCTCAATAACATAATCGTCTCCATATGGCCTACTATCATTCACAGAACTAAACGCACTGGAATCACCATCGCCCAAGTAGTGTTTGTACTTTACGTCATACTCCGGCTCTGATCGACGAAATATTTCAATTGCTCCGTGCACTTCCATAGCACCACTAGTTCCTATAAAGTTTGCTTTGCAATTTTCTGCATGAACACCCAGTAATTTATCTTTACAGTAACAGAATTTACTGATAACAGCAACATCAAGAACGCAGCCTGTGTCTACACTTGTTATAGTTACCACACCGTTATTTGAGGTATGACCTCTCTTCTGCCAGGTCCCGTCAACCGCCACTGTCAGTTCTCTACATCCATTATTTTCTAAAACAGCTTTCTCAACAGCTTCCATCATTACCTTTTTACATACATCCTTGGTGGCTGTAGCAATGACTTCATTATACCGGTAGAATTTCGCAGGAGGCGGCGGCAAGTTCAGTATTGCACACAATGCTTTAGCCGAGGATTGTCCTTTTCCAATTGTGCGTAGACCGTACACAAGCCTAGTATTGATGTCATACAAATGAGTACCTTTTGTAAGATTAGAATTACTGTACAATACTTTTGAATCACAACTTTTACATTTTAATTCACAGTTTGTTGCCAACCCACCTAACCTATTTATGCTGTAAGCAAGTTCTGCACCACAGGATTTACAAGCACTTATGTCTAATATACTACCAAGAAGAGATTCAATATTCACTATGTCCAACACACTTTGGTTGTCATACTCACTATAACTAAGCCTTGTGTCCCCTATCTTTTGTTTAGATGAACTAGGCCTATTAGGTAAGTCACCAAAACCTATGTCTGGAGTGTTCAGTAAACCTAGGCCTACTGCTTGGATCAAAGGCTTTTTTGGAACTCCTACATTCTTCCTTCACTTGAAAACTCCTTTTGGCTTTGTCATTTTCGTAAAATAACGTTAAAATAACTGAAAAGACCATTCACTTTCACTAACAAAACACGGTAACTGTGGTAACACAAACTGTAAACAAACACAGACAGCAAAAACAAACTATCAGAAAATTGTTCCAGATGTTTCTGCTAAAGTCAGTGTGACCAACCAGACAAACTGAAATCACTTATTGACAGAAATTACAATACTGTATACTATATGGCATGAACTTTTAGACAGATTCTAGCGTACTGCGTTGTAAAGCGTACGTGGTTTGGCACGACTGAAAAATTTCGGGGAAAAAAGCATGACATTGATCTAATAAGAGTTTAATAACTTTTTTCTACATGTCAGATATGTATGCAGGTGGTCTTAAATTAATTCTAAGATGTTAAGGATAACAAAAACATTAAAACAACAAATTGAAAAAAAAAAAATAATAAATAAACCCTATACCCCCTTAGTGCAATCAACTACTTCTCAACAGAACAACTTCATCTTTTTATACCATTTTACCTAATACTCTTGTAAAATCATCTCTTCTATTAATCTCAAATATCTCATTTAAACTTCTCTAGTTAAAAAACATCATCTCTATTACTTAAAACAAAAAAAATCTTCATTTCTTTATAAAAAACTCAATTACATTATTTCCCAGCTAAACACCTCATTTTTTTATTATAAAATCATCAATACATTTATCAAATTACTCCTCAACAAACATTTTTATCTTAAATTCCATTATTATGTACTTTAAATCTCATCCTCAAATATTTATTCTTAAAATTCATCAAAATCTTTTCATTCATTACTGTTATTTATTAATTATATCTCATTCCTTTTTTTTAAAAAACAAAAACTAACATTTTAAACCCCATTATTCATTTTAAAACAAAAAACTTCAATATTATTATCATCTTAGCAATGCCTTTTAAAAACTACTCCATTCTCTTACAAATCATCCTTTTCAAATCTCAAAATCACTTAAATCTAACAATATTATTATTTCATATTCACCTAACTCTTATTATATACTAACATTAAATTGCAATTCCTTTTTTTACAAATTAACATCACATTATTAATCTTAATCTTTTACTGTATATACATTTTTCAAGAAAATTCTATTTTTCTTTCACAAATTACACCTATTCTGTCTCGTCCGGTTTAATTTCAGATTTTGTTTTCAACAAACAAATCTTCTCCTTAGATGACCTATTTCATCTTTTACCTTGAAAGATAACCTTCTTATCTCTCAATACCTTTCACCACAACCTATTTCCATTTTACAAAATAGAGACTTAGAAAACTTTATTTAAAACTACGAAAGTTTATGACACTTCCAAACATAAATCATCATTCACGTTTTTTGCCCATATTACATGTGACAAGACTATGAATGACTACTAGAGTATTTTGATAGGTCACCCATTTAAAACCCGAAGTCACCATGTCTCCAAATGGTATTATAGGTCCTTCGTCGTACCATTCTTCGAACATGGCTACGCCCTGTCCATATTAAACAGCTCCTTTACCAAATTTTATATATTTTCCAATATATAAGATCTCACAACTCCTTCTTAAACTTCTCAATTGTCATATTTTAACTATATTTCATTTACATAAACAAACTATATTTCATTTACAAAATACGACAATTTTTTAAATTTTTAAAAATTTAATTAAATTTTTTATTTTATTTTATTTTTCAAAACTCAGCCTGGTTATTTAACATGAATAAGAAAACACGATCTTATTTATGCCCAAACATCCTGGCTGAACATCAATTAATAAAACCCTCACCGTTCCATTTTTATTGTATTTTATTTTTATATACCTTTTTTATTTTAGTTTTTATAAATTTTTTATATTATTTTATGCATTCTTCTCTCCATTTACCTCCTACTAGTGCTTCTCACATTCTACTTTATACCGTGCATACTTCTAATTGCTCTTTAGACACTTACATTAAAGGATATGTCATGACTTTGAAATGTGCAATGGTTGAATGTAATATCCCTACTCAATTCAGAATAAAACCCAAAACACATCTCAACTTCATAACTCACCTTCAATGCTGTCTACATGTCTTATTTTCCGTAATAAGACATGTTTAAATTACTACATAAACCCTGCCAACCTTGCCTTTTGTTTATGTAGATGCATGTTCGTGAAATTAAAAAAAATTCAAAAAAGTTTCATCCAAATTAGTCTATCCGAAGTTGAGATATTATCTCTAGACCCGACTGTACCCTCGTCGCCATCTGTCTACAGCCCGCATGTCTCTTATCTCTTACTCTAACACAATTACGTAATTATTTTCTTCAAAACTTCCTATTTTATTATTTAAATTTTCAATCGCAAATTTTATTTTATTTCATCAAGTTACCATTAACACATGTTTTTCAATTAATCATTTTGTCCTATTCAACTCATATTCTGCCTAAATTCCACTCATATACATAAAAGAAACACTTTATTAGAATAACTTATTAATCGTACTTGCACTTGAATTACGTAACACCCTGTATTTTACCAATACTAGTATTTCTTTGTGCGCAAACAACTCCCCTTTGTATATAGACATAATCGTTATCTGGTGTTACCAGGAGATTATTGTTTTTATAAAGAATTAAGAATTATTGGAACCAGATTGGTAACATGTTTAAAATAAAAGGAAGCAATTTCTAAACAGTGCTGAAATTTATTAACCCTGGAATAAATTGACCATTCACAAAAGTAAATATCAGCTAACAATTAGTCAATTAACAAATACTTATTAATAAACAAGTTTTGAATGATTACATGCCCTTAATAAAAGTTTACAATTAATTTAATCTTTCCCCCCATACCAACTTTTACAGATGAAATTTTAGAGTAAAATAAATTTGTTAAAAAAAAAAAAAAAATTAATTATTGAATGAAGTTAGGTTGAAATTAATTAAAAGAAAAAATATTTTCACAATTACAAAATGTCTTCAAAAGGAAATTAGAAAATAAGTTTTTTTATTAATAAAGAAACCAATATAGCTCAGTCTTTGTCTGAGATCCAAAACTGGTACAAATTGCAAGAAAATAGAAAATAAAAGATTTTAATTAAGATGAAAGATTGATTAATTAATTCTTTGATTTTATGATTATCTTAAAGATTTGTAATTTGATTTTTGTTAATTTTTTAAATGAAAAATGGTTACTTTACTTTTATAAGAAATTATGTTTTTCAAATGAAATTACTGACAATTCAAAGAAAATTAATTATGATTAAACTATTTCTAGACAATACATAACTGCAATTAAAATTAAAAGATATAGACATAAATAAATTAACATGGTCAATTTAATCTTGTTACCTGGAGTTGTGTTTCAAAAGCTTACGAGCCTTTTGCGTGAAAGTTAATCATCCAAGAAGACCATTCGGCGAGTTACGCATAATGCACTTACGAGCCTTTAAATTTTGTACATATTCAGACTGATTTTAACAAATGAATTTTGAAGAAAAGCCGATATGATTTAAATAAAGAAAAGTTAACTTGAAGTTTTACATTTTGTAACTACATTGAGAAACGACTAGACGGCCTTAGAGGTATGAACTGACTTGAATTATTCAAGGTTGTCCGGGGTTAATGTCTAATTGGCAGATCGCGCGACATCGTTTCCAGAGCTGCCCACCAGATGGTAGCATTATGCAGGGGAAGTTTACTAAGCATTTTAATTTAATCTGCCTTGTTGGCAAGTTATATTTTACAATTATTTAGCGGCCGTTACACTGGTTATCGTAAACATTCCTCTCAACGAAAACTTTTAGCTCAGAGCCACTATACCTTCCTTTCACATTATTGAATATGCAATATTAACTTATCAATTCAATATTAAATATTAACTCTTCAACATGCAATATTAATTATTCCTATTAGTCGCATATGATTTTTCCTTCCAACTAATCTGTTATTGTCAACACGTATTATAAATATTTATTTCTTTATACACACAAGTCCCCCCCCGTTTATCTCTGATAAACCTTCCAGCTTAAACTCCGACTCTATTTGAATATTCCTTGAATAGTTTTTTTATTTTACCATTTGTTCATACTTCTAAAATTTTATTGATACACAAATTATTATTCTTTGACTCTAATTTAATACAAAAGTTTTTTAGTTATTTACCTTTAAATTCCTTACAAAATATATTTTCTTAATTGAGTGACATTATACGTTCCTTTAATTGTATCAGTGTCAATTGTACCTATTACATATGCTTTTTCTAATTTGATTTTTAAAACTTTAAATGAACCTTGATATATCAAGAAAAACTTTTTAATTTCTTTTCTCAAATTCGACGACAAAAAGTGATTTCTTACTAATACTAAATCTCCTATCTCAAATTTTACAGATTTTAACTTTTTATCATGAAATTTTTTCTCTGATTTGCTTTTAATTTTAAATGTTTTCTTGCCAAAACTATTTTTTCTTCAAAATTAAATGTTTTTCCTGGTGGAAATTTACATAATTCATTATAGATACGTGGACACTCCTTTTTGTACATTATTTCATATGGACTATCATTAATGGATTGATTGATACAGTTTTCTATGAATTTGACATAAAGTGGCCATTTTGTGTGTTTGTTGTGCACATTTGTTCTAAACATTCGACCTAATTCTCTCACACAACGTTCACTGGGATTACTCTGTGGGTGATATACAGATGTATGTTTAATTTTTATATCATTACTTTCTAATATCTCCTTCCAAGCATGTGATTGTAATTGGCTACCATGATCACTTAAAACGACTTTAGGCTTCCCTACTTCTCGGATATATTCATTAACAATTTTGTTTGCTAAAACCACTCCATTGCTCTTTTTATTGTATATAATTTTATAAATTTCGAAAATACGTCTAAACCACAAATATGTATTTAACCTCACCAGTTCTTGTTGGTAATTCACCAAATAAGTCTACTGCAACTAAATCTAATACATTTTCTGGTAATATGTTAATCATTAATCCCTCTTGTTTTAAATTTGATACTTTACTCTTTTGACATAAATCACATGGCCTAATTCGTAATTGAATTTGTTTTTCTAGTTTTGGATATTCATATAATTCTTTTAATAATTTATAACACTTCCCTGTTCCAATATATCCATATCTCTCATGACAATCATTAATTATTAGTTCAATTAAAGATTTTGTTAAACAAATTTTATGCCTATTGTTTCTTTTCGATTTTTTAAACAAAACACCATTATATATAACATAACATTTTCTTAATTTATCAAATTTAACAGATTTATCTTCTAATAATTTTGCAATCTTCTGACATCGTTCATCTTGTTTTTGTTCAGATTCCAAACGTTTAAAAGCTTTCCTTAAAATCCTATCTTGTTTTGCTAAATTTCTATCAGTTTGTGTATAAATTTTTTTAATTAAATGTTCATTTCCTGTTTTAATGATTTCATTGTGATCAGTTCTTGAAATAACATCTGCTACAACATTTTCTTTCCCCGGACAGTACTCTATTTCTAAATTGTATTCCTGTAAAAGTAATATCCATCGTAAAAGCCGACCATGTGTTAGTTTACAACTCTTGAGAAAGGTCAACGCTTTATGATCCGAGCGTATTGTTGTTTGGTTTCCTAGCACGTAGTTTCTAAACTTCTTACAGGCAAAAACTATACTAAGCAATTCCTTTTCCGTTACAGTATAATTTATTTCACTATTGTGTAAACTACGACTCGCAAAAGCTATTACCAAATGATCTTTATTTTCGTCTAATTGATACAATACAGCTCCAACAACTTTATCAGAGGCATCAGTGTTTAAATAAAATGGTTTTAGAAAGTTAGGATGTTGTAGAACTATTGTGTCTAAAAAAAACCTGTTTTATTTTTCAAATACAACTGTCTCTTTCTCTCCCCAATTCCATGATTTATTATTGTATCCTAAAAGGTGTGTAAATTTACTTGTTAGTTCTGCATAGTTTTGTTGGAATTTCCTATAATAATTACACAAGCCTAAAAAACTTTGTAATTGTTTTATGTTTTTTGGTGTTGGAAAATCTTGAATTATTTTAATTTTTTCTTGATCTGGTTCTATTCCTACATCAGATATATTATAGCCTAAAAATTTTATTCCTTTTTTACAAAAAAACAGATTTCTTAATAATTTTGATCGTAACATTATAAATTCTAAGTCTCTCAAAAAGTTTTCGTAAATGTCTCATATGTTCTTCAAACAATTTTGATGCAATGCAGACATCAGCTACATATACTGTTGTAAATTCTAAAACTTTAGGTCCCAACACCATACTTAAGCCTTTTTTAAACAGCGAAGTGCTAACATTTAGTCCAAACGGAAGTCTTTTAAACTGTAAATTCCTGCCATTAAATAGAAATGCTACATATTTTCGAGATTGTTCATATAATTCAATTTGCCAAAAACCACTAACTAAATCTATACTTGAAATATATTTTATGCCTTCAAACCTTTGTAAAATATCATATATCTGTTCAGGAATTTCTCTATCGGGAATTATTATCTGATTAGCTTGTCTCGCATCTAAACAACCTAATTGACGAGTCTTTCTTGATTACGCATACTAATGGATTTGAAAATGGGCTATAAAGTCTTCTATAGTATCATTATCTATCATCTTTTGAATTTCCTTAGCTACGGCTTCTTTTTTCGAATATGGTATCGCATATGATTTATTTATAAATTTATTATCTTCTTTTACATTTAATTTGGCTTTATAATTTAACATTTTTCCTGGCTTTTCCGAAAATACTTCCTTAAATTCATTTAATACAGCTGTGACCGTCTCCACTTCTTTTGACCAGCTGGAAGCTCCGGCTGGCTGGAGACCGCGTACACTTAGCCGAATCTTGTCAGGATGGGCCAAGGAGTCGGGTTAGGACGCTAATGAACGCACACAACGCAAGTGAAATCAAATATTATATTTTATTATATGCCCGAATTAAAGATTACAGAATTGATTATAATTTATGAAAAAGACATAACGGCAAGGTTAAGCCTTAAAAGTGGCCGAAAAGCATACCGTTGAATTTACTAGCACGTGGCCGAAAAATGGACTGACCTCGTCCCGTGGCGGTCTTTCGTCTAGCGGCTCTCGGACAAGACTCTCGGATGGCTCGCTAGCTCAAGGCCTCCACTCCTCGTCTCTCCCCTCCCCTTCTACGTCATATTGCACTGCTCATCAAAATCGCAAGTGCCAATTCATATTTTATTAATTAAAAATCCCTTTTCATTACATTCTAATTTATAATTATTATGGTTTTGGTTTGGTGGGCTCCTTGGCTGGGCCACACAGCTTTTAACTCCTTCTTTTCAAATTCTAAACCTAAATTACTTTCTTCTAAAATTTTTTCTACAATTTGTGTCCATTCTAAATCTACACCTTAATTTTCATAATACTTTGAGTCGAATTCTTGAAAAAAAATTGTGGCTACATCATTAATTTGCAATTCTTGATAATCAATATCTGGTTCATTATAACAATTTTTTCCATTTTACTTCTACATAGTTTTAACTTATAGCACTCTACTTGTGAAATCTGTTTCTTAAATTTGGTCTGAATTATTTTGTCTTCTACCTTAACCTCGTCAGTCTATTTGTAGGCTACACTATACTGTACATGGCTGATCACTTGCATTCAACCGAAGTATTTAAATCATTCATTAGAAAAAAAAAATTTTAATATGTTTTTGAGGTACTGGAATCACAATAAATGGGTTTATGTAAAAAAAACATAAATTATTAAATATTTGAGCAATTTATGACATGTACACTATAGTGTACAATTCTTGTAAAAAAACCAAGTCAACCCTGTAGGAAATTTAATAAACAGATAACATAAACAGTATTTGTTACTTCTTTTATTGAATTAAACTTGGATATAAACCATAAACAATGTAAATGAACTTTCCCTAAAATTATTATAAAAGTTAGTGAAAAAATGTAAACATTCATAATTAACTTCCTTGTTACAAACTATAAATACATATTTTGGTAATCTCACTTTTGATGAAATTTCAAGAAACAGTTTCTTTTTTGGGTAAGGCATAAATGGACTTTGCACTTTTGACAAAAAAAATGAGAACGGTATTTCCCACAGTCTTTTCCTTTACATCTGGTTGGCTCAGGTTTATCGTCATGTACTGGCAGGTGGTCTACAGTGTCGTATTTGATGACATCCAAAGGTCTTTGCTCATAACGTTCACGAGACGAAAGTCCAGGTTGAATTTCTTGGATTTCTTGAGATGGCCGTCCTCATTTCCTATTTATGGTTTTGCCAGCCTTTACTATTTCTTCAGCAAGCTGCATACGAAATTGTAAAAGATCCATAACTTTTTTCTTTTGTATTTTTTGTTGCTTTGATGCAATTTTGTATTCTAACCACGAGTTGGTAACTGCCATATCAACAGCATGGAAAATTGCTCTCAAAGTCCACTTTTTTGATCGAATATTTATTCTGTATAGACTTATCAATCTGTTAAACAAATCAACACCTCCCATCGCACCATTATAGTCTTTAATAACTTCGGGTCTCCTGACTTTGATAAACGTTTTGGATTTCTTATCCCACCGCTTTACTTCGTCTTCATCACCTATTCCACAATAATTTGATGCCATTATTACAGTTCTATTGTCCAACCATTTGATCAAGCATAAATCTCTATCTTCACTCACAATCTCTTCACTATACCCTCTTTCAACTTTACGTTTCTTTAGAGTCTTATCATCTGTTACAGGAGGTTTACAAAACCTGTTGATTCTTGCAGTGCAAGCTGCAAATACCAGCTTACTTTTAAGTATTTGTAGTAGTTGGTAAGAGGAGAAATAATTGTCAAAGTAAAGTAAATGTCCCCTATTCCACAAACGTTCACTAAGGGTCAAAACAACTCCAGCACCGCAACCAAAAGATTTGCGAACATCTTCATTTATTTCGAAAGAGTTCGTTTGGTGTAGTATAAAATAATATGCAAGTCCGCTTTTCCCACACAATAAAAAGTTTTTAATGCCCCATGGGTACGGCTTACCTTTTACATACACCTTTGCATTAAAGGCACCTGTGAATGGTATTATTTGTTCATCAATTGAAACTTCACGCTCTATTATAAGTGAATTGCACCGAGCTTTAATGGAATCCAAAAGAGGCCGCACTTTATGAAAAACATCAGTTTGTTGTAGTATATTGTTATCTTGTGTTCTAGGACAGGGGTTATTTATTGAAAAATGAAGATTATTTCTGAGTTGGAAAAATCTGTCCTTTGTCATTTTTGACTCAAGTACTAGGTTCGGACTAGTACCAGAATGCCAATACATTTGGACACATGGAAATTGTAATGTGCCCATTAGAATATGCAGGCCCAATAGAGTTTTGATGTCTTCAGTAGTGCAATGCTTAAAATGTTTAGTGTTGTTTTGAAGAGCGTATCTGTTTGTATATTCAGCTGCTTTTTCAAGTAAACTTGTAGGCAAATATTTACTAAAATAATTTAGAGGTGACAATCCTTCAGGATACTGCTCTTCTTCATTTGTCCATATAGAAGGAGGTCGACAAGTATACACAGCATCTTTTTTCCATTTAACATCCTTTGCTTGGGTTATTAATGGTAAATATTCTTCAATACTTATGTTATTATTTGGTTCAATCTGGTTCTGTTTCTTCTGGTCCAGCTAAATTCTCACGATTATTTATTTCTAGTATACCTAGGCCTAATGTAGTATCCCCTGCACCTTCATGATTAGGCCTAGGCCTACATACATTATTTGTGTTCTCTAATTCAAAGTCTGCGAAGTCATTATTAAAATCGTTAAAAAGACCACCTTCATTGTTTACTAATAATTCTTCCAGATCAGTGGGCCTAGGAGTGTATTCAGAATTTTCTTTGACAGTTTCATCCACTTCGTCATCATTCAAATAATCTAATTCTGATAAATTACCAGATTCAATAATGTTGAGAATATCTTCAGCTTGCAGTATTTTGTCTTTTTTCTTTTTTTGTCACTCATTTTTATAATTGCCAGGATCAAAACGGGCTTCTTTTAACAAAAATGTATATTAAAACAAAACTGTAGGTAGAAAAACACTGAACTAAAACATAAATGATCAAAACAAAGCTATTTACAAGATACAATGTGTCTAACAAAACAATAATATAGGTTAGGTATGTCTGTATAGATCTTGAGCTAACCAGAATTGTACAGTATACTGTACACACATTTACATACGTTTTGAGAAAAAAAAAAAGACTAATATCAACTGAATATAATACTGAATCTATAACTCTAATTACTGCAAACAACTATGTATAAATACAGTAAAAATATCTTTGTTATTTTAGATACTATTGTAACTCAAGAATGCTTCACAACTAAGAATCATATGTTGCTCTGTATATACTAAAATTGGAACTTTTTTACACTTTCTATAGTTGAAGACAGAGTACAGCACGGTTATAACATCTGTTATTATTCATTAGGCTGTGAAAAAATACTGCAGATAAAATCTCTTCAACTTTTAAAATATTGTTATTGTGAAGTTAGTGTACAGTATACTGTACAATTCAGGTAACTTAGTGTAAATATTTTAAACAAGTCAAGACTGACGAGGTTAAATTTAATTATTTCTTCTAGAAAATCTATCTGAGCTTTCTTTAATTTTAGAAAATCACATCCTATTATTATTTCGATATTTAGACCTCTTACAATTAAAAAATTTACTGCAACTACATCATTTCCAATTTCTACGTCTACAAAAGCTTGTTTAGTAATTCTTTTGCTACGCACACTTGTTACACCAACTATATTTAAATTGCAAACTGGCAATTCTAAAATTTTATTGTTTTTAGCAATTAGTTTTTTATATATCTCTTCATTCATTACTGTTATTTCTGAACCCGTATCTAATATACATTAAAAATTTTCTTGATTAATCTTGCCTTCAATTTCTATTATTTCTCCCTTAATCGGCTGTACATTAACGTTATTAAAATCTTCTTCTCTTAATAATTCCTCTCTTATATCTAAGTCTACATCATTATTTTGTTTTGTTATCATTGAAAGTACTTTATCATTTTTTATTATTTTAGGCCCATCGTGTTCTTTTGACAACAATGCTTGGGCCCTATATATTGTTGTCAATTTTGGTTTCCCTGTGTCCTATTTAAATTCCCTTTATTATTATTATACTGCTGCTTCTGCTGAAAATTAGGTCTAAACCCATGATTCATACTATTCCCATTCTGTCTTGGAGCTGCTGATTTGTTAACATTGGCCTATTACTATTCATTTGTGGATTTGGAGGTGGCAGTCTATTAAAATTTTGGGGTCCCCTAAACCTATTTCTCCTCTAAATTCATTAAAATTTTGTGGTCCTCTGAATCTAAAACCTTCCTGTCCTACATGTGTATTTGGTTGAAAGTTCCTATACATATCCCTCTCCCCATTTATTTTATTATCATTCTGTCTCATCCTATTTGGTCCTATTAATTTCTGACTTTCCTGCCAACTTAATATTAACTTTTCTAAATCATCTACTCTCTTAGGTCGTGCTGCTAGCATCATTTATTCTAATTTTTCTGGCATTTTCCTACTAATGTGCCTAACAAAAGTATCCATTGTCATCGGAGGGTCTAAAAATTGAGTTTTGTTATACAAACGCATAACATAATATTTAAATACTTCTTCGACTGGCCCTCTGAAATAATTACCCAGTAACATTTTTGTTTTTAACTGTTCCTGTTTTTCTTCTGACCAAAATCTCTCTAAAAATGCTATCTTAAATTCTTCAAAACTTCCCCATTCATTTTTATGTGCCTCATACCATAACTCGGCTTCTCCTTTGAAATATTTACGCAAAAAACCTAACCTTATCTTCCATTTTCCCCCATTAATTTTATTGAATGTCTCTATAGCTTCTATGAATACTTTAGGGTGTGGTTCTAATTTCTCATTTTGAAATTCCGGAATAACTGTATCGGTAATTATGTTTGTACTTGTACAAGCACCCTGACTTATGCTACCCTGTTCTATAAAATTTTCTTTTATTTTAAACATAAATTCCTCTTCAAATTTTGATGTTAAACTATTAATCTGGTCATCAACACTATTCTTAAATTCTAAAACTTCTTGTTTTTCTAAATTCTTATTTTTTCCTCCTTCTAAATCTAACTGATTTATTTTTTCATCAGTTTTCTCTAATTGTATCTCAATTTTATTTACCCTATTGTTTACATCACTCTTAACTTCTATTATTTCTTTTACTATTTTGTTTTCTAAGAGCTTTAAATTATTCTTAGCCTTTATCTGATTACTTAACAACTTTACTTCTAAATCAGATTCTACCTTATTTACTTCAGGTCTACCTTAATTACTTTAATTGCAAAATTAAAACTTGAAACTTGTTCACTATGAAAAGCACTACTGCACAGCAAATGTAAACATAACCTCCAAAATCGGCAAAATCAACTCAGAATATTTTATGCCACTATATCTCACACTCTGCCAGCTGTAACAGTGCATCCAACACTATAAACATATATTGTAAAGAAAAACATTTGAATATATATATATATATATATATATATTTATTATGTTGGAAGTCACTACTAGGCACTTCAGCCATTTAAAACTTTTTGTGCGCTTCCTTATCTTAGGCAATCCACTGTAGTTCTAAATCCTTCGTGAGTCTTAGAACTTGTGCAGCTAGGTCGTCTTCCTTTGTAGGTATGCCTGTGAGGCCGAAAATCTGTAGTCTTCTCCTCTCCAGAGCTTCACAATACAAAAGTATGTGTTCTGCTGTGTCTTTATATTGGTTACACAGTCTACAGGTTGTCCTGCCTTGAGTTAGACCCATGGTGTTTAAGTGTTCCCTGAAAGCTCCATGACCAGTCATGAAGCTTGAGACTTTCCTTAGGTTGTTTCTATTCAATGATATTACATACCTAGAGAGTTTCTGATTTGGATTGTACAGCGACCCGTAGAGTTTTCCTCTAGAGGCCTCTCTACAGCGGTTGAGAGTTTCCTGTTCGACCCATCGTCTCAGAGTGGTTCTTGCGACAGATTTACTGATACCACAAGCAGGTTCTGGTCCGATGAATGGAGTCTGTGCTCCCAACTTAGCCAGTTCAATCAGCTTTCTCATTTCCCTCATAACCTCTGTGTCCAGGTATCCAGAATAGGCTTACCTGGTTTCGGGTCGAGAGTTGGACTAGAGCTTGATTACAATCCCACACTAATTTAGAGTTGAATTCGTGTGAACAAATAGCCTTCAAAGCGGCCTGACTGTCAGATCTGATTGTGATATGTTCGTCATCATATCCTCTTTCTAGACACAGTTGTGCGCAACCTAGTATGGCATAAACTTCGGCCTGAAATACCGTTGCATATCTACCTAGGGCAATTATTATTTCCACCCTAGGTGATTTACTGAAGATTCCTGCTCCGACTCCTTGGGCGGTGCGAGAGCCATCAGTGTAGAATTCTAAGCTCTTAGCTATAGCCACTGTTCCTTCTATCATGTCCTTCTCGTGTGGAATACATATATCGAAGGGCTGTGTCCATGAGATTTTATTAATCATATAATCTTGTCTCATAGTTAGAATTGAATCATAAGATTTAAAAGTACGGATTGTGCCATGCCCCTTAGGCCACCGGCTATCTCTCCACATTCCAGAGCAATATACTATGTATGCTGCCAGACTTGCTTCTGCTATGATGCTGAAGTTAATCGGGTCTATTCCCAAGAGAGTTTCAAGAGCTGTAGTAGGTGTGCTTCTGAAAGCTCCTGAGATGCATAGACAGGCCAACCTTTGTATACTCATTAGCCTGTTAGTTGTAACGGTTTGGAGAGCTTTCGTCCACCACACCAGCGATCCATACTGAAGTTGTGGTTTAACCACTGCTTCATATAGCCATCTAATCATGGCTGGACGAAGTCCCCAGTTCTTTCCCAAAAGGCGTTTACAACTCATTACAGATTTCGTTGCTTTTTGGATACTATGTTCTACGTGTTTGTTCCAAGTAAGTCTTTTATTCAGTATCACCCCTAGATATTTGACCTCTTCTGATAGGCGCAAACGTGTTCCTCCTAGACTGATATCAATGTTATCTAGTTTGATTCTCCTTTAATTATCACCACAATGTCATCTGCGTAACTTTGCGTGTAATATCCCATATTATTTAATTTTGTAATTAGGGAATCTACTACCATATTCCACAGTAGAGGAGAAAGTATACCACCTTGAGGGGTACCTTTAATGGCGGACACATCAAGTTCCTCGCCATACTGGATTGCTCGGATGGTTCTACTACTGAGCAATGACCTAAGCCAATTGCAGGTGGTCATATCCAGTCCTCGGGTTTCAGCTGCAGTAACAATTGACTTATAAGCTGTGTTATCAAAGGCGCCCTGAATATCAATAAATGCTCCAAGAGCCACCTCTTTAGATGCTAACGAGTCCTCAATCCTGCTAACTAGCTGATGCAGTGCTGTTTCGCAGGATTTTCCTGACTGATATGCGAATTGGTTACAATGAATAGGGATAACTGATATTACCTCATTTTGTATGTGAACTTGTAACACTCTCTCCATAGTCTTCAATAGAAAGGATGATAAGCAGATTGGACGAAACGACTTGGGGTCTGTATAATTACCCTTGCCAGGTTTCGGAATAAATACTACCCTGCTAAGTGTCCAGTAAGACGGCACGTAACCTAGGGCCATACTAGCTTTGAACACCTCGCATAGAAGAGTGTGTAGAGAGTCTGGAGCCTTTTGTAACAAGGCAGGAAATATTCCATCCTCTCTAGGTGATTTAAATGGGCTGAATTTATGTATCGCCCATTTGACCTTATTGGTCGTTATGATTTTTCTAGCAATTTGCCAGTCTGCTCGTGAGGCTCTTACATGTCTCCGATTCTGCTCTGGCTCTAGATGAGCCACAAGTTTACAATCTGGAAAGTGTGCTTGAAGCAAAACTTTCAATGTTTCTAATCCAGAGGTTGTCAGTCTTCCCTCCCGGCTCTTGAGAGAGCCAGTCGGGCAGACCGACCCCTTCGAAATAACCTTGTATATACGGGAGACTGATTTAGTATTGTCTATCTCCCCGCAAAATTTTCTCCAAAGAAGTTCTTTTAGACTTTCTTAGGAGTAGATTGTATTCGGTGAGGGATGTATAATATTTCTCCCATTGTCCGTTTCGTTTAGCGCCATTAAATAATCGCCTTGTTTGTTTTTTCTTCCTCTCCAGATCCTCGTTCCACCATACCACACCTCTCCGATTGGATCGGGATTGGATAGGACAGTTATCGAAATATGAGTCCATGATAGCTTCTTGTAAGTTACAGGTCACGGACTCAATATCATTACATCTCCAATGAATGTATTTAGGGATGCCAGCTTACATTTTAACTCCTGGTGATAGGAGTTCCAATCTGTTCTCCTAGGATTCCTAAACCTGTCCTCATCTGAAGCAAAGTTTAGTTGCCACATAATGTGACAGTGGTCCGAGGAAGATACGTAGTCTGATACGTGCCATTCACTAAAAAAGGATCCCACGTATTCAGTAGCTATTGTAATGTCAATGACCTCCTCACGTAATCTATTTCTGAAAGTAGGCTTATCACCGACATTAACTATCAGTAAATTATTACTGTTAAGGAAATCTAATAATGACTCACCTCTAGCGTTACTAGATCCCCATGCTTCGTGGTGTGAGTTGGAGTCTATGCCCGCAAGGAACTGCTCCTTCTTCCGCCTGACGAAGTCGATCACACTTTCTAGTTCCCTAGAAGGTGGAAGGTCTCTCGCATCATACAGAAGGTATACTGAGCTAACAATAATGCTCCTTCTACCATCCGTATGTGCGAGAGTGATTTTCACCGTTGTGATGTCTCTGGAACAGAAATCAATCAACGGTAAGCAAGGCAAATGTGTCTTTACCACAATACAGGTTAGCTTACCTTTGCTGTTACCTAGTCCTCTGATCTGTCCTCCGCTTATCCATGGTTCTTGGATCAGGGCTAGGTCAATGTTTTCAGAGAGAAACCTCTGACAGAAGACTGCAGAAGCAGCGTTACTGTAATGTAGATTGCATTGGAGTATCCTCAGAGGCATTCTCCAGTACCTTCTCTTTACTTTGCTTCTGGAGGATGGTAAATGTAGTCTTTCCAAATCCCAGATGAGCTCTCATGTCTGTCGCTTTCAGAGACGAGTCGTCTATTAGGGCTACGATAGTCTGCCCATTGTCAGTTTTACTGGAACTGATGATCTTCCAGTCCTCTATCTTGAGGGACTTGTTTTGTTTGCCAAGCACTTCCAGGACTTTGGACGGATCTACCTTTGAGTAGACTTTAGGTGCTTTAAAAATCACCTTGGTCACCCGCAGGATGTCCTTCCTAGGTCCTGTCCGTAACTTGGCATTCTCCCAAGGTTGTAATTTGGGAACAACCTGTTCCAGCCATTTCCGGGTGTGGTCATTAGCACACACAAATATACATGCTCCTGTCTCTAGGTAGGTAGCATTGAACTGAGGGAATTCTCCATGTTCAAGGATATTAAATTCCAGTGACAGGGAAGTCTCCAATTTTTTCAGTGACTCTCCAGTTAATCTTTTCTCTGGATAGTCCTCTGGAACTACCGCCATCTTGATAGATGTCAGCATCTCCTTGTATTTACCTTGAGTCAGCTGTTCGGTGACTGCTGCTCTCGGTTTTTTACATTCGCTCTCTGTAGGAGGAGTGCTACCACTCGAGCGAGCTCTCTTGGTGCCGCTGGTGGCGGCTTTTCCTGCCTCTGAGTGTTGTGTGGAGGATTTGGGTTTCCTTCACAATTTAGGATTCCAAGCAATTCCTTGCTCAGCAAGTCTTGCTCTGAGCGCCTTTTTCCTTTCCGCTGTGGTCATTCTGACCTTAAGACCTTCCAGCTTCTGGGCTGTCTTGTCCAAATCGTCCTGGGAGGACTGTTCGGTCTCCCCCAGTAGCATTTTCTCCACATCTATTGGGATGGGTTCTGCTGGACGGCTCTTAGGCCCTTCCGAGGTACTAGGAGTAGCTGCTCTAATGGCTACTTCTCCCAGTGTTTGAGCAGAAGATAACTCTAGGTCATCTTCTGATTTTAGGTTTTTGTTTTTTTGAGAATTCATAAAGTTCCCACGAGTATTTTTCATTCTAAACAAGTGGCTGATTACTGTGAGATGGTGCCAGTACCTCACAGGCTCCGTTTGATATACTTTACCCTGTATAATCCATCCATCGGCATGGATTAACGTAAGACACCTGACACCTTGGATTGGGGGATATTTATTGACCTCCCGGTCTAGATCCGCTGTGTTTAGTAAAAGCAGGGTCACCTCGTGCAGGATGCGGCTCTTCGCTCGCGCACAGCGGTCCTGATTGTAGCGTCTTCGGATGTGTATGTGTTAGCAACATTCTCTACTACCCCCCTGGGACTATTCATCTAGCCCCTTAACCCCTTTGAATATATATAATGGTGCAAACTGTAGTGACATATGACTGCTTTGAGGTCAGATTCGGTAAAATTTACTGTGTAGTATTTTTATAAAACATTTTTTATGTATTTATTTTTAAATGAAATATACATGTGTTACATATACAAATGTTTGGAAAAACACGGAAAATTTAATAAAAAAATATATTATTTTTTTAAAATTTTTTCATGCATGGTTACCTTAACTCTACACTATTTTGTTTAATATCTTGTTTTAGTTCTAATCTATTTTGTCTCATTTCCCTTAATATTTGCATCATTACACTCTCACCTTCATTTGCCTTACTTCTTTCTATATCACTACTAGTATATCCATGAAAACTTCCACCCATACTACTATTACCGCAAGCATTAATACTTGAACGTCTGCTACTATTACTGCTAACATTTACACTTGAATTTGAATTACCCATTTCTCTATTTTCCTCTACAATTCCTATTACTGCATTTATAACATCTTGCCTAATTAAATCTGAATCCGGTATTAATTAATCCCTGCGCTTGCTGATAATATAATTCATCATTACTTTGTGGTGTTTTTATTGATATTTCTCCTAATTTTTCTAAAGAATTCCCATATTCTAACCCTGTCCCTAAAGAAGCATTCTCCACCTGTTCACTATCACTATTTATTATTTTTGAATCCATTTTATTATTAAAAATTGAAATTAGTTTACTTAAAAGTTTTGAGAGAATATTTCTTATTTGTAAGTTATAAATATTCTTACCTTTTTTGTAAGAGCTCTCATTCCTCCAAAAAATCACTGATTTTTTACTTATTCTTCATATTGCTTAAATACAAAGAAAAAAGCCCCAAAGTTGGTCGACAATTGTAATAATATGAAAATATTACACACAAGGGAAAACATTAACAGCCCCACGTTGGGCGCCAATTGTAATAATTGTAATAATAACCGACGGTTATTTCAAAAGAAATTATTATTACTTAAGATAAAAAAAAAAGATTTTATTTTTATTAAAGTTTTTTATTGAAAGTTTGCTCAGCTAAAGGGCGCCAGATGTATTAACATCAATTTAGAAAATGAATTTAATTATATTACTCTCAGGGCATGGTTTCTTTCTACGTGTACTTACAGTGATTTCTGTTTAATGGAATGAGTAACGCTTGAACTGAAATTTTAACATACATTTATTAAAAACAAATTATTTTTATATAGACATATCCTGAAAATAAACATGAATTTTATTTTAATTAATTGAATTTATCTTTTTATTTATTTGTCTCTGAAGGAGAACTGAATTATTGTTTCATGACTTTAAAATTTACTTTATGTTGCAACAAAATTTTAATTAAACGATTTTATGAATATAAAATCAATTGCAAGCATTTACTTTTCTTTTTATATAAATTTTACTTTCCTTGAATAAGGATAAAAGTGTCATTAGACAGCCATTAGTCATAGTTATAAAAAGAAATTACTATTCTCTACAAGTCAAAGTTATATTATAGAATTAAAAAACTAAACATATTAAAATTTTATATCATAACAGAATAAATATGTGTGTTTATTTAACACAAGTTACCAGAACATTTTCACATAGCATATAACTTAACGTGTTCCTTGTCGCCCTCAGCGATGTGGTCGTTCTGTCCCTGATGAGATTGTCTGTGCACCTTACGAAGGTCTGTAAGAAGAAAGTCTATTAATACTCTATACGATCTCACGATTTGTAACTGTTCGTTGTTCAATCGCATTGTCATAACACACGATAAATATTAATTGTCGGTTCCTTTAAAACATCTAGCCAGTTTTATTGTTCAAACAGCGATTTTAACACACTATGTCCATTCTTTCCACTAAAAGTCTTTGAACTAGATTCAACTCGACAAATATATTTCATTTCACACCAAACTAGACTCAAAAATGAAACATTTTACATTTTTTACTAGAAACACCTCCATACAAACTATTATAGGTCCGACCATACCAGGTCCCAAACTCAGACTTTACAAAACACAACCATGCTCTACTAAGCTCTCCACAAGACTCTTAAAACACATCTAACCATCTCAACACCTCTATTCAGACTAACTAAAAACGCTTTTCTCATATCCGGCTACTACAGGGTTCACATAGCCTGCTTAAAGGATTGTCTTTTCATTTCCCGCTGACTTCGTGATAAAACCTCTCGCAGCTGACTTAATGCACTGTTCACATACTACGCGAATCACTAACTAGGCCATTCGACTAATTATTTACAACACACACAACTTATTAAATTTCTTTAACTAAATTTCCTAAAAATATATACATTATTATTTATTTGTGTTTGGAAATCTATTCTATTATGAATTTACTTTATTTTAACATTGAGAATCATTAGTCATGTTTTTGACTCATATTACATTCCCCTCTATTCAATACGATTTCCCGCTATAGTAAATATTTAATTCAAATTAACCTTTTTTAGGTATTACAGCTACTCCCAGAAACAAAGTCTTTGTCTGTATTATATACTACATCCGATAAATCAAACTCAAAAAGCATTTTTAAACTAAAAACAATAATATAACGAAAACAACAACACTAAAATAACCACATGTGACTTACACCACTACTGCACACAACTGTTTGAGCTTTGTGTTGGCTACTTCTGCATTGTGGTGCTCTCTAGTGGGAAAATATTCAACCTGGACTCACACCATTCTTGTCTATGATAGAACAATGTTAGAGCTACACTCTAGCACATCAAACTCAAATCATATAAAAATCGACTTATACCACTTTTGATCTCAGCGGCTCAACTATGAAGCGTGACCCGAGGTACAACACCACCACGTGTTTGGAAAAAACCAGAATAAAATCTAACCTACGTTATGTTTGTCTTCCCTTATAATACAGTTAAAAAGAGGATAAAATACACTATTTACCTGTACTACATAATTATGTTGTTGTCAAAGAATAGAAGCACTTCTCAGAAATCAATTAAGAACAGGTCTAAAAATTACTTTTAGTGGCGAAAAAACTTAACTATTCAACTATTTTAACTGGCACAACTACACAACACACTTCAACCATCGGAACCAACACTACAAACAGTCATGGTGGCTAACTCTACAAATAAGTCGCCGTAGTTTTAAGTTTTACCGCTAGGTAGCAGCACAGTGCAGGTTGATCCAAGTTACAACTGACCCAAGGAACAACACCTTCCCCTACATTTCACACACTGAACAGTTAATTATTATTTTTTTGGATTAAAACGAGATTTCCTTAATAGATGTTGCGGAAGATATTCTTCCCAGATTCTCGGACCAGTTTATAACTGCATTCAGAAAGACAAAAGGCAGGCATTAGTAAGGCAGACAACTTGATTTTTCACGTTTCAAGATGAAACTTAAGTTCATGTCAGGCATTGCACTTTACAAAAAAAAAAAAAAAAAAAATTACAGAAGTTACGTTACAAAATTTTGATTAATTTGTATGACAAAATATTTCTGTTATAAATTTTAAATTGAAGCAAGTTAATTATTAAACAATAAAAGAGAACTTACAATGCAAATCTTACATGAGAAGAAAAGCTAATAAAAGAGAACAAAATCTTACAGCCTAATTCAGAAATACAAGTACCTAGGATAATGAACTCAAAGTATAATTTTTAATTATATCATGGTTATACATTTAGCTAAAGAAAGAAATTTTGATTACCTGGAACAAAGCGAGGTGTGCCTAAATTTGAGACGGCCTTAACGGCACTACGAAAAGGTTTTTTCACATTTTGATTTTGAAAAAAAAGAGTTCGAAATGAAAATGAAGTACACACACGTTAATTTAGCTCATCTCTGAGGTTAAGACTTTTTACATCACATTAAGCACTTTTGTTTTAATTTTGAATTCCTTAACAAGAAGAAAACGTTTGTAAGTCACATGTTGTAAGACGTAACGTACAAAGTAAATGTTTTCGGCCTCGCAGTGCCAGGTGCATGCGCTGATCCGAAACAGCTGTAGCTTTGTGTCCTGTGTTGCTTTTGGGCGTGTTCCAAGTTTACATAGGCATGACTCACTGGTGTTTACTACTTTTGTATCGTGGGGGGGGGGGGGTATGTTAATACTATGAAGTATACAATGGGAAATGTTTAACTTATGTAACTTATTTAGTTTATATGGTATAATAGTAAGTATAACTAAGTAGAAAAAAAGAAAAAAAAGATTTTACTACTTATAATGAGGAAAAATTTTAAAGAAATTTCATGATGAAAATGAGCTTTGATATTATGGCTAAATCTATACCTAAAACACATTACAAGATAAAAATTGAACAAAAAAGACAAATATGGCACTTTAATTAATCTATTTACAAGGCTTTTGTGTTTTTAACTTTAAACTTCACTTTTAAGTTTATAGTTTTACAACTTTATCTTCCAGATCTGGACATACATTAGCAGGAGGTAGGCTTGATGCTCCCGAACTCTGGTATCACCTGCCAAAACCCCCAAAATAATATAAAATTTGTAATATTTATATATTTTTAATATATATTGCGACGGACAGTGCGCAAAAGCTTGCCTAAGCCACTCGTAGTGACGTCAACTTTGCGACGACAGAGCGCGCAAACTTTGCACAATGTTTTCTGTCTGTAGGATTGCCCTACTTTGTCACAAAATAAAGAGATTATATTTCACCTACTGGAAGTTTAAGGCAAATTAATTTCAATAGCCTAGGTGATATAACTCTGGTTAGGATAACTATGTCTATAGTCACCTTAACGAAAAATATTTTATAAAATTTCTTCCAGTTATTGAAGTTACTATTAACTTTAAATATGCTCAGCTCAGTAATTAATTTTAATTTTATTCGATGATCTCTGAGGAGTGAGAACTGTGGAACTGACCTTAGAATAAATAAATTATTTGTGCTTAGTGAACTTTCTATATTGATCATACACTGAAAACAACTTATCATATAGGATACTCAGATAATAGGAATTTCTTGAACAAGGTAAATTATTTATAAATTTTTTAAATTATAAATCAAAAGAAAATTTATTCAACAAAAATAACTCAAAATTCTTCATGGTTTCTTTCCACTACTAAATAAAATTTTAAAGTCTAAATTTACTATTTACATCCATTTATTACTTCTTTTAGGTAGAACCATTTATTCTTTATTTAAGCTTTTATCTATTTTATTTAGTTTTACTTAATTATCCTTTCAATTAATGTTATTATTTAATTATGAAAATGATTTTATGTGTTTAATTTACAAGATTAATTATTTCATATTTTGAAAAACCTAATTAACTATCTCAACCCAGTATCAATAATTATTTGAATTTAACTCAGGTAATATTTTGGATAGGGGACATCGTAACGTTATTGACAGACCTTTTATTACTGCGACCCTTGACTCTGAACTGCTTTCCCAGGAATGTTGATGGAAATACAGCCTCCCTCAAGTCCGGTTCTCGTTGGTATAGCTGACTGTCTCCCGTGGTTTGATTCTGCCTAGTTGAATTTTCCTGGTTTAAATTTCCTTGAAGTCTTCTAGTGCCTTCCCTGGTTTGATCTTCGCTTATTTATTCCAGTAGTTTCTCAAAATCCATTTGGTGTTCCGGTTGTTTCCATTACATCGATCCTGTGATAGTCGTTACGTCATTTACTATTGTTTAGACGCCTTAGCTATATGCATCACTTATAGCCTATTTCAATTAAATTGTTCGACTGTTTTTTCACTATCTGTAATGAAAACTGATATAACACTGTCTCTGTACATTAAGTTAACTTGTATATAAGTTCGAATGATTTTAATAGAAACCGTTCGTTGAAATATTATATTGCATAATATTTTTATTAATTAAAATGTTCACTGCTAGTTTAATACATTTCAAACCACTGGTTTCGTAATACTCCTTTCAAGAGAAAATTTATAAGTGTTTAGCACATCTTTACACAAGAGAAAATTAAAACTGTTCACTGTAGCACATCTATACTATAGAGAAAATATAAAGTGAGTGATCTCGTCGTACATCTCTCCTCCAGAGAAAAATTCCATAATGTCCGCCTCCGCTTCGGTAAGCTCCTTTTATCGGCAGTTTTGCCGCCTCCGGGATACCAACTATTTCCCTTCTTTTCTATACCTTTTTCGCCATCTCGCAATGCAACTTGTATTTTTTTCTGAAGTTCTTGGGTTGGTACTACCCCCACTAACTTCCTAGTATGACGTTTCATCTTACTATCTTTTACTCCCTCTACAGGCATATTGTCCTATTGTTTTATTTATTTTCGCTGGAACTTCTCTGAAACTTGTTTTACAGGATTGCGGTTTTCGTAGTCTTATTCCTTGTACTTTTTCCTTTCTTCTCAAAGTTGTGTGATGGTCGTGCGACGTTTGGTTTGCCTATGGCTCGACTTTTCGTTTTCGCGGTTTTTCCTCGCGGAAACTCTTCTGTTTTTGTGAAAAATTGTTTTTTCTTTTTTTACATATGTTGGTTATGGTTTTAATATCTACTAGCCAAAATTTCATTTCTGTCCGATGATTTTTCTTTTGCTTTTGTCACTCGTAGATTTGCCTATTTTAACATTTTACTTTTGGATTAGAAATTTTACTTGTTAATTGATACTTTAGCTTGAGATTTACAATTTTATTTTATTAATACCTTCTTAACACTAGGTCATTTATTTTATTACCTTTTTTCTTTTATTTTAAGCTTAATATAGGTGTGAACTTCTTCACCTATTATTTTAATTTTAACAATTTTACAAAATTATACCTTATAAAACTTTTACTCCTTTTTTATAACTTGTATACTTTTTCATTTTTACCTTTTCATTTTTTTCAGGTGCTTTTTCACCTTCAAACTTTAACAATTATCTCTAACTTTTAAAATACCAAAAATTTCTTAACCCTCTACTGCACGCGCCGCGGACTCGCAGTCCGCACTAAGACATATTTGTTTTTATTTTGTCCGCCCCAAGGTCACAGGACTTGGCGCTTCCCCTACCTTCCCTATCCACTCCCTCCGGCAAGCTCTGAATTTGTTTTGCTTCTGGGGTGCGTCAGTTGTACTCTAACTAGGACATTGTTACGGCAGTGGACTGTGAGCCCGCGCGCGTGTGGTAACATAATAGACATTTGGACTGCTAGTCCGCGCGTGTGTGTTTACTGTTGTTATTTATGTATTAAATCTTTTTATAAGTTTTTATACTATATTTTATACTATAAATTGTTCTTTTGCTTAGTTTTGTGTTTTTGTGTAAATAACTGTTATTTGCAATGGTTTTGAGGCCAAAGGACGATGATATTCAAGCCATGCTTGACGAATTTGACGCCGATTATGACACTGATACAGATGTACTGAATGAAAGTGACCATAATTCTGAAAGTGAATTATCGGACTGTGAAAATGAAGAAGTGCATGACTCTCTACCTTTTGAATATCATCTCCCATCACCTCCTCAGCTGCCATCACCTGAAGATATGGAAGTAGCTGACCCCAACGGGTCGACGTCACGTCCACAAAACAACTCACATCTAGTTTATAATTAGATAGAATAATTTCTTTTTATTATATTTTTACAAATATATTTCTGTTTAAAGTAATGATTATGTATAACTCCATATGGTATTTTATGTTTATTGTGCAAATATGCATTTACTTCCCTTTTAAACTAATAATTTTTCATTAACACGCACTTTTGTGTAACAATATAACGCATTTTACTACTTTTATTGCGCAAATATGTCGTTATATGTTTGTATTTGTTAAATAAAATCATGTTTACTTCTACTGCTGTCTATTTCATCTGTTAACATCCTGTTTTCATAAAGAGAAAGTAAGATAAACCGTAAATATGTAAATGCAGACTCTCAGTCCGCGCGCGTGCACTAGTGTAACAAGTGACCGCGCGTGCAGTAGAGGGTTAATTTGTTATTTAACCTTTTTTATTTATCTTCTTTTACTCTTTTCAAAAATATTTCTATAATTTACTTTTGATCAAATTTGAGAATTTTCTATAACTTTAATCCTTTCTAACTCTACCATTTTTTAATTTACAAAATTGTGATTTCCATGGCCAATGTTAACACCTCCCGTGTTTCACATTCACCCATAAAATTCATCAATTTTATTATTTTAATTAACACCTCATTCTCTCATAAAATAACTAATTTTTCATAAGTCTTTTCAACAACTTGAAACAAGCTCAGGGACAAAAGTCAAGGTCTATTGACACAGTACATTTGACCTGGATTTGTCTTTTTCTAATCTATTTAAAACCCTTCTAGTACCAGGTGGGGATGAGAGGCCCAGAAGACCAGGTAGGGTCGTATCCGACCCCACCTTTTTTTATTGCACAAAAACTCTTTTATTAATATCACAAATTTGTTTATTAACAAAATACAGCAAAATAAAATTTTTCTATAATTTTTCCCTTAATAATACAAATTCAATCTTCTTCCATTTCATCTAAAAGTTACAAATTACTTTGTGAAGACAAAAATCACTTTATTAAAGTACACATAAAAGTAGTCTATCACATAAAATGAAATGTTATGAATTCAACTTTGACTAATTTGTCAAAAGGACAAAAAAAAAGAAAAAAAAAAATTGCAAAATTTGATAAACCGTAACAAAAACTAATAAAGAACCATTTGAAATATTTTCACTTATTTATACAGTAGCTTTTTTTTTATTGAGAAGCACATTGGGGACATAATATTTTTTTGTGTTGCCCACACACTTGTCGTTGACATTTCATGCACTGGAAGTTCCCCTTTCTGTCTTTAGTACGAGTACAAAAATAACACCTTTTTCTAGATTTTGAAGTTCCAGCAGCAGTAACTGGCATTTCGTCATCTTCCTCTGGTATCCCCAACAATGATTTTATAGACAATCGAAGTTGTTTTGGAATATGCGTGTTGTAGGCTCTACTAGTCATCCAGGTTTCAGTGAGTTCAAAAGCCAGGGTCTTCAGAAAATCTGCACGTGCCTTGTTTGAATATCGCTCCAAGTTTAGATTCCATTTGTACAACACGAAGCTATTCACAGCAGCTATGTCCAAAATGCCAAAAAAATATCTTAGTGGCCAGCGCCTAGTTGTGCGTTTTGTGGTCTTTTCGTGGCATAACTTGTCCAAGACATCAACGCCACCCTTTGTTAAATTATAAAATTCTATTATTTCAGGTTTTGATTCACCCATTTCACCTATACAGTGCATCGATGATAGCAACAATACTTTTTTATTCTTCTTTGGATTGTGAGAGAGAATCATCATGTCTGGATGGTAGAGATATTTAGTATGTAAGACAGGTGTTTTAGCTGAAATCATGGATGGTGGGATTTGAGGTTTATTTTTCCTCAGAGTACCCACCATCGTTAATTTTTTATTTGCTAATTCTTCTGCCAACTCAACTGAAGAAAACCAGTTATCAACAGTAACATTCCTGTTACTCCCGGCAAGAGAATCGGTCAGGCGCAAAACATACTGAGTGGGAAGGGAAAGGTCACCTTTTCTCTTAGTTATTTCATGACCAACGTATGGTATTCCCTTCAAGAAGTAAAAAGTCCTGGCATCGCATAATGAAATGATCTTGCAGCCATACTAGTCTGGTTTAGATGGAATCAGTGGCGTCATTTCACTAAAACGTTGGGGGGGGGCGACGGCAAACCGGGCCTACACTCCCTCCACGCCGCCCCGGTATTGGGGGGGGAGGGGACGTTGGTCCCTCCAAAAATTAAAAATGTTCACACTATAAAACATGTCATTTTAAGCGATTTCACGCTATATTGAGACATCCTTTAGGGGCAAACTTTATCTTGAAATGATTGCAGTTATTTTGATCTAATATAATATAGCTACACGTGGTGACTGACTGATGTAAATGTTTGGGTACTTTCAGACCAGCTAGGGAGCTGCAAATTGAAATGGGGGCAGTTGTTTCATAATGATTATAATAGAGGTAAAATTGGCATACACAAAAAAAATAGTTACTTTTATGAAATTAATTTAATGATATAAGTATAAAAATATAGTTATAAAGAGATTACAAATATTTATAGTTGAACATTACAAATATTTAGAATGAAATATTGCATACACCTTAAATTTAATTATGTATAACAGTATCGCACGATGAATGTAAAAGTCAATGTAGACTGAATATGCGTAAAAGCAATTAAACTTGAATTAACATATTGACCAGAATAATACAGTCATAGTGTTAATGGTATGGAACATGAACTATGCCAATGATTATTTACTTTTATATAAACAATGTAATGTAATAAAATATTAAGACTTTTAAAGCAAAATTTGTGACATAATAATTTAGAATCAATTATAAAACGTGTCATATTATTACATTCTAAAAAAAATCTATGTAAAAAAATAAAAATTTGGATATAAATTTTAAGTTAAAAATTAAAAAACTAACTTATAAAATCATTTAAAAAGTCTTTATTTTCTTTAGTTTTATATAGCCATAGCCAACCTTCAATGTAAAACAGCGTAGCGCCGGGTCTTCAAGGCTGCAAAGTCGTTGACCAGCTCATCAAGGTCCAGTTGTCTTGTCTCTTCTCGTTCCACAGCCATCAACATTAAGGAGCAAAGTCTCTCGTCACCAGTAGTTGATCTTAAGTAACTTTTCACTCGTTTTAAGACAGAGAAGAACCTTTCATTTCCAGCCGTTGCAATTGGTAGTGTTGCAAATATCTGAAGTACTTTTATAACTTCAGAGTAGGCAATTGGTAGACTACGGAGAATATTTATAAAAGCTAGAACACTGTTCTCAGTACAAACACTTCTAATGTGGTGCTTTGCTATAGGCAACTGCGTATTTAGAGCGTCTTCATCAAGAAGACCCCTATAGTGATCGATGAATGGTTTGAGATGACCAGTATCTAAAAAGGTGTCACTGCTAATTTTGAAGCAACTTGCCACTGAATACAAAAACTCATTAGCTGTAAACCTTCTGTCAAATTCTGACACGATTTTGTCCAGGACATCAAAAAATATTCTTTTCAAGTTGGTGTCACCTTCACTTGTCTCACATTGGTCCCGTTGATTGTGTCCCACGCTAGAATAAACCACATCTGATTGAAATTTCGAAGGAATGGCTGTTTTTCGTTTTTTTGGTTCTGTGTTCAATTCATTGGTTTCAATATCATATCGTTCACTGAAGGTTTTGACCTTATTAACAATTTTGTTGAACTCGTGGTCCGTTCTGCTACTGAAGAGTTGTTGTCGAGTTCCCTGGATCAGATGAACAGCAGATGACAAATCCAGAGCGCTGTCTTGAAGTTGTTCTGACAAATTGTAAGTTGTCCCTAAAAGGGTTTCCATTGTATGCAGGAGAAATATAAAAGTTTTCTGCTGAACTTGAGCTTTTAATCCTATGCTTTCAGCCCTTTCCTTCTTCCCTTCATCCAATACAATTAAAATTGCTGGGTAAGTTGATCTTACTTTTTTTACAGCGCTATACCAATAAAACCAACGTGTAGGAACTGTTCGTTCTAGAGTGAGAACTGGTAGATGAAGTCTCTGCTGAGCGTCAACAAAGAGTTCATGACGAGTTGAACTGTTGGAAATGAAATTGTAGACATTTTGAAGTGTGTAGAAAAAATCTTGAACTTCGCAATTTCCACCTAACGCATGGACCAAAACTAAATTAAGTCGATGTGCATGACAGTGCACATACGTAGCATTGGGTGCAGACTCTCTCAGCTTTGCCTGCACCCCAGCAGTTGAGCCACTCATCACACTCGCACAATCGTAGCACTGCCCTACGCAGAATTTTAAATTTAGACCTTCATTCGTTAACATATTTTCAATTGTTTTTGATATGGTTTCTGCACTACAATCTTTCAAATGACGTAGGGCAACTGCTCTCTCGTTGACTTTACTCTCAGCATCAACAAATCTAATTAAAATTGTGAGTTGCTCAGACTTGGAGACATCCTTGGTTTCATCGGCCATGACTGAAAAAAACTTTGCTTCTTTCACTTTTGATATTATATTTTTTATGATTCTTGAAGAAAAAACTCGAATTAAATCATTTTGATACTCGGGTGAAGAGTAGTGGCCATATCGCCGACTAACTCTTTCCTTAAGGTGAGCATCATCTTCTGTTATGAAATCCAACAATTCTTTAAAGTTCCCTTTGTTTGAGGACTCTTCAGATTCAACATGCCCTCGGAAAGCCAAACCTTGCATTCCTAAGAAACGAGTGACTTTCAACAGAACTTTTACATGTCTCCTATTCTCTTCGATATGTCCAGAACGCTGGGAATCAAGCAAAGATGCAGCTGACGTTTTAAGAACACTGCGATTTTTTAACTCTCCCCAAGCTACCATTGAGCTTTTATGTCTATCTCCCTGTTCATGTTTTTGAAATAGTGCTGATGCATCTTTCCACTTATGAAATCCTCTGTCAATGAATGTTCGGTTACCAATTGTTTCACCTTGACGAACTGATGTCGGAGGAACAAAGTGCCGACAAGGAAAACAGTAGCATGCATCATCAACAGCAGAATACTCAAGCCACTGGAATATATTGTAGTACCGGGCGGCGAATCTCCTTCCTTGACTATTTGCAGGGAAATCCATGACTGGTTGGACTGGATGGTCTTGAGGTGTGTGGCTTAATGCAGTGGAAGGAATCTTAGAACGCTGACCCAATGATGCTGATGAAGTAGATGGAAGATCTGGATCCGTCGTTTTAACTTCATGGCATTTACCTTTGACACTTTCATCACCACTATTACCTACTTTTTTCTTTCCGAAAAAAGATCGAATATCAGGTTTATTCTTTTTCATTTTAATTCAATGTACCTACGCAGAACGTGCACTAATAAATAACTGTCTGATCTGATATGAGAACTAATAACTAATTGCACATATTTACGCAAAGTAAAAAAACTCAGACCTGCCTAGTGCCTATTAAACATTTATGTACTTTTCTCCCCTACACTGGCCTACACTCTACACGAAACGAACAAGACTATAAAATATTTTGATTAGTAAATAAGTAAATCCAAGAGACACTAATTCAATACACTTTTAAAACAAAACAGTAGCAGCGGGAGTACAGCCCGTCACGTCAGACTAAACTAGACTGAGGGAAGAAACAGAAAAATGCACAGGGCAATTGACTCATGTCGTGTCCGTGTCTAAAAATAGCAACTAGACAATAGTCTGGGGTGTGGGGTAGGCGGGGCTTGTGAGACCTTGAAAGAAAGCTGGTTGACTGACACAAATGTGGAAGTGGCAGGAATGCGAAATACAGTCATAATATAATATATAGCTGTATAGATACTTATAGTTGAACCCCTTATTGTTTAAAATAATTAAATCAATGATATGTTCGAAAATGTTGCAACTATAAAGGTTGGTCTTTTATGTTGTTGGGCATCATCATTACACGCTAATTACTTTAAACTTTCAAATTGTACAGTAATTTTAATACTTTTCTTTTCAAACCTTGGGGGGGGCGCCGGCCCCCCTGCCCCCCCCAAATGACGCCCCTGGATGGAATGTACATTCTAAATGGACATTGTCCGCGGAAACTGAGGAGCGTCTCATCAGCCGTTAGATACTCAGATGGTGAATAATATTTGCCACAATTTTCAATAAATTTATTCCACATGTCACGAAAAGGAGCAAATTTATCATTTGCCTAACGTGTGGATCTTGTTGTTTTATCATCAAAATGGAGAGCTCTTAGAAGAAACTTGAATTTTTTTTTTGACATTCCACAACGAAACAAAGGTGGGCCGTAAATAGAAGAAAACATGTCTTTGGTACGCAACCCAGAATTTTTCAACACACCACTCAAGTAAAGTAAACCCAATAGTGCCTTAATTTCTATTGTATCAGTATGCAACATGTAGCCTTCCATGGTTTTACACCGAAGTTTGAGAACATCTATTTCACTGTTAGTGAAAGCTACAATCGAATCTATCATACTATCTTCAATGAAGAGAGAAAATAATGTGGTTGCTTTTTTCACACCAACCGCTGCTCCAATAGGACCTGGAAGATGAGAAATCAGATTTTTACCTGAAACCTTTGCAAATCTGGAGACTAACGGCTTATCTGTCCAGATGGTTTCATTGTTCTTTCCAATTTCAAAGTTCCTCTCCAACTCATCTCCAAGAAGAATTAGATCGGTATCTTCTGCATCAAATGTATCAGGGATGTTATCGTCATTCAGCAAAATGCAGTCTTCGGTATCTGAAGCATCAAGATCAAGCTCTTCATCACTTTCTGCATCCGAATCGTCCAATTGCCTGGTCAGCTCCCTCACAATTTCGTCTTCCGTTGTAAAATGATCATGAAACTCCATATTCAGTGTGCTGAAAAATTTTCAAATAAACATTACTACTCTTAGATATTATATTTTCCATAGTAATACCTGCCAAATAAAGAAACTTCAAAACTTTCGGAAATAATAATGAAGATAAACATTATTCATTTAATAGTTATTCATTTAGAGACAAAGAAAAAAAAACGAAAATTGAATGATCAGATCCGACCCTTGTGCACAGCAAAAAATATACCAGAAAGACCATGTGGGGTCGGATCCAACCCGTTAAGGGACATGTGATTTTCAATCAAAGTGAATAGAATGAAGTTCACTTACCTCAGATACGTGGCTTCTCTGATGGCTAAAGCGAGACTGAAGGATAGGTTACCCAAGCGGAAGAGACGTTCTTCCTTCCCACGCATGCGCTAGCCTACGACCAATGAAATGTCGGGTCAGATCCGACCCCACCCGGTACTAGGAGGGTTACGTATAGGGTGCACCACAACTTCTGGTATGAAATCTTGATTTTTGCATTTTATTGTAAAACTCAATTTTTCATTCATTGCATAAGGTTACACCGATGCAAACTCCCGCTCTTTAAGATGAGTTATTTTTATGAGAAAAATAAGGTATCAAAAAAATCCTTTTTCCTCATACTCGTAGCTTGTTTGGTTCTACCTTTACATTTTTCACTTACTCTAAAGCCGCGTTCACACGATGCCAGTTGGAGGGCAAGTAACTTGCTTCAAGTTACTTGAAGCAAGTTACTTGACTGGGTACTTGCCTTGACCCTGTCCACACGATGCCAGTTGTGAGTGAACCAGTGTTTAAGTTGGTGTGTTAAAATGGCAGAAAGTGCATCTTCTGTGGTTACTTATGATGACGTACAAGAAATGACGCGAAATCTTATAGTGGATTTTGTAAGGGAATCTAGTGAAATATTACTGGAAGAGCTGGAAAAGAAAAAACTATGGGCTAGAGAGTGGATAAACAGGAGAGAGACACGTGGTGCTTCTGTCCAATTACTAACAGAACTGCGTAATGAAGACCCAGCAGAATATCGAGCATGTATGCGCATGTCACCTGAGAGTTTTGATGTTCTTCTTGAACTCATAAAACCTGTGATTACCAAACAAGACACAAATATGAGACCTGCTTTGTCTGCTAAATTGAAATTAGAGATTACCTTGTCTTACCTGGCCACAGGAAATAGCTACAGGAGTCTTCAACATTTATTTCGTGTTTCAAAGGCAGCAATGTCAGTGTTTATCCCAGAAGTATGCGTTGCTCTGTATACATGTCTAAAGGAGTACATAAAGGTAATGATAAAAAATTTTTTAACTGCTACGTATATTTTAGATGAAATAAATTACAAGTAACAAAAATCTGTAATGTTATATAAAACTATATTTTCTTAGAAAAAGTCTGTCTTATAAAAAGTAGCTTAATTATTATGGTTAAAACGAGTTACAAATCATAGTTCACTTATTTTCTGAATAACAGTCCTCAAGCGTAAGTAATGCTTGACTAACGGTTTTATAAACACCGACAGTGGTAAAAGTTGATGGTTGATTATAATCGCGTACTGAGTTATTGAAATGTCCCAGAGATTCATCAGAACCAAGTAAATCATCTGGGCTTTGAGCAAAAGAAGATGGCGTATAAGTATCGTATGGTGACGGTGTAGAATCATTCAGATCTTGTAAACGACATTCAGTTATGATTGAATTTATTTTCCCAACTGCGTTTATAGCTTGCCGTGCACTTAACTGTGACAACTGAGCAGCTACGTGTTTGCCGAAAATGTCATGCTCACTCTCCTTTTTAGGTTTAATGTAAGCGCTCAGAGATTTTAGTTCACGGGCTGTATTAGCAATCTGTTGTATTCTTGATCTTGCCTTAAAACGTTTTGAAGTGGAACGGTCCGGAGTAGAAGTAGATTGTGATGCAGTTTCTTGAACTGTAGACTCATTAGTTACAACAGCAGGATTATCTGCTATCTCGTGATCATCTTCACCATAATCGACTTCAGAAAGCATCACTGTATCCGCATCTTTATTTTTGTGCTTGTTGTTGTCACCTCCGGGACTGTCAGCTGTTCTTTTAGCAGAAGCAATTTCCTGGAAAGAAAGGGGTTTTGTAGAATTGTTACTTATAATAAGTTTTGGTACACTTTTTACAAACACCCTGCATGTATGGTACTATTAATACCTTGTATATATAAACAAAAAGAAGGTGTATGAAAAGATGGCCCAAAATTTCAGGATACTCTTCCCAGGATCAAAATAAGTAAAAACGTTCCAATAAACATATGTCCTAAAATGCTTTGTGTTCTGTATTTCTGTCTGTTTAAGATTTTTACAAAAAAAATTATAATAAGAAAACGGCTAAACTAATTTTGATTAAATTTAAGGTTATTGTGCAACATACTTATATCAACTAATGTACTAAATTTCGTTCTATTAACTTCATACCTTTTGAAATGCCGACCATTTCAATGTTTTAACTGTAAATAATAAATTTAAAAAAAATTAAATGGTAAACATTTCTAAAGGAATGAAATTAATGGAACGAAACCAAAGAATTTAGGACATATGGTTATAAAACCTGTTTACTTATTTTGTTCCAAGGCACATTATCCTAAATTTTTGGAACCTTTTTATAAACACTCTGTATATGTCATGCCACACCAGACGGTTTAGTTTATATGTATTTATTATTTAATACAACTATCATGACAGGTACTTTTATTTCAGACTCCAGAATCTCATGAAGCATGGATGATAATTGGAAAAGGTTTTAGAGACTGTTGGAATTTTCCCGGCTGCTATGGTGCTATCGATGGAAAGCACATAACAATAAGAGCCCCAAATAATTGTGGAAGTACCTACTTCAATTACAAAAAGTCACACAGTATCATATTACTGGCCCTGGTGGATCATGATTATTGCTTTACATACATTGATGTTGGAAGTAACGGTTCTGTATCTGATGCTAGAGTTTTTCAAAGATGTTAATTACTGGACTCCCTAGAATCTGGTCTGTTATTAAAGGACGGTGTCGTGTTGGGGGACGACGCGTTTCCACTTAAAGAATACTTAATGAAACCCTATGGAGGTCAACTACTTGACATGGAAAGCAAAATGTACAATTATAGACTTTCAAGAGCTAGGCGTATTGTGGAAAATGCATTTGGCATACTTGTTAGCAGATTCAGAGTGTTTAAGAGACCTATTCAAATAGATCCAGAATCCGTAGATAAAATTGTTTTTGCTTCATGTGCTCTGCACAACTTTTTAAGAAAGTTGTCAAATCACACATATTTCCCTAGAGGTGCCGTGGACATTGAAGATTACAACCTAGGAGACATTCTTGCCGGTTCCTGGAGACAAGAGACTATTGGCCTACCGAGTGTCACACGCATAGGAAGTCAACAGCAAACCAAGAAGGCTAAGAATAAAAGAGACGCTTACAAAAGATATTTTGTCAATGAAGGTGCTGTTCATTGGCAGTACAAAATGTTACACTAATACAGTTTAATAAATGGATTTATAATTAAAAATTAGGTAACTATACCGACGTGTGGAGGAAGTACTTGAACCAGTTGGTAGGACAAATAAATCCTTTTTGCAATCTATATATGCACCCATTTTAAGTCTTAAAAAATGTTTTCCCTTCAACGGATTAAGATTTTCAATATCTGATTATACTAAAAAAAGTCGTAAAAACTAAACCATTTATATATTATCTAAAATTTGTATGTTAGCATATTTGTTGTAAAGTTATGGATATTTGTTATGTTTAATAGTGTGAACAAGTATTTCAGTCAGTTATTTTACAACAAGGAACATATAATATTGTAAAAAAAATCATATACTTTGGCTGGTCATTTAAAAAAAATTAAAACAAATATATTCCTGGACGTTTCCGCGGAACGAAAATATTGGCATCGTCTACATTACACTTGAAATTATAAAAAAAAAATAGTCTCAAAAAAATGTTGATGTCATCCACACGTCGGTATAAATACTGAAATATATGCAATTAAATGAAACTTACCAGACTACTTGTAGTTTTTCTCTTCAATGTTCCTCTGTTCATTATGAACTGCATAATACTGAACCATTTCAGAGTCGACACATACACTTCATTTGCACCGCAACCCGATTTAGCACTTTTTGATTGCTTCAATACTTCCCCGGTATAGGTTGTTCGAAGGTTTTTAATTTTTAGTTTCACCTCAGCCCTTCCAAAACCATCAATATTCATAGCTTCTGCAATTTCCAATACAGCCGTCTCACGTGCATTTTTATTTTTGTACAATTCAGTAAACTGGTCCCACAAACACGGCCGTTCTTTGTATAATTCCAGAAACTTCATTGTAATTTCATCTGACCACCGTGGTGCCATGACGATCAGAGCAAACTTAACTTTATCTGATATGTTAAACTAAACAAAAAATTATGGAATTCAATATTTACAAAATTGACATGGAAATAATTTATATAACCTACAAAACAAAACCACAACAACGCACCTCTCCTAGCTACTTCTTATCACAACTTGCGCATGTAAACAAGCCAGTCGCGTCCACACGGTGCCAGTACTAGTGCAAGTCGGATTTTAAGGTGGTGGTGGAGCAAGTAATCTACTCCTCGAGCAAGTCGACTTGACAGTCAAGTAGGCGAGCAACTTGACTGCAATTTTGAGCCAGTGTCGTTCACACGGTTCAAGTAACTTGCTTCAAGTAACTTGAAGCAAGTTACTTGCCCTCCAACTGGCATCGTGTGAACGCGGCTTTACATACAACAAAATTCATTTTAATTACATTTATATCTCCAAGATTTCCTGAAATTTCACATATTTTATATACACATCAATATTCATATTTCACACATATATTTCAATATAATTACAGTTTATTACTCATGGTTTCTCGCTTTGAGAGTTTATCCACTGAAAAACATAATTACACTTTTGTATTTTATTGTCACTTTTTGTCTTTTGGGGATTCAAAACACTTGCCTGGTTACATTATATTTATAATTTTATCAAATATACTGGGTTGTTTAACCTAACATATGAAGGGTACACGGGAAAAACGATCAAAGTCACAAAAACGTTTTTTGAGGAAAAGGGTTTTAAGGTTTCATTTAGTGTTAGGGTACCTAAGTCAATTTTTTATTTAAGTGCTAGATACATAATATGGTAGTGAATATATTTTTATACATTGTTTACTATGTTTTTCAATCATTTCCTTTTTTTATGAATATTTAAAATATTAAAAAAAAATCAAATACACAACTCGCAATGGAATAACGATCAAAAGTCATTCGACTATGACATTTTTTCCCCTGTATAACTCCCTGTATAAGTTGTTCTTACCATTAAATAAACTATGTGAAGTCAGACTATGATAAGTGGTGCCCCATGTTAAATAAAAATCATGATTAAATTATTGTAGAGCTCCAGTTTTCGTACATCGCGCCACGGCGATTAGGTCAGGATTGGTTATTGATACATTAAAAATATAATAAAAACATAATTTTATGATATTTTCAATTTATCAATAACCTTTCTTGGCCTAACCGCGGCGGCACGATTTATGAAAATTAACATCATGGGGCGCCGCTTATCATAGTTTGCCACTGCGTGGAAATAAGGCACACTAAAATAAGATAATAATAAAATGAAAGAACTTTACTTTACAATTCTTGTTATTTTATGGTTATACAGCACATAATTCCTAAACAATCTTGAAAAAGTTCAATTTAAGTAAAATTAATTATTGTAAAATCATAGTCTTTTTTTTTTCTTAAAACTTAATCATCACCCATACCATCTAAGGAGTCTTCACTGTCTGATGGCTCATCAACACTGGTTTTGAGACTGTCGATCATTGCCTGTCCTTCTGGGCTGCAAAAGCGTTTTAAATATTGCAGATCGTTGTACTTAGCAAAACATAGTTTTTCAGTCCCACTGGTCTTGGTTTATTTTTAACGAGTTGCCGCACCGGACACCATCCTAAAAAAGGTATAATTTGCTCATCAATGGAATATGTAGCAGATCCTCTTTCTATTTCAAGGCAGCGGTTTCTTATTGCGTCAACAACTGGTTGTACTTTCCATAGTTTGTTTTCTTTTTTCTCATGATCCGTAGCTCCTAAATTATCGACACAGTGTAAATTAACTCTGATTAAAAAAAAAACGGTCCCTACTCATAGATTGAATAATCGCTTTGAATTGAAACCGCATTCCCCTGTACATTTTTACTCTTGGATACGGAAAACATCCAATAAAACCGTGGATTCCAAAGTTATTTTTTATTTCACTGGAAGTAATTGGATGCTTCATAGTTGTATTCTTGGTCTGGTTATAATACAAAGTTGTATTGAATGCTAATTTTTCAAATAAGTCGTTTGTAAAATATTTTTCGAAATACATGGCTGGACTACCCACCTCAGTAGGTTTATTAAAATATTTATCTTTAGGTACAGATTTTGATGGAAAGGTTTTTTTGACCATTTAAGTCTAGTCAGTTGGTTAGCACTATTAAGAACTGGGCCTACATTTTGTGTTTGCACTCCTGAAAGACCCGGAATATCATCGTCTTCAGACTGTTCTGATGAATCATTATTATCAATTACAGGTTCAAATAAATGTAGGATCAGACAATACATTTTCTTCGTCAGACAATTCATCAATATCTGATTGATCCAAATAAGTTAATAATTGATCATCATTTAGAAAGTCTATATCCATTTTAAAATAATTAAAATAACGTACCGTACCGATATCGTTGATAACCACACAAGAAATAAAACTAGGTTACCTGGTGATTAAGAACTGTAGGGTCCAAACTGTCACTTTTGTGATAGTTAATATTTAACTACAAGTTTAGTACACATTAAATATATTTTTATCACTAAAACACCTTCAAATGTTTCTATACACAGTATAACAATTAACTTGTTATAAACAATTATATTTAATACTCATTAAACAACAACATTTACCTTTTAATAAAATCTTCAGTTTAATTTAGCATGAATCGAGAAATATAGAACATGTACATCAATTTATTTAAATCTTACTTAACTAGATCATTCATTCCTCAATCATTCCTTATCTTAATTTATTTATAACAATTTGGTTCTTTAACTTCTAATTTACTATTTTAAGAATATTCAAGGCCTTTTTTCTGTCTTTTCCTTGAATATTAATACAACAAATTTATCTCAAACTTGACTTAAATTAAAATGAGTTTTTGAATTGATTCTACAATTAATAAAAAATTACTTTATTTTCTAACATTAACTATTACTTGATTATTCAAATTATTAGCTCCTTTTTAGAATTTTATTATATTTTCCTTTACCAATTCATTTTACTTTACATTTAAATTATTATCTTTTTATAGGCTAGCTCAGTTTAAATTTATTTAACAAAAACACAATCACCTATCTCGGGTCAATAGGTTCTTTTAATGGCTCAATTGAAAGTGAAATTTTTATGATGAATATAAAATAATAAACAAAATTTTGTACTTATCAAGGTTGGTCCTTTCAATCGGTCGATTTGCACATTTCACTACACAAAAAACTATAATTGACTATTTTTTAAAACACCACACTGCCCAAAAACACTTTATTCTTTGATTAATCCTTTCTCTCGCGCTCTTGGTTGATCCAATTTACAGCTCCCTTCTCTGCGATGATGATAACACCTTGGCACTGTCGATCGAACTCCTTTTCTTTATCTGATCTGAAAACTCCACAAGACTTCTAATCTGCAATTCTTACTGTTAACTATTTCTTCTTTTCTTTTACTTTACTTTAATTAAATTTATTAAACTTTTCTAAATTAACTCGGAGACGTCTTGTCTCTTTCTTCAATATTGATCAAACTTTATCGACCACAGAGCAGACTCTCTGTATCTAGAACCTTTCTTCAAGACTTCCCTTCTAAGACTCCTCTCTTTTTCGAAACCCTGGTCCCTGTAGAACTCTCTTCCTTCTTCCGAACACGAGTTTCGCGCCCTGTTCGCTGATTCGTTAATTTTCCCTAACTTTCTCAACATGTGTCCTTTTTCGCTTCTTAGTGGTCGTTTTAAATCTGTCCGTTGGTTTTTTTTAAGCGTATGATCGTATTCGATTGGTCGACCTATTTTCTCCTTTCCGTTTTTGTGTTTTTTGAAGCACCGTTAGACTTTCTACTCGGTGTACCGTTAGGACGCTGGCTTTCCCTTCGATTTCTCTTTTTTTATAAAAAACTCTGCGCTCCCCTAAGATCCCATTACTGTTGTTCCTTTAATGTAACCCATGTGTTTTCTTCAAGGTTGTAGAAATCCTGGTTCTATTGTAATTGACACGTACACCTTTAACTGCAAGCGACATCTGTCGTCTCCCTTCATTTATTTAATATTGTTCCATTTTTTTCATATTTATTATTTTATAAGTTATTTTAAATTTTAGTTTTTTATAAGTTATTTTAATTATTTAATATTAGATGTCATGATATCAATTGTTTATCTAGGTGATATTATGATATCGTTACAACAGTTATAAAAGAAGACAATACTAATAAATCAAACTGTTTAAAAAAAATAACCGTTAAACTAACGTAGTTAGCTTGTAAAACACAGAAATTATAAATAGCAGCAGTCAGACTAGACAAAGGTATGCAGGTTGACAAACTAGCGTAAGGGAAAAATCCCACAAAAATTACGCGGCAAACAAACAAGTGTCTCAATCATGTGAGGCCGTCCCCGACTCATTCTGCAATATATTCCTATTGTTGACGGCATTGAATTAACTGTCACAAATGTCACACGTAGGTCTGAAAGGGTTAGATTAAATAATCTTAAATATTTTCTTTTAGTTAAATAATTGAAATTGTATATAGCTCTAGATTTAGTTATTATTTTTTAAATTTTACATTTTTCGTGTAAACCTTTTAGTTCTACATATCGACTTGGAAAATTCCTTCGAACTTGTTTATGTAACGCTTTAACAGTTTCACTTTTTATATTCATGTTTCCAGTTCACCAGATAACATTAAAATTATTTACACATACAAATTATTTAAAAAATATATTTATTTACATAAATTACAAATTTACAACCAGGCGATGCTTTCTTATGTTCTAAACTCAGTTCATCATCATGCTGCCAATCTCTGAGTGTAAGTCCACATTCAATGCAATAGACGTCATCATACAATCCGGTGTAATAAAAACCAGCTTGCACCATTTTTATAAACTGATGAATAAGGTTTAGTCCACGTAGTAAAAGGCTCTTTCATCATTATCTCAGTATCGATAACAATAGATTTACAACGCACATATTCATCAAAATTAGCAGATATACTTTTTTTTACTTTGAATACTATCTGAATTTAATACTTTATGCCGAAAATTTATATGCTTAAGCGATAATTTTTTTCACCAGAATGCCAACCACAACCACAACACACAAGATTGTTAGATAAAACCCTGATTCCACTAAATTTTGTTTGGTACAATTAAATAAATTACAATACAAGTACCACTCTCACTTGAAGATGACATTATAACCGACGGAATAGTGTTTATTACAAACAGTTTTATTGTGTTTATGAGATATCAAATATTTTGTTTACAGTATAAACACCTTTTTTTATTTAAAAAAATTTTTTTTTTTTTAAATCTCACATGGAATATGAGACAAATTAAAAAAATTATGATCGACACATTGTAAACAGTTTAATACGTCTATATCTTTCCTTAATTGCAACGGCAATTTGTTCAAAATATTTTCAAGGTTCTCAAAATGATTTACAATAAATTCTTTTCGCAAATATTTGATTAATTCGTCTTGCATCCCTTTCTATACTTTAGTTAAACACTCTTTAATTAATTCACCGCTTTAATTCGATCGGTAATTAATTTTTCCAATTTCCACCATTAGCATTGATATATGCGCAATTTTTTGAATTAATGTTCTAACATACATGGCTTCAATAAATTATTCCAAAATTGTTTTTTAAAAACACTTTTAAGTTAGGACAATTATTGAAGACCATAGGAGAAGAACTTGATAAGTCACATTTTTCGTTTTTTTTCAGGACAGCGTTTTTTAAGTTTAAAACTATGGCTTTGTTAAAATATGACTTACCATTAATAAACAAATTTTATAAATTATTTTGCTCTATTGGTTGTTGGTTTACGTATTGTTTATATTTATATTTGTATCATATGTTATTATTATAAATTTTTGAAAATTTATCTACATGGACTTAACAAGTTTTTCCCCTGTAATTAAGGACTTGTCATGTTATTTCCCAGTAAAATCATATACTGTTAAATAACATGATAATTTTAAATTGAAATAAAACACAAAATAGAGCTAAAATACATTTATAATATAAAAAGTATCAAATTGAACAGCGAATGAAATATTTACAGTTTTCCAGGTAGGCCTAGTTCAATATCTCGTCATACTTTATGAAACTGCTATGGTTCATTTTTTGGCTTGGAATGAGGTAAGTTTGTCAAAATAGGCCTTAGCTTTAATGCCACAAAAACACTTGAGAGACTGGAGGTCTTTGAACTTCTCCGTAGAAATAGGCAGCGACTCTGTGAAAAAAAGATATACGGAATAGAAAATAGAAATTTCGACTGTTCAATCAATGTAGGCAATAAACTAAGCAATCGATTGATGTACATTTTACAATATTGACTAAGCAGCTGCCAAGCAACATGACAACAAAATATGAGTCGTCCACAACGACTCATATCACTTGGAGGGTTAAATAAAATACGTTTTTCAAAACAGCCAGACTGACTAAGATTTTTGTACTCAACTTTACAAAGTTATTTTTTCAGTTAATTATGGTATTTTACACTTACCTTTATAAGCAGGTTCAGGGAGGATCATTTTGCCTTCTTCCAAGTTTTTGATTTGTTCTGAAACCAGTTTTTTCTTCTCTTCTAGTTCGACTTTATGGTACTGTTTTTCTGTCAATGGGAAAGGAAGCTGGCGTGTTTTCTTCATGACGAATTTTTTCAAAGGAACTTGTTCCCATGCGCCATTGAAAGATGTTCTGAACCTTATTAAAACTGTATGTGACTGTTCAAATCTAATTTCCCTGATGGGTCTGGTTGGAAAAGACAGTTTCTTTTCATAAAAGAAATCTAAGAACTCTGTCCAAGACTTAATAGTCGTGGGCTCATCTTCTACTCGCACTACTACAAAAGGCGTTGGCTTCACTCTGGAACACTCAACCTCTTTGCACCAATCCTCCGGAATCTCACACCTTGTCTTTTTCTTGATCAATGCTGTATTCTTATCACACTCAAGATACGAGTGTCCTCGAATAGGGTATGTTATTTTTATCAGGTTCAGTCTTTTTAGGTTACTGACCAAAAAGTGGCAAAACTTTATTAGGGCACTGTTTTTATTTTGCCCTGAGCACGAATCACAAAAAATATACAGCTCTTTAACATCAGGATCAAGAAAATTATATACATAGTGGAATAGAAACGAACAAACCTCGTCCGCACCTTTGTTTCCAACGTTTCCCGGATATATATATAAAAGTAGCTATTACTACTTGAATGCTCATGAATATTAAACATGTACACGGATAACTGTCTTTTGTAATATACGTCATTGGTTTCGATGTTAGGGCACGGAAAATTCCTGCTGAAATCCATAGTAATCGCTTCTTTTTCTGACGATTTCATAGCATTTATTTTTTCAGTCTTCTTTCTCTCGTAAAAAGTTGCTTGTTTTCTCAAGTGAAGTTCTTGTTTAGTTTCAAGTGCCTTTAGTTCGTGACTAAGTTTTTGTTTTTCTGATGGACCTTTTTCCTCATTTATTTTCAAACTTAACGTTTTCTTTTCCGCAGCATACATATCGCACGTGCTACATGTGTCCGACCTGGGATATCCAAATCCAATGTTGAAATCACGATTAAAGATAGATCTATAACTTTCATAAGAAAAGTTAGGACACTGATGTATTAAGTGGGGATATTTCTCCTTGAACATTACAAACATTTTTTTAATGTTTAATGAGTCATCTAAATAGGTCTTTTCAGACTTTTTGAGACTATAATGACTGTTTCTGCTGGTAAAAGAATTTATGTGATCATGGACTGCTTTCTTTAACCCTTCGTCCATTTGGTTAGGGCGATTTTTATGCAAACCCCGTAGGTCCTTGGTAGGTTCATTTGATTTTTTTCAGTTTATTTACAAGAATATCAACCTTACCTCGTGTTATTCCATGAAGTGACACAAAAGCATTCTTGCACACCTGGACATTTTCTACACCGGTTTCCCGATTTATTTGCACACAATAACAAACCGTGCAATCTCGAAAACCAGCCTCAGCCTCAGGTTTTCTAGCCCTTCTTTGTTGTACAGGAACCAAATTAACCATGCCCGCTAAATATAAGTTTATTTCGTCATTATTTTTAAAAGAGTTCATATTTCTTATAATACATTTTCTTTCATCGTCAGAGATTGCTTCGAAACAATTCTTAGCACATTTACAAGCTTCGCCAGTTTCATGTGACTGTAACTTTAGTTTCTTTGAAACATCTTGCAACCTCCCAAAGCTTTTCCTTTTCTTGGAGCTTTTCCCACTACCACAAGGCAATTCATTACTAGAACACTCACCCGTATCTTCCATGATTGTTCAGATTATCAGATAAACCATCAAACGTTATAAATAATCACTTTTACTGTAACACAACAACAGCAGAGCACTAACATAACCTCCAAAACACACAAACTGAAAGCCTACAGAAATGAGGTTAGCCAATTTCGCATGCCACCGTTGCCAACCAACTAGGATTACCTGACTTATCAATGTTTTCCCCTGTTTGGAATGGACAAGTCAAGTTCTTCTCCTGTACAGGGTTTTTTTAATCACTTATATCTCCGGACTTATCAATGTATAGCTCTGTATTGTGTTACTCTTAGAAAGTATGCAATTAAAGCTACAAATTGATATCAAAAACAGAAAATAGCAAAAAATGGACTTATCAAGTTCTTCCCCTGTGGTCTTCAATTTAAATCATCTAAATTTAATATCAATACATTGAAGTCTGATAAAAGAGTTGACAAATATTTCTGTTTTTTGCCTCCTTTAACATAAACAGTACCATTTATCGATATGTTACGAAACAAATCATTTAAATCTCAATAGGGTTTGACGCCAGAATCCCATCTATGGGCATGATACTGTGTTTCCAACCATATCACTTGCTTTTGTAAATTGATTGGTATAGTTGATTGAATCCATAAGGCGGTTGAAAAAGCTGTAATTCGTAGACATCATCATCAGTAGATAGAATCACTATTACTTTGAAATGAACTCATTATTTGAATTTTTTAAGCCTTGAAAATCTACGATGAGCTCCATTATGATACTGATAACTATATGTCACTCCTCTTATCTTTTACACTGTCTGTACAAAAATGGTTCCTCTCTAATTCATTCAACGCTGATTGTATACAATTCTCAAAAGAACACATAAACAGGTGTCCCGGACTTCTATGCATAGGCTAATGGATCTGACCAGTTGCACATTGTATATCAGTTTCAGTTACAAATTTTGAAAGACCATAGATTATGTAAGTTTGTGTTTTATCTTTATAGAAACGTGCACGTGTTTTCCACATGAACAAGGATTCGGTTGAATGAGTAATCCGTTAAGTTTTTCTTATGCTGCCAACATCTTGTCTCTAGTTCAAAGAAAATTAAACTCAAAAATTATCTCAAATAGAGTTATCAGGTGTTTAATTAGCTATGAATTATCATTGAAGCACATTTTTTGTTGGTGTAAATGATCACACATGAAGTAATAAAAAATATTAATAAAAAAATGCAAATTTTAAAAATAATTTTTAGGGCTAATTTCGGGACAACCCGTCAATTTACTTCCAAGTACGAGCATAGTCAAGTAAATATTTTTTTAATACAAAACTGTACTTACGTGGTTTGATCTGTGAGTGCTTTGAGTTATTTTTTCATCTGAACTATATTTAAAACGGTTAATTGAGTAGACTAAATTAGTTATCGAAATAAACTACGTATTAAAAATAACGTATAAACTAACCATTATAATATTTTGAAATAAATTATAAACTTCACATTCATTTTAATTAAATTCATTGTTTGTAATGGAAAATCAATTTATCTTTTGTTCCTAATGCTTCAGTGTTTAGCAACAAATTGTTTCCTCGTACTGTTTTAATTAAAATCAAATAAAAGTTGTGTTTTTTTATTTTGTCTGACTTTAACAAAGCGTGTAAACTTTGTTCATTTCATTGGAAATTGTATTTTACTAACGAAACGTTCCACCAGTAACAAATCTGCTCCAAGTTTTGTAAAAGGAATTCAGAAATACGATATTACCAATACGTTAGCATTTCCCATATATTAACATGGTTTTCCATCCTCCTCCTTCAGCTTATTCTTACAATATCATGAACTTTAACCATCAGAGTAATACTTTAATAAAAATATGTGATTTTAGAATATTCGATTAGGCACATCTGATTTTGTTTTCTTGTTTGTTATTTTAAGTTCGTTTTAAGTTCACAAACTTTTCCGTAATAAAGGACAATACATTTTAGTTTTATTATAATAAGTTAATTTTTTTTTAAAACCATTACATTAAATTATGGAAGATAAAAATTATAAATATTTTTATTTTACGTGTTTAATTATTTTCATGTTTACTACAGTTCATAACAATTGTTGCAGGGAATAAAAACAATGATATAAATACATTTTTAAAACAAAACCAAATTTAAACTTTATTTTTGCACCGTTTTTTTAACGGTCGGTTGTTTCCCGTCTTTGTGGATTAGAGTCCCTATGTGTACTAGTTTTATCTGATCTCATTCGTATTTAGTCTTAATTTTGACCAATTTAGTTTTATTATCGGGCCCTTTTATTTAACCTTAGTTCATGAAGTTGGGTGTAGTTTCCAACAGGGCCCTAAGTGACTAGACTACGTTGGTGTTTTATATTTTTATGCTGTAGGTTTAACATTTTATATCGGGGTTTGATTTATACTTTGTAACATATCTATATTAAGTAGTTTAATATACACAAATGATGGCAAATTAAACCATATAAATAATAACAAAAACGATGGAATTTTATGTTAAATTAATTTTTTGGTGTAATATTGTTGTCTTCATTCAATATAATAATGTTTTTTATTATGAACAAAACAAACAGAAAATAATGAGCACAGGAATTAACAAAAATAAAGTGAATTCAACAATTATTATCGTTTAGTTTTAAAATTACATTATTTTGTATTATATTGTATTTTAACTTAATAAGCTATGACAGCAGTTGGCATTAGCCAGTCGCCAATGTCATTTAAAATGATACCTTTAAACATGAAATTTTTTTCTTGTAACCCCATACAGATTGTCCTGAAAATTTATGATTGTGGAATTTTTAATAGTTATCAAATACTTGTAAGATTTAAAACGAAAAACGTTTGAATCATGAAATAGATAATTGAAGATTATATCCATCTATTGATTTAAGAAGCACTTGACCTCAAGAATTTTTAGAGTTTAAACAACGACACTGACCTACAAACTTTATTATTTTTACAGTTTCCCAAGTTTATCAACTGGTAATTTAAATAATGATGGAACAAAGTCGTGTCGCTAAACCGATAAATGTACCAACTTTAATTGCTTTCTTACCATAGTAGCGATTGATGTACAGAAAAGAAAGCGAGTTCATATTGCATTGCCATACAGTTTTGAGCTAGACAAGAAAGCGAGATAATAAAAACGTGTTAAAATCTGGCTCGGCAATATCTTCTATGCAAGGGTATTTATTTTGAAAATAAATTATATCTAAACCATATTCATATATTTATCGAAATGTAATCAAATATTCATATATTTACATTTAATTACTAAAATTATCCCTTACAGAAACTAGATATAAAATAACACAACTGGGTTTGAAGTTTTGCAAAAACCTAAATATATCCACTTCGATTCTATATTTAAAAGAATTTTTAAGTTTTACGTAATTTACCATATTTAGAACTGAATTTAACTTTAGACTTAGTTTTCTTCTCAAAATAAAACTGTAACAAAAACAAACGACCTCCTTCTTCTCCCCCTGGGATTTCAATCAGCGTCTCTGCACCAAAATCTATTCATGATCTCTTCACGAGATAGACTATTCCACACGGCTATTTTCACATCAAATATGGAGTAAAAAATTTCCAGGTTTAGTCAGCATAATTTCTCAGTTTGTAGTGCCAATACACATAACTAGACTTCCTGACCTACTATGTTCTTAAACTATAAATCACTTTGTTGCTTAATCACCATTATAACAAATATAATTCCACATTTAAATTATTCCTAACAAGAGGTATGTATTTTACACTACAAATGGAGATAAATAGGTCAATAAAGGCGTTAATATCTTGTTCTTAATATAAACGCGAATAAAGTTTTACAAACTAGGTGAAACAACAAATTGATTCAATATATATACATTCTCCAGGAGAATGCGCAGTTTATTAATTTTTTTTATAGGCAAAACCTAAACCTTTTAATACCAGGTGTAGGGATGAGCAGCTTCCTTTGAACAACTCAGCCTCATTGAAGGATAGTGGAATTTTTTTTTAAAGTGGGATATTCTTTTCTCGTGAAGAAAATATATAAATATAAGACCTATAAATATGGCGTCTTATTGAGTCCTGCTGGAAGGGATCAATTGCTGTTACCCGTTTTTTACGGTGTCTTATCTTATTTGGCGTTCGTAACATACTGTTCCCTCCTTCTAAAATTTTTCTCTTCTTTAGTCCTTACAAATATTTACTATTGTGCTCTTGTTAATATGCAGGGCGTCAGCAGTTCTATCGAGAACCTTTTCTATTCCAACTAGAGGTCCATTATTGTCTTTTACTTACAATAATAACTTCAATAATAATAATAACTTAATTGCAAAATAATTTCTGACTCGAACTACTAACTCACGTGCTTGTCCTCTGTAGGGTGTACCTTGACCACATTTCCTGTACGGAGAAGTATCTTGAACAGTATGAATTCGAGGTCTACCCCTTTTCCTGCGAGTCCCATTGTCTTCTGCCATTTTATATTTTAAAACAGTTTTATTAAAATAACTAACTATTTTCACTATTAAAAGTAATCCTGTATATGCACAACTATATGTTACAAAACTACACAGCACTGTCAAGAACAATCACGAATTACTAGTTCTGCACAGACTGAAATATTAGGCGCGACTGGCAAACAAAAATTCCTTCCAGAAATGTGGCAACGTTGGCTTGTCCTCAAGGAGAAAGTTTGCTTTGTGTTGGCTTCACTGTGACGCGCCCCCAACCCCTCCCTCGAACAAAATTGGGAGTGAATTCGTTAGAAGGTTAAAAAAGACTTTAATTATGCCATTAATTTGTTAATTCGGAAGTAAGTGTGAAATTGACTAAATCATGTCAAAGTTTTTCTATTTTAATGAGGTCCTTAACTTTTTTGGGGAGGTTTAAATAATAAAGTGTTGTACCACAATAATTACACCACCAAAAGGAAATCTGTATTAAAGAACTGTTAGGCCTAAATATTTGTTTGTAAAATAAAAAGATAGTAACTTTTTCCCCTTGAAATTATAATAACGTTAACCTACTTTGAAATGAAACAAAAAATTTGGACATATTTCTACGCAAAGATAACCATCTAAAATTAATATTTTCAAAATGTTATGTATTGATTACGTTATACTTATTTCTATACGATCCTAATTGTTCCAACAGCATAGAAGTCCCTTGACTTCACCACTGAAACAACCAGTAAGTGCTAAAAAAGTTGTAAAAAAAAGAGCTGGTTGTATTTTTTGTCACCGACTCTTTCTGATAACTGCATAACCACTGCAGCACCAAGACTAAATTGTGAGTATTCTGGTTTGAATACTGTCGATGCCCCTTGATAAATTATGAAATCGTACATTTGGCCGCTTTCACCACAAAGTACAAACAGTTTGATTCCCCATTTAGTTGGCTTATTTTTCACGAACATCTTAACATTTAGGGTTCCTTTAAAGGGAACCATTTGCTCACTACACAGAGCTTTTCCTCCAAAGGGAGTTGGTGACACCTGGTTCTTATAGCGTCAAAGATGGGGCGTACTTTCCAGAATCTATCTGTGTTATTAGTGTTGTGTTTTGTGTTGTCAACAATGTGCATGTTATGTCTCACTTTAAAAAATCTGTTTAGCGACATGTTTTCACATATAAGAGGGGGGGGGGGTCTTTAACCGATCTTCCCAATACATTCGAATCCTTGGATAGCCTAAATTCCCCAATAACAAATGTATTCCTATAAGGGTTTTAATTTCCTTCACATTAGTGTTACCAGGGGACTTAAATTAAACAAAAAGCGGAACCAAATGGTAACAATGTTTGAAAAGTAAAAAAAAGACAAAGACAAATTCAGTAATTAACAAGACTCAAATTTATTTAACAAGAAAGAAATTTCGATGGTTCAGATTTTATCATTTACAAATCAAAAAAGACATCCTGAGACAGATCATCATAAACACAGCTTATGATTAACAAGATTATAATTAATCAAAAGTTATACGCCCTTAATGTAACATATAATAATAATTAAAAAAAAATTGATGAATAGACTCTGAAAATTTATCCCCCCTTTTTAGTTTATATATATATAGTTACAAAATTTAACAATAAAAAAAGACAATGAGCACAGCTTAATAATTAACAGGATTATAATTAATCAAAAAAAAAAGATTATACGCCCTTAATGTAAAATTAGAATATATAAGAAAAAAATGAAAAGATTCTGATATTTCCCCCATCTTTTGTTTATTAAATAATAGTTTTTTTTTTTTAAACAGTTACAAAATTTAACAATGAAAAGATTCTGTAAATGAAGTTGATATTTTACATTTCAAAAAAAAATTATATTAACTTTAACAAGTTCATTATTAGGTTAAATATTACACATCAGGATTTGTTTGTTGAAATTCTTAAATACTAGATTGGCCAATATACATATATATATTAAATAAAAGAATTTATTATGATATGAGAAGTTTATAAAAGAAAAGAAAATTTTGAATACTGAAATTTATAAATTGACGTCAATTATTTTTATTAATTTAGAAAATAACCTCTTGGAGGTTGTTAGGACCGAAAAGTTTGCATGCAAGCACCACCCAATGATTATTTTTTTATATAATTTATAAATAGCTATACAAAACTACATTTAAATGACAGCTTTAAGAAACACATTTCACTGAAGCAAATTAGGTACATGTACAATATAAATTTAAACAAAGTTCTGTAGAGTCAGTTTTAAGGAAAACATCACTTTTGTGCACTTGAAAATTTGTTGATCTATTATACGAAACGTGTTTTGCAAACAGGCAGAAACATGTTATGCGCTTTTGCTGGTGTATGCAATATGAAACAAGTTTTGGTAGGTTTCTCCAACCAGCATATTAGCTAAAGCAAAAAACACGTTTTTTAGCGTCTGTGCAAAATCAGACATGTTGTAGCATTAATGTTCTTTATTAAAAATATCTGGTTATTTGTCAAAATTAGAGAATATTGATTGTATCACAGAAATTCATTAAGATTATAATTAAAAGCTTCTTAGATGATTATAAAGCTAATTATATATACTTAGTTTTGTTTAAAACAAAGCTTGTATGAAACTTGCAAAAATCTGTAAAACGAATATTCTAATCTAGAAGAGATTTCTTTAATAGTTTTATATTTGACATGTTCAATAAGATATTCTGATTGTTTAATGTTCAACATTAGTTTGCACTAATTTCACATAATTGCTCAAAACTTAAAATGTGACTGCTCAAGGTTTTGTAAAGTATGTTTTAAGAAATGAAAATTTTTATAATTATTTAGTTTCAAAAAAAAACATTGAATATTAAATAAAACATGAAATACATATTTTAATGAATAAATGATAATTAACAAATTATTTTAAAACATTAACAAAAAATTTATGATATGATAAAATCTGTAAATTTGAATACCTGGAAAATCCTGTCGCAGTTTACGTGAACTTGTGCCGTGAAAATAAAAATTTACTCAACATTTTTGAACACTAAAGAACACTTCACAAAATTGTAGACTAACATATTACGTTTTCTCAAAGAACTGAAACATAAATTTTTGATGTGACCAGGAAAAAAAAACTAGCGGAGCTATGAAGGTTTCTTGTACATGTTGAGAAATACAGGTAGACTGACAACGGGTTGTAGATCAGCTAGCCTAACCAGTAGTTGTACTTTGTACATCCATGCATCAGGCGATGCTTAACTTTTAGAGAAAGTCGCTAAGCGCCAGCACCTGTCAAGGGACGGAAGTCGCTGCTATAGGAAACGAGTGGATAAATGGTCTGCAGATTTATTTTATGAGATTTGAATGCTACAGCTCTCCCCCCCGAAAGACGGAGTTAGAGTGGAAAAGAAAAAGGGGCCAGAAGGGCCTCCTGCAAAATTTTGAAAAAGGGGAGAGACAGTGTGCGTGAAGAGGTGAGGAAGAGAGAAGGAGAAAAAAAAATTTCTCTCAGACAGGTGTTTTAGACCTCGAGATTAAAAAAAAAACTTAAGACTAAATGCATAGCGAGTGCCACATTAACTATATGTAGTTCGACAGAACCGGTCAGTATACCTTCACCAAGATAAACAACAAAGAACAAGTACACCAAACTTAACTATTAAGGAAATGGACTCACTATGTCCTCGTCCGAAGACGTTATTGTGACGAAGAAACAGAAGAGTTCATGACGCTCTCTATATTCTCGTCGCATCGATTACACCCGCGAAGTGCTCGATGTTAAGATATGTCTAGATAGGGAAACATGTCAGGTACATGTAGCGGCCATTGCCGTAAAGTGGAACCTCATAGTTGATCAGACTATGGGTTGAAAAGCGTGAAGTCCGGGAAACAGTGAGATATATCACTGGACAAGGAAAATCAAGATCTCTTCGCCTGCAAACATCTATACAGATTACGACACGGAGGGGCTCTAGGAGAGCTCAACCCACCGATGCCCAAACATACAGATGCGCATTTGGCTTAGAGGAAATACGGCTTGGTTCCGTATTTTGTTATGTTCTGCAGTGCACGGAAAGAAGACTACCAGATGACAATTTGCGCGGGCCAAGAAAGATCAGAAAGAAAAATAAATCGTAAATGAGAAGGTTAGTGAAATTTGTTAATATTTAATTTATATGATGAGGTTTGAGTTGCTCGACGTGTGCTTTTTTAATGAAACGAGGTGAATTGGCGAAAGAAAGCGCAACGGTAACCGGAGTAAGAAAATCAATGATCCGGAAGGGCCCGGACCATCGAGGCATCAATTTAGCAGCTCGCTTGTCTATGGCGGAGCTCAGAGGGTGTGTTTTACACCAGACAAGATCGTTGATTTTATACAGATGAGGCTTCCTGAGTTTGTTATAGGTCTTTTCGGCCTTTTGGTGCGCTTTCATTATATTGTCTTTGGCCTGGCGCCAAACTTGTGATGGATTAGTATTAGGTTTTGGAAGGAGATCATGTATGTTCCAGCTGAGACTCAGTGGTGTATTGGGGAGAAAATTAAAAAGAATACTAAAAGGTGTGGCTTTAAGAGTCTCATGATGTGCGAAATTAAAGGCCAGCTGAAGCCAGCAAAGGGAGTCGTCCCAAGAGGATTGATTTTTGGAGTGATAGGCGATGAGGGCTGCCTTAAGGTTTCTGTTGAGTCTTTCCGCATTATTAGGTTGGGGGTGATAAGGAGATAAAGTTGCATGTTTAATACCGCGAGAAAAACAAAAGTTGCGGAAGACATGTGATACAAAACATTGTGCATTGTCAGAGATTATATCTTTGGAAAACCGAAATTTTGAAAAATGTTTTGGCTTAAGGCCTTAATTGAGGTGCCTAGAATCAAAATCCGCCAAATCCATTTACTAACTTTTTCGACAAATTGACAACAACTGTCATAAACGAACCCTCAACGATACAAAATATACTTTTTTCCAACAAAATTTTGTTAATTTATTGTGTGATAGTGACAAAGTATCAAAACAATCCAACAGTAACATATTTAAATACTTCGAAAAATGATAGTTGGAAATTCGGATGTGGCAGGTTTTGATACTGATCTGAGGATTTGGCGGGTTTTGAAACTTATATTTTAAATCAATGCTTTTGCTTCAAAGGGGTTTTATAATTAATTGAGAATAATTTAACAATAAAAAATGAAAAACTTAACATTACGACATTAAAGGATATCAAACAAAATTCTCAAAGTTACAAAAGTATTTATTATTAATAAAAAATTAGCCTACAATAACTTTGTCTTTGTGTTAAAATCTTAGTTAAAAATGTCTTTTTGCTAAATATTTTCACTACAGGACAAGATTATCATCTTCTTCCTCTTCGACTATGTAGTCAGAATCATTTTCATTAGGTGGTTCAGACGTGTCTCCAACTTGGTTGATCTCTAGTTGAACATAAAATTGAAGGGATTCATGATTCCTCCATTCTTCTCCAAAGTGCTTGGATAGCAGTTTAGCAACGTCCTTTATTTTCAGAGGTTTTAGATTTACTCCCCTGTTTACGTCTTTTGGCCTCATATTTTGATGTGAAAGACTTGGATTCGTAATTGCTCTAAAATTACTGGCGTCGGTCCTGTAAGCCACTTCACCCTTGACCAAGACACTGGATTTCTTTTGATTTAGCTTCAAAATTATTCGTTTTGAGGGGTTGAACTTAAAGTGCCAGTTGCCTGGTTTCTTTTGAATCTTTTCTGATTCTGTTTTCCAATCTTTAACTGGTACGGTTACCCCTACCTTATGAACTGCCCTACCTTATGTTTTGCAAGGATGTCCTCATACTGTTCTGATCTCAGAATTGTGTCTTTCTTTTTTAAATCTTTTTCTATTAACCCAAAAACCCTATCGGGTGGGTGGAAAGAGTGCCCTACCATTGTAAATGTTATTTCAACAGATTTGATTTCTTTTGGAGCATCCGAGAAAAGCCATTTGGCAAACATAGCAATAAGAATGGTGTTCTTATTCTGTCCACCGCAACCATCCGCAAAACACTTAACTTTAGTTTTTCCAACAAAATCTTGTTTTAGCAGATGATTGTACAGACATGAAGAAATCACACTCGAGTTCTTTGGGAAATCACTCTCACAACATGTGTAGGAATGGACATTTTCTTTTGTCTGTTTGGCCTTTGAGTTACCATTAATGACTGTAAAATTGTAAAAAGAATACTGCCTGCTGAAATATGCCAGCTGGTCTGGAACTCGGGGTAGAAGTAAGTTTTTTTTGACAGTCGAATGTTATGATTAAGGCTTCGTCATCATCAGACTTCAAAAGTGAGTAAAAAACATCAGCCTTTAATTTGTGAATTTTTTTCTGAGTTTCCAACTCTTGTTTCTTTATAACATCTTTTTCGTTTTTCAACTGTTCTTCCAGGTAAAGACAAGTAGAGCAGGCATCCGTTTTTGGAGACCCAAAGCCAAAATTAAAGTTCCTATTGATAACTTCTCGAAAGTAGGATTCTTTGACTGTCAGTTCTAAGTCAACAGACTCGTTGTACATTTCACATAATAATTTAATATTAAGATCTGGTGGAAGGTATTTCCTGTACGTTGCTCGATGTCTGTTATAATGTGACTCGATTTCTTTAATTTTTTGCATAGATTCCATGATTTTGGCCTTTTGTCCAGCAAATTTCTCCAGCTTCCCATTTCCCCTTCTAGTTTCAGTAGCAATGTTTCCACCGCTTTCATGGTGTCTCTTCATTACACGTAAAACCCTGTCTTTTTTCAAACTTAGAATCTTCAAAAAAGCATCCCGACAAATTCGGACTTGTGAACCATGTCGTTTCCTAAAGAAGTAAAAAAATGTAAGGCTCTTTTCCGATCGACTCTTATCAGTAGGTCTTTGTCTATTTGTTGGCACCGATTTGGTATGCTTAAGAATGAAATTGTCTTGTTGAATTTTGCCTTTAGAAGCGTAAAATACAGAATGAAACTTCGAAATGTCCATCAGGGAAAGGTCGTCACATTTGTAAGCATTTTCTTTTTTATGGTTGCAGCACGGCACGCCTGGAGGTTCAGTTGGTGAGTATCTGGGAAAAAAGGTATGTATGAGGCTTTAGACTTTAGAAAAAACCTAAGACTCCTTTGAAGCATCGCAATTTAAATAAAACACTATTGACAAATTATTAAGTGTAGTGTTATTTAGGTTATAACAATTCTGTAATAAAGTATTTATTTCTTTAAAATTTCATATAGTCAAATTTACAATGATTGCACAGCTTATTCAATTGAAAGAAGTTTATATATATATATATATATATATATATATATATATATATATATATATATATATATATATATATATATATACGAGTATCAGTAATAATTTAAATATATGTAAGGCATGTTCACATGAAATATGGGATTATTTTCAAAGATAAATTATAGAATATTATTTAAAAAAGAAGAACATAGTCATTTATATTTCTTCTAACATGTTTATGAAGACTAAAATTTCATTAAGTGTTTTGGTAAAATAGATCCTTGGTAGGTGATTTGAGTGAAACTGTACTTTTGTAAACAAATTATTATTTTATACAAATAAACATAGACATGTTTTAAGCATAGTAAACCTTATTTTATATTAATTATGTTTTAAGCGAACCTGATTTTATAATAATTAGAACTCAATTTTTACAAACATTGCATTTCATTTTGAAAATTAATTCTCGTAGTTGCAATTTTTAGTCATATTTATTTAAATAATAAACTAAAAATAAAGATTAACAGTTAATATCTCTTATGAACTTAAATGTTATTGATTTAAGAACGATACATGGCAACACTCTCACACCACTTATGTCTATTAAATGAAGGGTCACCTTCCACCCATTTCGGCTACTTTTTCAACCACGGATTTCACACACATATAGAACAATAATTCATTGGTTCTAAATATAGTGAATTAACTCAATTTACAACACCGTAAAATGGTTTTATGAATATTTATGTCAGGTCATAGATAAGTTTTTATACTATTTCTTTGTAACTTATCACATTTTGTTACGTTACATCTTCGATTGATTTACACATAACTTTTTCTCGGTTAGGCTACAATTAAGGATCATGACCAGCCTAACCTAAATGGAAGGATGTCAAAGTTCAACATTAAAGCAGAATCAGCAGACTTACACCATGTTAAGGGTAGGCCTAGCAATAACAAGAGGTATGTTCAAATTAATAAATATAATCCAAGTTGTAAAATTAAATGTGAACATTGTGGAAGATTAAATCATACTAGTGAAAAGTGCTACTTTAAAAATAAGACATGCCACAACTGTGGAAAAAAGGGACATTTGGCTCCTATTTGTAATAAAAAATTTCAAAGCAATAATTATAAGCCTAAATCAAAAAATAAATACTTAGGCCTAGGTGATATGACTGAAATTTGTGACATTAATGACTGTTCGGATAGGTTAGGTGATAAGTATCCTAGGGATGAACAGGCTATTGTAAATTTAAGTGATACCTTCTTTAATATGGTTACAAAGGATGATGGAAATGACAATAAGTCTTTAAAGATGTTTAAAAAAGTTCAGTCTATAAAATTAAAGTTAATTTTAAATGATGTACCTCTCCAGGTTGAAATTGATACAGGTTCATTGTATAATGTTATGTCAAAGGCTTGTTTTGAGAAATATTTTTCTCAAGAATTATTAATTGAAAATGATGTTAAATTAATTGATTATGTTGGTCATGTCATTGAACCAATAGGCAAAATATCTTTATCCAGTAGGCTCAAACTTAAAGATCCTGAAAACAAATTATTTTTTTATGTGATATTGAAAGGAGGTCCGCCCTTACTGGGTAGAGAGGGTCTCAAAGAGTTAAGGTTGTTAAATGAAAAAGGTTTACATATAGATTTTCAAGATAAAAATATTATGCCTATTGGTCAGCAAAGTTGTAATAGTTTAAGTAGGTTACCAACCAAATCTATAAATATGCCAAATGAAGTAGAGAACATTTTAAATAAATACCCAGATGTTTTTAGTGAAAGTCTAGGAACTTTCAATAAATATAAAGTAGAACTAAGGGTTAAAGAAAATTCATGTCCTAAATTTTTCAAAGCTCGTACTTTACCCTTAGCTTTGAAAGAACCTGTTGAAAGGGAACTAAATAGACTAATTAGCTTAGGTATATTAAAGAAATTAGATTACAGTGAATGGGCTACACCCATAGTGCCTGTCCTAAAATCTGACGGATCAGTCCGCATTTGTGGAGATTTTAGATTAACTTTAAATCCAGTACTAGAAGGTACCGAGTACCCATTACCAAGAATAGACCATATTTATTCTAAATTCAGTAATGCTAAACTATTTTCTAAAATAGATCTAAAGGATGCATATCAACAATTATTACTCTCTGAAAAGTCAAGACACTTGACTACCATAAATACCCACATAGGATTGTTATCTTATTCTAGGTTATGTTTTGGCATTAAAAGTGCTCCTGCTGAATTTCAGCGGGTAATCGATAATTTACTGTGTAATATTGAGGGAGTAGGTGCATTATTAGACGATATATATATAACAGGTCGTAATCAGAAAGAACATAACATTAGGCTCAATTTAGTTTTAAAAATTCTGCTAATTTTTTTTTAGAAAAATGTTCATTTGCTCAAAAATCAATCGAATACTTAGGACATAAGATTGATAAAGATGGTCTACATACCACAGATAAACATGTAAAAGCTATTCTATCAGCTCCCAAACCTGATAATGTGACAATGCTTAAATCTTATCTGGGTATGGTGACATTTTACTTAAAGTTTATACCTAAAGCAGCTAAAATACTGCAACTATTGTATGAATTGTTAAAAAAGGATGTCAAATGGGTGTGGTCGGATCAGTGTAACAAAGCTATTGAACAAATTAACACCATTTTAACCTCAAAACCAGTTCTGGCTCATTTTGATCCAAAATTACCGGTGAAACTTACGGTGGATGCCAGTGCAAAAGCAATTGGTGCCATTTTGTCTCATGTTTATGAAGATAAATCCGAAAAAAGATAGCATTTGCATCTAGGAAACTCTCAATAGCGGAATCAAAATATTCCCAAATAGAACTAGAAGCATTAGGCATTATATATGGCATAAAAAAAATTTAATGACTTTTTATTTTGTAAAAAATTTACTCTTGTATCAGACCACAAACCTTTGTCATACATTTTTGGAGATAAGAAAGGTATACCAATTTTTGCTGCTAATCGTTTGCAACGATGGGCATATTTACTATCTAATTATGATTTTAAAATAGAATTTGTCAAATCAGAGAAAAATGTTGCAGATTTTCTTTCTAGGGTTGAAATTCCGCAAGATATTGATCAAAAGTGTAACTATGATGATAGTTTAGGTTATTTACATTATGTACATGAATATTGTCCATTTGTCGTAGATTGGAAAAAGATAAGGAAAGAAACCCGTGTTGATCCTGTATTATCTAAAGTAGTGGATATGGTAATTAGTGGTTTTAAGACACCTGAAGATCCTAAATTTAAACCTTATTGTAAAATATCACATGAATTAACTGTTGATCATGGATGTCTAATGTGGGGTTACAGAGTCATAATACCTCAAAAATACAGACAATCCCTATTAGATGAATTACATGTAAATCATTTAGGAATAAATAAAATGAAAAGTCTGGCCCGATCATATTTCTGGTGGCCTAAGCTAGATGCAAATATTGAACTTATGTCTAAAATGTGTAATGTATGTTATAAATATAGAAGTTTACCCACAAAGTCAATATTGAAACCATGGCCATGGCCAAAAAGAGCATGGACACGTTTACATATTGATTTTTTGGGACCATTAAACAATAACAAATATTGTTTTGTTATCATGGATTCTAATTCTAAGTGGATAGAAAATTTTATTGTTAATTCTACCACAACTGATGTGGTAATAGAGAAATTGTCAGAAACGTTTGCACGATTTGGTTTGCCAAGATTTGTAACTTCTGATGGAGCCACTTGCTTTATGAGTAGCTTATTCCAAAAATATTTACAAAGTATGGGAATACAACATTTAGTTGGTGCTCCATTTCACCCTCAAACTAACGGGGAAGCAGAAAGTGCAGTAAAAATTATTAAAACGTTCATTAAGAAAAATCAAACCAAACCAAGGGGTGCATCACTTGCTGTACAAATAAATAAATTCCTTTTACAATATCGTAATTCAATACATTCAACTACTGGAATTTCTCCAGCTCAAGCTCTATTCAATCGAGGTTTAAGAAATATATTTGATTTACTAAAACCAATGACAGAAGAAATAGTTGAAAATAACCAATCTAAACAAATTAGAAATTACAAAGGTAAACGTAAGTTGGAGTTGGAAGTAGGACATAATGTTCTCGTAAGAGATTACCGAGCTCGCCATCATAAATGGCAGCCATGTGTGATCACAGGTAAACTTGGTTCACAAACTTTTGAAGTCAAAACTCCAGAAGGCTTAACTTGGAGGCGACACCTTGATCAGATGTTGTGTGGTGAAAATGTTCAAGCTAGAACGTCTGAAAATTTTAGTAATCCTAGTTTTCCTAGTATTGACACTCAGACATCGGAAAACACTGATGTGGAAACAGATAACACAACACCCACCAGAGTGTCGGTTCCAAAATTAAGACCTAGAACATTAATAAAAAAACCAGACAGATATTCACCTACATAAATAAATGGATAAATTGTTTTTATAATTTCATTGTAATTTGTATAGAAGATGTTAATTTTATTTTATCAATTAGTTGTAATTTTCATGTAGGGGGAAGGAATGTTATAACTTCAGAAATATGGATTATGATTTTGGTAGCACTGATATCCGGTGCAGATTATTCGTGTAACATGGTGGGACCAGATTGTCCTTACATTATGTGATAGTTAAGTTCTTTATAGTTTATGTTTAAAATGTATAGTGTTAGACCTATACAAGAGGTATTGATATTATTATTATTATGTGGTTTACATTAAATAGTTACACCAGACTGTGTATCTTATTTATTGTAGTATGCAAAAACCCAACAAACATCATTTTACAGTTAGATGTGGCGGGTTTTGCTATGAAATAAAGTGTTCATTGAATTCGCCATGTTAAAAACTATTAGATAGGATGTATAACTCAATTTTTAATTTTTATGGATTTGGGGGGGGGGGTTTGATTCTAGGCGCCTCAATTGTACTGTGGGAAGTTGCATCTCTGACAGGCATGAGCCAGGTGAATTTTGAGAACTGGTCAACTGCGACCAGTATCATGTTATAGCCTTGTTTTGTCCTAGGAAGCTGTCCGACTTAGTCAATATGTAATTTTTCCATGGGACGATTGGGGACCGTTGAGGCAAGGTATCCTAATTTGGAGTTGTGAGCAGGTTTGCTTACAGCGCACACCGAACAAGCTCGCACTTTAGAAGTGACATCCTGTTTTAAAGTTGGCCAATAAAAATTCTCCTTTACCTTAAACAAAGTTTTAAGTATTCCAAGATGACCACCCACAACGGAGTCGTGATGATAATTAATCACCAGGTCGACTAAGGACTGAGGTAAATAAATTCTGGTGGGCTTTTCCAAATGATTTTTCAGGCAAAGTACACCTTTACTTAAACAGTACTTCTCCGAAGAGATGTTCTGTTCAAGGTCGGCAATGATATTTTTCAAAATAGGGTCGGCCTTCTGATGAGTCTGGATGTCATGAAAAGCTAGAGGAAAATTTGTGAGGAGACTGGTACACGAAAAGGTGGCATTTTCTTCGTTGAAATTTTCTGGTTCGAACATGCGCGAGAGGGAGTCTGCTATGATGTTCTGAGTTCCTCTTATGTGCGCTACCTTAAATTTCAATGAAGTCAACTTGGCAATCCATCGGCCTAATTTACCAAGTTGACGAGGACGTGCTAAAAGCCAAGAAAGGGCTTGGTTGTCGGTTTCTAATAGGAATTCCCGATGTTCTAGATATTGCCTAAATTTCTCCACTCCAAAAACTACTGCTAGGCATTCGGCTTCATATGCAGATGAGGCTTTTCTTTCTGCAGGTGTTAAAGTACGTGAAGCGTACGCTATGGGCTGTCGTGAGCCGTCAATTTCTTGGAGTAGAACTGCTCCAAGGGCCACCGAGCTCGCATCCGTTTGCAGGATGAATGGTTTGGCGAAATCGGCCATCCGGAGAACCGGAGGCTGTGTTATTGCCTCTCGAAGATGTTTAAAAGCTTTCTCTTGTTCAGCTTGCCAAGAGAATTTTTGGCCCTTCTTTCGAAGCAGATTTAGAGGCGCAGCGTGCTCCGCGAAATTAGGAATGAATTTAGCAAAGAAGTTGACCATTCCAATAAATCTGGAAACGGCCTTAGGGTTCTTGGGTTGTGGAAAATTTCTAATTGCCTTAGTTCTAGATGGGTCGATTTGCACGCCACGAGAAGAAACTAGGTGTCCTAAAAAGCCTATCTCATTCACAGCGAAACGGACCTTATCTGGGTTAACAGTCAAGCCAGCCCGCCGCAAACGAGTAAGGACTTCCCGAAGATGTTTTTGATGCTCTTCCCAAGTTTTGGAGTAGATGACTAGGTCATCCAGATAATTAAAAATGAATTTAAATTTGATATCACGGAAGACCTGATCCAGAAGTCTGGTAAGCACTTGGGCACCAGTACAGAGTCCGAAAGGGACTCGGGTGAATTGGTAGAGCATCCAAGGAGTACAAAAGCTGGTAATTTTTGGTTGGACTTTTGCGACAAAGGGATTTGATGATAAGCTGAATTTAGGTCGAATACTGTGAAATATTTGGCACCGACAAACCAGTTAAAACCGCTTCGACGACGATGTTTTGATTGAGCCTCCGATAATCAATCACCATCCTTGTTTTCTTTTCGGGATGTTGAACCAGAAAAACAGGGGATGCATATGCCGAACGGCTAGGTTCTACTACTCCTGAATCTAACAATTCGTTAATGTGTTCACGGAGGTATTCCATTTTTGGGGGTGCCAATTGGTATGGAGAACACTTGACCGGAGTGTTATCCTTCAGTTGAATATCGTATTCAACTAGATGTGTTAGTCCTAACCTTTTAGTGAGTATCTGAGGAAAATCATTAATTATTTTGAAAACGGCGTTTTTATCATTCTTTTGAAGATGACCTAAAGGATCAGGAGCAGTAGATTCAGATGTTGTAGACACTATGGGTTTATAAGCAGAATTACTGAAATTACACAGAGGAAAAACAATAGACCTTGAAAATTTAAAATAAAAGTTTTTTGCTGAAAGATCAAGTACCAGTCCCGTTTTAGAGATGAAATCTGACCCGAGGATCAGAGGACACGACAACTTATGCGCCACCAGAAAATCTACATTCCAACTACAATGTTCCATTTTAAGATGAAGGAGACACGAGTAGGAAATGGGCAACCTTTTTCCAGAAGCCGTGACACAATCAGCCTTCACCCTGGTTATGGATTTAAATGCTTTGGTGCTCTTTAATTTCTTAAAAAGGGCTTTAGATATGACGCATCTTACTGAACCGGAGTCCAGCAGAGCCTTAACTTTAATTTGCCCAAAAGCTACTTCCACCAAAGGCAAAAACTGATCGTTCAGACCCCTAGATTTAAGAGAAATATTATTTTTTTTTTGAAGTTTGCAGTTGGAAAGCTTGGAGCTGGAATAGGTCTGCCTGCGCCTATTCCATAGAGAGAAGAATTTACAACCCCAGATATAATGACCGGGCATGCCACAATGATAACAAATGGGAGTTAAGTAATTTTGAATTTTATTGCCGAAATTGTTTCTACTTTGATGGGAAATTGAATTTAAATTTTGAAAGGATTGTCTATTAGTGAAATGTGGGTTGAAGTTATATTTAAATCCGATGTGGTTGGTTTTAAAATTGGAGGCTGGCCTGCGCCTGTTTTTTGGAGGGTATTGCCTTGTTGGAGGCCAGTTTCGACATTCTGGGCTTCTATGCCCCGGCTGACCGCAACTGTAACAGACCACTGGTCTTGTAGGTCTAAAATCAGGCCTTCTAACTTCGGGTCTCGTTAATGGAGCCCTTTGCCTGTCAGTGTACATGACATTGTTAACGTGAGCGCAGAGTCGATCTAAATCTGCAAAATTTTTTGGTTTGGCAACAAAAACTAAGCAGCTGCGGACTTCCGGAGACAGTCCCTCCAGAATGACGTCCGTGACCTCCAATTCGGACTTATCTAAGTTAAGGGTTTCTGCAGCCTCTTTAATCTGATTTACAAAAATGTGCACCGCCTCGTTAGTCTTCTCAGGCCTATAGAATAACTCCTGCACTAGAGAAGCCAACCTTTTTGAAGGTATAAAGAGACTTAAGGCCTCTTTGTGAAATGTTTTAAACGTCTGATGTCTAATCAGACATGAATTTAAAGGCCCCTGTGCATAGGGCATCAGAACATTATTGATATTTACAGCTACGTCAGGGTAAGTTTTCACTATTTTTAAAGCAATTTTAAAAAAATTTAGCAATTTATCAAGGTCGAACCCATCTGTCTGAGGAATGGTCTTGATAATCTGTTCGGCAGGATGGCTTAGTTTTCCGTACAAGGAGACGTATGAACAGCCTTTAGAACTGCTGGGAGTCGGTTGCTGAGGATCGGCCTGCGGCGTGTCCGCAAGGAGATTTGGCCCATTAGAGCGAGATGGCTCTGCAGAGCTAGCTTTAGTGTTTCCCCCAGAGGGCGTTAGCGGGATGCTTACATTTAATTTTAAAGGAGCAATGGTTTGCTCAAAAGCTTAAAATTTTTCCTTGAGCGTGGCGAAATTGTTCTGTAGCTCGGCCAGATCCCGTGGCACGTTGTTATCTGCAACTTTTAGTTGCTCAGTATGCACCTGAGTTAGGAACTCTAGACGTCTTCCGAATACGTTCATGCGCGCACGAACTCGAATCATTTTGATTCCTCTTTCGGAATCTAGGTTCCCCAGGTCGTCTTGCAAGACAAACAAGGAGTTCCGGGCTAATGATATCTGTTGCAAGAGGATCTCTTCGGTAAAGTTTCCCATTTCGGGCTCAACGCTATTCTGTAGAAGGGACCTAAGAGAGGTTCGCATTTTAGCTACAGTGTCTTTCTCACCACCTCTAGCTACGACCTCAAAAGCAAGCTCAGTGTTCTTTAATGAGTCTACTAATCTCAGCAAATCTACTGCCATTTTAACTATTGCTGATAAAAATTTACAAGGTGATTTACGTAATAAAAAAAAATTTTCTCTTAAGATGATACAAAAATGAAGTGAAAGAACCAGAAGATAAATCGAGAATTATATGTTGTGTAATTGTTGTGTATATGTGTGTGTGTAAGTATGAATTAATACAGACAAGCGAAAGAAAACTCGAGAAAATTTTTTGAAGGAAATTTTGAATATTTTTTTTTGTTTTTAACTATTTTTGGGTTTTATTATTTATTTAAATTTTTTTTTGGAATTCCCGAATGAGCCCGCTGTCTGGATCAAATTCAGTGAATGACTAGAGTGTGCAATGTATGTAAATATATAAAAAAAAATTATTTAAGCAGAGAAAATAATTAAAAAAAAAATTTTTTATCAAAATTGGTTTAGAAGTTTTTGTGTAAAGTGTTTATATGAAAAATAAATAAAAAAAAGAGACTAATAGGTTTATATAGATTTAAATATTAAAAAAAAAAAATTTCATCAGCAATAGTTGTACAGTATTCGAAAAAGCTGCAAAACATAAAAATTGAGCCTTGTTTAACAAAAGAAATTTTTAAGAATTTAAATTTATATGGTTCCAATACAAAATTTTGAAAATTAACTACGGTTCCAGAATTTAAAATTAACCACTCTATAATTTAGAGAAAACCACGCTCTGCTACCAGAAACATGTTACCAGGGGACTTAAATTAAACAAAAAGCGGAACCAAATGGTAACAATGTTTGAAAAGTAAAAAAAAGACAAAGACAAATTCAGTAATTAACAAGGCTCAAATTTATTTAACAAGAAAGAAATTTCGATGGTTCAGATTTTATCATTTACAAATCAAAAAAGACATCCTGAGACAGATCATCATAAACACAGCTTATGATTAACAAGATTATAATTAATCAAAAGTTATACGCCCTTAATGTAACATATAATAATAATTAAAAAAAAATTGATGAATAGACTCTGAAAATTTATCCCCCCTTTTTAGTTTATATATATATAGTTACAAAATTTAACAATAAAAAAAGACAATGAGCACAGCTTAATAATTAACAGGATTATAATTAATCAAAAAAAAAAAAGATTATACGCCCTTAATGTAAAATTAGAATATATAAGAAAAAAATGAAAAGATTCTGATATTTCCCCCATCTTTTGTTTATTAAATAATAGTTTTTTTTTTTAAACAGTTACAAAATTTAACAATGAAAAGATTCTGTAAATGAAGTTGATATTTTACATTTCAAAAAAAAATTATATTAACTTTAACAAGTTCATTATTAGGTTAAATATTACACATCAGGATTTGTTTGTTGAAATTCTTAAATACTAGATTGGCCAATATACATATATATATTAAATAAAAGAATTTATTATGATATGAGAAGTTTATAAAAGAAAAGAAAATTTTGAATACTGAAATTTATAAATTGACGTCAATTATTTTTATTAATTTAGAAAATAACCTCTTGGAGGTTGTTAGGACCGAAAAGTTTGCATGCAAGCACCACCCAATGATTATTTTTTTATATAATTTATAAATAGCTATACAAAACTACATTTAAATGACAGCTTTAAGAAACACATTTCACTGAAGCAAATTAGGTACATGTACAATATAAATTTAAACAAAGTTCTGTAGAGTCAGTTTTAAGGAAAACATCACTTTTGTGCACTTGAAAATTTGTTGATCTATTATACGAAACGTGTTTTGCAAACAGGCAGAAACATGTTATGCGCTTTTGCTGGTGTATGCAATATGAAACAAGTTTTGGTAGGTTTCTCCAACCAGCATATTAGCTAAAGCAAAAAACACGTTTTTTAGCGTCTGTGCAAAATCAGACATGTTGTAGCATTAATGTTCTTTATTAAAAATATCTGGTTATTTGTCAAAATTAGAGAATATTGATTGTATCACAGAAATTCATTAAGATTATAATTAAAAGCTTCTTAGATGATTATAAAGCTAATTATATATACTTAGTTTTGTTTAAAACAAAGCTTGTATGAAACTTGCAAAAATCTGCAAAAATCTAGAAGAGATTTCTTTAATAGTTTTATATTTGACATGTTCAATAAGATATTCTGATTGTTTAATGTTCAACATTAGTTTGCACTAATTTCACATAATTGCTCAAAACTTAAAATGTGACTGCTCAAGGTTTTGTAAAGTATGTTTTAAGAAATGAAAATTTTTATAATTATTTAGTTTCAAAAAAAACATTGAATAATAAATAAAACATGAAATACATATTTTAATGAATAAATGATAATTAACAAATTATTTTAAAACATTAATAAAAAAATTATGATATGATAAAATCTGTAAATTTGAATACCTGTAAAATCCTGTCGCAGTTTACGTGAACTTGTGCCGTGAAAATAAAAATTTACTCAACATTTTTGAACACTAAAGAACACTTCACAAAATTGTAGACTAACATATTACGTTTTCTCAAAGAACTGAAACATGAATTTTTGATGTGACCAGGAAAAATAAAACTAGCGGAGCTATGAAGGTTTCTTGTACATGTTGAGAAATACAGGTAGACTGACAACGGGTTGTAGATCAGCTAGCCTAACCAGTAGTTGAACTTTGTACATCCATGCATCAGGCGATGCTTAACTTTTAGAGAAAGTCGCTAAGCGCCAGCACCTGTCAAGGGACGGAAGTCGCTGCTATAGGAAACGAGTGGATAAATGGTCTGCAGATTTATTTTATGAGATTTGAATGCTACATTAGTTGGGTTGAAATGACTAACATTATTTTGGATGACATAAAGATTAGTATGGTATACCATTGATTTTATTATTTCAGAAGTAATGTACTTTTCAAAAAAGGAAACAGGACTTGATAGCTCTTCATGTAGACAACTAGGTTCTCCTCTTTTGTATGTACTGAGAGGTGGAGTTTCAAAATCTGTTACCTCTCTCCATTTGATATTCAACTTGTCAGTTAAATGCTCATTTTCAAAATATTTTCTTTGGAAATTAGGTAAAGTGTCACATGTATGTACTAACTTTTTCCCTTTTTGTGCTGGGCAGTTTTGTTTTACATTCGGTCCCCTTGTTGAAGTATTAACTAAGAAAGAATCAGAACTACTAGCCTTAGGTCCAGGGCCATTAGATACACTACTTACTAATACTTGCGTAGTTGTAGTGTCATTCTCAGATTCGTCGATCAGTGTTTGGTCAAGAATCTCCACTAAATCTGACTCTTCGCAGTAAGTCACTGGTACCAGATCATCAAACAGGATCATAAAACAGGAAAAATAGGAACATAAATCGATGTCACAGGCCATTTTGATATGTGTGTATCCATGGCAATATTTTAATAATAATAGTTCCCTAGCAACTCAAAAGAGTGTAGCACCATCCAAATATCAAGTTTACATATCCTAGAAATAGGACATGGTGACTTTTGCTACCTAAAGTCAACTGGGTAACTGCTAGAAAATCAATTAAGCAATGTCCTAGATATAGGACACCGTGACCGAAAGGGTTTTAAGGCGATTATGATTTTTTTGCCTTTGAAGAATAAACAAATGTTATAAAATATAAATCTTATGCCATTAGTTTAATCATATATATGTATACAATAAATTATAATTATATAGTGCGAAAAAACAGTCTCGCCGAGATTTGAACCTGTGACCTAGATATACTTTCAATGTTTATATAATTACTCAGTTAAATACAAGCATTAACCAACCAAATGGATATAGATAATATATGCAACAACGAATTCAATTATAATTCTCTCACAAGAGAAACAAACTTGTGATTTATTAGTGAAAGAAAACAAAATCTTACTAACCACGTAGGTAAATTCAACTATTATTTCAATCTATTCTACAAAAGGACACATTTTGATATTTAAAAAAAATTTAAAAAATGCTTCTCCCACTCACCTATCTCACTGTGTAAATACAAGTTTCATTTTAATCCCTACTTTTTTTTAGAAACCATTTCCAAGTAAAGCAAATTTTTTCCTAACTGTCACTTTCCAACTTTAAGTGGCTGAGTAAAATTCTTCCAATTATTATAAATAATAACAGAGACTTAGAGTTAGATCTTTATAAATTGTATGGTAAAACCGTGTATTTATCAACTTAACTGTGAAGGCAACGGAATGGCTCAGTTGGTAGAGGCGAACACATATTTCTCTCCAGTTGGAACTATTGAGCCGTCACATCTTGCACGGGTTTAATCCCAGTTGATGTCTTTGCGTGTTTCCGCGTTACCCTACTCCATCGTCATGTATACCGCAATTGGCATAACGTCAGAAAGAAGTTAGGGGCGAGGGGAAGAAGAGAAACATTTATTTCGGGTAAAATGAATTTTAGTGCACACCTACAATACCAGTAGTGAAAAATAATTAAAGTTGGTACAGGTTTTAGGTGAACTCGGGAAGAGATTCTTCCATATTTATATTTCCTCGCTGTTTTGTTTCGGAAAATATGCAGCCTCGAAACATAACTCAAGTCAAAATTGTATTACCTAACTACTCGTATGTCGTACATTCTTAGTATGATGGACAAACAAAAAACTAAATAATGAATAATGTAATACTGTTGGAATTTCAATCTTGAATTGCATTTTAAAATTTATGCTGTACATTCTTAGTATGATGACAAACAAGAAACTAAATAATGAATAATGTAATACTGCTGGAATTTCAAACTTGAATTGCCTTTTAAAATTATAAATTATAAATTGTATTATCTTACTCGTGTTGTACATTCTTAGTATGATGACAAAGAAACTGAATACTGAATAATGTGATACTATTGGAATTTCAAACTTGAATTGCGTTTTAAAATTATAAATTAAAAATTGTACTGAAGCACAATATATCATGTAATATTATGTTTACGGTTTGGGCGACGTAAGAATCTACATAAATTAGATAAATTCCACTGTACGCAGCAAAATTTAATATAATGTGGAGTATTTTAGAAATGTTTACTTTCTAAGACCACATTTTCTATTGTATTGTAAGATAAGTAATGTTTGAAATAAAAATTCAAAATTTAGTTTTTTTACTATGGTAACATCTGATGTACATTTGTAAAAAATTCGAGCTTACTTCGATTTTCATCCAAATCGGCAGTGAAGAAAAATCGGACATATCTGTAAAAATTGACGGTTTAGTGTGGAGATATAAATGTCTGTGTGAACTATGTTGTTTATACGACAGACTTCGTAATTGGGTTACTATCATTTTTTAATTTAGCTGTAGAAGCTACGGAATAAATAGCAGGAGTAATTTCTATTGTTCTAATTTGTAACCACAATACTTTTAAAAATACTTTCCACTGATAATATGAAACTTGGTGTCCTACAAACAAAACTGGACGTAAGGTTTTTTCCGATAATTGCCAATTTGTATAGTTTGATAACACTTCAAATTTAAATTAGGTCATACGGAGAGCGTAACGTACTACTGTACCTACCAACTTTATTGGGCACAGTAAAGTAGGTCGTCATTGGTGAATTTACATCTGAAAGTGGAAAGTAGTATTTACTATAAATTTTGTCAAGTATTTTCTTTTTCAACTAACTTATTTCAATATTCGTAGGCAATCAATTACACACCTAAGACACTTTGTTTTAAGAAAGGGTAGAGTTAGTAAAAGTGAGTGTCATTAGGATTTCTGTGCATGTAGCAACTGAGGATGAATCGTTGTCTTGTACTTGTATTGCACTAATAAAGTGGTTGTTATGGAAACTTGTGTTTTAATTCATTTGGTGAAAAGATTGTACAGTAGTTGAGAATTGCATTTTATAGAAAACTTTAACACAACATTTCATAAACGAAATTACACGTTTAACATTGTGCAACAATTGGAAGTTGCATAAAGTTTTTAATATCTGTAGGAATCCAAGATTTGCCCCAAATACTTTCTTGTGTATAAACACAAAGGACGTGACGTCCTTACACTGCTGTCTGGAATGTAATATAAAAATATAATCAGTTTATATTAGGGTGATACCCCAGTCTTGCCGTGTTATTATTGTCAGTGAATAAACTCCAGCTTCTTTTCTCGGCTCACCTAATAAGTTTTTAAAAATTCTTTGACAATTTTTTCCCCACAAAACAGTTTCTAAAAAATATCGTACATATATTTTGTTTTCTGTCTAGTGATGATCGTAGATAAACAGACCCTCACACATCTTTGGTATTTATCTGCATAGTTTGTGTTGTGTTTAACAGATTGTTATGGGCATCTCTCCTTTATCCAGCTGACTGTGATTAAATTTTATCTTTGATAGATTCATATTAAAGAACTAATGTATTTAGGAAATAATATATATCTCGATGTATGAAAATTTACGGCTAAATGAAACACAATTCCATTATTTGAAAACAAGGTCTCAAAATAGGGACATCTTTTTCATCTGAGATGTAATAAATACATGGAAATAACTAGTAGTACAAACGTGTTTTATAAATATTGTTTACACAAATATAGTGACCAAAAATGTTTTGTGAAAAAATATATAGTTTTCCGTGTGTGTAGGAATTACTAAAACCAATCAGAACCTGTCCAGTCTATAAAAAATTATTTTACCAGGAAATATACCTCGGGCAAATATTTTAACTTATAGAGTATAGAGTGTTAAAACATTAAAAAATATTCACTCGCATGTAGATTTTATTGTTTATATACTTTGGTGAAAAATCTCCACTTAATGCCTAAAAGTAAATTTAGTAAATTACTTTCAGTGGACGTTTCAGTGTCTAGTTCAACATTGTTGATGAGAGAATTGCTGCAGCTCATTTTCTACTCTGTGGAAGTTTTAATAAATATCATATGGTATAACTTTATTGGAAATCGTGGTGTAAAATAAATAGATACATTTAAGAAGCGTATGGTTTAATTGGAAGTAGCTGCGACACTTTGAATTTAAAATTTGTGCAAAGTCAAGAGATTGAGAGATATCCTCAACATGATATTTTCTTCTGATAATTTTGTACCAGTGAATAAATGACTGTTGCGTGGAAGTGCTACTAACATCATGTTTATTATGACACTCCCCATGTGACAAGGCGTCTCCCCGAGGGACCATTCTGTCTGAAACCACTAGTCACGTGAGCAATAGGAAGTGCAGAACCCACGCAATTCCCTATTTCATCATTGTTTTATTTATATAACACCACAGGTTAGTAATCAAGGCATTCAACTAAGATGTGAATTATTAGTAATATCACAAAAGATATTTTGTGAAGTGATTGGGCAGTACATTTTACTATCGGTGATTATGTTATGCTAATATTAATGACTTCCGCTTTGGTTTTTCGTAGAAATTTTGCAAACATCCTATCTAATTAACTTATTGTTTATTTTATCAATAGTACAAAGATTAATAAATAAAATGCTTACTTTACATTATATATTTAAAATATAGATCTATCAATTACAATGAAATATTAAGTATATTATTAAGTAAAAATAAAATGTAAATATTAAATTTAGTAATAGTAATCGGATTATAAAAATAATCTAAAATCAAATGAATAATAATAAAAATAATACAAAAAGTAATCATTACAATATTAAAAATCCCAACACTACGCTACCTAAAATCATTATTATTTTATTAGGATCGCAACACTGGAGACAGCAAAGAAGTCACCCTTAGATGAAAAGACAGCACACAAGCTCAATAAACGGGAAACGTGTCCACAGTTGGTGTCATGAGATTGTGGTGAGTTTAGTTTGGGTCCTTAATATCCGTAAGATGCAGGACGATACTAGTATTAATATTTGCTTCACTTTACATTATAACCCTCCAATTCCCATTCATTCAAAAATTGAATTATTTAATAACTACTATCATTTATGTTGTATTTATACCTATTATAACTCATGTTATTTTTGGCAAATTTTTTGTAGAAGGCATTGTGGTATTTTTTGGGGTGTCACCTGTAGGTGTCACCGGGCAATAGGAGTAGGTAACATTGTGTAGTGATAGATGTAATTACTTTCTTATTTTGATTGTATATAATATTTATTGTATAATATCAGAGCTGATCATAAAAACAATTTTAATGATAAATAATTATTATAAAGTTAATGATAACAAAAATTACTAACATACAGATAATTACATTATAATATACTACCATTCTTATGATATAGGAGAAAACCTATTTACGATGTAAGTAATTTAAATTTTTAGATTGAATATAATGTTTAGGTTTATTTTATAATAACAGAACTATGAAAAAAAAAATTTTAGTCATATACAACAAACAATAACATACAGATGATAATACAGTATTATGATATACGAGTACAACAATTCTTATAACATAGGTAGACACTTATTATGATACAAATAATTTATTTTTAGTTTATTTTCTAGTGTGGTAATCGTACCAACATTGAATGTGAAGTCCAACATTGCACTTATTGCACATAATTCTTGTGCGCTTGTGGCACTTAGCACACCTACGTTGAGAACAAATTTTTCTGACATGTTCGTCAACTTCAGCACTAAGCCGCACAGCCGGAGAGACTCTTTCTTGAAGGGGCGCTCCACAAGTCACACTTTTCTTTGGTGGATTTCCATACATTCCACAATAAGCCTGTACAATCGCCCGTCTAAACTGACAATACGTATACAACTCTCCACTAGCTGCTTTAAAAAGAAGCCATGCGTTTTGACAAGCTGAATCAAGTCCAAACGCAAAGAGAGCAAACCACCATTTTTTCCCTCTAAGACCTACTCTAAGGGAATCGACGTTTTGATCGAAACGATCCACACCACACATGTTATATTTGCGTACTACGGATGGACATTGGAATTGAATTTTTGTTCGCTCGCCTTGCACAGACCCAACCCTGTCGACTTTTGTAAGAGGTAAAATACTGTGACGTTAGACGCAAGAGTGACAATACTGTTGTCATGCCAACTAACAATTACAACGTCCTTAGTAGTTTGTATACAAATTGGTATGGCCCCAACTCCTTTGGAAGTCGTGATTCCATTTCCAAAACTACGGCTGCGCCTAGACCATGAATATCTTGGCGTGGCAATGTTCTTGACTTGGCACCCTGGTATGGTTCGAATGAAACAAGATAATCATTTCGTGTCACAATTGACCACAATTTATAACCAAATCTTATCGGCTTTCCATGAATGTGTTGCTTGGTGCCATGCCGACCATAGTAAGGCACCATAGTTTAGTCTACTAATAAGTGACTCGAAAAACATTTTTGAAAATTATTTTTATAGTTTTCATTCAAAATATCAAAATAGTTTCTTACTTTTCCAAATTTATCATTGTGTGGAAAAGTCAAATTATTACATACATGTAAATATTGCTGGATCTCATAAAACCTATTTCGTCTCATACTTTGAGACACTAGCTCATTGTGTGTATCTGATTTTATCTCCCACAACATACGCATGTATTTAGGAGTAATATAACCCGTAAGTAAAAGAATTGATATATATTCTTTTACTTCCTCCAGAGTAACGTTTAGATTATGGTTTCTCTGTATGGCATACTCATTAGACATATCACAAATAAGCTGTATTACGTCATTTGTGAACATGAACCCAAAACACTTAAGTGGTGTAACATTTGGCACATTGGTGTTATGGTAGATTGTTTCATCATTATCACCTTTGCCACTTTTGTTTTTAAAAGTCTCAATACTTGAAGACCAATTGTATTCGGGCTTTTGCTCCCTCCTTTTTTTAGCTTGAGGAGGAACTAAGGAATTAATTTTTTCTAACTTACCAATTGTCTCTGGAACATCTTCAATTGTATTTATCTCTACAGTTGACCGCAGCACTCTAGGAGGCAGGTGATCCATATCTGCTTCTTCTTCATCGCCACTGTCTTCCTCCGTTATTTCGCCATCATCAGGTGGAATGAGGACTATGTGATGAATATAGCATCCTCTCCCAGAAGCTCTATTATTTCATGAAGTTCATACCTGAACACAAAAACCCACATTGGTTAGAATAATAAATACAACTAGATCGGTACTTTTAGAGGTAGTAGGTTTACTTCCGCCATTTTTTAGAAAGATTATACATTTACATAAATTACAAACGTATGTATGCAATGTCACAATCCTTGATAATATGTTTAGAACAGCATCACACAAAACTCTTCATAAATTACACAAAATAATATGGTTAGAACAGCATCACACAAAACTCTTCATAAATAATACAAAATGCACTATAGTTCCCAGTGTCACCTGCAGGTGACACTGGATGTTTAATTAGCTACCCTATTTATATAAAAAACAATAAATACGTTAGTATAATACTACAAACTATAATTTGAACATCCTAAATGCGAACTAAAGTACTACACAAAATAAAATCTTACCTGTTAGTGGTGTTTGGACATGATGAAGGAGATGGTGTCTGTGGCATGTTACTTGAAGTGGATACCATCTTGAAAACGTAGTTCTAGCTTCTGCCACCAGGTAGAACCACTAATTAGGAAGTTGATTAGTGCTGCTAAGTGTACTATTATTAAGTTGTTTAAAGCATGTTAATTTAGTTGTGCAACTGTTTTAATTTCCTGAACCTGTAGGTGACACTGGGAATTAGGGAGTTAACAATATGTCTATGACTGATATTGAAGTAGGCTATTTACTTTTATGTTTATAAAGTGTCATCCATGGAAAAGAGTAATAAATTAAAATTTTAATTTGGAGTTTAATTAGGATCTTTCCTATCATGGTCCTTTCTTGATCAATTCTGGTTCTTTCCCGACCCGGATAGTATATGAGAGGTTTCATTCTTTATTTTATACTTTTTTTTTGCATAATTTTTTTAATGCGATGATGACCTGAGGTTTTTGCCCAGAAACAAATAACATTTTTAGTGTAAATAAGCCATTATACAAACCCTGAAAAAAGGAAAAATATAGGTTAAAAAAATTAAATTTAAACAAAATTAAACGGAGCCCGGCCCAGGCTGGTAATTTATAATTATCAAAAGCTATTTCTATAATCTTTTGGTGGTTTAGCCTATAGGACGATTTATGATAGCCAACGTGTTAATGTTGTGGTTTTTTTTTACATTTTATAAGTAAACCCTTTATTGTCAACAAAGGGTTAATGTAACCTTTTTTTACTGGCTATTCTTGTGCAGGAATTCACAAGACTATTTGGAATACAAGTAGCCTAAATAGATTTTAGTAAAACTCTAAGTTTATATTTCTGATGATACTAATATATAATTTATTATTCTTTATGTTTGCAGAATATAAGTCTGTTAAATATTGGGCTTCGTAACTATTACATTTGAAGAACTAGTTATTCAGAAGATGGTGTATGCAGACAAGTCAATATAATATATAAATAATTTCAAAAGATATTTTATAGAAGCCGTAAATACCTAACAATCACTATAGATTAATATATTATTTCTATAGGACCACATTACAGTTAGCCAGGACAGATATATATATATATATATATATATATATATATATATATATATATATATTTGTAACACTATACTTATCTGATTTTTTAAACAGAACGGTTAGTCAACAATTCTAATATTGCATCCTTTTAATATAATTTTTATCTTTCTTCTGTCCTAGTACAACTTCAATATTTCTCAGAGGCTCTTACAGTCAGTACGGCCATTACAATCCCCAGCTACGGTTTCTCAATAACCAGTTACTCTTGTACAAGAAAACACGTAAGGATGAAACAAAAATTTACTACAAGAATACCGTCAAAACTATATACATGATTTAAACTTGTCCAATTTTCCGCCAAACTGTACTGATGAAGATATTATAAAAAAATTATTACAGATAAAAAATACTTTTGGAATTTTAAAAATACTTAAATATTTTCAATAAAGTGGAAGTGCAACAGATTAAAATAAATTAATACAAAAATAATCTTTACTACAATAATCAAATATATGTAATTGTGTACGGTACTAGGGTGGTGATATTGTTGGCTTCATATATATATATATATATATATATATATATATATATATATATATATATATATATATGTATATATATATATATATATATATATATATATATAATATTGTCGTCATTTTATTTTATACAATGCGATTATTCGCGTAACAGCTGTCAATGAAATTTAAACCATTAGAATATGTATGGCGGTAAGACATAATAATATAGTATCATTAATAAATGTAATGTGTAGACTGGTATAGAAAAGCAACATAAGATGGAACAGAATCTCCAACATAGATTCAAAATAGCCTAAAATAAAACAGACATACTAAGGTATAAAGTATGCTTATGTGAATTAGAAGAAGAAAAAAGAAAAAAAGAAAAAAAAAACTAGTTGACAGTAAATTTGTCAGAATTATCGTTTCCTTTTCCATGATCAGAATATTCGGTTTCCACGATGGATTATTTGGCGGCATTATAATAATCCCATCATTTCTCCTCCACCCAATGCAAAGTGAAGCTTAAAGTTTAGAGACCTACTCAAATATTCATAGCTGATGTTTACTTAATCTTCATGTAATCTTAAGTGACATTACATCCAAATTTAATCTTTAATAACGGGTTACTAACATAATCCTAGCTACTACTATTAGATAAATGATAAGGTTACTCATCATATAAATAAATCATCATATAATTACAATTTTTGTATACTTTAAATAAATGAATTTGATACAGTGGTTGTTGGAAAATAAAATAAGTGATAAATGCAAAACTATTGTTCAAATGAAATTATTGTGAAATATTTTAAGGGAATTTCCACTAGACCACCAAAATAGGAAACGATAATTCTGACAAATTTACTGTCAACTAGTGTTTAATTATTTTTTTTTTTCAAATTCACATAGCGTACTTTATACCTTAGTAGGTCTGTTTTATTTTAGGCTAATTTGATTCTATGATGGAGATTCTGTTCCATCTTATGTTGCTTTTCTATACCAGTCTACACATTACATTTATTAATGATAGTATATGTCTTACCGCCATACATAATCTAACGGTTTTAATTTCATTTTCAGCTGTTTCGCGAATAAACGCATTGTATAAAATAAATTGACAACAATATAAAAAATATACATAGACAATAAATGAATGAAGCCAACAATATCACCACCCCTGCACCATATACAATTACATATATTTGAACAATGTAGTAAAGATTGTTGTATTGACTTATTTTAGTCGGTTGCATTTTACGCTTTATTGAAAATATTTAAGTGTTTTTAAAATTCCAAAAGTATTTTTTATCTGTAATCATTTTTTTTATATCATTTTTTTTACAATGCATTATGGTGTAAAATTGGACAAGTTTAAGTCGTGTATGCAGTTTTGACGGTATTCTTGTAGTAAATTTTTGTTTCATTCTTACGTGTTTTCTTGTACAAGAGTAACTGGTTATTGAAAAACCTTAGCTGGGGTCTCTTGGGATTGTAAAGGCCGTACTAGCTATAAGAAACTCTGAGAAATAAATAAGTTGTATCTAGACAGAAGAAAGATAAAAATTATATTAAAAGGATGCCATATTAGAACTGTAATGTGGTCCTATAGAAATAATATGTTAATGTATACAGTGATTGTTAGGTATTTAAGGCTTCCATAAAATATCTTTTGAAATTATTTATATATTATATTGACTTGTCTGCATACACCATCTTCTGAATAACTAGTTCTTCAAATGTAATAGTTACGAAGCCCAATATTTAACAGACTTATATTATGCAAACATAAATAATAATAAGTTATATATTAGTATCATCAGAAATATAAACTTAGAGTTTTACTAAAATCCATATAGTCTATTTGTATTCCAAATAGTCTTGTGAATTCCTGCACAAGAATAGCCAGTAAAAAGGTTACAATAACCCTTTGTTGACAATAAAGGGTTTACTTATAAAATGTAAAAAAACCACAAAATTGAGACGTTGGCTATCATAAATCGTTCTATATGCTAAACCACCAAAAGGTTATAGAAATAGCTTTTGATAATTACAAATTACCAGCCTGGGCCGGGCTCCGTTTAATTTTGATTAAATTAAAATTTTTTTAACCTTTTCATTTTTTCAGGGTCTGTATAATGGCGTATTTACAGTAAAATGTTATTTCATTCTTGTCGTTTAAAAGCAAAAACCTCACGGCCATCATCGCATTAAAAGAATTATGTATAAAAAAGTATAAAATAATGAATGAAATTGATACTGTCCGGGTCGGAAAAGAACCTGAATTGATCAAGAAAGAGATAGGAAAGATCCAAGTGATGGATCTAACCCAAAACGGCATGAACAAATATGTAGATCAAGCTAAGTCCAATCGGGGTTACCAAACCCGTACTCTGTTAAGAACTATGGTATAGTTATAGGAATAATAGCCCAAGTTCTTATTAACACTTTGAGTGCTAAGCCTCGAGAGGGGTACTATTATGTCTGACTACAATATGGCGGCATCAGGTAAGGGTTGCGTGTATAGCCGTGTGCGCCATAGGGTAGGTTAGTTCACTGTCCTGTTCAAGTCTATGACTCAACGCGTCTACTACCGCATATTTTTAAAATTTATTCTCATAATAAAATTCATTTTAATTAAATTTTTAATTTTCGGTAATCATTTTTACATGTTTTAGTGTGAAATTAACTTTTTCGGAATAGTAAAAATTTTTTGTACATAAAACACAAACACCTATAATTTATTCAAAATTATAACAATCAATTTTGAAATGATATTTATTGATTGTTATTTTATTCATGTATTTTTTATGAAGGGAGATACGGCGGTATGACAGAAATTACGACCTGTTTGTTATTCATTTGCTAACTACTTTTTAGCTACATAATTCAATCCTAAAATGATTACGCTAACAATGAGACAAACTTTCATTTTTTATGTCCTTTTACCTTAATATTATATAATACATTTTCATTTTTACCTAAATATGTTTTATTGGAACTTCATATCGGGAGAAAATAAAACAATGTTTTCGGTTATATTTAATTATTATATATTTAAAAACAAATAAATAAAATACGATACTAAATTCTAAAAATAAATTCTAAACATACAATTAAAATTACAAAAATGATAATTTTTTATATTTACAATTGAAAAAAAAACTGAATTACTAAACTAAATTTACAATGCAAACATTTTTTTATTTTTATTTTGCTTATCCTATCTTACACTAAACTACCTACTCTATTTTTAATATATAAAACTAAATTAAACATTTTTTTTATATACATATTACACTTTTTATTTATTGTTCATGGTATTCCCGAAAACATGGCGCACACAAATGTGGCTCTTTGGGGCAGTCTGGGCAGTAGTATGAAGACTCCTTTCTTTTCCCAGACTTCAAACATACTACACATCGTCGAAAAAGTCGTTTGTTTTTGTCGTTCAGCGGTCTTTGTCGGGGAGCATGAAGAACCGTGGTTGTCTGTGAGGAAGGGCCGGGGGAAGGAACAAAGAGAGGGTTCGAAGGAACAGGGGGAATGTTGGAAGGAGCAGATGGAGAAGGAAAAGCAGGAGCTGTTAGGGACTTTACCAAATTTAGGCGGAAATCATAAAGGGACATTTTGGAACTGGGATTATCCCTTCTGAACAGGATATAGGAATTGGTAAGGATCAGATGAAAAATGTGAATGGCCACCTTCCTATACCATTTCATGCATTTACGCTCTATCGGATAATAAGCTAAGAGTTGATCCATGTGGTCGATTCCACCCATCGACTTATTGTATTCAGCCACCATTTCTGGTTTTTGAACTACACGTCCTCGTCGATCGGTAACATCGACCAGGTCTGGACTGAACTCTGAGCTTATCATCAGCACTTCTCGTCGATCATTCCATTTGAGAACGCAAATACCTGAATCGGAAAATAGGGAGGTGGTTTCAGATTTTTTCAACTTCTTGGAAACAACCTGAGGGGGGTTGTTTTTTCGGTTTTTCCGTAAGGTCCCAGTTACATAGGTTTTGCGCTCAAGGAGTTCATGTGCAAGTCGTACGCTATTATAATAATTGTCCATAAACAATGAATGACCAAAATCTAATTGACCTTCCATCAGTTTATGGACAACCATATCAACATGACCTTGCCCACCAACTTCTTGATCACCAGAACCCGAGTATACTATAAACCTTAGGACAAGACCTGAAGGTTCGGTGAGCATGTATAGTTTTATACCATACTTATGCCTCTTTCCCTTTAGGTAAACTCGAAAAACCAATCTCCCTCTCCAGAGGATCATGGATTCGTCAATACAGAGTCGTCTAGTCGGAGTCACAAGTTTTTCCATAATTTCATGAAAAAACTTGATAAGGGGCCTAATTTTGTATAGTCGGTCAGTCTCTGTTTGCGGAGGGCGGTTATTGTGAAAGTGGAGACAGTTTAGAATATTCATAAATCTGTCTCTACTCATCACACTTCGGACAAAAGGCAAGTTGAAAAGTTTGTCCGTTGTCCAGTAGTCTGAAATTCTGGGGAGTACCATGTTTCCCATGTGAATAAGTAACCCTAACCACATGGTGAATTCCTCTATGGTTAGGGTTTTCCACCTTCTTATTCGAGCATGGATACTCGCACCAGATTTCTTTGTTTCGGCAAAGTCGTTGGTCTCGTTCACAATTAAAGTTTTTAGTTCGGCAGTGAACAACATGTTGAAATATTCAATAGGTTGTTTGACAGTTGGTGATTGATTTAAGCCAGGGTTCCGGGTGAAAGGAATGTCGTCAAGGGATGTTCTATCTGCCGAAAAACTGTAAATGGGGCCTTGGGGGACAGTAAGTCTTTGTCTCGTATGTCTTTGTCGTCTAACATGTGTACCGACTTTTGTCTGGGTTGAAGAAAGGGTCAAAACACTTTCACCAGCAGACTCACTCGGCTGCAATATCTCTGAAACAAAAGAAAAGAAAAAAAGTGTAAATATTATGTGATATTTATGAAAATAACAATTCTGGAAATTTGAAGTCAAGGAAATATTGTTTTCAAATTTAATGATTTTGTTAGAAAAAAATATAATGTTAGCATAAAGCTTTTTACCCCAAGAAAAAAATTAAAATTATTTTCAAAAATTACAATTGATGGTAAATAAATATCTGAATTTTGTTTACCTATTTCTATCGGGGTTGAGAAAGTCACCATATTGTCACTCGTTGGGTCGGTCGGCTGCAACAATTCTGAAAATAGAAAAATGAGTAAATATTATGTAATAATTGATACAAATAACTCTAATAATTTGAGTCTAAATAAAACAATGAAATCTTATTCTCAATTAAACTTTTTCGAATGATTTTGTTGGTAGAAATGTTAGGATAAATTTTGTAATGATTTATCAAAATATGTAATAATTGATACAAATAACTCTAATAATTTGAGTCTAAATAATACAATGAAATCTTATTCTCAATTAAACTTTTTCGAGTGATTTTGTCGGTAGAAAAAAATGTTAGGATAAATTTTGTAATATTTTATCAAAATATTTTTGTCAAAATATGTAATAATTGATACAAATAACTCTAATAATTTGAGTCTAAATAATACAATGAAATCTTATTCTCAATTAAACTTTTTCGAATGATTTTGTTGGTAGAAAAAAATGTTAGGATAAATTTTGTAATATTTTATCAAAATATTTTTGTCAAAATATGTAATAATTGATACAAAAACTCTAATAATTTGAGTCTAAATAAAACAATGAAATCTTATTCTCAATTAAACTTTTTCGAATGATTTTGTTGGTAGAAAAAAATGTTAGGATAAATTTTGTAATATTTTATCAAAATATTTTTGTCAAAATATGTCATAATTGATACAAATAACTCTAATAATTTGAGTCTAAATAATACAATGAAATCTTATTCTCAATTAAACTTTTTCGAATGATTTTGTTGGTAGAAAATAATGTTAGGATAAATTTTGTAATATTTTATCAAAATATTTTTGTCAAAATATGTAATAATTGATACAAATAACTCTAATAATTTGAGTCTAAATAATACAATGAAATCTTATTCTCAATTAAACTTTTTCGAATGATTTTGTTGGGAGAAATGTTAGGATAAATTTTGTAATGATTTATCAAAATATGTAATAATTGATACAAATAACTCTAATAATTTGAGTCTAAATAATACAATGAAATCTTATTCTCAATTAAACTTTTTCGAGTGATTTTGTCGGTAGAAAAAAATGTTAGGATAAATTTTGTAATATTTTATCAAAATATTTTTGTCAAAATATGTAATAATTGATACAAATAACTCTAATAATTTGAGTCTAAATAATACAATGAAATCTTATTCTCAATTAAACTTTTTCGAATGATTTTGTTGGTAGAAAAAAATGTTAGGATAAATTTTGTAATATTTTATCAAAATATTTTTGTCAAAATATGTAATAATTGATACAAAAACTCTAATAATTTGAGTCTAAATAAAACAATGAAATCTTATTCTCAATTAAACTTTTTCGAATGATTTTGTTGGTAGAAAAAAATGTTAGGATAAATTTTGTAATATTTTATCAAAATATTTTTGTCAAAATATGTCATAATTGATACAAATAACTCTAATAATTTGAGTCTAAATAATACAATGAAATCTTATTCTCAATTAAACTTTTTCGAATGATTTTGTTGGTAGAAAATAATGTTAGGATAAATTTTGTAATATTTTATCAAAATATTTTTGTCAAAATATGTAATAATTGATACAAATAACTCTAATAATTTGAGTCTAAATAATACAATGAAATCTTATTCTCAATTAAACTTTTTCGAATGATTTTGTTGGGAGAAATGTTAGGATAAATTTTGTAATTATTTATCAAAATATGTAATAATTGATACAAATAACTATAATAATTTGAGTCTAAATAATACAATGAAATCTTATTCTCAATTAAACTTTTTCGAATGATTTTGTTGGTAGAAAATAATGTTAGGATAAATTTTGTAATATTTTATCAAAATATTTTTGTCAAAATATGTAATAATTGATACAAATAACTCTAATAATTTGAGTCTAAATAATACAATGAAATCTTATTCTCAATTAAACTTTTTCGAATGATTTTGTTGGTAGAAAAAAATGTTAGGATAAATTTTGTAATATTTTATCAAAATATTTTTGTCAAAATATGTAATAATTGATACAAATAACTCTAATAATTTGAGTCTAAAAAAAACAATGAAATCTTATTCTCAATTAAAATTTTTCGAATGATTTTGTTGGTAGGAAAAAATGTTAGGATAAATTTTGTAATATTTTATCAATATATTTTTGTCAAAATATGTAATAATTGATACAAATAACTCTAATAATTTGAGTCTAAATAATACAATGAAATCTTATTCTCAATTAAACTTTTTCGAATGATTTTGTTGGTAGAAAAAAATGTTAGGATAAATTTTGTAATATTTTATCAAAATATTTTTGTCAAAATATGTAATAATTGATACAAAAACTCTAATAATTTGAGTCTAAATAAAACAATGAAATCTTATTCTCAATTAAACTTTTTCGAATGATTTTGTTGGTAGAAAAAAATGTTAGGATAAATTTTGTAATATTTTATCAAAATATTTTTGTCAAAATATGTCATAATTGATACAAATAACTCTAATAATTTGAGTCTAAATAATACAATGAAATCTTATTCTCAATTAAACTTTTTCGAATGATTTTGTTGGTAGAAAATAATGTTAGGATAAATTTTGTAATATTTTATCAAAATATTTTTGTCAAAATATGTAATAATTGATACAAATAACTCTAATAATTTGAGTCTAAATAATACAATGAAATCTTATTCTCAATTAAACTTTTTCGAATGATTTTGTTGGTAGAAATGTTAGGATAAATTTTGTAATTATTTATCAAAATATGTAATAATTGATACAAATAACTATAATAATTTGAGTCTAAATAATACAATGAAATCTTATTCTCAATTAAACTTTTTCGAATGATTTTGTTGGTAGAAAATAATGTTAGGATAAATTTTGTAATATTTTATCAAAATATTTTTGTCAAAATATGTAATAATTGATACAAATAACTCTAATAATTTGAGTCTAAAAAAAACAATGAAATCTTATTCTCAATTAAAATTTTTCGAATGATTTTGTTGGTAGAAATGTTAGGATAAATTTTGTAATGATTTATCAAAATATTTTTGTCCCAAGAAAAAAAGAAATACGACAAATAAATAAAAATCTGAACATTCCGTACCTATTTCTGTTGGCGTTAAAGTCACCGTTGTTAGAAGATCATCACCTGGGACCTCAGACGGTTGCAATAATTCTGAAAATATAAAAATGCGTAAATATTATGTAATAATTGATACAAATAACTCTAATAATTTGAGTCTAAATAAAACAATGAAATCTTATTCTCAATTAAACTTTTTCGAATGATTTTGTTGGTAGAAAAAAATGTTAGGATAAATTTTGTAATATTTTATCAATATATTTTTGTCAAAATATGTAATAATTGATACAAATAACTCTAATAATTTGAGTCTAAATAATACAATGAAATCTTATTCTCAATTAAACTTTTTCGAATGATTTTGTTGGTAGAAAAAAATGTTAGGATAAATTTTGTAATATTTTATCAAAATATTTTTGTCAGAATATGTAATAATTGATACAAAAACTCTAATAATTTGAGTCTAAATAAAACAATGAAATCTTATTCTCAATTAAACTTTTTCGAATGATTTTGTCGGTAGAAAAAAATGTTAGGATAAATTTTGTAATATTTTATCAAAATATTTTTGTCAAAATATGTAATAATTGATACAAATAACTCTAATAATTTGAGTCTAAATAAAACAATGAAATCTTATTCTGAATTAAACTTTTTCGAATGATTTTGTTGGTAGAAATGTTAGGATAAATTTTGTAATGATTTATCAAAATATTTTTGTCCCAAGAAAAAAAGAAATACGACAAATAAATAAATATCTGAACATTCTGTACCTATTTCTGTTGGCGTTAAAGTCACCGTTGTTAGAAGATCTTCACCTGGGACCTCAGACGGTTGCAATAATTCTGAAAATATAAAAATGTAATTAATAAAAAATCAAATTCTTATATAAAACTTTTTTTTCAAGTCAAAATAAATCAATGAAATCTTATTTTACGATTCAATTCTTAAATATTTTTTGTGAACAAATTTAGTTTAATTTTTTTTATTGATTTGTCCTATTATTTATATCCATGAAATTAAAGTGTGAATTTTGGAACATGTAACGATTATTTTTAATTTCAAGAAAAACAGAAAATAAAATAATGAAACTGATAATGACGTATCAATAAAAAGTAAATAAAAAATACCAAACTGGCAGGGAAAAATTATTGTAATTACCTTCAGAGATTTCCAAGTCCTCCTCGTCGGTGTCCCCAAACACGGATTCCCCCGAATCCAAATCCGAATTCCATCCTTCGTCACTTTCGTTTTCGAGGATGGAGAGCAGCTCTGCGGCATCTTCCGGAGAATAAAACTTTCGTTTTTTGAGACCCGATCGCCTTGTCTCAGACTCAGCAGACGTTGACGGACGAGAGTCGTCTCTCGTGTCAGCTGCTGAAGACGTTGAAGGTCGAGGGTCGTCTCTAGTCTCCACAGAACGTTTTCCACCTCTTGTACGAACCATTCTGGAAATGTTTCAAACACATACTATATATTATTTTCGGATTTATACAAAAATACTAATCATTCATAAGATAATGAAGAGGAAAAAAAAAAACATTTTTTAAAACTTGGTAATTTTTTTTCCATTTATTATTGTGACATCCCTTGTGATATGAATAAAAATGTTTAAAATAATTAAAATGAATTGAGATATATTCAAAACTTACCTTAAGTTGGAAAAAATGCACAAAAACGATGAAAAAGTATGAAATTTCAAATGGCTCTGCAACGGCTTCTAGCGGTTATTCTTCACGGCTCTTCGATCTTCACTTGTTGAAGGGTGTCTACTAACTACTCACGTAAAAATAAATGCTCTAAGCAACGACTAAACCCCCTCTTTTCCACCGAAAAGTGAATGTAGAAGGTGCGTCTATAGACGTGTGAGTCACTGGGAAGACCATTGTTTTGCGTGTATAGACGTCTGAGCACTGAACGTGTTAAGAAGCCAGAATAATAAAAAGTATCGTGACAGACTTGACAATGTTGTGTAAGTGACAATTTGCAAGCAAGAAGAGACGTAATGGAGCAAGAACTGAAGAGAGAAAGCAGGGGGTTTAGATGATGAAGCAAGTTGGAGGTTTTGCCGATAGCCATAGGTATTTGGCGAAGAAGAATGTCCAAGGTGCAGAAGGAATCTCTGAAGGAGAAAGGTGAGCATACGTAATAATGAGGCCAACATGGGGAAACACTAATTAGAGACATTAAAATAAAATCAAGTGTGAAAGTCATGAGATTTAGATTCGTTCTGGGTTCTTGATCAGGAATTTATATATAAGAATATTGTATCAAAGTGTAGGAGAGAGAGAGAGAACGTATTTTATTTTAGCAAAAAGATTATAATTGATAGTAATAGTTAAGAAAAGTTTAATTGTTATAACTGAACCATTTATTATTTTGAAAATAAAGAACCCATGCAGTTAGGTCTAAATCCTATTAAAATGACGCATCGGCCTTGGGTTTAGTTTTTATTAGTCTATTAAATTCAAAATATTGTTCTAGTTTTTATTTATGATTTTTTTTTTGTTTGTGAGATTGAGAATTGATTTGTTATTGGGAGGTAGTTTGTCTTGGAGATATTGCGTAATTTTTGGTGTTTTTGTCACGTGTAACAAAATAGTGATTTTTTTTTTAAATTTATAAAAGAGAGAAGAAATAAAAAGAAAAAAATAGTTGAAATTTTATTTTGAAAGAAATTATTAATTATTTATTTGACGTGCATTTGGTTTCAAATTTATTTATGTATTATATATGAATTTATATGTGTAGAATATTTATAGGTAGAATTATATGTCTTTTATTTTGTGCACTGACTGTATAATGAATTTTTTATTGCACTAGCAAAATAGTGTCATGATGTTTTGTGCTGAATGGCTGAATTTTATTGAGTTTACTTTGGCTTCTAATTTCCTCGTTGCAAATACACTCTTCTCAGGATAATACTTATTGAAACTTTGGAATTTACTATCATTTTTGGTGAATTAAGTGGCTAAGATTAATGTAATGACGGTTACGTTATAAGTTCTTCTTTTGTAGTATAGGTATATTTAATGGACTTATCATTGACGGATATTAAGGCTTTAACTATAACTCAAGCGATTGCAATTTGGCAAGAACTTAAATGGGACAATCCACAACTGTCGGATTTTGAGTTTTTGCGATCGTATATACGGTTGTGGAAAATATACACGGATTCAAGTATGAGACAAGATAGGGTTGATCAACAGTATAGCAATTGATTGGCCGGTACGCGGTACTACTGAGTTAGAACCTGACATGTAACTTTTCGGGCAGAAGCTATTTACGATACAGTTGAAGGGGTTGAACACAGACAGATATATAACGAAGCTAAACTTACGGAATTAAGAATATTGCCACAATGCCACAAGACCTGAACATGGGGGAACGTTTATCCTTTTATGAGCCCACGAAAATTAGAGGGATGGGTGGAGAGGATATTTCAAATCGTATGACATTGTTCGAAAGGGTGGGTCTGGCAACCGGTTATGGCAATGAGAAAAACGCGACCCCCCCCCCATACTTGGAAGTGGTTGCTTTGTTGGTGTGAATTTGGCGCGAAAACAAGAATTGTTGACGTGGGCCGACATCAAAACGACTTTTTGCGCACCTTTTACGTCGCATCATGAAATGGAAATTTCGGTGATAAAATTAAATAACAGGGTACAACTATCGCGGGAATCTATGGTTCAATTTAAACAGACGTAGAGGGCTTTTGTGGTAGAATAGATACTAATACGTCTGAGTAACAAATATGTGGGCTGAATCTCGCACTGCTTCAACAGATAGCAATGTTTGATAATTCCCCAATGGAAAGTCTAATATAACAGCTTATGAAAGGGCAAGCTATCTTTTGAAAGAAACATGAGGCATAAATTCCGGAGCATAGAGGCAGCAAGCAGGAATTGATATTGAGGACGAATTGAAATCATTAAGAAGTTTTTTGAAAGAAATTTGAAGAAGTTATGTTGGACCATAACAAAATAGATCGGTATTAAGATTATAGACATAATTATTAAGGACAGCCGAGGAATGGTATACATGGCAAAAAAGCGTACCAAATTTTCAAGATAGGGGTGATCTTTCACACAATTCAGAAAAATAATAGGGCGGGCTATAGTGAGAATAGGGTTCCGCAATTCTCTATGCATAATACTGTACACATTGGAGTCGACATCAATGCCGTGTTATGTAAACAAACAGGAAGGTAAACACCACACTAGCGTTAAAAATGCCGACAATGATAATAGCAATTTAAATACAACAATGAAAACTACCACATCGCATCTTACATTAAATATCAAGGACAAAATGAAATATGAATGTATTCATATTTTAGTGGATACGGGGTGTAATGTATCTTGTTTACACGATAGATGTAGACATTTGACAAAGGCGGTTGCCAATGACAATGTGACTTTAACATCACTGCTAAGGAGACGATTATGAATATCACTGGGAAGGCAACAATTACTTTTAACATAGAGGGTGTTACATATATACATATTATTTACTTAATGGAAAACTTGGCACGTTATTTTTATAGGAAACAATGTTTTAGATGTTCCTGGCGTCGTAATAAATTTCAATGAGGGTGTATGTTGATGAATGGTAACAAAATTTCTTTTGACAATTCTAATGACACTAAAAACCTATCAGACCAATACTGTAATACTGACATAGGACACGAGGTACAAACGGACACGGTTATCACATTGGGGCCGCATTCAAAGGCGACAATTTCGCCGAAACTACATACAGATATCCCGAAGGTTTAATGTATGATTTCGTTCAAAAAACTGACATGTTAAATCATAAGGGAATATACGTGTGCACATACTCACAACATACTCCTGTTTATTTGCCTAGTCCACACTGGGATTCAAAGTTGCGGGGCTGCCCGGATTCAATGTTGCAAGTCTGTTCGGGGCTGCCTCGCAACCATGTATCGTGTCCACACTATAGAGATAGTCAGACTCAAAATGTCACAGAAGTTAGCACTCGCGGGCGTTTCTCTTTCGCTACTTCTCCTTAATAAAAGTATAAATAAAACAAAGAAGACGGTGGGTTCCAACAATAACACCTGCCTAGATCTTTTAGATACACTGAGGATAGAAGATGGAATGGGATTTGTCAACTTTTTAAGGATGACGCTTAGTGACTTCGAACAGCTTCTGCAAATATTTGCGCCGAAAGTGTTTAAACAAAATACCATGTTTAGAAATTCAATTTCTCCTACCGTGAAATTCGCAACCACATTCCGGTACCTTGCTAGTCGAGACTCCTTTACAAATCTCATTCCAATTTTATTATATCTTGGCACTTTTTGATGTGTCTCTTCTAACTCCTCTCTGTGTGTTGGTTTTTATTAGGACACCAGTGTCGCCTGTTTAGACAATCATGTTGATACCACCAGGAATCATCATTAGGGACTCACTTATAGTGAGTGGGGGTGTAGCCCGAGGACTCTAGCTGCATCCTACACCTTACTTCACGTAGTCTTGGGTTCTATCCCTCTCATTCGTCTTTCCTGCCCAACTCTCGTTCTCTTATAACCCTGACACTATGAGTAAATTGGAGGACTAGAAGTGTTTATGTTCTCTTGTGTATTTTTTTTTATAAGGCGATAATGACTGAAAGACTTTTCGAATTTAAACAATACGAAATAAACTCTCAGGAACCCTGGTCTTGATTTCTATATTGAAGAGCACGTTCCATAGCTGATATCGATCTTTGTCGGTAGCTCATACTGATGTTGCTCCTGATGGTCAATCCCTTGGTGTCGACTTCAAACACTCATACGCGTAGAAAGAACTGCAACCACTATAAAAATGTTCTTTGGGAGTTTTTCTCAGCCAATCTGAGGAGTATTGGCGACCATTAAGCGATGTCAAAGGCTCCCCGGATGTTAACAACGAGTAAACCCACCTAAGTACTTCTTTTCCCCAGCTCTTCTGCTTTTCCGATCACAACGGATATGGCGTCCTTCGTCAATATGCCCTCATAAACGCAAATATAATCTACGAGATGATTTAATTCTCTTCGAAAAAGTGGCGAAATATACTCTCTATCCACTTCGCATAACTCTTCTGGAGAGTCGGCAATAGAGAGAGAGAGAGTTAGAACTATCCACGTTTTCGGAGAAGCTGGTACTTTCTCGGTTCCCTTGACGAATCTCCGAAGGTCAGCTCTCTTCCAGATCGACGGGAATCTTCCATTCTACACAAGGTCAATAAATAGTATTCGAACATCCTCCAGGCATCACAATGACTCAACTGGTACTTCATCAGAATCGAGCCTTTTCCATTTCTTCATTGCCTGAAGCGCCTCTAGAATATAGAATATTTCTGCCATATTAAGGCGAATCGTCGAAGAGTTCGTCCTTTCCGATATCCTTGGTAAGACTTCTTGCTCTTAGTGGTGTAAAAATCATCCTCCTCGGAATTTATCTGCAAAAATACACTAAGCAGCTCCACTCCAGTTTCTACTCCTCACTTTATTGAATACGTGCCTAGCAATCCTCTAGCAGAATCTTCACCTTTTTTCATGTAGTCTTGAGTTAGATCCCCTTCTTTCATCTTTCCAATGACATTTCTCTAGACTAACTCATGATTTATCCCGACCCTGACGCTATTAGATGTGTTCGAGGGTTAGGAGTCTATATATTTATGCTCTTTCCTTTCTTTTTTATGAGGTTTTCATGAGGAAGAGGTCTTTTGCTTTAAAGTACAAGGAAAGAATATCTCTCCACAATAGTCGAAAGAATGGTCTATGACTTGTTCTTTGGAGCCAGATATACGAGTTATCACTCACACAGCTCTGCCAGCGTCTTCACAGATGTCACAAACCAATTAACTTTGTTCTCTTCCTCCAGAAGTCTTAACTTTTCGTAGTGACCACCAAGTCCACCATGTTCCCCTCACACCTTTAACATAATTCTCGTTGGTAATCTCGACAGGCTTTACCATCGCTCTTGTACCGTTGCCAATCTCCTGGGTTCACCACCTAACAGGGGCTATAATCCCCGCATCCTCATTGGTTATCGCGTCATTCAACCGATGTTAAAGAATGGACATGAACGTTCATTTCCATATTGAGCCTCCTGCCGTCGATTCTATATGTCGTTTTCTCGCGACAATTTAATTACCTGACATTTAAACATTAATTGAATGGATCCGCCGAAAAACCTCCTAAGTGACAAACATACAATTTTGAGTAATCAGTGAAAGAAAATCATAGAAATCATAGAAAATTTAGAAATATGTAAAAAAAACTCTGAAAATAACGTTTTAGAGACGTGTTAAAAATACTCCAAACACGTGTTAAAATTCTGTCTTTAAAAACGTAATACTTAAGTAATATTTAGTCAATAACCTAATTTACAGTAGGCTAACTTTCACCTTCCACTTTGATGCTTTCATAGAAGCTCCTGAACTCTGCTGGTATATACCGGCACATATCGTCCAAGTCTTTCTTCTTTGCAGGTTTTATTCCTAAACGACTTGTATACAAACTGGGAATTCCAATACTTTTACCGGAGGATAAAACTTTTTGGTATGCTTAATTTTCTAAACTAAGAAGTGTGACATGCAAGGATGCAAAATATTATGGGATGTTCTTGCACGTAGAGTGATTGGGTTGTCTTTTATTATTTGGTACCATATGTGGTCTGTTATGTTGAAATTAGCTGTAGCCAAAGGTTTTAAAACTATATCCATGTTTTTAAAGTCCTCACCCTCCATCATATTGACTTGAAATTGGTTCGAATCTTTGGCATTGGCGATTAGTTCGACTAAATGAAAGGGAATGTAAACTTCCCCCCCCCCCTTTTTGCTCTTTCTATTAGGGCAAATTCTCTGTCACAAAGAAGAAAGCTGTGGCCTGTCGTCATAAATTTTTGCTCCTCACACGAAAAATACTCATTTAATACCAGGTGTTGTAACGAAGCTATCATACGCCAGTTATTATTTTGTACAACACATCTGTCAAACCAAATAACTAGCCTGCGTGTTTCTCCTTCCATTAATTTAGAAACATGTAAAGTTATATATTTTAATATACATGAAGCAACTTCAGCTGAACCTCTTTTGCCAATAGTTTCATCCCAAAAAACATCATTGATTTGTTGGTACTACCATTGTGCACAGCTAAATTGTAACAGGAAAGCTGTCTTTGGTAAAACACATTGTTGTGCGTCAGATTCGGACAAAACAGAACTTGTAAGTGATTTTCAGCCAAAGTCGTGTCCTTTGCTAATGACGAATATGCAAGATCTGCTCTCGCGTGGTGAATTCGACTCTCTACTTCGATTTGTTTTCCTTCTGTCATCGTTTGCTGCTATTAATTGAATATACAGCCTATCGCAATAGGCACAAGTGTCAGACCTGGGCAATCCAAACCTAAGATTAATGTCAGAATTGAAAATATCTCGGTAAATGAATACCTGCTTGACTATCGGGATGTTTAATGAGGAAAAGCTTCCACATTCTTTTGATAGTAAGGTTTGGGTCAAACATTTCTTTTTACTCTCCGAACGAGAATAGTGGTTTTCCTGCAATGGGAAAGAAGAAATGTGTTGCTTAATGAGCTCTCTAGTTTCGTCTGATACTCGATTTGGGCGGTTATCATGTAAACCTCGTCCGTCAGTCAAAGGCTTATAAAATTAATTTTTTTCCAAAAGCATCTGGACACAGCGTAGTGTAATATTAAAAACATCACAAAGTTTTTCTGCATACACGAACGTTAGTATCTTTACGATGAATGAAGTACTGGGGGGTTCAGTTTCTTCTAGAAAAATCGTCACTTGCCCTTCGCCGATTAACATCTCCCACCTTTATACAAGCTTTGGCTAAGAAGGCAGATTGGCCGTTGTAATCCAACTTATTAGAATTCAGTAAAATGCACACACTTTCCCCATGGATAAAATGAAATACATAAATAAAATATAAACTAACTCTAGGTTATGTAATTCATTGTTGAATAAAAATTGCGGGTTGAAGTATTACGTAAAATCAAATTGTTTTATTTTAACAAATATGATGTGTGTTTTTAAATTTGAAAGTATTTACAAACAAAAATGAATGTTGATTTATAGGTACGTATTTGGTTGTAAAAGGTAAGGGGAGTTTTTTTTTTTTTTTTTTTTAATAACAGGTCTTTAGGAAATGAAAATAATAAACAGAAATTGGTTAACAGATTACAGACATAGTATCTAAACAAAGAGTTAGTAAAGTTAGTTTTAGCGAGGAGTACATTGAACAAGAGTGGCAGTTGAAACGTTATTCTACTTACCTCTCTTGGTGGTAGTTTTCCTGGGACTGGCTTTTTGGTTTTCGATATATAAAGCTGTCCAGCATTCCTGGACTCTTTCCTCTTCTTATCCTTCCATTTGTTCACATTGATCTTTCTTCTTTCACAGTTATATAAACTTTTTTTTTGTCTCCGGAAGACAACGACACGGTGGGCGGTGGATCCATTACTGGCGGATCGAACGTTGTTGTCCCAAATAATACGTGAATCTGGAAATTGGCGCGCTTTTTAACAGACGGAATCAGTGGTACCAACATGAAAATCTTAAACGACAAATATACCCTCTTTTAGGGAATGGTCTCCCAAAATCGCCACTTCGGAAATTTTGTCGCTTAGAACGTTTTTCGGCGGATCCATTCAATTATTACCTGACATTAATTATTGAAATTTAAACGACTATTAAGAGTTACCTGTTTGGCAAACCCAACGACTCGAACCCTATTAGAGTATTCCAGGGGTACGGTTTTATTTTATTTTATTTATTGACAGAAAACTTTATAGTCTTTAAACAATATGGAAAAATTAAACGCCAATGTGGAGATACATATTACTAAAAGATTAGTACAAACTATGCCAAGAAAATTTGCCAATTACAAAATATGGAACACATGTGTATATCACGTTTTGACAATCAATCAAATTATTTGATTTGTTTCATATTCTAGGCACTGTGTATACAAGTATATTCTATTTATATCAGTAGCACCAAGGTTTTAGCGGAACTAAATAAAATGAAAAGTTATTTACTTTCCTTTATAATTACAATAGTTAAGGTAATATTTGAGAAGAATAAAAGTAATAGTCGCATATATGTGACTCAATAGTTGTGACCTTAAAAAAGTAGACACAAAAATCAGTTCGAGGGGAATTTAGGTGGGAAAAAAGTAATTTGTATATACAACTTTATATACATTTGGGTACGCATTAAATTTTAAATAGATGCATTATTATAATATTAATATATTTATTATATATGTAAACATTGTTAGAATGATAAAAGTGATAAAAGTAGTGTACATGATAGATTTGTACCATGAGAATGATTGTAGTAGGTTATTTCATGCATAGCTGATTTCTGACCTCAGTCTTTGTGTCTCTAGTCAATCTAACAAAGTCTTTGTTGAAGCACGATTTCCAGCGCATGAGTGAATACACTCGGGCACAAGAGAAACAAAGGTAACCATAAAGTTAAACAAACCTTTTATCCATAATGGATTTGTACGTGCTATAGTGTTATAGCTCTAAGAGTGTACATAGCAAAGTGATGGATTGATAGCTATGTACACAACGTCATGTCTGGATTATAAACTGATGTATATTGGCATAGGCCTGAAATATTCCCCATTAGTTTACTTTGCTATTATAGAGTTAAGAAAGTGTGATGGTACAGTTAAAATGTTGTAGTTCTATTATTATCTCCAGGAGATACTCTTACAGTGAGTGTGGGCTTGGCAATCCCGAGGGCCCAACTGGATCTACACCCTTTTTACGTAGTCTTGAATTAGATCCTGTCCCTCTCATCTTTAATTTCAAGGTTCTGTTCGATCCTGACCCTTTTAGAATATTGAAGGACTAGATGTATATTTTATGTACTCTTTTTTTTCTAACACTATGCTCATTGAGACGTTTTTGCTTTTACACAACAAGGAAAAACGATTTGACGTTTTAAACTAATTGTTTGAAACTAGAATTAGATTTAGAAATTTAAATAAAAAACTTTTTTAGATTTTATTATCGAGCATTTTTTAAGCACTTTCTTAAAATCAGTATTCCGTATATCAAATTATACAAATTATTATAATATTGGATAATATTATAATTTATCCATGCCTTTTCATGAATTAGTTTATTTTCAAAATATTCTAGACTGTAACAGGTTGAATTTAAAAATGACTCTTTAGTAATTATAATAACTTCTTCTGTTTAAACGTTTAAAAATAATCCAGATGAATTTGATTTTTTGACAAATTATCAACATTATCTTAAATCTGTTATTAAACAACGATTAAAATTTAAAGTCATTGAATTAAAAACAAAAGTTAATAACTAGAAGTATATAGGCCATAAAGTTTACATTTTAATTTTGCTGGTATTCTTGACAAATAATAATAATAATTCTAACAAATTTACTGTCAACTAGTGTTTCATTTGCATTTTCTTTTCCTTTTTTTTTTTCAAATTCACATAGCGTACTTTATACCTTAGTAGGTCTGTTTTATTTTAGGCTATTTTGAATCTATGTTGGAGATTCTGTTCCATCTTATGTTGTTTTTCTATACCAGTCTACACATTACATTTATTAATGATACGTATATGTCTTACCGCCATACATAATCTAACGGTTATCTTTGCATTGACAGCTGTTACACGAATAATCGCACTGTATGAAGTAAGTTGACGACAGTATTAAAAAAAAAATATAGTAAATAAATTAATGAAGCCAACAATATCACCACCCTTGTACCCTACACAATTACATGTATTTGATTATTGTAGTAAAGATTTTTGTATTGATTTATTTTCATCTGTTGCACTTCCACGTTATTGAAAATATTTAAGTGTTTTTAAAATTCCAAAAGTATTTTTTATCTGTAATCATTTTTTTTATATCATTTTTTTCACAATGCATTATGGTGTAAAATTGGACAAGTTTAAGTCATGTATGCAGTTTTGACGGTATTCTTGTAGTAAATGTTTGTTTCATTCTTACGTGTTTTCTTGTACAAGAGTAACTGGTTATTGAGAATTTTTAGCTGTTGTCTCTGAGGATTTTAATGGCCGTACTAACTATAAGAGCCTCTGAGAAATAAATAAGTTGTATCTAGACAGAAGAAAGATAAAAATTATATTAAAAGGATGCCATATTAGAATTGTTGACTAATCGTTCTGTTTAGTTCAAAATTTAGATCTGTAGTGTGTTGCAAATATATAGGGTAGACTGTTGTACCTTGAAACACTTTTTACATTTTAATTTTTTATTTTTAAAATAATGATGTTTTTTAGGTTTAACAATTGCACAGCTATGCTTTGTTATGTTTGTTATCAACCTATTGTGTTGTTTTTAAAGAAACATATTTACATAAATTACAAAAAAATTAATAAAAATTTCAAAAATTCGTTCCAAGGTACAACATGCTGGTGTACCTTGAAACGCACCCTCTTGTACCTTGAGACGCACCCTTTTTACCTTGGAAATAAACAGAAAAATAAAAAAATAAAAATCACAAATGGTTCTTAAGAATTATAATATTAAACATATTTTTACAACATTTTTACTGAGAAAACTGCTCCTAACAATTGAAAAAATTAAAAAATAAAAATTATCTGAAAGAATTGTAAGTGTATTAACCATATGTTTACATTTTGACTGAAAAACTGACTTAAACAATTGAAAAGTATATAGGAAACAGTTCTTAATTATCTAATTGCGACAGTGGTCACACATGAATGTCTTCCAGCCTTGCTTCTCAGTGCCAGCACACAATTCATGTGCCCACCGTTTGCATATTGTGCACCTTATCCACTGTTCACCTGATGTGTCTTGTCTGTAGGCTTCACAACAAAAAAGGCACTCCTCGTCATTACTATCTTCATCATCGGTTTGTACTAAAGGTCCTGAACAACTTGTTTTTTCTTAATCATTTTATTTTTTCTTTGGGTGTTATTTACTTTTTTGCAATTCTTATTTATAGTCAACTCCTTATCAAGTTGTAGTTTACGTTTTAATTTGTTTTCTGTTTTTACACTCTCCCTAATTTTTTTCTGTTCCTTGGCTAGTTTGATTTGAATTTTTTCAGGAGTATCTGTTGCAATCATTGTCATTCCAGGCTTTCTTCTTTTTTTAATATTCTTTCTTGGCTGAGCTTTGGGAAATGGTTGGACGTCTTCAGGAGAAAAAGAGACTTTTTTTAGTGCAGGGTCTGGATGTCCTTGAAGACCTATGTTAGACGAGTTAGGAGAAATAACTTACATCTCACAGGCAGGTATAGCAGCAGAGGTAGGCCTACTTTCTTGAACCCTAGGAAGCGTTGTGGAGGAACTAGGTAAGTTGAAAGCATCATTGATCGTGTTGTGGGTTTGGTGAGTGTTATTCCCCCCCCCCCATTTGATGAAGAAATTGCAGGGTTGGGCCTGTCTGTGACCTAGGATGGAAGAAAATCTTCATCAGAAAAAACGTTCTTGTTAAAAGGATAAACCCCAGTAGCTGCAAAGCCTTTTGTAATATTAGTGGGAGGGAAAGCCCGTGGATATGCTTGTCCCACTACTTGTGCTACACTATGGATATTAAATGTTTGTCCAAGTTGATTGAACATCCATGCATCAACATACTGGTTGTAGAACGTTTTAAAAGGTCCAAAAACACCTACATCCAAAGGTTGCAGTTTGTGGGAACAGTGCGGCGGAAATGTGACTATAACAATGCCAGATTTAGAAGCTAAATCGACTGCATAAGCAACATGACTTTTTCGTCCTTTGAAGGCCTTAACGATTAAATGAAATGCTTTTAAAATAGGAGAAAGGTATCCTCATTCGACCAACCAGTGAAAGTCGCAGCACCAATAGAACCAGGAGGGGCACCATAGAGCATCAGGTCCTTATAATATACCCTTGGAAATATAAGCAAAGGTGGAATAGAGTTTCCAATGGCATTAACTGCTTTTAACATGGTCACAAGACTCCCACGCTCCCCTGAAGTAACACTTCCGACCTGTCTGGCACCACGGGGTGCAACATCTCTTCCTGGAGTTTGGACAGTTGTTGATAATCCACTCTCATCACAATTCCAAATTCGTTCAGCAGGTATTGGACGAATTGTAGGCCTACAATCATCTTCAGAACCATTCTCAGTAGGCCTAGTAAAGCCGAATAGCTCCATATTAGCGTAGACGATCTCAGAGCATCTCATGACAAAGTATGCCTCGAAATCGTCGTATTCGAAAGGAACGACTCCCACTCTAGCAAAATTTGCTCTCATAATATCACCCTCCGCCATATAATACTCCAAAATCTTTTTCGCAATGTGGGTGCTCTCAATTGAATTAACTGTCATATTGAAAATACTCCGTATTGGATATCGAGTATTCCATCGTTCACGGAGACACCATGATCTAACCACCTGAAACATCGAAAAAACTCTCTGCATTTCAGCGCATGTCGCGCTTTCAGCAATAAGCTGCATATACACTCTCTCATTCGCATGAAATTCCACCGGTAATCGGAGGAAAAACTTACCTATACTCTCTGCCTGTATAGTAACCTGAGTTGGAGCATTGGAGCAGCCGGGTTCAATGCCACCGATCTCGCCAAATCGCTCCATCTCCATGCGGACATTGTCAGCTATTCGAAATCCAGTTTCACCAAACATTCGAATGTGATCATTTAGGCTAATAAGGAATTAGTGGTATGTAGTTGCTAACCAATCCAATAACCTAACTATCTTTCCAGCCTCCAGGACCATCTCTTTGATGGACTTTTTCGACATTTTCAAAGAACAGGTTGACGTAGGGTCAGGTTGTGAAAAGAAGATGAGTTGAGGTGTAGGGAACGTGAGGTAGTTGTAACCGAGCCGGGAGGCGACTGGTAAATGACTATAGAGGAAGGAATTTCGATTCGGGAAGGATGTGAGGCTTTATGTCGCGGAATGGTGGCAAGTTATAGGGTTTTTTCGAGGAGTGATTTATAAAACAACGTACATCGAGGCTCTAGGATCGCCAGGAGCTGGGTTACGGAGATATACAGGACGAATAGGTATATAGATCAAGCGAGGGAAAGAGTAGGAGATCTCGGCGGAGATCCGCTTGGATCGTGATTGCCTCCTGGCCTTCCGACGGTTGATACGTCGCTCTCGATTGGTTTTGGGCATGAGAATTGCGGTACGGGAACAAAAAGTGTGATGGAAATGACAGGTGACGCTGGCCCTGAAAAGGACCAGTTGTTATAAGAAAGGTAGGCGGACTAAAGATGTCGCTGGCCCTAAAAAGGACCAGTTGGTCTAAAGTGAGGAGAGGAGCGGAAGGACGAGAGCTAGCCTCTGCGATGGAGGTACACCCACTTATCGCCGGCGCCAAAGCATCTACAATTTCCTTTTCAGGAGGCGACAGCGGGGGAGCAAGATGCTGCCGTTGCCGGGATTTCTCCCTTTAATTTCCCGTACGGGAGGCAACTGGGCGATTCTTGAAGAGGCGTCGGTCGGTGCAGCGAAGAGAAGGTGAGGAGTGAAGATGAGGTGTTGAAGTAAAGAAAAACGTGTAAGGGTGAGAACAGGTTGGTACAGGCAGTTGGCACAGAGTTGGCAGCAAGTAGACAAACAGAGAATAGATTGTAGCATGTAGTATGAAGACGTGACTGGAAGGTGTCCAGGTTAACAAGTGATGATTTTGTCCTTGGAACATGAGTACTTATACAATTTCCAGCTTGCCTAGGATTGGTTGGTTCCTAGACAATGAGCTGTCCATTGTTAAGTTCTCCCGAGAAGCGAACCAATCCCGACGTGAGGTTGGTTCGGAGTTGTGTCGCGGATTGCCATTGTTGTGGCCGCGGACTTTTAATTGCTCGACGTGAGCTGTCGGCCAATCAGAGACGAGTAGCGAGTGCGGGAGTTGTATAACGATGTAGAGCCGTTTAAGGCCGGGGAATTGATGTTTGTTGTATTGGCTGAGTGTTGGCAGGTTTTGCCGTGTAGATTGTGGGAAACTAGTCGGGTGAACTAGTTCCCTTGGTGTTGACGTTAACAATTCCCCCCTCACTTGAGGAACTAAGTTCACCCTAGTGGGATTTGAGCGGGGAGTGTGTGAGTGGTGTGAAGGTGTGTGTGTTAGTGTATTACTGCCAAAGCCAGAGCTTTCTACCACATACCAACCTTATTTATTTTTCATAAAGCACAAATACAGTCATGCAATGGTTTTTCAAAAACCCAACAGAGTACATTTGAGAGAAATAATTTAGGGAAAAAAAGACATGTTATAATAGCAAATGCCCCTACCTTCAAAGTAGGGGACTTAATTGTTCATAAACTTACATACCGTAAGGCGGGGTTACTTTGCTCCACTTTTTTCACATTTTTTGATAAAATTAACATAACTTTTAAAATATTTATGGCACATGTATAATTGATAGTGCTACAAAATGTCCAAGTGTTGTATTACTATGGGTAAGAAGCTCATATAATTATATTTTGTTTTTGTTAATTTTATAACATCATAAAAAGTGGTGCAAAGTATCCCATAGGATGAGGATACTTTGCACCGCAATTAAAATGATATTAAAAATTAAAGAAAATGTTAATTTGGTGCAATGTTATAATACAATAAGAAAACTTTGCACCTTTAAACACCTATCACAAATAAACAAATCTATTAAAATTTTATTAAAAATGAAGAGAAATTTTTATTTGGTATAATGTTATAATACAATAAGAAAACTTTGCATTTTCAAAACAATCACATATAAACAAAACTATTACAATTATATTAAAAATGAAGGGAAATGTTAATTTGGTACAATGTTATAATACAATAAGGAAACTTTGCACTTTTAAAACAATCTCATATAAACAAAACTATTACGATTACATTAAAAATGAAGACAAATGTTAATTTGGATAAGAAAACTGCATCTCTGTCACATATAAAAATCAGCTAAAACCAAATGTCTGAAAGTTCTGGAACCAAGAAAAATCCTCTTTTATTTATTGGTCTTGGTGGATTAATGCAACCCAAAATCTTGTCCCAAGTATACACCATTTTATCTGGTTTGGTGGGCCACTTCCAAGCTTTTGTCGAGCGTTGCATTGATGAAATGACCACTCTTTCATCAGTAAAATGTTCGATAATTCCAGGAAAAACTTCACCTTCATAAGAGAATACCACATACTCCCCAATCTTCTTATTTAAAGGACGAAATGTTTTTCCAAATATATTTTGTAATTCTTTATTCTCAGGAAATAAATCTTGAAAATCTTCTATTCCACTTGATGAATCATGAAGAGAAAAAGCATCTTCACCTTCTGATGAAGATTGGTACCGGTAATCTAATGATTGCTTACTATTAATTTTCTTTTTCTTTATCTTAACTTCGCTTAATACTTCTTGAACATTTACAATTTTATTTGAATTAATTAAGTCTACAGTGTTAAGGTGATGTTCATCAACAGTTTTTTGAAGACTTTCTTTAGATTTTTCTTGGTTTACAATACTGACTTGTTTGGACGAACCAACATCAGTTAGTACCGGTACTGGTACCGGTACCACATCATCAACGTACCGATAAACTTCATGAGCAATACTTTTTCCAGCTGCAACATTCACTTTTCTCTTTTTCTTCATTGGAACTGTATTGCCTACAACGATATCCCTCTTCTTGGATAAAAACTCTTTAAAACTGTCCTCGATTGTTTCTTTCTCACATGTAATGCCAGGTAAACGTTCTAGAAGGACGTCCACGTCACAGGGGAAAATTCCACATTTTCTAAAACCACTGACTAAATTTTGAACTGATGTTGGCGCCATTGCATCCATTAACTTTTTTAATAGTAGAGGAAAGTGTTGCTTTTGGAGGACAGCGTTTTGAATTCCGGCTTGGCTTTCTTTGTAGGATCCTAAAATTTTTCTCCAAGCACATTTGAAAGGACGGAAAAATGCAACGTCTAACGGTTGAGTAAGATGGGTGCTGTTGGGGGGCAAACATACAAAACAGACATTATTTTCTATACACAGCTTTAAAACAATGTCATTTATATGTGAGGATAAATTGTCTCCTATAAGCACCTTTTTCCCTTCAAGCTTTTTTAACTTAGGAAGAACGATAGTTTGGAACCAATCTGTAAATATTTCTGTTGTAAACCAACCAGATTTTGAATTATTATATCTACATCCTACAGGTCCTCCTTCAGTCCAAGTTGACCACATATTTTTTGATTTATATACTATGTATGGGGGTAAAACTTCACCAATTGCAGAACCACACATCATTAAAGACACACTTGCCTTGGAAGCATTGCGAATATTCTCAGGATATTTTACGCCTCTTTTAGTAAGAACCCTTTTCGAACCCGGGTCATCGGTTAAATTACTCTCATCATAATTAAAAATATTGGACGGTGGCACATCAATTAAAACCTGATTTAAATTTTGAATATACTCTCTAAGTGTAACTTCGTTTATTGATGCCCTAGATTTTTTTATATTTGCTGCAAAACGTACAGTTACTTCAGGATTTCGTTTTAAAAAGCTTCTCAGCCATTCTTTTCCAGGAAAGTTATTCGTAAACTGTTTAACTTGTCTTCCAATTCTAGATAGGTAAGCGTTGACAATACATCTCAATTCTAATTCATTAACAGGGAATCCGAACTCACTCATGGAAAAAACACAATCTACAAAAGTTTTCTCTTCTTCTACACTAAAAATAGCAGGTTTTCCTGGTTTACTTGAATGATACCCTTTCATTTTATTAATAATCGTACGTCTGGGAATACCAAAATGTGCCTCAGCCTTTCTTGTTGTCATGGTTCCATTTCGAATAGCTGATAGACACTCATTCAACTTATCCGAAGAGTAGTCCATGTATTGCCTACTTCCAAGCTTTCGTTCGTATTTCCTAGGCATATTTCTCCTGAAACACAACAAAAACCAAAACATGTTTTAGTTCATTAACCAGACAAATGAAAGAAAAGAGAAACAGAATGTCTTTATAACCAGGAATATACTAGGCCAAATATATATTGGATAAAACATTACAAGCAGGTTATGCGATCATTTTTAAAGAAAATATAAATATAAGCAGAATATTTGTAATCAAGAAAGATTAAATATGTATTAAATCAAACTTTACAAGCAAATTCTATACATTTTTAATGATATTTTTAGTTATAAGTAACACATTTGTTGCTAAAAATACATTGGGGTTACTTTGCTCCATTTTCTTACTGGAGCAAAGTATCCCCAAACTAACCAAATTGTTGATAGAGCATGGTTTTATATGAACTAAGAACTTTTCACTGAAGGTTTTCTAAAAACACTTAAATTTATATGAATATAGGCTAATACAGAATAGAAATAAATTGGCCTTACCTGATAATCTCTTATACAGTTGAATGTAGCAAGAAAAGTTATGAACATGTATTCTTACACACTTATCACAACAAAACTTCATTTGTAAATCTCAGTTACAAACTTTGGCTTGGATAGCATCTGTTTGCATTCAAAATATGCATTGGAATGCCATCTACAGGGTACATTAAGAATTATGTTGATCTAGTTTGATTGTTTACCAATAGATGGCAGCAAATGTTTTTATTTTAATGGTGCAAAGTATCCCCTGATGGAGCAAAGTAACCCCACCTTACGGTACTAAACAAAACAGAATAAACTAAAATGTAGACATAGAAAAGAAAACAACACTTTCAAAGTAGGGGACAAAATTGTTCATATAATCTTACAAACTAAACACGATACAACCTTACATACTAACACAAGAAATCAAGGCACAGACAATTAAATTGTAAATATAAAGGCCGCTACTTACAAAGTAGTGAAAAAAAATTGTTCATGTATACATACATACTAAAAACCTTACAGACTAAACAAGAAACACACAGCAAAGATATTTAAAGGAAATATTACAAACGCCACTACCTCGAAAGTAGGGCAAAATTGTTCAATGTTTCTTAATCTTACGTACTAAATTGTTCAATGTCTATACTTACAACTAAGGGGAGGACATACAATTACGGGGACCACAGTTTGACGGGAGAGAAACACTATTTCCGTTCAGGGGTGATACACTTGTAGGGGAGCACTGAGTCACTGTCTTCGCACTGTGTTGGGGAACACTAAACGTCACTGTCGCCCTCTTCAGGAGAAGCACTTTCACTGTGGGGCTGGGGCGTTGATGTTGGTAGTGTGATGTTGGTGTTGGCTGGGGCAGGTTTGATGTCATCCGCGTGGATCTTGGTGATGGTGTTTCCTTTGGGGATCCAGTAGCTGCTGGCTCCGGCGTGACTGCGGACTGGGAAGGGCCCTTCCCAGCGCCGCTCGAATCCGGCGTGGTATCCAGCGGCTGCGTTGTATTGAGGGTGAGTGCGTACCATCACCATGTCGCCGATGTTGTAGTGGCGTGGTGTGGGTGGTGGATAGTGGCGCTGATATTTCTCTTGTTTTTGGCGCATCTCCGAGTGTCTTTGAGCAGCTGACTGACGGGGTTCTTCGGGGAGCTTCCACTCTCCTGGGCGTCGGAGGTTGAATCCCAGGACAGCTTCGCTAGGAGATACCCCGGTGGCGGCGTTGCGTCGAGTGCGGAGATTGAAGAGCACCATGGGAAGATGTCGACTCCAGTGGCGATGGTTGTTGTCGTGAAGATGTAGCCGGAGTCCAACCTTAATACCCCCTGATTTCGACGTTCCGTCGGGTTGGCACGAGGGTGGTATATTGGGGTTGTCCAATGGATCAGTTGATGGCGCTCGCAGAACTGGGTCCACTCCTGGCTGGTGAACTGGGGACCATTGTCCGACAAGATAGCCCTAGGGTATCCCCACCTGGGGAAGAACTCTTGCTGCAGCGTGGCGGTGATCCGTTGGACGTTCGAGCTGTGGAGCGTGTAGCCCTCGGTCCACCGAGTTAAAAGGTCGGTGTCCACCAAGATGAATCTCTTCCGGTTTCCGGTCATGGGGTATGGTCCCATCAGGTCTAAAGCGATTGTGTCGAACGGTAGGTCAGGTTGGTGTGGCCGTTGTGGTGGTTGGTTTCGGTGTCGACTGGATTTCACACATGAGCATAGTAGGCAGTGTTGGACGTAGTGCTCAACGTCTTACGGATGGTGGCCCATGTGTAGTGTTGCTGGACGGCACGCAATGTCTCGTCGCGCCCAGGGTGACCAGCAGTGGGAACGTCGTGATAGGTCCACAAGATACGTTGTTGGTGAGTGCGGGGAACCAGTAATAACCATAAGTTAGGTTTAGATGGGTAAGCCTTCCAAACGCCAGTGGTGTCTTCCCTGAATCCCTTCAGGAAGGTGAGGTCGCCAGGTGTGCGACGTGGGGCCGGCTTGTGGTTGACTCGCTGTAGCCTTCTGCGTATCCTCTGAATCTCCGCGTCGTCGCGCTGAGCGTCACATATTTCGTCGAACATTGTCCTCGGTTGGATCTGCAGAATAACCGGTTTCGTTGATGATTTTTCTTCCCTCCTTTACAGTAGGAGGAATCAGTCTTTCTGCACCGACTGCTTCTTCCGGCGTGGTATTATCCTCCGGGTCTCGGGAGAGAGCATCGGGGAGATGGTTCAATCGTCCGGGGCAATGTTCTACGGTGAAGGAGTACTCTTGGAGGAGTAGCGACCATCGAGCTAATTTCGACTTGCTCTCTTTCATTTTGCTCAACCAGAGCAGGCTTCGGTTGTCGGTGCGCAGGAGGAAGGGTCGATCTTCAAGATAAGGCCGGTACCTTTTCATGGCCCAAACCACCGCGAGGCATTCTTGTTCGTTACTATGGTAACGCTGCTCGGCGGACGTGACTTTGGCACTGGCGTAGGATATCACATGTCGCTCTTTGGCGGTGGTTTCCTGGTACTAAAGTATCTCCTGTACCACTCAGCTCACTTTGAATGTAATCTCTCAATGTTGGAATGTTCTCCATTTGTTCATAATTTCGACTGTTCTGATGAGATGAAGCAACAAAATCTAGTAGAAAACATCCAAGATAGAACAAAGGCATTTCTCCTTCAAAAAATATTGATTGATATTGAAAACCAGATCCCAATAAAAATTTCTTTCTCCCGAATGCATCATCCAAACTTTGCCTAGTCACTTTACTTAATAATGGAGAAATAGGCAAACCTTCTTCAGTTGTCAAAGATTTTTCAAACATGAATGCATGTAACACTGCCATGAATCTTGTTCTTGTTAAATCATGATTCAAGATATATTCACTTTTAATATTGATGTTTAGGAGTATATCTTTATGGAATCTCATAAAGGTTTTACCCTTATCTCTAGCATCACGGATTGCATCATTTATGGCTTTTCCTTGCAGGATTAATGAACAGACTTCTAAAGGTTTATCTGCATACCAAGCATTTAAAGGTGCTGCTACCTTATTAATCAAATCCCGGAGTCTAACAACATCTCCTGTTGTAGCAATTGGTGTCCACATGATAGTATTGTTGGGATTTGCCATCTTTGAACCAGTCAATAAATTTTCTACTCTAAGAGATAAATCAATAATCTCTTGATCTTTGTTCAAATTTATTTCTGAAGTGATACTATTTCGTCTTAAACTCAATTTGTTTAAATTCTTTCCAACGATTTCTTTAAACTGTGGAGTTTCTGTAATATTGATCTCTTGTCTCTTTTCTACAGAAATTTCGTAATTTTCCAATAAATTAGTTAAAACAGCTCTTTCAGAACTTGCAGGAGAAAGCAGATATTTGTTAGGTGAACTAGCAGGAGTATTATCTGAATCTGAGTCTATTTCAATCTTCTTTATTGGACTGTCAAGATTTGTTGGAGATGTCTTTCCTCTTTTCAATGTTTTAGCACGTCTTTTATCACTAGGATTGCTCATCGATTTATTTAAATGAATATTTAAAGTTTTTGTTCTCTTTAGTTCTTAAGTATGGTGAAATAGTTTGTTCACTACTAATCGGTAGCCAGCAATCACTGACTGGGACATCAACCGCTGAAATGTGCTCGGGGCGTTCTTCAATCCGAAGGGCATCACGTTGAACTGATAGTGTCCCCCGTCGGGGGTGCTGAAAGCCGTGTAGTGTTTGTCAGCGTCTTCCATTGGAATTTGCCAGTACCTACTCTTGAGGTCAAGAGTTGTGAAGACGTTGGCCTGTCCGATGTCCTTGAGGGCCTGGTGGATGATGGGGATGTTCTGGGGGGCGTCGATCGTGATCGCGATGAGCCTCCGGTAGTCGACACAGAACCGGGGCTGACCATCTTTCTTCTGCACAATCACGATGGGCGAGCTGTACGGGGACGAGGACGGCTCGATGATCCCTGCAGCAAGCATCTCCTCTAGTTGGTCCTGGATTATTTTCCTCTTCTGAGGCGTGCATCGGTACGGGGGCAACTGGAATGGCGTGGAGGTTGTCAGCTTTATTTTATGTGTTGTGCTGCGGGTGCGTCCTAGAGGTTCTTTTTCGTGGAAGGCGGCGGCGTGGCGTCTAAGCATGGCAGTAAAATCCTCTTGCATCCCCTTCGGCAGTCCATGACTGACGTGCTCCAAGTCAATGGCGGGGTGGATCTGCTTCAGAGGTGCGGTAGTGGTCCATGATACACTCCGGCGTTCTCCGCTACCAAACGTCAAGGTGCCTTTGTTGAAATCGCAGACGGCCTGTTGTTGTTCCAGCCAGGGGTATCCTAGTACTAGTGGTTCTATTAGTTCGTCGGCAACTAAGAATTCCACTTCCATCTGAGAGTCTAGGATCCGAAGTGGTAGGCATAGACTTCCCCTGATCTGTAGTTGAGTACGCCGGTCAGCGAGGCGCGCCGTCTGGTTTGTTTGTCGTAACTGGTTTAGGGCTTCCCGGTCGACCTGGTCCGATCGGATGAAATTTGCGCTCGCGGCGGAGTCTACTACGGCATAAACAGTTCGGCTGCTGATGGATAGGGGGATGCGGGGTAGGTGGGAGGTAGGGTGTAGGTAGGTATTGATGGCACCGAGGTCTACTGGCGGGCAGGTTACTCGGGCGTGTTGCCTGTCCGTCTCCAGTTTTCCGCCGTCTCCCTCCGGTTTTCAGGACAGGGCAGTCACGGTGGTAATGGTAAGCAGGGAAGTAACGGCATTTCGGGTCCCTGGCCTGTGTTGTGTCGGAAGTTGGCGGTATCGCAGCAAACCGATGAGGGGGTCTGTATGCCGGCTTCTCCTCGCTCTTGGCAGGTCTTCGGGTGCTGTTTAATTCTTCGCCCAGGTCCCTTTCGATTGCGCGGGCTCGATCCATTAAGTCGGTGGTGTCGTGGATCCGCGCAGTCGTGATCTTAGAGCTGGTTGCAGTAACTCTATGAAGGTGCTCTGTCGGTGTGTCTCTGAAGCTTGAGGCACCAGCCGAGTCATTAGCCGCGTCTTCCGTAAGAGGAACGCGTCTACCGATTCTTGCGGCTGTTGCTTCTTTCCATAGAGCTCGGCCTGTAGCTCAAAGCGTTCGAGGTGAATCAAAGCGTTCGAGGAGGCGTGATCGGAATTCCGTCCTGTCTAAGTTGGCTTCCGTGTACAATCGGTACCAGGCTTCTGCCTTTCCTCGCAGTTGTGGAGCGATTGTTTGTGTCCATTCGCTACTGGACACCGCTCGTGCTTTCAGCGCAGTTTCCGACTGCTGTAGGAACACAGTCGGGTCCCAAGGTCCGTCGCCGCTGAATTCTGGTAAAGGTACCGGTGGTGATAGTGGTGTGCGCTGGCCCTGAAGCAGTTGGACCAGCGTCTTTAGAATGTCTTCGGTCGAAGTTGTTATTGTAGTAGGTTGTGCCGGTGTCTGGAGTGTTGGTGTTAGTAATGGTTCTGATGGCGCCGCACTCTCCTTGCATTCTGTGCAAGTGAAGCTGATGTTGGGCATAGCTACGTCTGGTAGCCCAACGCAGAGGTGGTGTGATTCGGCCAGGCATTTGCTGCATGCTATGACGACGTCACTTAGCGATGAGCATGTTGGATTGGCGCATGTCTGGCCATGAGAGCGTAGAGTTATTGCCATCGTAGTGTTGTTTAGTTGTAGGGCGCCACTGGGTTGTATACTCCCAGAGGTATGATTTAGTATCGTCTAGGCGAAGGTATTTTCTTCCTCCGAAGAATGTTGGCCCCGCGTTGCGGCCGCCAAATGACGTAGGGTCAGGTTGTGAAAAGAAGATGAGTTGAGGTGTAGGGAACGTGAGGTAGTTGTAACCGAGCCGGGAGGCGACTGGTAAATGACTATAGAGGAAGGAATTTCGATTCGGGAAGGATGTGAGGCTTTATGTCGCGGAATGGTGGCAAGTTATAGGGTTTTTTCGAGGAGTGATTTATAAAACAACGTACATCGAGGCTCTAGGATCGCCAGGAGCTGGGTTACGGAGATATACAGGACGAATAGGTATATAGATCAAGCGAGGGAAAGAGTAGGAGATCTCGGCGGAGATCCGCTTGGATCGTGATTGCCTCCTGGCCTTCCGACGGTTGATACGTCGCTCTCGATTGGTTTTGGGCATGAGAATTGCGGTACGGGAACAAAAAGTGTGATGGAAATGACAGGTGACGCTGGCCCTGAAAAGGACCAGTTGTTATAAGAAAGGTAGGCGGACTAAAGATGTCGCTGGCCCTAAAAAGGACCAGTTGGTCTAAAGTGACGAGAGGAGCGGAAGGACGAGAGCTAGTCTCTGCGATGGAGGTACACCCACTTATCGCCGGCGCCAAAGCACCTACAATTTCCTTTTCAGGAGGCGACAGCGGGGGAGCAAGATGCTGCCGTTGCCGGGATTTCTCCCTTTAATTTCCCGTACGGGAGGCAACGGGGCGATTCTTGAAGAGGCGTCGGTCGGTGCAGCGAAGAGAAGGTGAGGAGTGAAGATGAGGTGTTGAATTAAAGAAAAACGTGTAAGGGTGAGAACAGGTTGGTACAGGCAGTTGGCACGGAGTTGGCAGCAAGTAGACAAACAGAGAATAGAATGTAGCATGTAGTATGAAGACGTGACTGGAAGGTGTCCAGGTTAACAAGTGATGATTTTGTCCTTGGAACATGAGTACTTATACAATTTCTAGCTTGCCTAGGATTGGTTGGTTCCTAGACAATGAGCTGTCCATTGTTAAGTTCTCCCGAGAATCGAACCAATCCCGACGTGAGGTTGGTTCGGAGTTGTGTCGCGGATTGCCATTGTTGTGGCCGCGGACTTTTAATTGCTCGACGTGAGCTGTCGGCCAATCAGAGACGAGTAGCGAGTGCGGGAGTTGTATTGTGAGATTGGCCGATGTAGAGCCGTTTAAGGCCGGGGAATTGATGTTTGTTGTGTTGGCTGAGTGTTGGCAGGTTTTGCCGTGTAGATTGTGGGAAACTAGTCGGGTGAACTAGTTCCCTTGGTGGTGACGTTAACAAGGTTTACGTTACTTTTATTAAAACTAGTAGCTCGGCTTAAGCTGGTTGCTCTAGGCTTTCGTATTGACAAGTCTAGATGACGACTCATAAAACTTCTCATCCATTCCTCTCCTTCAATTTTCTCATCATCCCATCCTTCAGGATATTTTTTCTTGTTTGCAGATGCGAATTTGTAGGCTAGTTCTGTTACACCTTTTTTTGTTAAACCGTAGTGTGACCGTCTCCACTTCTTTTGACCAGCTGGAAGCTCCGGCTGGCTGGAGACCGCGTACACTTAGCCGAATCTTGTCAGGATGGGCCAAGGAGTCGGGTTAGGACGCTAATGAACGCACGCAACGCAAGTGAAATTAAATTATTATATTTATTTATATGGCCGAATTAAAGTTTACAGAAATTGATTATAATTTATAAAAAGACATAACGGGAAGACTAAGCCTTAAAAGTGGCCGAAAAGCATACCGATGAATTTAATAGCACGTGGCCGGAAAATGGACTGACTTCGTCCCGTGGCGGTCTTCCGTCTAGCGGCTCTCGGACAAGACTGACGGTCGGCTCGCTAGCTCAAGACCTCCACTCCTCGTCTCCCCCCTCCCCTTCTTCTACGTCATATTGCACTGCTCATCAAAATCGCAAGTGCCAATTCATATTTTATTAATTAAAAATTCCTTTTCATTACATTCTAATTTATTATTATTATGATTTTGGTTTGGTGGGCTCCTTGGCTGGGCCACAGTAGTTCATTCTGGCAACGGTCTTAATATATTGCAATAGACTATTTTCTTCCTCTTCTTCAGAGAACACTTTTTTTACATCCAAGTTAAACTTATATTCAAGTGTTTCACTCTCAGAACTCCGAAATTTTGAGACATGTCGTAAAAGAGTAACGAGCTTTTACGTTGTACACAGCACAGGCTTCTCTTAAAGATATCTTATTATCTGCTGGTCCTAAAACGGCTTCCACGGCTTTCTTAAGATTTTCACCATTAATTGGAGGTTTCTTAACTCCAAACTTGCTTCGAGGCATAGCTTTTCTGAAAAAAAAAAAACATTAGCAACATGTTCCAAGGTACAGGATGCGCCGTGTTCCAAGGAACAAGAGGGTGCACATATTACAAACATGGCGGCCAGTGCTACAACCCTAACCTTAACCAATGCAAATAACGTATAAATTTACTCACCAAAAGATAGTGAATCATGAAACCACAGCACGAATAACTACCGACACATAGAGTAAATATTATAAAACAAAATACTAAGTCAGAAATTATTACTTTAACACGGTAAAATTTTGTTTTTTTTCACCACAACGAGCGTTCCGGCATCAACAACTTTAGACTAACGTCAGAGCTACCTAGTGGCCAGAACTGCAACATAGGTGATTTGGAGCCCGCTAGGTGGCAGCGTTAGTCTGATACAGCATTTGTTCCAAGGTACACTATGCTCAAGGTAAACAGCCTACCCTATATAGCGCAATACAATTTTAATGCTTTAACAATTTTACAAAACCAATACCAATGTGGAGCAATACGTCAGTATTACCGCTGTCCTGGATAACTGTAATGTCGTCCTATATAAATAATCTATTAACCCTTTCTATCCTGATTAGTTGAAAGTTTTTAAATTGAAAAATTACTTTATAATTTCTTTTTATTTTAACATTGAAATTGTTTTATACATTAAACAATTTTTTTTTTGTTTTTGGGGGGTAATTCGGACCCGGGACTTACAAGTCCCGTGAGGATATAACAGGCTGAAAACATACACGACAAAATTATAGGGGCAAAATTACTTTATTTAGTGATTTACTTTCAATATACTTACATCAACATCAATAAAATGTTTGTTTAACGGTTTAATACAATATGTTTTTTTTTATATACGCTCGTATATTTACTGTAATAGTAAAAAGACTATTTTTTATAAACTAAAAAATAATAAAATAACTTTTTTACAGAAATGTTAAAACTATTCTAATTCTAATTTCTAATTCTAATTTTATCAGATATTACAAAAATTAATCAACAGTTAAATTCTCGGCTAACCAGATTAGAAAGTTATATGATGACAAATGATGAATGGCAACCTTAGAATTATGGAATGGAATGCCAATGGCTTGTTAAATCACCTTCATGAACTAAGTATTGTCCTAAATACGGAAAAAATAGATGTTTGTTTAGTATCAGAAACACATTTTACAAAACATTCTTTCGTTAAAATAAAAGACTATAATGTATATCATACTATTCATCCAGATAATAGAGCTCGGGGAGGTAGTGCAGTTATAATTAGGAGTTGTATTAAACACTATGAAGAAGCTAAGTATTCGTCTTATGAAATCCAAGCAACTACAATCACAGTAGCAATGACTAATCAGCTTTTGTCTTTGACATCCATTTATTGCCCTCCAAGATATGCTATTGAAGCTGATCAGTTTGTTGAACTACTGACTCAACAAAGACACTCATTCATTATTGGAGGTGATTTTAATGCTAAACACACCCATTGGGGGTCAAGACTGATTACAACAAAAGGGCGTGCACTCTATGAAGCGGCACAGAAATGCAACTGCGACTTTATATCTACTGGCAGACCAACCTACTGGCCAACAGATCCTAAAAAACTACCAGATCTTATAGATTTTTTTATAATTAGAAATATTTCAAAACATTTTATTAAAGTTGAAGGAGGACTACATCTTAGTTCAGACCATTCGCCTATCTACTTGACAGTAAGTGATCAAGTAATTATAAAAGAAAATAACCCAACCTTAGTTAACAAATACACAGATTGGAATCACTTCAAAAATATTCTAGAAGCCAATATCAATTTATCTGTTCCATTAAAGACCATTGATCAGCTTGAAGAGGAAGTGGATAAATTAACTAGAGATATTCAAAATGCTGCATGGAGTAGTACACCTGAAATACGGAGGAAAACTGCAGGGATGAATTATCCTAAAGAAATAAAAGAGCTTCTTGCTGTTAAAAGAAAACTGCGCAGAAGATGGCATCAAACAAGAGCTCCGCAAGATAAAACAGCTCTCAACAGGATTACTCAGCATTTGAGAAATGAAATTAGAGTAATAAAGAACGAATCAGTTAATACTTTTTTATCTGAATTGACGGATGATAAAAGTACTGAATACTCGCTCTGGCGAGCGACAAAATGTTTGAAGAAATCAATATCTCATATTCCTTCTATTAAAAAGACAAATGGCCAGTGGGCTAGGAGCAATCATGAAAAAGCTGAGACGTTTGCAAATTATCTTGTAAGTATATTCCAGTCAAATGAGAACCAAAGTTGTGATCTGGATTGTGTAAATGTCATACAAACTGACTCGGCTATTCCGTTTGTCACCACTAAGGAAGTGAGGGATGAAATTAACAAAATTAAGATGAAGAAAGCGCCTGGCTATGACCTTGTTACTGGAGAACTTCTAAAACAACTGCCCATAAGGGCTATGATCAAGTTGACGAATGTGTTTAACGCTATGATTCGACTGAAACATTTTCCAAGCCTATGGAAGGTTGCTGAAATTATAATGATACCAAAGCCTGGTAAAGAACCCCAAGAAGTAACTTCATATAGGCCTATATCACTGTTACCTATAATGGCCAAACTATTTGAAAAACTGTTTCTCAAAAGATTAAGCATCATTATTCATAGCAGTAACTTAATCCCATCCCACCAGTTTGGCTTTAGGAATCAGCATTCTACCATTGATCAAATCCACAGGATCACCGATGTCATAGAGAAATCATTTGAAAATGGAAAAATTTGCTCAGTGTCGAGAAAAAAATGCCGACGTCGAGAAGGCATTCGATAAAGTGTGGCATGCTGGACTGATCAAAAAACTTCAAAACCTGCTTCCACAAGGCCACAGTATGTTATTAAAATCATATCTATCTCATAGGTTTTTTAGGGTAAAGCAAGAAGAAGCTTACTCCGATTTAAAAGAGATTAAGGCAGGTGTTCCGCAGGGTAGTGTTTTGGGACCATTACTGTATCTCCTGTATACCAGAGATATTCCTACGCCAAGACTCCCAGATACTTATATTGCTACGTTTGCTGATGACACTGCTGTGCTATCTGTAGGCGATACAATTGAGCAGTCAACTGGAAAACTGCAAGAAGAAATAGATTATATAAACAGTTGGGCCCAAACATGGTGCATAAAACTTAATGAATCTAAGTCAGTCCACGTTAATTATACAAATAAAAAGATACATAATCATATTTATATTATCGTCGATGGTACTGTGATCCCACACTCTAACTCAGCGAAATACCTAGGCATGACTCTGGATGCCAAGCTTCGGTGGAAAGAGCATGTTAAAAAGAAATACAATGAACTGAACATCAGGTTGAGAAAGATGTATTGGCTGTTGGGCAGAAAGTCCACGTTATCCCTGCACAACAAGCTAAAGCTATATAAACAAGTGCTGAAACCCATATGGACTTATGGCATACAGCTATGGGGATGTGCTAGAAATGCTAATAGGCAAATTATTCAGAGATTCCAAAATAGAACTTTGAGAATGATAGCTAATGCACCATGGTATGTTCGTAATTGCGATCTACATAGGGATTTAAAAGTGACCACTGTTGCTGAAGAAATTAAAAAATGTGCTCAAAGCCATGAAAGACGGCTAAAAATTCACATTAATGAGGAGGCGTGCAAGCTTCTCAACAACGATGAACTTCATAGAAGACTCAAGAGGACTAAGCCTTTTGAGCTGACATCATAGATCAACATACTAGGAGCGCCGATGGGTTAACCTGGACTAAATATTACATGTTATGTTGTCAGAATTACATGTTATGTTGTTAGATTTAAGCTGATTGTTAGTTCTTAGAACTAGTTGCAGTAATTTGGCAAAACATTTTTTCTTATCATTAATACACAAATGAACTTTACATAACGAGCAGGTTGATGTGATGTAGGTTTCGTTTCTATCTTGATCATACTACAAAATTCACATCTACCACGTTTATCAGTGAACACAGGCCAATGAGCACCCAAGTTTCCTAACCGCACATCCTTTGGTATTGAATATCCAGACTTTCTTCGTTTTTTAGATGATGTGGCAGCTTCAAGTTCTATATTGACTGATCTTTTCAGCGACGTTTTTGTTATGACATTTTTTTGCGCAATCAAACCCATTGCAACTTGACGACGAACTTCTAGTACAGATACTTTTTCAAACACATCACAATAAATCAAATAAGCATTTACAAATGCAATATCTAAAAGAGCAAAAAAGAGTCTATGCCACCATTTTCTAGATTTTCTGTCGATACCATACAAGACACGGAACCGAACTGCTTTGGTCAATTCCACCCATAAATTTATTATAATCGTTAACCACTATTGGACAGGGAATGTTCTTTCGAGAACCATCTTTCTGAGTGCGTTTTATCTCAGTTTGTTCAATGCCATGGTAGTTCGATATAAAATGTATTGCTTTATTATCACGTCATTTGAAAAACGACATTTCAAGATTTGACACTCGATAATCGTAATCTAATCTATTAAGATATTTATCTGCAGTCATGTTATCTAGTAAACCCCTACGACTTGCACTAATATTGGCACAAGCTAAAGTGTTTTCAGTTTTTAACTTCTCCATCAGTGCTACAGAGCTAAAATAGTTGTCAAAACATACTATTCTGTTAGAACCCCAAAACGTTTTTGTCAAGCTTAGAACAACTCGTTCACCAAGCCCAAAATTTTCAAATTCTTTTTTTAAAACCTAATTTTTTTCCTTGATATATATCAAAATTAAAAATGTAGCCCTTCAAATCAGCAACACACCATAATTTGTAACCTCTTTTGATAGGTTTCATTGGGTTGTATTACTTCATCGAGTTCCTTCCTTTGAATAAAACGATAAATTCGTCGACACTGACTCAAAAAAGGAATAATTTAGTCTTTCTATCATTGAACTCAACATGTACAGTTTATCTGAACAGTCATTTTGTATCAAATGATTGTCATTTACATGCAAACATGATAATATTTCGTCAAATCGGTCTCTTGGCATTGGGTCGGCTATTACTGATACGTGTAGGTCTGGAGCTTGGGACCAGTAATCGTGTTTGGATGGCACTTTGTGATGACCCATCACAAATTCATACCTATGAAAGCAAGGAGTTCATTTTCAGTCAGACGAAGAGTCTTTCCTCTCTGTGTTGCATATAAATTTGATTGGTACACTATTATTTCCAGTATCGGTTTTATTAATTTCAAGAAAATGTCAGTTGATGTACTGCAACCTCCAAACACAGCGTGCAGCCGGTCTGAAAAAGAAAACCAAAAACTGTTGAAACTGGATGTTGTTTGAATAAGAAATAAACATTTTTTGTACTATAAATTGTATAATTTTCGTCTAACTTTAGACAGTAATGTACCTTCACTTTGAGGAATATCAGGAATTTCTGTTACTGTTTCTACTTTTTTCCACTTCCGGTTTGGTTCAGGCTGATTTTTATTTTTCTAATGTATCTCTTCAACATCAGTAGTTTGGCTAGTCGATGGTTGCAATGAATCAGTGTTACTGTACTCGTCTGTAAACAAATAAGATAACAATAATCATAGATAAAAAATCAGTTTGAGCTACAAAATTATGTTATAATATTTCAGAAACAAAGTTTACGCAAACATATCATATAAAAGAAATTCCAAAATGTATTTAGGCCTATAAAAATGTAGCACAGTAAAACATTTAGAATTAGACCTACAACAAATATGTCAACTGATTGTATCTTACTTGGTCTTTCTGTTTCAAAATTGTCAGACGGTTCATCAACAACATTACTAACTGTTCTTTGGACATTATTAAAAACAAAATCAAAGTTATTCAATGGCGAAGTAGGCATAGCTTCCTCCTCAATATCATCATCAAATCCAATACCTGATGGGGAATCTATATAAGGAATGTCTTCTTGTAAATACTCATCAATCATTCCCAAAGTCAATCGTTGAGACATTTTCTTATATAAAATTCACTAAATACACATATAATTATAACCACACAAATAGAAAAATACACTAAATTTTGCACAACTAGATACACATTATTTTTTGAAAGTTCACGTACTAAATGTTTCATACAAAAATAACACGAACAAAACAACGAATGTGTTTATTATAGGTTAGATTTTAGAGTCTACACAAAATATCACTTAAACAACTGACGGGACGTACAAGTCCTTCATATGTTATATGCTATATGTAATCAAAAATTGCAGGAAACTAAATTTTTATAAGTCCTACTACACATATAGATCCTATATTTCAAAGAAGAAACACTATCAAATAACCTTTTTTACACACATTCACACTTGCTAAGTAACCACGTGAGTTAGATGTCATTAGCACTTAAATTAGCGCTTATAGTGTTGAATAGGACAACTAAATACCAAATAGGCAATATTATGCTAAGAAACATAGTATAATATGTTAAAAGTCCCAACAGGGTTTTAAAGCCTCAAAAGCATTACACTCATTTATATTGGCCTCGGAACTTACTGGGACTAGTAAGTCCCGTCAGAAAAAAAATCACTTGTATACTGTGATTGTTAGGTATTTAAGTCATCTATAAAATATCTTTTGAAATTATTTATATAGTATATTGCCTTGTCTGCATACACAATCTTGTGAATAGCAAGTTCTTCAAATTTCACCTCAAAGTTTCGAGGTTCAGTGTACACCAGACTTATATTCTGCAAACATAATTATAAACATCAGAAATATAAACTTAGAGTTTTACTAAAATCCATTTACTTGTAATCCAAATAGTTTTGTGAATTCCCAAGAATTGTCAGAAGCACAAGAATAGCCAGTAAAAAGGTTATATTAACCCTTTGTTGACAATAAAGGGTTAACTTATAAAATGTAAATAAACCACAAAATTGAGACGTTGGCTATCATAAATCGTCCTATTGGCTAAACCAACAAAAGGTTATAGAAATAGCTTTTGATAATTATAAATTACCAGCCTGGACCGGGCTCCGTTTAATTCAGTTTAAATTAAATTTTTTTAACCTATATTTTTCCTTTTTTATAGGGTTTGTATAATGGCTTATTTACACTAAAAATGTTATTTGTTTTTTGTTGTTTTAAAGCAAAAACCTCAGGTCATCATCGCATAATCTAAAAAAAAAGTATAAAATAATGAATGAAACCTCTCTGATACCGTCCGGGTCGGAAAAGAACCTGAATTATAGGAAAGATTCTAGTGAGGGATCTAACCCTATTATAACCCTAATATACGTAGATCAAGCTAAGTTCAATCGGGATTACCAAACCCGTACTCTGCTAGGAAGAAGAAGCCAGAATATTAATAAGTATTATGAGAGACTTGAAAATGTTGTGTAAGGCTTGTCTTGCTAGCAATAAGAGACGTCATTGAGCAAAAACTCCATATAAGCTCTGGAGAGAGAAAGCAGGGGGCTCAGTTGATCAAACAAGGACTGTTGGAGGTTTTGCTGATAACCGGTGGAGGTATTTGGCGATGAACAATCTCCAAGGTGCAGAAGGAATCTCTGAAGGAGAAAGGTGACCAAACGTAATAATGAGGTATATTTTTATTGTCTTGTTTGTTACACAATTACGGTCAAACGATTTGTAAAAAATGTTCTATAATTTTATATTCTGTTTTAAAATGGCAGCCACTGAAATTAATTCCAAAGCAATTAGAACGCTTTAATCCGGTAATCGGATTAGGAATGAAGTAAGAGCAGTTTCAAAATATTAATTACGTATAATGTTGTGTACTGGATATAACGATAATAAAAATAAATAAAAAATTGATTTTCTTACAAATTCATCCCGGAAGTTTAAAAAGTAAAACGAATTAATTTTTTTTAGTTTCATGGAATTACATAAAAATAAAAAAAGTGAGTATTTACATAACGTTGCTATTTTGTTCCCTGAGATTAATTTTGTAAATTTTATATACGCAACAATATATATTTTATGAGAGTAAAAGGAAACGATGGTCCGATCGTTTGTTACCATCGAGGGGGAATCATATTAATGTATATACGCAACAATTGGCTATATATTTTATGAGAGTAAAATGAAACGTTGGTCGGATCGTTTGTTTCCATCGAGGGGGAATCATATTACTGTATATACATAGCAATATATATTTTATGAGAGTAAAACGGAACGTTCGTTTATGTTTCCATCAAGGGGGGAATCATATAGATTGAATACTCTGGTATCCATAATAGCTATCTTAAAAAAATACAATAGTATTCAGGATTGAAATCTATATAAATGCGTCATTTTTCTTTTAAGAAGACGTTATCGTAAAATTCATATAAAGTGTTTATAGGAGGTAAAGTATAAATAATTATAGAATGTGAATAACTAAAAAAAAAAGCTTTAAACAGAGGTGAATATAACGCAACTATATAGGAAAGAAAAGCATAGGAAAACTGGATCTGTGTTTCTTGAGTTGTAAGTTGATAAATAGTCGTTTCGATTAAAAATTGTGAAAATGTTTGTATTGATGTGGAGTTTGGGGGGTGGCACAAGTCAATGTTTTTCTTTTTCACACTTTGATCGTAGAGTTTAATTTATTTGTATTTACCTACCAATTTGTTTTATAATTCAAATATAATTTTAAATGACCCTATTTCGCTTGTAGGAGAGGGGAATGAATTTGACAAGGTCATAAGGTAATTGTAAAATTCTTTTAGGTAGTTTTGATGTTCCATATTTTTTTTTTGTATGACAGAATTGTTTTAATGCTTGAGCTTTGTGGTATATTTGACACGAATATTCTTTATATTTTAATTAATTGTATTTTAAGTCATTATTAAAATTCTGTTTACCTTCATTTGGGTAATAAACTAATCAAGCTGACGATGGATTCGGTTTACACTCAAGACAACATAAAAGTGACTTTTATTCAGTTTTGACTAATTATATACTAGCAATATAATGGGAATCTCTCAAGTGTGACGCAAACTCTACTGGTGGTATTCAATGATACAATAAAGTTTAGTACTTATAATACAATATTACAACTTAAAAAAACATTTCACTGGTAACTGTTACAGCCATGGAAATTGTTTACGAAACGACTAATTTACGAATTTGATAATATTTTAAAACATAAAACCACATATTATGTGCCTGCTTTCTGAATAGAACGACATTATTTACATAAAACAACACATCCCTGAAACGCAGTGGTGTGGGGAACACTGTCTGTTAGGAGAACTGTGAATTTATTCTAAATCTATAATATTTCCTTGAAATGGTTTTATCCAATTCACAAATTGGTAATACAGCCCGTGTAGCAGTCGTCGTGTTGGATGGAGACCCGAGACCATGAAATGTTGACTGATTATTAAAGTTTTGCTGGTTGTTGGCGTATCCTTTACCTGAACGATTTTTTTAAGGAACGGATTTAGTAAACAAAGCTGTTTTGCTCAACAGCAGTTTTATGCTTATGCATTTTATTAAATCTGGTAAACTTTCTAAGACTTGTATTCCACTATTTTTCATATTTATCTTTTTCCACTTCGAACACTAGTTATTTAATTAACTTAGTGTTAAAATTCATCATTTTCAACACTAGAATTATCTTTTAACTACTTTATAACACAAAGGAAACGTATCCTTTACCTGAACGATTTTTTTATGGAACGGATTTAGTAAACAAAGCTGTTTTGCTCAACAGCAGTTTTATGCTTATGCATTTTATTAAATCTGGTAAACTTTCTAAGACTTGTATTTCACTATTTTTCATATTTATCTTTTTCCACTTCGAACACTAGTTATTTAATTAACTTAGTGTTAAAATTCATCATTTTCAACACTAGAATTATCTTTTAACTACTTTATAACACAAAGGAAACAACGCTTGTACAATATTGAATATCTTTTTGGAGACTTGAATTAATGTGTAAGGAATGCAAAGAACAGTTGTCATTTATGCTTCTATTAATACGCAGATGAATGCTTAACTGACTTTGCTGATTTAAAAGAAGCTCATTTGTCTTACCTATTTTAGAATCAATGTTAGTGTTAAAGCTAGGGAAACTCATATTCAATGCAATAGACCTTAAACATCACAAAAAATTACTTAGGTCGTTTTAGAATACACCTTTTTAAACATCATTTACAATTTATTACATGTTTTCATTACAATTCTGTTGAAAAATGAAATAAAACACGATATTTCGTTCGTTCATCATGTCTCTCAATCTAAACAAGACTGAAAAGTTGGTTTGAAACCCACTTGCCCGAATATAAATAAATATGTTTACTTTTAAACATTAAGACGTGAAACTGTAATCACCATTTGCAAAAGAATAGTTAAGTAAGTAAATGTTGTTATTGTCGTGTTTTTAAAATGACTTTTGGGCGAAGTTGCAATTATGATTTGTGTTAATTCATTTGATTAAAATAAAATTCAACCTCAAATGTCATATGCCATATTTGTCTAGAACTCCTAAAATCTAATATTATGGATGTGGTGATAGATTGTGTTTAAATTTTAAGACCATAATGTAAATATTGTTTTTATATCTAAATCCGTTCTTAAAAATTAAAAATCAAATAAAAAACTAATGAACGATTCCAGAACGGATATTCTATCTTGGGTTTGTTTATATAAATATATGAATATGAATATGAATTATCGTTACTTTATGTACACCACAGTTTGTCAGGCGTATAAAGATAGTATGAAAAGTCTGTATATATTTTTACAGACACATTAAAAAAAAAAGATGAAATCACAAAATAATGTTGTCATTTATATTCATTCAAGTTATAGTCGATTTTATTGTTTCCATAATGTATATTTTACATAAATAATTGAATCAAGTATCAATTTTGAATTGGATCGGTGTAATGAATTTTAAGAAATTAACATTGATGGACATATAAACAGACATTCATTCGGTTAAAAACACTTATTTCGTATATTAGTCGTTCCTAAATTTATTGCACTTGGCTGTGCCAATCATCAGTGAAATGTTTTCCAAGTTATAATATTGTATCACAAGTACTGAACTTTATTGTATCAATTGTATAAATTAGTAGAGTTCGTGGCAAACTTGAGAGGCTCCCATTATATTGTTAAGTATCATTCAACTCAATAACCCATTGTTATTTTCAATTAGTAAAAATTGATTAATAGACACTTGTAATATTTGCCGTCATGCATGTAAATCGAAACCATCATCGGTTTTGTTCATTTATAACCCAAAGAAGATAAACATTGCTTTTATAATTAATTTAAATTATAAGTTTAAATATACAAATAATCTTCACATCAAATATACAAGCTTAAGCAATAATACAATTTTGCCAGACTAAAAGATCAAAACTACCTAAAAGAAATTCACAATTACCTTATGGGCTTGTCAAATTCATTTACTTACTACTAGGGAAAACCGAGTAATTTAAAATTGTATTTGTATTATAAAACAAATTTGATACAAATAAATTAAATTAAATTATCAATGTACCTACAGTTAAGAAGAATAGATAAAAATCGACTTGTGCTACCACCAACATTTCAATCAATAAAAACATTTCCACAATTTTATTAATGCAAACTTTTTTTGTTAACTAATAACCCAAGAAACTGTGATCCAATATTGATACGCTTTACCTTCCCATGTAGTTACGTTATGTTAAGCTCTGTTTAAATTTAAAAACCATTATTCACATTCAATGCATATTTATGCCTTATCTCCTCTAAGCATTTTGATATGAATTTTTGAATAATGTAATACTGTTTTCATCTTCTTGTTTCTTTTTGCTAAAAACACAGGTTTGGAACAAAAAACTTTTGGTCAAAGTTGGTTTATACTTTGACCAAAATTTTTTATATACTACAATTTACAATTCGTCTTTGTCGGTCACGTCTTGGATGTCAGGTCATCATTAATCCTTTCTTCTTGAGTTGTTATCTTGACCGCAATTAATCTGTTCGTTCAGGTTTAATTAATCTGTTTTTTAATTCCAGGTTTCTCTTTTCATGTTTAGTAATAAGTTTGTCTACATTTGTGCTTTTGCATCCATTTCAGATTGCGATAGTTTTATAATTATGTTCGCTTCTTATTCATATTTCTGTTTGTCCATTGAGAGTGAAATTACTCTGTGGACAAATGTGTTATTGGATGCTATTTTTATATTGTAGGGGTGGTAAGAAAAAGCATGTAATGTCTTGTTTATTGTGGTGGGCTTACTTTAAATGTTGAAACTAACGGTATTTTTTATTTTTGAGATTAATAAATCTACACAATTTAAAGTTGTTACCAGGCTGACGAAATTATTAAAAGTTGGAACCAACTGGTAACAATGTTTAAAAAAAAGACAAGTTTTATAATTAACAAAGCCAAAGATTTATTAAATTTAAGTTTAAGTTTTAAGTTTCAGATTTGACCATTCACAATTAGGTAAATACCAGCTTAAGATTAGTTGACAACACAAAAGCTTATTAATGAATAAGTTTACAAAAAATTTACATGCCCTTAATAAATAAAAAAAAATTAACAATTAGACTTTAACATATATCCCCCTCTTTTTATACAATCTGTTATAAAAAAAGAATTTAAGAATAAATAAAAATAAAGATTCTATTATCAAAATTAAAATTTTAGTTCAAAAGGTATATTAATTCTAACAAGTTTTCATGATTAAATTACTTATAAATTATCATAATTTTGTTTATTAAATTTCTTACATTCTAATTTGGCCAATATATATATTAAGGAATTTTGTTTATAATATAAGGAAATTAAATTTTTATTGACGTCAATTTCTTTGTTTTATTAATTTTGAAAGTAACCCCTTTGGGGTCGTTAGTGCCGAAAAGTTTGCATGCAGCACCACCCAAGTAATTATTTTATAAATTGTTATGCATTATTACATATGAATAATAAATTACATGATCAAACAAGGTTCAGTTCTAAATATTTGAAGAAAAGTTCACAATTCTAGTTCCTTCCTTTAGGACAAATGTTATTTTATAGTGCACTTAGTGAAGTTAAGAAGGAATAGTTTTTTTGTTTCAATCCTGTCTGAAAAGGTTAGGTATAGTTGTCTCAAAAAGGTATCCTATGTTGCTGTGCAGACTTGCACAAACTCCAGCAAACTTGAACCAGCTTTTTCGCTGGACTCGTTGAGAAGTGCTGAAAATTTTTAGAATCGAAGCACATGCCGTGTTTTATAAAACAAAAACTCACTAACTTTTATCGATACTTTTTTGTAAAAAGAACATCACTAATATAAAAGGCACTCATTAATTTGTGAGTGTGACTTTAACATAACTTAGAACTGACACTGTAAAAAAAACTTGTTCAGAAAACGTTTTGTTCAATTTAGTAAACTACATGTTTTAACTGCCGAAATGTAAGTGAATGTCCCGTAGCGAGATTTTATTCTAGAGCTGTTAGAGAGAGAGAGGGGAGAATGTCATACGATGTTTTACTATTTTCGCCCCCAGGCTTCACTCCCTGTCGGATGCAAGATTATGAGGTCTAGGGGCGGTTAAATTGTTGATCGATAATCGATGATTACAGATTGTTTTTATTTATTGTGAATGATGTTACAAAGTATTATTGGTTTCATTTTCAAGTGTGAATTCAAGTTTCGGAAAGATGTATTTAAGCACTTATGTAGATTTTTGAGCTGTCTGTTATTTCTATCAGAGTGCTATTGGATCATCCACGTATCTGTAGTTAAAGTTATTTTTGTTAAGTTGTGATTTTTGCTGGACCAAAGATGTTTATATTCAATGTGATTCAGAAATAACTCAGCTAGGATATCATTGTGGTGATGCCATAGCAAACCTTCTCTTTGAATGTAGAAATTTCCATTGAATTTGAAATAATTTTGTTTTAAAACGGTTTCAGTTAGATTGACGAGATTATTTAATGCCTCCTTTGCTAGCGATGAGTTCTTGTTGAGATTATCGTTTTAAATAACAATATTATCACTTATAGGAACATTGGTGTATAAGTTAATCACGTCAAATGATGCAAATTTGTGGTTGTTTTTTAATTTGATGTTAGAAATTTTATCAAGGAAACATGCTGTTTTTTAGACTGAAGATATTTTCCACAATTAATTCATTTCTGATTTATCAAGTATTTTTGAGATTTTATAAGTTGGCGATGGTATGAAATTTACTCGGGGACGGATTTATTTACTCGGTGTGTTATGTTTATGTATTTTTGGTAGTCCTCTTAAAATGAGGGTGTGTGGATTTGGTACTTTTAAAGATCTGATATCAACTTTAGATAACACTGCAGCAATATTGTTGATTGCTCCATTGATTTCTGTGGAGAAAGATAAAATGTAGTCTAGAGTTAACAATATTGTTATTTGCGAATAAATCCTGGTATTTGTTGACGTATTCAAAATTAAGTAAAACTATTATTGTGTTCCTTTTATCTGCCTTTGTAATCGTTACATCGTTGTTTGTGAATTTGCTTTTATTATCTTTTACGTTTATTCTCATTGATTTAAACTTCAAACTATATTTGTCAATTGAAGTAGGGTTTTTAAATAACTTTCTTAACTTTATTAGCTATCATAACTCTGGTGGTGTCTTGTAATTCGTTGGTTTTCAATATTTTTATCGCGGTTGTGGTTTTTTTAAAAAATATTTTTTTTATTCGGAATGTTAAAATTGAGTCCCCTGTTCATTATAATTTAATACATTATCAGTAATAGTGATGTCAGTTTACTAATCTAGATTAGAATCGTTGGTTACATTTTAAATTATACTAATGGTGCTATGTACTACAACGGAAATTCGTTGTATGGGATTATATTTTTGTTAAAAAAGAAAAATATCAAAAAATAATCCTAATGCAAGGCTTGGATGTTTTGTAGAGCTTTTTACTGATTATAGCCGGTCGGCAAGATTAAACTATGAAATGGTCCAAGGTCAACTCTTGCGGGCTTGTTCTAACAGTAAATTCCTATGTCGGCAGATTTTGAATTTGAAAAAAAAAAAATTGAAAATGTGAAATAATAATGTATAAGGATAGGTAGTTGTAATACAAGTTGTATGCAATACAGATCTAGTACTGTTATTTCATAGTAACTAACAGGCGCTACGACATATTTAAATGAAGAATTTAAAAATTCTCAAAATTAATAAAAAATAAAAAACCTTGTTATTTCTGGAAATAAAATGTAATTTTAAGATATAAATATTCTTGTTAAAATTTGAAAAAAGTTAATATTTAAAAAGTTAGCAGAAAAGCATAAATATAAGAGTTAATAAAAGTAAATAAAAATGAATTTTGAGAAAAGGATTGTATAGAGTCAATTAAATAAATAAAGTTGTATCATAATTAATAATTAAAAACTAAAAAGTAATTAAAACAAAAGAGTTATAGTTTTCACGCTTTCGTGTGAAAATGAAAAAAGATGAGAAGTTGAAATTTTGGGAAAATGAATAAAAACATGATATCTAAGAGATGTGTAAATTTCAGGAGAATCAGTAAGTAAATAACCCCTAAACCCAAAGGTGTGAAAAGACGTGCTGAATTACATCACTACGGAAAGTCGCAGAGTTCTGTTATTCCGGCTAGTGCGTTGAAATCACGGAATAAACAAAGTGACAAAGTTTTAAAACAATAACTTTAAAGGTGTGAAAATTGAAAACTGTAAAATACGCAAATTCTTACGTAAACGATTAAAGGCGAATGAATGGTCCGACAAACGTCATTCAAAGTGCGGGAAATTGCCGCGGTCGAGAGCTACAAAACACCGGTTACGTAAAAACTAAAAAACCATTAGAAAAAGTGTTATAAGACAATTTGGAGAAAACAATGAAGATTTTTACATAGGCCAGTTACGAGTTGCAGAGTCGAAATGTTCAAGGATAAGTGACGTAGTTGTGGGCGGAGTCATCATACCAACCTCCAGCAGAAATAGATTAAAAGATTAATTAGAGCAAAGTAATTAAAAAAGGACAATTAAAAAACAGTAAACATAATAAATAAAGTAATAATAATTAACTAAATCGCTTACACCAAAAATAATTAAGAAAATTGCATTAAAAGACACTATAAATAGAACTATCGTATCGGTCCAGTGAGGGAGAAAAATTGGTATCGATATACGATAGTTTTAGGCTATAAAAAGAGCCGCACGAATCTCATCGAGGTCTCTCATCAAAAATTTGTGGAAGAAGTGCTAGGGGTGACTATGCCCGATGGTCAACTCAAAATTTTAAGTAAAAAAGTGTAAGGTCTCTCAGAAAAAATTGGTTGAAGAAGTGCTAGGGGTGACTATGCCCGAAGGTCAACTCAAAATTTTAAGTAAAAAAGTATAAGATCTCTTTCATAAAATTGTTCGAAGAAGTGCCAGGGGTGGCTATGCCCGATGGCCAACTCAAAAGTTTAAGTAAAAAAGTGTAAGGTCTCTCAGAAAAAAATGGTTGAAGAAGTGCTAGGGGTGACTATGCCCGATGGTCAACTCAAAATTTTAAGTAAAAAAGTGTAAGATCTCTTATATAAAAATTGTTGAAGAAGTGCTAGGGGTGACTGCCCGATGGTCAACTCAAAATTTTAAGTAAAGAAGTGTAAGTGTTTCTATGCCAAAGTAATGAAAAGTGTCAGCGAGAGTGATAGGAGGTGATAGATTCCAACCAACCAGCCAGCCTTCTAAACTCCATGGACGGGAAATGAGACATCTGTAATCTCTAACAACAACCAACCAGACACCAGAGGACCAACAGCATCCCAGGACTTAGGATATTCAACACGGCGGCGGTCAAGGTCTGAGAATAATCCAAATTTCCTTTGTTAAAGGGCAAAATTGGCCCAACATTAAATAATTACTGATTTTCCTGAGATAAATTTTTTTAAATATATATAAATAAATTTGTTAAACTAAATAATGTTAAATTCATGTATAGATAGAAATCTTTATATATAAATAAATTTGGTAAACTAAATCATTTTAAATTCATGTATAGATAGAAATCTTTATATATATATAAAATTCAATAAAGTTACAAAAGATTGCCTTCTGCTAGAAGAAAAGAAATATTTTTAGTTGTTACTAGTTAAATTTAATTACAGAAGTTGTGTTTGAATTTTGTTTGTTGACTTGTGTCAAGATAATTATTTCCATTTGTTTTTGAATTTTGTTTGTTGAGTTGTGTCAAGATAATTATTTCAATTTGTTTTTTCAAGTAATTAAAATAATTAATTTTTCAATATTAATCAAAACTGTGTCTTATTTAGAATTGGTCACACAATTGTATGTCATATTTTCAGGTTTCATTATAATAATAAAGGTAAAATATAGTGTATCAAAGAGGTATTCCCAAGGACACGCACCTACGAGATTAAAATTAGAAAAATAAAGTAATTTCGTGTTCTCCCTGAGAAATAGGGTAATTGTAAATACAAATACTGGAAGTCATAAATAAAAAAGGGGGGTACCGGTAATTTGGGGCAACTCAAATTATCGAAGAAGTTATTCAATCCAGGCCAGAAAAGATAGTAAGCCAAAAACTTCCAGTGGATTGAATAATTTATTCTTTTGTCACGCGAGAACGAATCCTGTAGGCAAAAAATCTCAGGATTCGAGACTATTACGTATAAGTAAAAGTTAGGGGGCGTAATTAGTCTGACTCTAAAAAAGGCAGTTTTTTCGTTGTAGTACTTTAGACAGTACGAAGTAGGCAATACATATGATTAAAAAATTCAGATTTATTATCTATTAAAAAAATCAATTTCTTTAAATTAACAAGGTAAATTACAAAAAAAAAAAAAAAAAAAAAAAAGTTTTTGAGTACAATTAAAAAAACAAATCAAAAATTAAATAGTTATTAGACTTAATCTAATTGTGAAAATATTGAATGATTGACTAATGTTTAATTAGTTCTTTGTTTTTACCATATAGAATCTTATGAGTTCATTGAAAGTTCACTAAAAGTTTATAAGGAGTTCTAATTTAGAAGAATGTCTTAAGCTTCCCAAAACTTAACTGATGAATAAATGCACCATTAAGTAGTTCACTCACCATTTTTTTATTCTACTTTATAAAAACCAACTATTGAATTTTACTTTATTTGTCTCTTAATCTCGGGTTATTGGTTTAATTTATACACTAATCTTGAAATAGCTGGGGCACAAATTTTAGACAACTATTTTAAATGGCGTCCAGAATCCTTGTGATGATTTTTATTGTCGTCTCCTTTGCCTGCTTTTAATTTTTTTTTCTTTTAAAAATTCCTTTCTTTTAACTCCCTAAAAGTTTAACTCCTTTTAACTCTTAAAGTTAACTCCTTTCTTTTTCTTCGTTTAATTTTAACTTCTTTTCACTTCACATTTATTTATTTACAAAAACTGAAATTTCAGTTGCTTTTTGAAATGGGCTTTGTAACGGATTTCTTCTGATTATGATTATATTTTGTGAGGTCAGGGTTTGATATTTAAAAATGAGCCCTGAGGTTATTTTCATGTCTATTTATAAATTCTGAAGAATAGTTGGAAGGTCATCAGTCAAAAACTGTAAATATGTCTGGCCGTTAAGAATGTTCGGTAAAAAGCTTACAAACAACTTGTCACCAATTATGCCAGCCCAAACATTTAAAGAAAACTGATATTGGTGATTAACCTGTGTAATTGCATGTGGGTTATCGATAGACCAAATGTGTGAGTTGTGAGAATTAACAATCATGGTTCTTGAAAATTTGGCCTCATCCGTGAATAACACCTTATTCAAGAAATGTGGGTTCACACATTTTCGAATAAACCACTGAGAAAGCTGGATTCGGGGATGGTAATCACGAGGTAATAGTGAGTGTACTCGTTGTACGTGGTAAGGATGAAGTTGTTGTTCACGTAGTATAGTCCAGACTGTTTCACAGCTAACATTGAACTGAAAACCAAGTTCTCTAGTACTTTTGTTGGGGTGGTCTGCTATCTCATCCAATATGGATTCTTCCAATTCAGGTGTTCTTACTGAAACCGGTCGGCCAGAGTTACCTGTTTTTTGGTGTGAAAAGCTTCCAGTCTCTGCAAGTCGTCGATGAATCGTTGAAAATGTTTTATTACAAGGTAACACACGATTTGGAAAACGTTCCTGATACAGTCTTCTTGCCTCAGTACCACTACAATTAGCAAGGCCATACATTAGATGAATATCTGCCATTTCTGAATTGGTAAAATTATGAATTTTATTATTTTCCATTTCTTGTTGATAATGAAACAAAACTAAACCATAAACACTCACTAATACAGTACAGAAGAAATAGGTTATTTAAGTTACGAGTTAATGCCAACAATGACAGAAACATTCTTTTATTAACTTAAATAAACAGATGTTCACATTAATCAGATCATTGGCTTTAAATCAGCTGTTCAGAGTACAACAATCGAGAAAACTATACTTCCTGTTGTGTACTAATGTAAAACATGGTTTTATGTGTTTTACTACAGCTCAGTTGTTTTTTATTAGATTTGAATGAAACAAACACCATTAGTTTTAGAAAAACATTTCAAAATTTTTATTATTCTTGTAAAATTTTTGTACAGGGTGTGGTTTTTGCGTAATTAAACATCAAAATTTTCGATTGGCCGCCATTTTGAAAAGGGTAAAGATATTTTGTTCACATTTTTTTCTCAAGTGAGGATACAAAAAGGCAACATAACTGCAAAATTTCATAACTGTACTATAATTGGTTCTAAAGTTATAAAATTTTATGTAAAAAACACATACAGACAGATAGACGGAAAACTATAGGTTTTAGGACCTATGTTTATAGGAACTTTTTTGCTTATTTTAATGTGTACAATAACATCATAAATTATTGGAACACTTTTACCAAACACCCTGTATAGCTGAAATTCAATATAATTATATTTTTATAGTATTTTCATTTTATTGAGAAATTAAAAGATTCATGATTTTTGTAAGTTGTGTTTTTATTTGTATTATTTTAATAACTTGTGAGTCTGTCATTCATAACGTTAGTTTCCTGAGCAGGATGTAAACTGTTCAATAGTTCAATCAATGTTTATTTTATAAAGTAAAGTATTAGCCTATTCTTACGAGGATCATTTTTATCTAATTTTAAATCCAAATCGGTTCCGTGGCTCTTTTGTGTTTTGCAAAGCTTTAATCTCTATGCTACTTATAAACTATGTTGATAGTAGGCGCTGGTTTATTTGTGGTTTGTATTTTGTGAATGCTGTAATACGGATTTTCATTACGATGTAATTTAACTAATGTTGCCTCCTTAGTCTTGCACAGTTTTCATTTTTAGTTTTGGCCTATCACCAATAGTGTCTAAAAATATTTAATTTAAAAGGGTAGATGATTCTTGTCTTTGCCATTCAGCAGTGAAAATGTACAAATTACTTTATTTCTTCTTACATTTTCATATTTTATATAAAATATTTTTCAGGTAATAAATTTCTTTTACTCCTATAAAATAAATTAATATAACGCATTTGATTAATTGTTATTAGATAACAAGAATTATTATTGTTGCAATATTAAATACATTAGAGTGGCTTACATTTAAATACTGAATAGACTGTTCAAAAATTGTATATCGTAGTAACAATCATTTCGAAAAAACAACATCGCTCGCAACAGAATATGTTATTACTTTGTGAACTAATGCTACAAACGTTTTGAAAGTGGACCTAAAATGAATAAGGAGTAAGTCGGTGAGGGGAGGATAGAGAGATGTTTCCTTTCCAAGTGTTACCATCTGTACCAACACATACATGGGTCCATTGCTAAAATTGTATTCAAACTACGATGTATGTAAATACTCAAAGAAGATTCAAGTAACGAATAAAGGCTAATTTAAATGTCATGAGGAATTTAATCGAACGAAAAATTGATAAAAGAACTATAAGTGTACGAATTAAATCTATACTAATACAATTCCTATACTGAATATGGTAATTTTGTAACCGTTTTGTTCTGTGTACATGTTTCCTCTTATACATCTGTATATCTACCAATTCGTTTTTATTACTATTCACTATGGTTCGAATTACAGCTCTAGTAGTTAATCGGTCTTATAAATAAACAGGTATTGTTAAATTTCATGTATATTTTGACTTTTATCTCTTAAATTATATGTATAATAACGTCATTATACAAGTATTAAGGTAAAAACTGTGTAGATTTTTTACGAGACTTACAAACAGCACATAATCTGTTCATTATGCCCGTTCAAAAATATTATTTCCCATGAACCAATACTGTCATACAATAATCTTATTTTAAGATATAATTATATGGATTAAAGTAAATACGTCCGACTTGTATTTCAATAATCGTGATGTCCTTGGATGTGTAGATTTGAACATATTTGAAAAAAAAAAAAAAAAAAAAAATTCAGTAACAAATGCAAACCACAGTTTTCACACGACTTATAGTTTTGTTGGATAACTGTTTATCTGCGTTTGAATTTATATTTGAGGGGTATAGAATCAAAAGTCACTAAATCCAAAAAGTAAAAATATGGGAAATCGCAAAAAAACTGTTTTTAATACCTTACTACTGTATAGAGTAAAGGTGAGTACATGTAAATTAGTACAAAAATCATACAAACTCATTAAGATAGAATAATTAACAATATTTACATAGTTTGTTTGTAATTACCAAAACTAATTTGGAGTTAGAGAGTTTTGACACCAACACCTGGAGTTAGATAGTTTTGACTTTTAAACATAAGGAATTAGTGAGTTTTGATTCTTAATATGACCTAATTGTAATAAATAGTCTAATTTAAAAATACGTAACTAAAGACTATTGTGTGAAATAGGCCTACAACCTTTTCTATGTTTATTATCAGGCCAACTTTTAGGCTTGTAGCTTTTACTGTCAAAACTGAGGCAGAAGTAGGCCTACATTTATTTGTAGGGTATAGATATAATATTAGGCTCTACGAATAAACTGAGAATTGCATATATGGTACAAAAATGTATTGCAAATGTATGTTTTGCATAGTCAAAATAGGAATAAAAAGTAACATTGGAATAACATTGATACTTTTACACAATCAAAATTGGTTCTTCGTCAGCTGCTTCACACAAAAGGTTTTCTTCTTGGTCAACTGCTGGTGCATCAGCTCCATTCATCGCTGAAACAAAATACTGCAATTCTTCCAAGTCAAACCAATTTTCTCCGTAATGCTTTACTAAGAGCTTTTTCACATCATTTCTTTTAGCACTGCTAAGAATGTTTGTTGCTGGAATGGGCAGTGGAGTAATGTCTCTTGCAGTTTTACCAGGAATAAACAATGAGCTATAGTTTGCACAGTCACTAAGGTACGGGATTTCTCCACGTACTGTAACTTTGTTCAAGGTAACAGTAGTATTCATTGCAGATTTCCTTTTCACAGATTTACGTTTTATGTAAATCCTCTTGCACTTGGAAATCATAAAATGCCAACGATTTGTCAGTTTGAAGGTGCTATTAACACAGTTCTTAAAACCAAATACATTGCAGTCTTTACCTACAATCTTTACAGTGGCAGATTCTGAAATAATTTTGTAAATTTCCTCAGGATTCGGAATTACTTCCGAACGTTTCAAAACTTTTTTAAGGTTACTAAATACCCTGTCGGGTGGAAGGAAACTGTGCCCCGTTACGGGGTAAATAATCTAAATTTCTTTTATGTGGTCGGGAGCATGTGAGTCCAGCCAAAAGCATGGCTATGATGGCCGAATTTTTGTTTTGTCCAGCGCATCCATCTGACACTAGCATCACTCTCTTATACTTGGTCCAGTCACTGGAATTCAGCCCATCAATAATGCAAGAGGATATTGTGTCCGAATCTCTACGGAACTGATTCTCTGTCCAGCAATACGAGGTAACACTCTCTTTATCTAACTTGGACTTACTATGACCTCTCACAATTGTAAAATTTTGGACATAAATCTGTCGACTGTAGTACGTCGACTGATCCGGCACCTTTGGTAATAGAATGTTTTTTTGACAATCGTAAGAGAGAATAAACAGGTCATCGTTTGTATCTTGAAGAGTTTTGTAAAATGCCTTGTATTTTAAACTGTGGACTCTATTTTCTATCAATATGTTTGTTTTAAGATTAGGATCCTTTTCTCGCTTTAGTTTCTCAGCTCAACTCAAACATGTGGAACACACTTAGGGAACCAAACCCGATGTTGTATTTCCTGTTAAAAATTGTAGGAAAGTAACTCTGTTTAACAGGAACATTTTCCAGGTTAAAAGAATACAGCCTCCAAAGCTTTTTAATGTTTAGTTCTGCAGATATGTAGAGCCTCTGACTCTTTTCTCTACAGTAATGAGATTCCAAGCATGATAAGGAGTTAGTGAATTTCATTACAGAATTTTTTTTCGGTTCGAAGGCAGCTTGCCTCTTAAAGCCACTTCTTTTTTCTCTTGTGTCTTCATTGTTGAAATCTTTTTTTGTCAGATTGTTTACTCGGAAACGGGACACGTTCAAAATATTTATGAAAGTTGCCATGCAAACTGGAACTTTTTCATTTTTTTGTTCTTAACAAAATATCTAGTAGTTCTCAACCGAGGGGGCCTAGACTTAGCATCTGTTTCTTGTTTCGCTGCTGTCATCGGTCTTCGTCTCTTGATGTTACAAGTTTCACTGTACCTCAAAATAAAATTCTGCTGATACTGTCTGTCATGCTTTTTATAAACCCGCTCGTGAAAGTTCTTCACATCTCGCATACTCAGTTAACGACATAAGAACTGTCCTTCTCTATGATTACAAGTGTGGTATGTTGGCAGGTCCTTTGGCTTGTATCTGAAACAGAATAAAACACATTTCAGATTTCAGTCTAAAATGCTTTTTTATTCTCCTCAGTTCTGACAGTAGGGCCTAGGCCTAGCCTTCAAAAAACTTTATTAGAAGGGCGAAATAAATGTTTTTCCTACAGTACCATATCATATCACCTTAAAATGTTGTACTAGAAATAAAATAAAGCTTTCTTAAGCTTCAATACTTATCATTACAAACCAATCTACAGACCTATTCTCGACTAGGACAGTAGTTGCAAACATCTTAGGCTTAAACTTACCTTGCAGATTTTGCTTTATTTTTCTTCCAATCATTTGGATTTGCTGTCCTCTTCCTGGCTCTACCTCCTGGCTCAACTGGAGAAACTAATTTGTCCATTCTCTGATGATTATAAACTAACAACAACTATGGTAATATAAGTTTAATAGCTGCACAACATAAAACACTGACCACAGTTGTGGCTTATTTTGTTAAGAGTTTCTGTGGCTTCCATACTGTTTGGTCTTCTAATGAGATATTTCCATAATAAATTCTCAGTTATTAAGAAATTAATGAAGGGTGTGAGGTATGTAGATGATTTAATTGATAAAAAGGAACATGATAAAAGCTTACGAAAAGTATTAGGAAATCTAAGAATATAAAACGCTAAATAAATAAATCCAAATGTAAAATAGGTGGTAATTATGTAAAATATCTTTTACATAAAATTACAAACAATTCCCATAAGGTCAGAACTTATAAGCTCTAAATAGAGCCTAGAAAATATTTTGGTTTGATAAATTTATTTAGAAAAATTGTATCGAATATTTTACCTTGTTCAGTAAAGAACATTCACTAACATAATATCGCATTTAACAACCTTAAAGATAAGTTATGATTACACTATTTTTCAAATATGTATATTGTCAAATGCTATAAAAAATAATAATAAAAAAGAAATCCTTAAAACCAAATGTTACTAAGATGTTTTATTTATCTAATTCGAAAATATATTTTCGTAATCTCGGCAAGCGGACGTGTTATTTTAAGACAATACGTCTTTATTGACAGCTACATCGTCAAGCAAAGAATTTTATACTTCCAGATACTATACGCAATGGAAAATCTAAAAGAAACCGGTGAAACAAACTATTGATGTCAATAACGGTGTTGAATACTGAATTAGATGGTGTGAGTTAAAGTCAAGAGACCTAACAGCGGCTAATATACATTAACCTGTGACCTGACAGGCGTTTAAATACATTAATTATGTATCTGACTTTAATTAGAAAATGAAACTCTGTAATTAAAAATGTTTATGCTACTAATGCAACTTCTTTTGACATTTCTTTTTTAGGTGGCAGAAATCAAAATATCTACATAGGCTTGACCCATCTGCGTCCAAAGAAAAGCTCAGTGAAATCAAGTTTGGTAAGTGGATATCCTTTAGTAAACAAAAGTAGTAAACACAATATTGAAGTAAAGCAAATGTCATCATGAAGGTAAATAGTTAGCTAAGTAGCTAGAAGCAGTTCCACAGTATGTTCACAACAAGTCAAATATGTTGTGATTACAGATCGTCTGACCTGACCTGGTCATATTGACCTAATTATGTCAAGTGCAATACAAAACTCTTACATATTTCATAGAGTTTGAAAACTACTTTGTACCTGACACAATTATAAGTTACGTTCAAAACCAATTTCATTTGTCAACTCGTATTACAAACTTTGATTCTTAAGCCGCGGGTCCACACTGAACAAATGTTCGACAAACATGTTCGGCAAACATGTTTGTTGAGGGGCTCAGGGACAAACATTTAAAAAAGTTTGGATAATCATTGTTTGTCAAACAAAAAATTACTGTTTTTCCAAACTATTCAGTGTTTGCTGTAAAACATAAAAAGCTTCAGTGCTTCAGTCAGTGCCGAGCTAACATGAACGATATTTTGGTGTACCGTCGTCGTTGCCTTGCTTGTGTAGCCGTGGCTGCGGCGTTCGTAATCATCAACTCCCCTAGACCTCGAAGATGGTGGCAGAGGCAGCTGTTGCAAAGGAGGTACGAGTATAGTGGTGAGGACTTGCGCACTGACTTGAGAGCTGGCTGTTTGTTCACTAACTTTACACGAGTGTCAAATGCAGATTTTGAAATACTTGCTAACATGATAGGGCCCATTGTTGCTAAGAAAAATACAAACTGGCGAGAAGTGATAAGTGTAAATGATCGTTTGGCTATAACTTTACGATTTTTAGCAACTGGTGATTCTTACCATTCTTTGATGTACTTATTTAAACTATCAAAGCAAAGCATATCCCAAATCGTTCCTGAAGTATGTTCTGCCCTTGTTAGTACGTTGGAGGACTATGTAAAAACCCCCTGCAAACCAGAAGAGTGGAAATCGATTGCAACTGATTTTAAGCGAGCTTGACAGTTTGACCAATGCATCGGTGCTCTAGATGGCAAGCATATTGTGATACAACCTCCAGAAAACAGTGGCTCTACTTTTTTTAATTACAAGAGTCACCACAGCATTGTGTTAATGGCTCTTGTAGACTCTAACTACTCATTTATCTATGTGAACGTTGGATGCCAAGGACGAATATCTGACGGTGGCGTTTTTAAAAATTGTAGTTTGTGGAGAATCTTGGAAAATGGAACAGGTCTACCTGAGGATGAAGCTTTACCTGGAAGATTATTTGCTGTTCCATATGTGATTGTGGCTGATGATGCATTCGCCTTACATAAGTACATAATGAAACCGTTCCCAGGCCACCAAGAAAAGGGAAGCAAAAAAAGGATATTAAACTATCGCTTGTCTCGAGCTCGCAGATGTTCTGAAAATGCCTTTGGAATTCTCAGTTCAGTCTTTAGAATATTGAGAAAAATATTTCTTAGACCCAAGAAAAATCTACTCTTGTTACCTGTGCTTGCGTTCATTTACATAACTTTTTGCTTAAAAGTAAATCATCAGCAAATGTATACACACCTCCTGGTTCCCTAGACAGCGTAGCTCCAGATGGAAGTGTTGTTCCTGGAGATTGGAGGAAAGACAACCGTGGATTAAAGTCATTTTATCCACTACCTCGAATAGGAAGAAAACCCAGTGAGTTTGCGAAAGCTGTGAGAGAAGAATATGCAAACTACTTCGTCTCAGACATTGGTAGTGTCCCGTGGCAAAATGACTACTCATGAGCAGTGTGGCAACTCTGGTTCCTTTTGGCATTTTAGTAACTGACTTTTAATATTTCATAAAGTTTGTAAGTGTGTACGTGGATTAGGTTGAGTTAGGTTAGGTTGTAACGTCCTTCTAAAATCAAAAATAATTCTGTACTTGATTAACGATCATGGTTGTTCAGTATATGAATTAAGCTGTAAAGATAAGGAAAGGTGAGCTTTGTTTATGTCCTTTTGTCCTGTGGCACAATCAGTCACGGCTTTGTCCGGCACAGGATCAAATTTTAAAGAATTAAAATTTTTATGGTTCCAAAAGACAAATTTTAAAATCAACCACGCTCTGCTACCAAAAACATGTTTTTGATTATTATTTAGAACTAACACTGAAGAAATTGTCGAAGAGAAGTTTTGTTAAATTTGCGTGTCTACATTTTGAAGAGATAAAACAGAAGTGAATCGGCTTGCAAGGAAAAATTGATTCTACCTATGGAGGGGATATCATACGATGTTTATCTGTATTGGCCACCAGACTTCACCACCGCACGGATGCGATATGGTAAGGCAAGGGGCAGGTAGAAGATTGATAAGCAAGTACAGCAAGTAGAACTATCGATAATCAAGTACAGAATTATTTTTGATTTTAGAAGGACGTTACAGTTCTCCCCCCCCCCGAAAGACGGAGTTGGGGTGGAGTCAGAAAAGGGGGCCAGAAGGGCCTCCTACAAAAATTTGAAACGGGGCACCTGATAGAAACAACGCTTCATAGTGCTTATGGTCACCACTCTAGGGTGTAGCCTCCTTCGGCACTTACTTATTAAATTTTGAAATTTCTAAAGCGTCTCAGCTCTTCCCGCCTATATAAAAAAAATCGGGATAAGCCCAGGAGAGAAAGAGCTGAAGGATGACGCAAAGTGTCGACATTGCTGTGCATGAACTGACATTGTACCACTAGGGTACAGGGGAAAAGGGGTAGAGTGGCACCTCGGGACACCAAGAGGAGGTGACCACTCCGGGGACAAGGGGAGGGAAGTGCATAACACTTTGGCATTCAGGAAAGGTCGGACTCAGACGGGGGGGAGAAGTCCTCTGAGCCGACCTTTAATATATATATCAAAAATAAATAAAAATAAAATAAAAACTCCTGAAGCCTTTAAAGTCAGATCATGCTCAGCGTCGTTATTTTAAATTTCTCTTCTCCCATACGAAGAAAAATTTAAACTATTCACGGCTCTTAACAATTTCCGTGAATTAAAAAAAAATTTTGAAAAGTTTAAACAAATAATCAATTTCAAAATAAACAAAGAAGCAGTATGAAACGTTGGAGAGTCAAGAAATTTTCTGCTGCACAAGGCAGGGCATGTAATGTTTGACTTAAGGTCTTATCTGTGTCTGTAATCATGTTCCCCAAAAAAAACTTTAATTTAATAAAAAAAAAAATTATGTAAAAAAAATTTCATCAAAATTTGTTGTGGTGTTTTCAAAAAAAAAGGTGTAAAAAGTGTAGCTGAAGAGAGGTGTAGCAAAAGAGATGGTGTATAAAAAAGTGACCCATGATATGAGAAAACCCAACTCCGGTTTTCTCATCCCTAACAACTAAATAAGGAAACAAACATGTTGACCTGTTAACAAAACAAAATAATTTAATAAGGACAAACAGGCCAACCATGTTGTCCTACATACAAAAAAAATTTGGGCACCTATATTAAGAAGAGGGAAATTTAGTATGCAATTTTAGCTAAACGATTTTTAAGAAGTTTCATTTATCAACAAAGGCCACCGCCATATCACCTATTACTGACAAAAATAATAAAAAAAATTTTCTTTTAAGATCACAAGGTAGAAGTTGAGATAAACACACCAGTAAAAAAAAGAGAGTTGTGTATGTTGTATATATCGTGTATATATGTATGTGTGTAAGTAAGAACCAAAACAAACAAGCAAATGAAAACTCGAGAAAATTTTTGAAAAGTTTTTTTTTTGTTTTTATCTATTTTTGGATTTTTTTATTTATTTTATATTTATATTTTTTGTATTCCCGAATGAGCCTTGCTTTTCTGAATCAAATTCAATGAATGACTAAGGTAAATTATATATATATATATATATATAAAAAATTATTTTAAAGAGAATGAAGAAAAGAAAAGAGAAAAAAAATTTTTTTTATCAAAATTGGTCTAGACGTTCTTGTGTAAGGTGTGTTTATATGAAAAAAAAATTTTTGAGACTAATAAGTTTATGTAATAAAAAAAATTCTTTAGTTTCATCAACAATGGTTGTTCAGTTCAAAAACATGTTACCAGGCGACTGAAATTATTAATAGTGGAACCAACTGGTAACAATGTTTAAAAAAAAAAGAAAGACAAATTTCATTAACAAAAGCCAAAAAATTATTTAGTTTAAATTTAAGTTTGAGGATCAGATTTGACCATTCACAATTATTTTTTTGTTAAGAAAATTATAAAGTTTTTGTTGAAAAGAATTTATATAAAAAAGAATTTAAGTTTCGGATACATATATATATATATATATATATATATATATATATATATATATATATATAATATATTATAACGTTTAAGACGTTCTCTCTTTTATTTTTATTAGTTATTTGCTACACGTTGGTCGCCTAAATATAGGAAAACTCTCCTATATTTCTTTTTACTATTTATTAATATTATTATTATTATTCATTTGGTTATTAGTTCGTTAGTTATTTGACAATTGATTAAAATAATAACACTCAAAACATGTGGGATTATAACTCAATTTTAATTAAACATATTGAATAATTAACTCTTTTAAATATTAATTTTTTAATCATTTAAAACATAATTTTTACCTTGATGCTCAAAATATTACTGATTAATATCTTATTCTACAATTTTATACTACGGCTTAAACTAGGTACATCTTCACTATAAATTCTTATCCTAAACAACTTAGTCTAAAACAAGGAATTTAAGAATGCATCAATTTAATTTGTATTTAATTTTGACTCTAATTTTAATTAGCTTTATAAAATATTTGCTCCGGCTAACTGAAGGTTATTTACTTGAATTTAATTTAAATCTCTATTGGGGTTCGTTGGTTCTTAGGTGGCTATAATTTATTTTATTATTACAAAAAACAAAATTTGGTGGTAATTTATAAAATGTATTGTCCTTTAAGTTCTACTTATCAATTGACGTGTTCCTTTCCAGTTTTTGGGTTGTTCTCGTTCCGTGGTTCTCTCGAAGATTGCGTGATGGTTGGATGGTTTGCCTCTCCCGTAGATGATCCCAATCGCGGGTTACACCTTTCTTCACTCACTCTTGCGACGATGATGCTTTTAATTCTTACGGCGATACTTCTTCTCACTGATTTAACTTTAATTTAATTCTCACCGAAATTCATAATAGATGAGCTTGTTTTCCTGGTTAATTATAGTTTAAGTTCAGGAGAATTCCCGGAAATTAAAAAAAAAAAGGCAATGGTAACACCTGTATATAAGAAGGGTGTTAAAACAAATCCAACAAATTACCGACCGATATCACTTCTGTCATTTTTTTCAAAAATTTTAGAAAAGGTCGTAAAAGAAAGGTTAGTTTCGTTTCTAGATAGTAATAGTTTTTTTAGTAAAATGCAATTTGGGTTTAGACATAAGTTGAGCACCAATGATGCATTGATAAATTTTGTGTCTCAGGTATATAGCGGTATAAATGACGGTAAATATTGCGCTGGGTTATTTGTAGACGTAATGAAAGCATTTGATACTGTAGACCACTTAATATTGTTGTCAAGAATGTATGATGCTGGTGTTAGAGGAGTGGCTTTTGAATGGTTTCGCTCATATTTAACGGATAGAATTCAACGAACTCGGGTCAACGATGTCGTTAGTGATCAAGGTACATTGAAATATGGGATTCCGCAGGGTTCAGTTCTTTCTGGACCATTATTCTTAATATATGTTAATAACTTATGTAACGGTCGATTCAAAGGGAACCTTGTCTCTTTTGCTGATGACACTGCACTTTTTTACAAGGCGGATTCATTGGAACAGTTGAGAAAAGATATGCAAGATGACGTAAATGTTTTGCGATGGTGGTTTACCAAGAGCTATCTATATGGTAATGAGCCCTAAGACCAAATATATAATATATAATGTTGCTTGTAAGACCTATTTCTCAACAAACATAAAATATCATAGCATTAACTGTAAAGAAAGCGGAACGTGTGAATGCCTAGAAATAGAACAAGTAGACAACATTAGATATTTGGGATTATCCTGGAAAACGAATATTGATAATACCAAACTGAAATTGATTAAATATATTAGGTTTTTTTACATGTTAAGGTCGGTGACTAAATTGAAATTATTAAAATCAATATACCATGCTTTGATTGACTCAAAGTTAGAATATGGTATTGAAGTTTGGGGAGGTGCGTACTACAGTGTTTTAAAACCAGTCATTGTAGAAGCATTGACTTCAGAAGCATTTTATTCGAATTATGGCAAATAGAACTAAATTGGAACACGCTGCTCCATTATTCAAAATCTTCAAAATTTTACCGGTTAGAAATTTATATATATTTAAAGTCTTAAGATTATTCTACAATAGAAGCGGAGGAAATTATACAACAGGGGGTGGAGGGAAGACTTTACGGAATGACCAAAACGTAGTTTTTCCAAAACCAAATTTAACAATTTTTAAAAAATTTTACTTATATCTTGCTCCAAAATTTTTTAATCTGATGCCTTTAAAAATTAAAACGTGTACAAATAAAATCGAGTTCTGTAGATTCATGAAACAATATTTATTAGAACAGGAGCAGGTCTTAAATATGTTTTTTATCAGTAACCAGTGAGGGAGAATAAACTGGTAGTAAGTGACTGTATTTTATTCTTGAAAGCTCTCTTCTTCACCGGTAATATGAATGGTAGAAGTGTGTGTGTGTGTGTGTGTGTGTGTGTGTGTGTGTGTGTGAATTATGTATATGTATGTGTATATATATATGTATGTGTATGTATGTGTGTGTATGTGTATGTATATGTGTGTATGTGTATGTATGTGTATGTGTGTGTGTGTGTGTATGTGTATATATATATATATATATATATATATATATATATATATATATATATATATATATATATATATATATATATATATATATATATATATATATATCGTCGGCTGGCTAACAAATGCTGCTATGTCTTTGAAGACCAATTGTTCAGGAGAGTGGAAAGTTTGTTTACTTAATGTTATACCAAAACATTAACATAGTTTAGCATGAAATTGATAGTTGAGCATCTATATATCATTATTAATGCTAAAAAATAAAAAAAATAATAATTAAATCTAAAATTTTCTTAAGAATTTAGACTTAGCAGCTTTTGACGAGGTATGTTTTATAGACATAGCAGGGTTTTACGAACAAGTAATTAAATACATTTTTCTGTAATAGGAAGGTAACTGAATAACAACTCTATTATGGTACAGGTATTGTTATTTTTATTCACCAAACAATATAAATAAAAACTACAATTATTTACAGTAAATTCTGCAATACGATTAAGTTTTTACAAGTTATGCAAGGTAAATACTGTACCTATTCCCGACCTATATTATTTACCCTATCTTATCATGTCTTATCAAATAAATTGTTAACTACTATAATTGTCTCATAAAAAAATAATCCTTAATATAATCCTTAAATTTACGTTAGCAAAATAAAAATAGGTGATAGCACAATTAATAAAATATGAATTTCATCGCATTAATCGTGAATCAAATTGTCATAAAATGAATGGTAGTCATTGGGAATAAATGACTTGAGCTGCTGAAGATGATCGTATTTCTGTTTTTTTATTTTCCTTGGCTGCAAAAATAATGGTTTTACAGATTGGACTAATTTATCCATCGATTTTCTTAAGCGCCTCGGAATAGGCTTCCAATCATCATTGTATTTGATTTTGTAATAAAGTCCATCATGGCTGTACTTCAAACCTCTGATGTCCGTTACAGTTGGATCCCCAACACCATGGCCAGGCCGAATGGATGATGTGTAATTTATTCCTGAATAGTCCTGAAAAAACTTGTGGTCAAGATAATAAACTTTATATGGTTCAGGATTTCCTCTAGCACACTTGCAGATATCTATGTACTGGGCAGGGGTATAGATGTCTGATTTCAACAGCTTTCTCTCAATGCAAGAATGCATACTATCACACTCCATCTGAGTGTGCCCTTTCTCCAGATATTTCTGGATTATTGTGATCTTCAATAATTGGCTAAGATGGAGCAGAGCATTTGCCAATGTTGCATTTCGATTCTGATAAGTGCAACCATCGCTGTACAATATTACAGTTTCTCCTGATTTAATAGATGTCTTTTTTGAAATAAAGTCGCAAATAATGGACGCAAATTCATTTGATGTTATACCGCCTTCGGCTTCATGCCAAATATAGCAGAAACCTACCTTTGTTTTATTATTATAAAATGTAAAGTTGTGAACACAAAGCTTTAGTTTATAATAAAGAGCAGAAACCTTTAGGCTTGGTGCTAGTAGTACTTTTTCCAAGTCCATAGTAAAGACATGAACCCCATCAGAACTTGAATTAGTATCTTTCTTTTTTGCTTCCCTTGCATCTTCTTTATTTTTAATGTGATTTTTGTAAGTATCCTCGGTTATGTTACCATTTTTGTAACTGCAACAAAGATCACATTGGTCCTTTTTTGGGAGGTAAACATCATACCTTAGCTTTACCATAATTTCTGAGAACGGTTTGTAGCTTAATGGTTGTTTCATTTCCAACTTACACACTTCTTCATAATGTTTAAATAATTCAGATTTAGAATTCCAAAGTGTTTCAAAGTAAAGTTTACCAGTGTTCTGTCGGCAGTAGTGGGATTCCATTTTTGGCAGGGCTTTCAAAAATTCTTCCAAATGATTCCTTTGTTCAACAAGTTTAAGATCTGATACATGACGACTTCTTTTGGATTTAGTAGGCTCTAAGGTTGTTTCATCTACTTCGACATTATCATCAGAGTCAGTATCTGAATTGGTTTGATTAGTTGGCATATTATTATTTTTTTGAATCCATGATAACATTGACCACCTACCTAATCCTAAAGTGTTGAGAAACATTGTTCGGCACACTCTTATTCTAATATCATGTACCTTTAAATTAAAGTTATAGGTAAATGTCCTTCGAGAAACCTCATTCTTTTTATTTTTTTTATCTTTTGCTACCATGACATCTACTAAGCCAACAACATACATTTTCTTTTCATTCCAATCAAGTTTTCTCCAAAAGTATTTAAAAATATTTTTTCTTTCAACTTCTACGACCATTCTACATTTCAATTTTGTATTTCCTGCACTCATTTTACATTCACATGGAGGTTTCATCTTTTTTGGTTCCTTTTGTTGACTATATTCGTATATTCCAGAGACAGGATTTTTTTTCAGACCTTTATACGCACGTCCTTTCTGTCGTTTACTTTGTTGAATATTTCTATTCCAAGACCATGGTTTTCTTGAAAGTCGATTTTCGACGTTATGTAAATCCCCGTTTGCATCTTGGTCACATTTTTTGTTCATTCTTTCCTCTGTCTCATCCACAACCATCTCCTCGACATCATTTGATGAAACATTATTGGAAGAACAGTGTTGTTCTTTGTCACATTCTTTGTTCATGTTTTCTTCTGTCTCCTCCATAACCGAGTTCTCTGCATCATTTGATGAGATGTTATTGGAAGTACATTGTTGTTCCATTTTATCTTCCGGGTTTAAGTAATTCGTAAAGGCAATGTCTGTAACAAATTGTGCTTCTACGTCGTTTCCGTTCTCACCTAACAGATTTGGAGATGACAATTCTACATAATTATCATCAACACAAAATAATGATAACAAAGTATTATCACGGTTCTCATTATGGCCACAAATTGCATAGTTGTGTTCGAATCTATTGTTAGAACTATTCTCTATTTCAGAATCATGAAGACCCGTGTTTAAATTTATGTCTATTCCATTTTCATTTGAATGATTAAAATCAATGGAATTCAATATATCGGCATCTAAGGTTGCAAGATGAGAGGTATGATTAGTTAACGTAATTATTCCTTCTGAAATATCACTTCGAGAAGTTGTAGCAGCTTGGCTTGTATCAGAAATCTCTTGAAAATTACCATTTTCAAGAGCAATGCAAACTGGTAGAATAGCTAAATCTAAATCCACACTGTTTTCTATTGGTAGGTTACACGTTTCTTGTAAAGCTAACATTTGTCGTGCTTTTTCTACTAATCTTTTACTTCTGTTACTAACGTTAATTGATTTATCCATTCTGAAAGGAAATAAAAAACAAACTTTAGGCAATTTTCAACTTGACTAAGTAGAATAGAACAATGGTAAAAACCTGCTATGTCTACAGTAGAATCGATGAAGGTTTTGATACAAAACCTGCTAAATCTAAAATTGCTATTTTGTAGCTTTCTCCGCAAGAAGTCATTTCGTTGAGGTTTATTTATTTAGTTATTTTCCGAAAATCCAATACCATTTCACAGATATATCATTAACATAATTATGTCAGCAACAATAAGTGTAAAGGTTATGAAATTTAATGATAAAGTGTAGTTGCAGAGACAAATCTATTAGTCAAAACCTGCTAAGTCATATAAAGTCAACTAACACAAAACCTGCTATATCTAACCAGACATTTAAAAGTATTTATTTACATTTAAAACTAAATGAACAAGTAACATACCTTTTGAATTGTTTTTATTATGAATAGCAGAAGTATCAGTAAGTGTTAAATAAGTAGTTGACGTGATAAGATTTATAGAAACTAACAACAATCACCACTAGGAAAGAGCTTATACACAAACAACCAGACATAGCAGCATTTCCATCCTCTTTGGAGAGGTTAGACTTAGCAGCTTTTTGAATTGACCACCAGGTTGCGCTGATGTCAGCAAAGAGGTTGAAATTGTTATAGAGTTGAAGGGAAAAGAGAACAGATTTACTAGATGCAAAAATCTCATTTTCAGTGAATTTCAGACTTAGCAGGTTTTGTCAGCCAGCCGACGATATGTGTGTGTGTTTATAGTTTTATTATTGTATTTCTATTTTTTTAGTGTTTTATGTTGATTTGAATTGGTTTGTCATAGAAGCCAAATCCTAGTTTTCTAAATGTAATTTGTGTGTGTATATGTAGGTTGGACTGGTCGGTCACATTGTTTCTCTCCCATCGAGCTATATTGTTAGAAATGTATAGAGTATTTCATCCCAAACAGGTTTTAACCTCGGGATGAAGTGACCCTTTGCTATTTTCTTGTAATACAGCAGGAAGTATTTTTTGTTATTATTATTATTATTATTATTAATATTATTGTTTATTATGTTATTATGAATTTTATTTTATATGTATTACATTTTATAATGTGAACAGTTGTCTATTTTATTATTAAGCATATAAGATTGTCAAATTTTTCCTGTTAAAATTATGTGTAAAAGAGGGTCAAATAAATAAATTTTCATTTTCATATTAGTTATGTATAAAGTTGTATGCATTTTTTAAACATGCATATTTTTTAACTGTAAAAATCAACAAAACGTGACAAATATGAGATTTTTTTCTCTTTTTTTCTTTTTTTTTTCCTTCCCACTCCATAACTTAGTGAAAAAATATCAGAAAATCAAATTGTATTATTGTTATTAAATTATATTTTAAAAATTTATTTTGCATTTAATTATTGAAACTCGGTTTGTAATGTTTTTTATCTATCTGTATCTTTAAACCAAATATAACAATATTATTTACTTCAGCCTACCCTTTATTTTAACAAAAACTCGTGTTTCTTTTATTCTATTCACAATTGGTAATGTCCATGGCTTGCGTGTTTCTTATACTATTGTATTTTAAAAACCTGGTAAAAGTTATTTAACTGTATTCCACTAGTTTTATAACTTCTTACTAACAAAATCTAACTTTTAAATCCTGACAAATAAAGTTGCATGTTATATCTTAGTAAGGACTAGACAGTGTCTGGTACCGCGAAGTTCTCTAGTGGCTAGACCGCAGTGCAGCCACATTGTGTTAAATCAGCCGTCATTGCGGAAGTTTAACAGAATCGATTGATTAAAAAAATTATTAGTTTTAACAAAGTTTCTCATATATCAAATGTTCGTCTACCAAGTTTAGATAAATATATGTATGAGTCTTATTCTGCCAAGACAAATAATAAATATAAAAGTATAATTAAAAATTCATATTTCGGGTTTGTCTTGGCAAAAATACAATCTGTATAATATGCTTAATTACAATTAAATTGTTGTTGTGATTATGTATTTGTGACAATATTGTGGTCGTCTCTACATCCTATAAGGTTGAATATTTTTTAATATGACATTTGCCAATCAATTCCTTCCGTAACCAAATACATTGAAACGCACAACTTTCCCCAAACAAACACATTATTAACAGCAATGCGATGTTTTAACATTTAAGGAATTATTTGTTACATGGGCACAATCTTTCATAGTACTGAACTACTATGAAACACACGGCTAATGTTTCAATAGATTTACAGGATAGCTGTTGGCCACGCCTCAAGTTAAATGCCACTACAATAATTTGTTCTTGCTGTGTAAAGATAAAATACCTCGGTCATCACACCTTAGAAAAAAAGAATTGAAATTATGACCTCAAATTGTCTAATAGCGTTAGGGTCGGAAAAGAACAAAAGGTGGTGCAGAAAGGCGTGATAGTAAAGATGAAAGAGATTGATCTCAAAGCTACAAAATAAAGGTGTTGATACAGTTAGAGTTCCTCCGGTCTGCCAAACCCATATTCACTACAGTGAGCCCCTGAGGGGTGTCCTCCATCTATCAACCTTACTTCCAAGTTTAGTTAACACATGAATTAGCCATATTATGTACCTTTAAACATCTGCCAAAGCACTTATAAAAATATAAACATGTACTTTAATCATTCATATTTTCAGTGTGTCGCGGTAAACAATTCAAATTGTATATGCCTAATCACAATTCAATAGTTGGTAATAATATTTCATTACATGAAGGGACATTTTTGTTAATGATGTGGTCATATCTCTAGCCTAACCGGTTGATTATTTTTATGTAATGTTTACTAACCAATTGCTTTCTTGATCAAATAAAATAATACACACAACTTCGTTAAACAAATTAGCAACAATGACTAAGATATCAATTGCCAAATAGATAAAAACAACCTTATAGTACTGAACTACATCAGACAAGGCCAGTGCCATCACAGTAAAACAAAATTATTGATTTACAGTTCATGAGTATTATAGTTTTTCCAATGCCTTAAACATATTATAAAGGACAATAACAATACATATGCAAACCACGTAGAACATAAACAATACCCAGGATATACGTTACGACACAGTATTTATAGATACATATTTTATTTCGCTGTACTTAACTTTTAAGTTCACTTTTAACTGTGTGTGAAAAAATAAACTTTTTGTTAGAGTTACTGTTTTCCTCTTTATATTGCTATTTTGTTTATGAGATCGATAATATGGTTGTAAATTCCATGTATAATAACTCAAATATATTCTCAATACCGTCTAATAAAAGTAATCTAATCGAATTAACAAGTTCTGTGGTTTCTACATTAGTCTATAAAAGGCCATTTGGAGTAGCTTGACGATGTAACGTGAGTTTTTCTCCCCTCCCCTACTAAACGTTATATTCGAATTCCATCACGTAAACAAACGTATGTACATATTTATGTCAACGTAAAGAGTTTTTACAATTTATAAATTGACAAAAGAAACTTCAGCATCAAAGTTTAAACACTTTGCATACCTTGAGATTGTAGGAAGTCAATATTCACTGCTGTCAACAAAGATTTGATTATTTATTGAAGAAAACCGATTTACAGTACTTTGATTAAATATTTAACAAGCTGTGAAGTTTAGCAGGACATTTTATTTCCTTGCTTCGGTATTTAATTTAAATCTTAAGCAATTGCATTCTTTGAGTGCATTTTATAACGTAATTTAAATTATATTTCTCTTTAAACGGACGCCATTTTGAAACTTATAGATCAGCAAGTTAAGCATAAAGTTCAATTGGAACTAAATTAAAATTGGTCATAATGGAGTAAGCAGATCGAACATATTAGGGAAAGGGTGGGCATAGTGGCCACTCTAACGGAAACACATTTTTCAAGAAGTTATAATTGTTGTAAACAAATAAAAATTACGTATAAGGTAGCTTATTTAGTTACATATCTTTAATAAATTCTGTTTAACCATATCTTAGTTATTTTTTGTAAAAAACATTTTCTTTTCAAACCCTAAAAAATGTCCACATTGCCCGATGGGGGAGGGCAAAAAGGCCACAGGGTGGCTGGCCACTATACCCGATGTAAAAAATAATACTTAACTGCATTCAAAAAACAAATTAGGCCTATGTATGTATTTAAAAAAATAATAAAGTACTGTATTATTAAATTCTCTAAATATATGTTTTAAAGATAAAAACAAAAAATACAAAAGTTGCTTCAAAACATTTCATGAATTTTGTGATTATCCTATATCAGTTTATTTGCAGAGGTCTGTCTTCCTCCTCACACCCAGCACAAGCTTCATGTGCCTAATTGTGGCAACCAGAGCATCTGATCCACCCTTCATTTTGTTTAGACTTTAAATACAAGTCCTGACAGTACAGACACCCTACGTCACTCTCTTCACTATCAGAGTCACTAAACGAAGCACGTTTTGCCACTTTTGATTTCTTTTTCTCTTGAATAGGCTTTTTTCTTCTTTACCAACTTCTTTTTTCTTTTTTTATTTCTAGTTTAATTTTCTTCAGTCTTTCCTTTTCTTCCTTTTCAACCTTCGCACCTTCAAGTTCCGCCTTGTAAAGGCTTGAAGTCAAAACTGCTGCCGAACCCTTTTTCCTCTGTTTTGTCGTTTTGATAATGTTTGTTTAGGGATTGGGACAATATCATGAGGGCTTACTGCAAATGAGGTACTAATAGGGTATGGCGATTGGACTTACAGCAGATGAGGTACTGGGCATGGAGCTTGGGCTTAAGGCAGATGAGGTGTTGGGTTTAATAAGTGGACATCCAGGAGTTGAGGTATTAGGGCTTGATGAGCCTCTAGAGATGAGAACAAAAGATGTACTGGGGTCTCGGGAACTTACAGTAGGCTTTAAGGTTGCTCTGGCATTGAGTTCGGTATCTGCAGAACTTTCTTCGTCATGTTCTATTAACTTTTCATTATTTAAAAAAACTAATTCTAATTTAAAATATCTTGTTGTCATAATTATTAATAACCAAATTATAATTTAAAAAAAGTAAACTTTAAAGAAACAAAAAATTTTCAAACTGTAAACATTTATTATTAGGTTTACAATCTTATTACAGTCTTACAAAAGATGGTCAAATAATTCACCATTTCTTTCCTTATGATAATGCAACCAGTTGTAGAACTCTTTGCGGACATTAGATAATGGTCGATTGTTTATTTTATGACATTCACTCCTAATCCTTCCTTCAATTATTTTTTTCAATATTTTTTGTATACAGGTTATTTTTTAAAGTACCCATAGAAAAAAATTATGGGGAGTCAAATTAGTAGACTACTGACTACTACAATAAAGTACTACTGGCATTCTAAAGTGTACCTCGATTACCATTCCATCCCCTGAATTTAATATTTCACGTACAGCTCTAGTACCATGCACTGGCCAACCAACTTGCTGGAAAATAATTTCCCGTACATTTTCTCTAAACGTTCTTAATGTTGGTATCACTTCTTTTTTTTAAATAGTGAGTACAATTCACCTGAGAGTTGGCTATAAATATGGGGCCAATGATATGGTGTCCAAATATGCCAAATCCAAACATTTACTTTTTGTTGATAATGAGTTTGTTATTACAATTTCATTGGGTTGTCTCGGCCAGATTCGATCATTTTGTACATTTGGTTCATTAAGTAATGAAATGTTGATTCATCAGTAAAACAAATTCTTTTCAAAAATTCCTGCTCCAGTTGGATCCTTTCACAGAAATTAAGTCGAAGTTCCAATTTATAAGACTTTAACTTTTCCTCATGTAAAATTCTAGGAGTGGTAGACTTTGACAACCCTGTTTCATATTCAATACTTCTCAGCCTTATGATAGCAAAAGTTGAGTAAACATTTAATGTCTAAGAATTGCCAATGTAAACATGTCCCACTTCCTTTAATTACATTACTATACAAGTATTTTGTAGATACTTTTATTTAGCAATTCCGTGTAGGATTTGTTTACGTATAAAATATATCAATGATAAGTACATATCTTTTGTGAAAACTTATACTTTTTGTTAATTGGTGGCAGCCAATTTGAAGTCACGAAACATGACATGTGTTTAATGTAGAAGAAATCTGGAACACATCATGATTTCTGCAGATATTAACAGTTTTGTTCTTTTTTAAAGTAACAAATATGGTAATCTTGTTCTTTCGTTATGAAATTTTTCATGACATTTTTTTTTTTATAAAGATAAGTACTAATACTGGCAGTGTAATGGAAAAGGTTTACTAGCAGTTGCTTTTGAAATTATTAGTTTCGCCATTTTAAGTTTTATTGAAGCAAAATGAATATATAAACATTTTCCCTTCTCTACCGAGTTTATGGCCGATATTCATAAGTAAATCTTGATAGCTCTTCTGTTTCAGATAAGACCAAACCAATGATGAAATAAATGATATCTAGATGTACTGACATACTGATACTATAATCTTATTAGATGGTCAGATTGTAACAACTCGTTTATTCTACGTCAGTCTTATCCAAAACGTTCAGGCGCTTACAGTTTTGTCAATTACCAGAGGACAGATTATCTGATCATCTAATCCGCCGTCTTTTTCAACAAGTCTCTTATTAAGTAATTTAATATTTCAACTATTCAATAAAATTGTGTTTCGTTGTATTAATGAAAATCCCGAAACAAAGATATTGATAAACTAAACACAGATTTTATGATGTTATGAAACATTCTCATTGTAACACCAGAATGCACGATAATTGATATTATTACATACATATTTTTTAATTTGTTATAAGGCATTGTTTGTATTATATTGCACGGAAATAATTGTGTGAATGTAAGTTTTATAAATATAAAAATGAAACCACGACTCCGTATTGGATATATTTACTCTCATAAAGGCGGATATGAAACGTAAAGAGGAAAGATTTACCTACTTGACATATAATACTCCGCACTGCCATAGTCGGATATATATTACTTGTCGGATATAAATAGAACATATTAAGTAAATAACATCTTATATTAAACTGAAATCGTGCTATTTAAGTTTTTAATAACGGTCAACTATTCAATCCCAATATATTGAAAGAGTGTAACTAAATTTATTAGGTTCCTTTTTTGCCATATAGTGTTACTAATTTAGTACATTATTGTTTGACACGTTTCGATATGCCCCGTTTATAGAGATAAATAAAAGTAACTTTTGGTTTTAGAATGATGTCCACAAAATTATGATATCTGCCTGGTCTAATAATAAATATGTGAAATTTTATTTAAAATCAGGTTTTATGGATATAAATTACTTAACATTTTGTTGTTTGTTATATAATAATGTAACATGTAATAATGTAGAATAAAACATAAATTTGAATGATCAACCATCATAGTTGAACGAAGGGGGCTTGAATAGCCTATATCTGACGACAGTTCAAGTTTTATTTTTCAACAACTATTATAAATTTCACAATGGAAAATACGTGATACTTATCTGTGTACAAAATTCCCTACACATATATAATAATATTAAAGAATTAAAAAAGACTATAAACCGTTCCGAAAGTACTGTAATTTCAGATTGTAACCTAAATCCTAAATATGTTTGGACTTTTTCCTAGACATCTGTTTCCAACCATTATTCGCGTTTTCGGAAAACACATCACGTACGTAACGTCGGGTAAAAGCTAATTAAGAAAATCAGAGGCATCTTAGTTTCACATTTTTACAAGATTACTCTTTCGAAATAGAAACAAACTACGTACTGCACAGAATTTTTTAGAGGTTTAGCTCTCTCCTTCTCGTACATTATCTCTGTAATTATTGCTTTATAATCCAGAAAAACTGAAGTTATGTGTGTTCAAAATAAAAATGGTCGTTTACAATGATCAATTTGATAATAAATTATGTCTAGGTAAATTGCATGTCTAGGTAATTCATTTTTACAGAAACTACTGAAACAATATCAATGAAAATCGATTTTTCCCCCATTCCTTTTATTACATTGAGACATACAAAACATGATTTAGATTGAGAAAAATAAAGCCCACTTTAACAACAAACTAAACAAAACAAATAAATTGACATATGACATAATAATACATTACTTAAAGTTAAAATACACAAAAACGAGAGAAAAAAAAATTACTTCTAAATTCTAAAAATCAACAACTTATGATAAACAAAAACAAAAATATACGGAATTAAATAATGCAGCCTCCATTGGTCTCCCCGTTTTGAGGCTGCATATTTCTCAAGTAAATAGAGAAAAAATATTTAAAAAACACAGGTTAAGAGACCATCTTATTATTATTTCCATGGTGCAAATAATTGATAATATAGTTGTGACTAGCGAGAAGGTACACTGATTATTCCAGTTTTTGAACAGCGTTAGGTAAGCTGGAAACAGACAGACTCGGGTAAAATGTCGCTAGTTATAATTGCAGGTAATAATAATTATTTGTATGTGTTTGTATATTGGTTTTACCAAGTTTAGAGTTATGCTTCAGTAATTATTTCTAAATTTTTCCAATTTTCAGAACTTTTGGAGGGCAGTTGAACAGTTTTAAGCACATTAACCATTATCTCACATTAAAAATACCTACATCCCCTTAATTTTTTTCTTGATTGAAGGCGAAAAATTCGCACATTATCGCCTAATAGAACATGTTACAGATCCTTATTCTTTAATACTCTATAACATCAGAGTTGTAAAATAACAAAAGTTGGTCAATAGTGACCTGATACAAAAAGTGAAAGAGGGATCTAACGCAAAACTACATTAAAAAATTGTAGATCCGAGTATGTTCCCTTGTGATTTCTAAGGCCGTAACTAACGTCATCCCCTTAATAGCTACCATTCACGTTATAATAAACCCACGTTTGGAACCCACCAAAAGTTACAGGTTTTGTCTTTTATTACTATTATTGTCTAAAGTTTATTCTTTTTACCCATTCTATCCCACGGGATAGGAGCAGCGCCCAATTTGAAAAAGATATCAACTTCACACTTTGGATTTGAATTGGGAACTTAGGTAATACTTAGAAAAAGAGAATTTATGCTTTTATTATATGCCGTAATGGCCTACCCTAATCACCCTTGTCCACGTATATGTTAATAAGTAACGAATATTTATCATTTTGTCTTCATTTCAATTGCTAATGAAGAAATTCTGACCAATTTCAAACTAAGAAGAGTTCAATCTAATTTGAAAAACTGAAATAAATAATATATCTATCCAGAGTTTTGGTTTCTAATTTTCACATTTACTGTTTTCCCCTTTATTAGTCTAATATTTTGTATTACAAATCTGTTCACGCTTGGAAGCAAGATTTCATTATAAATCTGGTAAAGAACCAACTCTTGGTTTATGTTACCTATGAAAACAAGTACCAAATTCTCTGTCTTGTTAAAAACTGTAATCGGAATGTAGCAAAATAACAATCTCTTTACGGAATACTTTTGTTTCGTTACAAAAAACGATGCATAGCTTTGTTTTTACATTGATTAAAAACTCACACCTGAACTATTCCTTCACAAATCCACGTTTTATAAATATTTAATTTATACCTCAGACAACATTTCGCCTCTAGATGTGAAGTTGGACTAATCATTTTGTTTAACGCAAATTGCGACCTATATGCCCTGTGTTATAAATATATTCAGTGTGATAGAATACTTTAAACATTTGCCAATCTGGATCAATCACAATTAATTTCTTCTATCCTGGATATAGTTTGTAATATCTTTGATACAGAAATCCTCTAATAAGGTATTACAGTGATAATTATGTGCTTCCTGTTACAGTGATCGTTACGTGCTTCCTGTTTTCCATTTCTCCAATTTTAAAATTTTAGTAAAAAGTATGTAACAATATCAGTCATATTCGTATTGTCAAATATATTTAGATTTTTCAACAAACGATGATTATTATAAATTTGCATTTATTGAAGTAATAATTTCCTATGGGATGGTGAACCTGCGCGAAACGAGAGGAATAGTGAAAGCGAATGAGGGGAAAAACTGAGAACGGATGAGGGGAATTACCACTATTCTGCGCCATCTGTATGCGCGAGTGTAAAAAATCGACAAAAAATATTGCACTAACTTTCAAAGACATAGTTAAAATAATAATCTATGCTAAAATATTGCACAAACTTTTTCACATAATCATTCATATTAAAACTAAAAATCTACGGAAAATATTGGAGTAATGTACATATTTTAGTTACATTTATTGAAAGTTTAAAATGTAATTAATTAGTTATTAATATTTAAAATTGATAGAGTTATCATTGCTGTTTATCGTCCCGAGGCGGTAATTTGTTTTTAAAAGTCTTGTTCTATTTTTTATTAAAAATTTACAGACCAAGAATCTAACATTAGTTTGGACAACTATTCCAAATCCAACTTTAAGCCAAGCGTTGCAAATTTTTTCATATTGGTTTAAAATTATAAAATAAATTCTTTATTCCTTAAAGGTCGCTTAGTTTTGGTATTTTTCATGGTATTTCAAAGAAAACCCTAAAATTTCCTAGTTGTGACATATAGACCAATAAAAACAACATGAAGTATAAGCTTATGAATGGAAGTGCTTAAGAATATAATTCAAAACATACACACTCAATTTAGATATTTTATGGAAATTTGAAAACTAATAAATTAAAGCACATAGTTAATGTGCAGATAGTTACGAGTAATTTTGAAAATATGAATAAATATAAAAATGAAACCACTACTCCGTATTGGATATACAATAGTAATATTTACTCTCATAAAGATTTTTATGAGAAAAATATATTTTTATTAAATATTTTCCGTAGATTTTTAGTTTTAATATGAATGGTTAAGTGAAAAAGTTTGTGCAATATTTTAGCATAGTGTATTATTTTAATAATAATAAATATTATTATTATAATATTGTTTACAATTTTTGCTTATAATAATTTAACGAACAATAAAATATTATAATTAATTGTTTATATAATTTATTTAGTGGACAATGTATGCGATCATTTTTGAAAGTTTAGTCTTTTGCAATAAGGGCACCATTCCACATACAATAAATACTTAGGCAAAATTCAATTTCAGAAGGAAAAAAAGTTTTATAATATGTTTACATTTATAATTTATAACATAATTATATTTATAATATTTACTACTATAATATTTATACTACTACTCAAAAGGTAACACATCAAATTATAATATATGTTATATTGAATTAGTCTTCTGGAGATAAGCTATTTTAATGATGTTAAAGTTTAATAACTGTTCTCTCTCATGACGTCTACTTCATAACTGGAGTGCAACGTCGAAGAGTTTCCAAGATGTGAGGTTTTAATGACTACGATTATTGCAGGTGCTTAACTAGGTAAGTTTTTCTTTAATATAGTATAGTCACATCAAATTAAATATATCCTTTTAAATAGATTTAGTTAGTTATATATATATATATATATATATATATATATATATATATATATATATATATATTAAATACATAAACATTTTAATAATTTTTTAAATAAAATATCATACGTTTACCCTATAATAATAGTTGAACATATATAAATGTTCATCGAAATGCGTTAGAGGTTTCATATCGTAATTGACTATATCCCCCCCAGGGTTTAGGATAGCATAGTCTTATTGTAAGACATCTTAATCGTAAAAGAGGTTTCGTTGATTTTACAATTTTATGTTGTTTTGTTTGAACGCGAAAAACCTCTCGGTTTTCATATCTTTATAATAAAAGAAAGCAAGAAAAAAACATAAAATTAAGTTCCTAGCCCTCGAATATTCTAATAGCGTATGGATATCAAAATAACAAGAGTGTATCACGAGAGACCTGATAGGAAAGATGTAAGTGAAGGAACTAACCCAAGACTATATTACATAGTTGTAGATACAGCTAGATTTCCTCGGGATTGCCAAACCCGTACGCACTATAAAGGAGCATTAATTAAAATTTAATATTTGATATACCTGTACGTGATTTTTCAAGAAAATATCAGTTACTAATTATTGTAAAATAATTACAACCAAAAATGTTTATTTTGTTCAGGAAATTGAGCTATGTATGTACAACCTATATGAAATTAAAATGATCTTTTTGAAATACATTATAATTTTTATTGAAAGCAATTCCTAGAGTCAATCAAAATTCAAAATTTAGAATCTTTTCAGTAACTATAGTACAGCATATATAGGCTGGGAGGTATCATTATAAATTGATCTAAATGTTAACACTTCTACAAGCTGTTATAAATTATTGGAAAATGAAGAAATGGAGGGCTAGAGTTGATTAAACAAACATCAACTTTAGTACGTTTTGTACGGTGAAAATATAAGATCTAATTAGCCACTTTCGCTATCTCTTGAAACAAATACAATGAGCCGCTGAGAGGTATTTGGAATTTCCCACTCGTCTGTTGCAGGAAAATTGTATAATTTTGTTATAGCCTACTTGTTTAACTGTAAAAATCCTCTTCGTCATACTCGCCTTATAAAATCAAACGTAAAATAATGACACCCTTGCCCTCGAATAGATTATTCTAATAACGTCATAGTCCGAATTTAACAAGATTTGGTCAAGAGAAACCTGATAGACAAGAGAGGGATGTAACCTAAGACTATGTTCCCTTGGGATTACCAGGCCCGTACTCACTATAGTGACCCACTGAAAGATATTAAATAATTATTCAAATTTTTTAACTTTTATCACATGTGAGGTTTAACAATATTTTATTTTTAATTTGCTTATATTTACTTTGAATTAAACAAAATCGTTATTTAGATTATTCTTAAACAATGTATATACCGAACACATGTTTGATTTTAAAATTTTAATTGAATTATATTTTACAGATTAATTTTTGTCAGATTCCTCATTAGTAAATATTGTTACTAGTCGTTTAATCGAAATCATAACTACCCTTATGTTGTAATGTTATAACACACTACATACGAGCATGAACAAAAGTATTAAATAGATATAATTACAGCAAACTAGTTATGAAATTGTGTAACCCTCTCAGAAATATTAGGAAACCAAATGTCATAAGAATACATTTATTACGAAGTTGAACATGAACACTTTTTTAAAAGCAACTGATGAGTGCAAGTTTTGTGTAAAGGTTTAATAAGGTATGATTGTAGTTAAAAGAAATCACAACAGCTTCAACTATCTAAAGTTTAAATTAACGATCACCATTTTCAGTTATAGTTTTATTTTAAAATACAATAAGTTTTGCATTACAAAAGCATGGAAAAACTGAGTTTTGTACAAATAAAAAGAGACATCACGGGTACCATTTGAACTTTGTTGATATTTGACCCTATACAAACGATATTTTTTTAAATTGTGTAACTGAACTATTTTTTAGAACAACTGCATTGAAACAGCAGCATTAATATATGACGTATAAGTAAATTCAAAATGTATTACTACTATTTAAAGGAAAATATGTTAAATTTGTGCATAGTATAATGTATGAAATAATTAACTTTTTTACCCAATCATTTAATAAATTTGGGACAATGATAGTACAAAGACTACGAAAATAAGTAGAAAATATAAAATGTCCTTCCAAATTCCCTATACGTTTGGAATATAAAGAAGACCCTGTGTGTATAAAAGGTCTTAATGTTTTATATGTAGTGTTCAAAATGTCCCAAATCCTCCTTTAATTTTTGTATTGCTTAAAATAATTACTGAATTTTGTGATAAAATATTACCTTGTGGTACATAACAGGATGTATTTTTTGACATATCTGACACTAAGATTGGGGGGGGGGGGGGTCAAAAATCTTAAATGTATAGGTAGCTCATCGTAGTAAAGATTATTAAAAGACAAATTAAATGGCACAAACTAGAGCTTAGTATCTTTCTTCGTTTTAAAGTAATGTATATAGTTAGAGTCAATTACTTTGTCTTGTGACCTGCCTTTACATTCCCCCTCATCCCCCCCCAAACTTAAAGATCAGATATATACAGAGCTCTGTTAATTTATTTTAAGCAAAAAATAAAAAAAATTAAATGGGGTTTATGTTCAGTTTATACTTGGTATATTAATAAAAAATAAAATAAAATCTTATTTCAAAACAACGTATAACATAACTCTATATTACTGACAAAGATATTCTTGATAAAAATCGTTTTGTTCTCAATATCTATATTAGAAATTTGAGCTCTCTTTAGAGCACAAATGTCTAAAACGATATTTTAAGTGACTTTACGAGGATGAATGCTGTTATATTTAAATAGTGAAGTTTTCCCTATACTATAATAATTTCATTATTAACCAACAAGTGTTATAAAACAAACATAAAAACAAAGATTATTTGCTTGCTACTGTATTTAACTTTTCATTGCCTTACTTTCAATCTTGAATTTGTCCTGTTTGTATATTTCTCTTCAAGTTCAACTTCTGCAATTATAAATCATAGTTAAAAAACAATCAATTCTTATTGGTTTTATAACTTCTTAATGTTATCGAGGGAAATCCAAAAACTTACCACTTTTAAATATTACAGAAACAGCGCTATATTGCACATGTGTGTCAAGAAATTGATTCATTCGCAAGACGCTGATTAACATTTCCAAAGCTTAAGGCTAGAAAAAAGAAAATGTAATGTTTAATCTCTTATATTCTTATAATCTCTAGTCCTATTACTCAGAGTAGTTAGCTAATACAATTTTTAATTTATAATTTTAAAACGCAATTCAAGTTTGAAATTCCAACAGTATCACATGATTCAGTATTCAGTTTGTTGTTTGTCATCATACTAAGAATGTACAACATACGAGTAGTTTACTAATACAATTATTAATTTATAATTTTAAAACTCAATTCAAGTTTGAAATTCCAACAGTATCACATTATTCAGTATTCAGTTTGTTGTTTGTCATTATACTAAGAATGTACAACATCCCGTATTTTTTTATACTTTCCGACACAAAATATTTTGCAACTTTTGGTTTCAATGGTAATATAAAGGCCAATTATGTCTTCCCGACCTACCCCAACAACTCCACTAATTTTATTATTTTTCACTATAGATGTTAGTTTGCACTGAAATTCATATTACCAGAAATAAATGTTTCTCTTATATCCCTCCCCCCCTCCTAACTTCTCTTTATTTTTATACCCTTTACACTAAAGAAGACGAAAAAATATGATAACGCTGAAACACGCAACAACATATACTTGGATAAAACTAGCGCAATATTTAAGGCCTCAACATTCCGAACTGGAGAGAAATATTTCTACGCCTCTGTCTTCACAGTTAAATTGATAAACACAAGTATTTTTCGTAGAATTTGTAAAGACATAACTTTATGTGTCTCTTAACTTATATAATTGCAAGACTATTCTGAAGCCAAAGTTGAAAAGTAATTGCTGGGGGAAATGAAAACACAGGCAAAGCAATCACAAAATCAATCAAGTTTGGCTTTACTTAGAAAAGGTTTCTAAGAAAAGTGGGAATTATGAAATAAAATAAGATTTACATTTTAAACAGTGGGGTCAGTGGAAGAGGGGGGGGATATTTTGTTTTATAAATCGATAAACTTGCCCTTTTATGGTGTAGACTTTACGTAAGTGGTTATTAAAATTTTGTTTTCTTTCACTGATAAATCACAAGTTTGTTTCTTTATGAATTTTTTCCGTTTTTTCCGTTGTTATTTGAAAGGAAAAATTCTTTTTGTCATCATCGCCATTTAACAAATTTCAGAAAAGAGCATACAGTAAAAAACCCTTGAATACTCTAACGTTCGGGTCAGGAAAGAACAAGAATTGGTCGAGAGACTGGTTAGAAAAACATTGATAAAAGAGAAATGATCTAATCCAAAACTACAAGAAAGAAGGTTTAGATTCAGATAGATTCCTTTACAAGTGCAAGGGACTACTTCCTACAGTGAGCCCCTGAGGGGCTTTATGATTTTTAAGTCAATCTATCAGAAATATTTAATGTTTGGATGCAAAATTCGTATTCTGAAGTTATTAATTTTTTCCTTTTGCACTGACAATTAATATAGAACATAACATAACATAATATATATATATTTGATAACATCAATTAACAGATAATAGCTTAACGAAAGTAACGTTCTTGAGTAACTTCAATCATGTTTCCGAACACAGGCTATAACATTTCCTCTGTAAAAGAAGCAGTGATAGTGGATATTTTAGTTTTCAATTCATCGATGGATTTTGGACGGTTTTTATAGACAGTTGCTTTCGTTGCACCTCAGAAGAAAGAGTCAGGTGGAAAAATCAGCACCTTGTTACCAGGCGACTTAAATTAAAGAAAAGGCGGAACCAAATGGTAACAATGTTTGAAAAATAAAAAGGACAAAGACAATTTTTGTAATTAACAAGGCTCAAATTTATTAGATTAAAAAAGAAATTTCGACGGATCAGATTTTACCATTTACAAAGCTAAAAAAACATCCTCTTAAGCTATATTAATATAAGCAAGGCTTATTAATTAAAAGATTACAATAGTATCTTTGAAAAAAAAGTTATACGCCCTTAATGTAAAAGTTAAAATATAAAAAAAAATATTGATGATTAGACTCTGATATTTATCCCCCCTTTTGTTTATATACACTGTTACAAAATTTAACAATAAAAAAGATTCTATAAGTAAGATTTATATTTTAAATTCAAAAAAGTTATATTAATTCTAACAAGTTCATTATTAAATTAATTATTACATATCATGATTTTGTTTGTTAAATTTCTTAAGTACTAAATTGGCCAATATATATATTTTTTAAATAAAAAGAATTGGTTTATAACATGAGAAGATTTTAAAAAGAATAGTGAAAATTTAGAATACTGAAGTTTTTAAGTTGACGTCAATTTTTTTAATTAATTTAGAAATAACCTCTTTGAGGCTGTCAGGACCGAAAAGTTTGCATGCAGCACCACCCAAGTATTTTTTCTTTTAAATTATAAATAGTTACACATGATTACATTTAAATAACAAGAAACACATTTTACTAAATAAAGTTAGGTACATGAACAAAATATATATATTTAAACAAAGTTTTCTAAAGTCAGTTTTCAAAAAGTCACTTTTGTGCACTTGGAAATTTTTAGAGTTCTTAAATCAAGCATGTTTTAATGAACAGGCAGAAACAATGATGTACATTATTTTGCTGTAGTATGCAAAATCAAGCAGGTTCGATCTCTTCCTCCGACCAGCTTTTTGCTAAAGCAAAAGACACGTTTACTAGCATTTGTGCAAACTCAGACATGTTGTAGAACAAGATTCTTTAATTAAAATATCTGGTTATTTCGTCAAAATTAGAGAATATTGATTGCATTACAGAAATTCATTAAGCTTATAATTAAATGCTTCTTAGATGGTTATAAAGCTGTATATAAATACTTTGATTTTGTTTAAAATAAAACTTGTATGAAACTTAGAAAATCTGTAAAAATCTGTAAAACAAGTACTCTGGTTCAGAAAAGATTTCTTTAATTAGCATTTTGACATGTTTGAAAATTTGATATTCTGATTGTTTAATGTTTGCTACAAGTTTGTTCTAATTTCACATAACTGCTCAAAACTTAAAGTCTGACTGTTTAAGGTTTTGTAAACTATGTTTTAAGAAATAAAAATTTTATAATTATTTAGTTTCTGAAAAATTTTGAATATTAAATAAAACATCAAATACATATCTTAATGAATAAAGCTTAAAACACTAACAAAATTTATAATATGGTAAAATCTGTAAATGGGTTACCTGGAATCCTCTTGAAAGTTCTCGTGAAACATGTGCCGTAATATGTGAAAAATTTAACCAACTTTATTTTATTTTGTACACAAAAAACACATCACTGAACTATTGATTTGTGGTTTTAAAGAAACTTATTACTTCGGCATTTTGTGACTTTTGATTTAGACTGAAACGTGATTGAATATTAGACTACATTTTACGAATGCTAAGACAGGAGTGAATACGTTTTTTTTTAAGCCAGGCTCGCTAGCGGCTGAACCTTGTTCCTAGAAAAAGAGAGAGATAAGTCAGGTGATTGTTACTGCTGACGGTCACTACGCAGAGACACTTGTCAAGGGCGGAATGGACTATGTAGGAATTTCGGTTGATAATTTTGCTGCAGATTATTTTTGTGAGTGAGTTGAGGTTTTGAATGCTACAACCTTTTAGTTACATGTGAAGCTTTCGTAGCCTACAACCAAATCATTTCTGAACATGGCCTACACACCAAGTTTAGAAATTTTTATATCTGGGCCATAAGGTTCACTTTCAAAACCAGCCCTAAATCCCTTGGAGTCCCCATATCCTAGTTATTTAGTGTATCTTGTGCCTTAATTTGTTTCAGACCTTTGCGCAAAATATTTTAGCACCTTCCACTTCCATGCCTCTGCTGGACCCAGTATAGTTACAGTTACACTAAAGCCTATGAGATGTTTCTTTTTCAGCATTTTCTTTGATACTTTTGTGAACACAGGCAATTCAAAACTTGGAAACACACTCAAAATCTAAATTTTCCCAGTATCAAAAGAAAAGATGTTAAACTTAAAAAACCGTTCAGAGAGCCATGGCCGCGTTTTTGCCAGAACCCGTCAAAGGCTGCGGCTATGTCCTTACTACCATCATTGTCCTCAATTACTTGTGCTGCTGCATTTCTCATTGAGCCTTCTGTGGTAGCTGACTGTAGGTAGCTTCGCATTATATTTAGCTAACCTTGAATTAGGAGGAACCAAATTAATGAAAGCGGAAAACATTCTTGTGCAGCTTGTCCTTTTCCGATTGATCTCAAAGCATGGGCTTATGTGATATTTATATCATAGCAATTTCTTATTATATCAGAATTCATTCCTGCTTCTTTTTCTTTATGGTTAGAGCATTCCATTAATATTTTATGAGCCATACCATTAGAAAAGCTATTGTCAAGTTTCATTTTCACAGTTCCTTCGCATTCACAATGTCTACATTTAGTAAAACTATTGTCTAAGTTGGATAGTAAAGCTAAGTTAAAAATTACGTTTACATCACTACCTAAAAAATTTAGGTCTTTAGGAAGCCTGACTATTGTTCAGTTTCTTTGCACTAGAAGATTTCTGAGGCCTACTCTCACTTGTAGTTGTGGGTGAATTCAAACTAGGCCTAGAAGTCTCACAACTGGAAGTATACTGGTTCCATTTGAATTTATTGGATTTATTAAATTTCTTAATCCTAGGCATTTTTATTATTGTGAAGCACTATTCTTCAACAAAAAACAAAACAACAATTATTCAAGCATTCAAACACAATCACTGTACACAACATTTTATGAAAACTTTTTATACTTTATGAAAAGTAAGTTTACAAATAAACAAACTTACAGAACATGTCAAAAGCTGTAAAAAAGTAAAAACATTATCTGTGAAAATAACAGGTTAGCCAACCACACAACCAGGCTTATTCAGAGTAGTTATGAGTTCATATGTATGACAAAAAGACTTTTGTACTGTAAAAAGACTTTTTGCAAGTATTTACAAAAAAATGTTTTTAATACATAAAATGATCAGAGATGTATATAAAAGTATATATATTTTCAATCAGCATAAACCAGTGAATATTTTTATGCAATAAAAAATTTACGATTTTTTTTTTTACCAAAAAATTGCATCTCGCCCTTTATGACGAAGACTGCAGTATCTATTTTAGTGTATGTTACTACCTGAGGTATCCAACAGTTGTTGTGGACAAGAAATATCGAAATGTATACAGAAAGATATACTACTTTATATTTTCAAACTAAATTATTTATTCAATAAACACTGTAAGTTACTTTATGTTATTTTGCAAGTTGTTTGTGTTAATTAGGTTTGCAAAATATTAAAAATCAAATATATAAAGAGAATATCATGACCATCTTTCTAACGATAGGCGTCCATTTTGTGTATGAACGCCATTTTGCAACACTTAAATGTGTAAGCTTTTATTTTATTTGACTGAGTCTGAATGTACGTTATTTTCTAATATAATTTCTTTATTTTGTGTAATCTTTATTTAAGAAAAAAAAGGTTCTGGTCTAATCTTACCAAGTCGGCTGCATGTGAAACATGGATGGATGGATGGATGTACTCAATGAAAATTTAGTCAAGCATGCTTGGTATTAAAAGAAAGCTTTCTTTTAATGAAGTCATATCTTTAACAAGTTTTACAAAAGTCATAATTTCTTTTACAGATTCAACTTATAAACACATACATTGACATATTAACCTAAGCATTTTTTATATTTGACAGTTATTTAGCAATCAAAATGTCTTATATCAAAACGTTGATATTTCAGATAATTTTAAAATAGTGCAACTCGTTACCTTCTTATTAGTCACATGTTACGTTGTATTCAACACATCTCTTATTATAGACAAGTTCTCACTTTACCTAACATCTTCTTTTAGAACCGCAACATATTAGTTCTGGACAAACAACGTTCAGTCTCTGAGTTCTACTCCCTAAGAATGATGCCAAGCCAGCTTAGCAACACAGAGCTTTTTACCTCCATTCCCACCATGTTCTGTCATTGACCAATGGGAGTTCGCCTTTTTTGTTTTTTTTCCGTTCGAGATGGTCTCGGCATCTGAGTCCTTGACACAACCTGCGCCTTTTTGTCTAATTTAGTTCGAGAAGGTATTACACTATCTTAGCACAGTACGCGTTTAATTTGAATTGTTTAATGTTCGTTATTTTTGTCTTTAAAACATGTTTTCCCACGTTTACACGATCAGAAAATGAAATTTGAGAATGAAGTTAATATTTGACTAAAAATGGAAGCAAACTCTATATTCTGAGTTCTGCATAACCTAGAATTTTTTTTACCTTTGAAATTTAATCCATTACTAATATTTTTAATAACTATAACAGATACAAATTTTACAATTAAACGTATTTGCATTCCTTGTATGTACGTATGTATATAATTATTTATTGGGTAAATGACATTTTAATAATAATTTTAATTATTTAATTTTAGTAACCAACTTTAATTTCAAATCATATAAAAAAACTCTTTTTAATTAAGTTTTAAATAAATTTACGTATTTACTGGCCACAAATAACTAGCTATTGACCAGTTAAGAAATCCATAATTTATTATATCTATTTCGACAGACCAGAAACTCCTTTATCAATCTTTATTCACTTTACACTATTAATAAAAACAAAATATTTTTTAAAATTCCTATTCTACTGTATAAAATGAATGTCTCACTGTACGCAAGTGTTGATTAATATGATTATCCAAAACCTGCAATTTGTCACTTCAGGGCCTATTCTGATAAACAAAATTATGAGAAATCAGGAAATTGACATATCATAAGAAACAATAATTATTTAATTAAAAATCTTAGTAAATCATTTTCTTTTGAACAATTCCTTTAACACTCCTTAATGATTCAATATAACAGTTATAATTTCAACTGCTTCAATATACAGCTTTAATTACTGTTTTCAGTCTGTGCTATACAAATTCAATAAAACGACTGCCGAGTGTAGAAGAATATTATAAGATGGAAATGTAGAGACCTCTGATATAGTTATCAAATATAGTTATTACGCAGGTTTTCTGTAATGCACTACTAGATGTGTACGCTCATAGAACATCCTCATCAAAGGTATTAACTGAATGTTGCAATGTCATTAAACCTCAATTAGTACTAAGCGCACAGTAATGATTCAATCAACAAATGTATGTGTCTATGCTGGCTGTTTAACTGTGGTTTAAGCGTGTCTAATATCAACGTGGCTCGTAGTAACCAATAAACAACATTCATATACAGAGAGTGAACAAGTACCAACTCTATTTGATGACTACTTTAAAATAAATAAAGATTGTTATTAAGTAGTAGCTTCGAAGAACATCTTAATGGAGAAAATAATTTAATTATATTTATCCCATCCCCATTAATAAAATTTGAGTTCCAAAGGCAGGTCGTATTTATCATCCTCTATTATTTCATTTTGGTTTTATATCACCGTAGCTTATACATTAATTACTTTATTTTTATTTATTTATTTTTACTGAACACCATATAAATCATATATAGAGTATATGCAATTCATTTAAATACGAAAATAGAAAAACTTTAAATATATAAATTAAGTTTGCGATTCGGGGAACAGGAATTATAACCGATATTACATTGGAACTAAGTACTCCTAAAGTAATTAACATTTTATTAACAATTCACAAATAATTTTATAAAAATCCTATACTTTTAATCTACTCATATCTACTTTTACTCTTACATCTTAAAAAGGTTTCATAATTATCTAACCTTGTTGAATTCAAATTCCAAATATATCAGACCACTTAATTCTTGGACAAAAGTCAAACAAACTAATGGATATTATTTAGAAAATTATCTAAATTTATCCTTAGGGCTAAAAAAGCAGAGAACATAAAAAAATGTGAGAGTAAATGTTGCGTCAGAGATTTAATCTCCTTCACAAGAAAAACTAACTAATCACTTAACTAATTCATCCTCTTCCTCCTTTTTTAAATAAGGAGTAGGGCCATGTTCTGGTTTGTTAAATTTTTCACTTAATCTAAATTGAATAGTTGCACGAGGCACTCCGTATTTTTTAGATGCAAGTTTTTAGACATTCCATTCTTTACATCTTCTAAAGCAGCTGTTAATTTTTCTTCAGAATAGCTTTTCTTTGTTTTTTTCTTGCAGCTGGACTCTGGGGTTGAGACTAATCTCCCATTTAGTTTTTTAATTGAAATAGGATTTGAATTTTTATTCTTAGGTGCCATAACCTGAAAGAATACAGCTCCAATTAGATTTTTACAAATAAAAAATCAATTGAGAAATAAAAATATTCAAAGTGAAGCAGTATTAATGTGTAGGCTATTACTTGGCATATAATCCCATATCATATCCCTTCTTTACAAACGATTATACTTTTTTTTAAAGTAAGCACTAACATGTTTAAAAATTAGTGTTTCAATTGCAACAAAAATAAAAAAATAAAAACTCAGTCTTATAAAATTATTCACTTAATCATTATTAAATAAATTATGCGTATAGGGGCTTAAGAAATAAGTTAGTCCATATCTCTTACAAGCATGATTAAATTATAAATGCTTAGGGTTAGTAATAATTTCTTCTAAATTGTTATTAGCCTATCTGTAGGCCTATTTATTTTACAAAAATTATAATAATATTTTCCCATGCCAATTACTGTAAATACAAAAAATAAATCATTGGCACGGACACCAAAATATATATTTTGAGGTTAAAATTAAAATCCACAACTTTTTTTTGCAAAAACAAACACTTCTAAAGTAAAATAAATCACTTACCTGAATTAAAAATAAATATTGGTATGCCAAAAATTAGTATAACAAACGCCTGTTTCTTAGCAAAATCACAAGAAAACTGAAAAAATCACAAACTCACTAACATCATCTGTACTTTCTCACAACAATAACTCATCAGTCAAACCATATGATGGCTTCAAAATTTGCAGTGTTTCCAGACACAAATTGTTATAACAAAATATACCTCAAACAGTAAATTAACCTAAATAATTTTCTTATTATTTTACAAAATACGTGAAAGGTGCCAATAACTATAGGTACTGCCAACTACTATACATCTTACCCTATATTGAAATACAAATATATGAAATTATCAATTCAAAAAAAAAGGAAAAAAGAAGGAAAGTTTATAGTAGTTTGCCGTCAGTTTCCTTGTACTGTAGCAGCTTGTTGATTTGCCTAGACTTCCTTGGACTATATCGTTGTGTTGTACATATAACACGGAGGTCAAATTTAATATAACACGGATAATCTCTGTGTCAAATATATCTCAACTCATTTGCTATTTAACATATAGTCCGTTGTCTCGAAATAAGTTAATTTCAAACATTTTCCAGTTTTTATCATGTGTCAGTTGGTCTTTATGTGAAAACTAATTGTGATTACTTGGTCATTGAAACGACATAATATTCTTGTATTGTACAACAAACCTGTTTCCTTGCAAAGTTTATAGTTTTTTTAATTTGGTAATATAAGTTTTAAAAAGTACTGTTCATTAGAGGAATTTGGTATATATCAGTAGGTTTTTACAATATCCGTTTTCGTTTTTATAATATTGACGTAATTTGAGGCACCTTATATATATATGTAATTAAATTATTTTTAATTTAACTTCTTAAGTCATAGACAATTGATAGGTATAATCAAATATTTAAATTAAGATTGGTTGCTTAGCAACGACTGTATATACAATAATAATATTCGTTTGCTTGATATTATGAATAATGTAATCATAAAACAGTTAAAATCATCTCAATTTAAGAACTCCGAAATAAAAAAACATTGAAAGAAAATGAAGATAGAAATTTTCAATGCATAAAATATTGATTATGTTAAAAAAAAACATTTTTGGTATACAACGAACATTTTAAATCTCCCTCTTATATACAACGATAATCTCCTAAAATGGAAATTATTTTTTAACTAATTTGTAAAATTTACACAATAATATTATTGGTTACACTAAACAATACTAATGTCAAATAATGAATTTCAACAGGCAGTTATTCTATATTAGCCTTGCTGTTTTGGTCATTCTATGGATTATAGACATCATATTACTATTTTTTTAAATCTATATTTCCATAAAAACTTACGAAAGCCTTAGTATTTCAGTTTATATAACTAATATTTTTCATAATCTGTACAGTTCATTAATACTAAAACGTGTCATACGTAAATTTTGATAAAATAATCAGTAATATGAAAGCTGTAACCTACAGAATGATTAAAACAGCAAGACTGATGTACAATAACTACCTGCCAAAATTCAATATTTGAGATTAGTATTATTTAGTGTAACCAATGATGTGTAATTTTACAAAATAATTAAAACATAATTTAGGTTTTTATGAGAATACTGTTGTGTTAGAAGGAGATTAAACATGTTTTTTTGTATACCAAAAAAAGTTTTAAACATAATAAATATTCTATGCTCAATGCATTGAAACATTCCTTCTTCATTTTCTTCCAATTTTATTTTTATTTCGGAGTTCTCAAATTGAGATAATTTAAACTGTTTTTTTAATCACATTATTTATAATATCAAACAAACGGATATTATTTTGTGTGATGTAGTTATAGGCCTATACATCATTCAGTGAAATATATCATACGAATTAAAAAAAGAAATTGACGCTTTCAATTTCTAATATAGCTCAACGATCTTGAGGAAAAACCTAAGAAACCGATCTTATTTAAAATATTGATGAAACCTGTAAATGACCTAATAATAATTGTTTATTATTTACGAAGTTAAAGTCTAACTCATTGAATTATTTAAATTTATAAGGTACCTCAAATTACGTCAATATTATAAAAGCGAAAACGGATATTGAAAAAACCTACTAAAATATACAGAATTCCTCTAATGAACAATACTTTTTAAAACTTGTATTACCAAATGAAAAAAATAACAATCTTTGCAGGGAAACAGTTTTGTTGTACAATACAAGAATATGACCAAGTTATCACAATTAGTATTGAAACGAAGATCGACTGAGACATGATTAAAAACTGGAAAATGTTAGGAAATAACCGATTTCGAGCCAACGGACTATATGTTAAATAGCCAATAGGTTTGACACAGAGATGTGGACATAACGATATGGTCGAAGAAAATCTAAGGAGAACAACTAGCTGCTACAGTACAAGGAAACTGAAGGCAAACTACTCGCCAAACGGATATTATAGAGGTGTATAATTATCAGTTGAACTAGTATTCACTGGAAGAAAAGATTTCTTTTAACTCAAAACACGAGTTATACCCGTAAAAGACGAACGACTGTCTATTCTTCATAGAGTGTAGGTAGTATAAGTAAGAAGGGAGGAGTAGAGTTGTGTCGATAGAGAGACAACTCACCAGTTCTAAACTGCAGGGTTTAGTGGAAAAGTTACTTTACAGTTCCGTAGGACAAATTTTTGATACTTAATGTTACTACGTTATCATTGCTAATATTTCAATAATATGAATATATCTCATTTATAATAGATGCGGCCGGTATATATAAATATAAGAGGTGCACATAATTTCTTTTGACGCTTGAACGGCAGTCGCAAAGCACCGTCTCTCGATTAGTCACAGTCGAATTAATTTCACTGAATATATTTACTATTTTATAGATCATAATTTTAGAAGAAAAAATATCCACTTATGTTAACTCACATAACTCACATCGAGAAGCCAAGGGAGGTATGTGACTTTTTTTTACTTTCTAGAAAATTGAGGTCAAAGTTCAGTGTTCACAGAACAGTCAAAATTTATTTTTTGACTCTGTTATTATTTTTTTTTTGTTTTTTTGGACTTGCATTATTATGTTCTTTAGTTTTAAACAATGACATAGCAAAACTTATTTTATTTTAAAATAATCTAATATTAAAAGCACCATATATCTCCTTTGGCTTCCAAACTATTTCACTTACCTCCCTTGGATTCCAAATAAAAACAGGTATAATGAAATAAAAACACAGTTACCATTAACAAAAATAGAGCACTTACTGTATTATTGGCATTATTAAAACAATACATTTTTTTTAAGTGGAAATTGTTAGGCCTAATCTGATTCAAAATCAGTGTCGAAAATTGTATCAGGTTCTACTTCGCAGTCTTCTTCCATTCCAATAACTTCCTCTTCTTCAGGTAAGTCAGAAGTTTCTTTGTATTCTTGGGGACCACTTGGATCATTATTTGTTTTAACACTTTTGTCTTTTAACCGGACAGATCTCTTTTTCTCTGCAATTTTCTTCTGAGGCTTGGCTATTTTCAGGTTCTTGTAAAAATCATGATGGCATGGTGGAATGAAGCTCAACAGACTTTGCAAATCCTTATACTTTGGGGCTTTGATTGGGTTAACACCAGATTTTAAGCTTAGGTCTGGAAAATGAGCAAGATCAGTGATTGTACCTTTTACGCGGAGATCTTTTTCTAAAAATGGCAAGTCCTTGTTCACTGAGTTTTTGTAAAGCAAAGTAAATGGGTTTCTTTTCTCTACTCTGAACCACATCATTTTTTGGATTCCTGGTACCTTTTTTACAAGGTAGTTGTCCAAAGGTGGTCCTTCGAGTGAAACAAAATCAGTAGATTCCATTTTTACCACCATAAACCTCCTGCTGGCTTTGGCAACCATTCTGTGCCAATCTTCTGGAACAAATATTTCCCTCTCAGAGTGTTTTTTAGCATTTTCAATGACAGCGAAGTCCTGGTCGCACTCCATAAAAGAGTGGCCAGGCACAAAAAAATGGTGATCTATAGATTCAATTTCTGTGTTAGCTACAACATACGACCAAAACTTGACTATAAGAGCACTTTTATTTTGACCTCCGCAGTTGTCGCTAAATGCAACAATTTTTTTCACAGTTGAGGGTAAGCTGTTGATATACTTAAGGAGACACGATGAAACTTCTTGGCACCCTCGTCCTGCCTGACCCTCGTGCCACATGAACATGGTGGCTCTTTTTGTTTTCAGGTTATGGACACAGAAGTTGTATGTCCATAACTGCCTGCAGTAAAAGACTTTACTGCAGGTCAGATTTGGCGTGGGAAGAGTTTTTTCCTAATCAAAACATACAACTACTGTAGTTTCATTGTTCTCAAATTGATGAACAGCCTCGGTTTTAGTTTCTCTGGCAGCTTCCGCTTTTCTAAGATGCAGTTCCAGTTGAGTTTTGAGAGTGCTTACATTGCCTTGTTCGTGTTTGATTAGGTTGTTTAGTCTATCGCAAATAGTACAAGTATCAGTATGGTTTCTTTTAAATCTGATATTAAAATTATTTACAAAAATGTACCTATAAAAGCTGTCAGTCACTGGTTCAACATTCTTTTTAGCACAGAACTCTTTGTACAAACCAATAAGTTTCTGTATATTTAAATTAGAGCTAAGATATGTTTGTGTTGGATGCCTAGCTCGTGTATAGTGGCTGACATATCTAGGAAAGCTCTTGATGTGCTCTGTAACCAGGACTATTTTTTCCTGTGGAATTTTGTTAGCTGGTTGTTTTTTCCCCCTTCTATCTTTAGGTGAAACACCTGTAGCTTTAGGATCGGCTTTCTTTGCAACAACAGTATCGATCCTTTTGTTTGATTCGTCCAATGTTAGGCGGTAAAACTCCTTGCAAACTCTGTGACCACAAAGTTTGTATTCTGTTAAATAGGTTTTGCAGCTCTTTACTCTTTCCCCAGTTTTAAATCTCACAGGCTCTTTCAACACGATCTAATGAAAAATGAAAGACGTTTGCAAATCATGGTTCCCTAATTTCCAATAGTCATCAAAGATCTCTTGCCGCTTCTCTTCAGAAATATTTTCAACACATTTAAATTTACACTCATGAGGATAACCTCTTAACTGCCTTGTTCCATGAACTTTTTCTTTTCTGTCTACATATTCTTTTCCACAGTTCCTTTGTATATGGGATTGTGTACGCTTCCATAAATGTTCGCGTCTATACTTTTTCCTAGATTCTCTTTTTCTTGACAGTTTTTGTCCCTCTTCTGCTGCAGGAACATCATCATCTGCTACATGCTCAGGTGCTCCATGATCGTCTACTACTTCACTGTCACTTGGCAATAAATCTGTAAAAAATGTCAAAGTTATTATTTCATAAAAAAGAATAACTTGAAATTGCTACGACTCAGTCATTGAAGAAATCCAAACTCAAATAATTTAAGTACAAACAGTTTAGTTTCTAGTATAACATTTATTATTTGTATTAATATTGTATCAAGCAAAAATCCTGGTCATGGTTGATTCAAAAAATATATAATACTCTAAACCTACTAGGTCTAGGTGTATATTTGTATGGGTGAGCTTAACACTTTTACTATTATCTCCACCGGTTTACTCACAACTTTTTACCGTTTTGATTTTTAATTTTAAATGTGTCTCTTACCAGCATTACTTGAAGAACGCTCAAGACTGAAACCCACTTTTCCTCTCTTGGCTAAGGGTTCATTCATTGGTAAACTTAATTCCCTTTTAGTTCCAGGGGCTTGATCAATATCAAGTTTAGGCCTATAACGTTTATCTTCATCAGACTCTGGAAAAGCATAAACCATCTGTTTAGCACTTAGCTCACAATATTAAAACTATTAAAAGTGTCTTAATACATAGTAAATCAAGTAGCTCTTACCTTCATCGGATAAAGTAGAAGTAAATTTAAAATCAAAAGTTTCTTTGGAAGTGCTTGCTTGGTCTGTTCCATAACTTGGACTTTTCCCTTTTACTTATCTGTCCTTTGGTTACATCATCACCAGGTTCATAGGTTGCATCATTGTCGCTGTCTAAAAATAAACAAAAGCTTTAGATAAAAGAGTCAAGGGACCTTGATACATTTAGACTAAAGCTCCTCTAGTGAGCTGTTCACATGTCATTCCTTATTAAAATTTAGCAAAGTATAGTAATTAAACCTAAGACTAAGTAATTGAACCTAACTTCAATATTTAGTAGGCCTAGGCTAGGACCTATTATTTTATTATATTCTTAGAACTAATAACAAGTTTATTTTGATAGAAAAATGTAGGCCTACTCACCATCATCATTTGAAAAGAGGTTATGTTCATCTACATTGTCAGAAACATATATATTTTCCATGTTAGCTGGTGTTTTCACTGCTGTTGAAACTTATTAGCACTATAACACTTCAAGATATATTATTTTGTTTACCTTTAAACACAAAAACAAGTAAAGCATGACGATTTATAAGAGCACAGGGAAATACAAACACCACAACAATACTAAAACCAGATGTTGTTATGGTGGCCAACTGATGTATGTGCACACACAACTCCATTGGCTACCAAAACAGCTGTATCACTCTTGGCCTCCAAGAAAAAAGGTTATTTTGTTTAAAAGCCAATAAGTTTTTATTACATAACTCAAAGAAAACTTCACAGTCATGTATCTCCTTTTGCCACCAAGTTTGTATGTGATATAACTACAAGGTTCTGCATATAATAACCCCATTTAGCCAAAAATTGCTCATAACTCCCTTGGCCTCTCGATGCCTCTAAGGTTATTATATGTAATATATTTCAAAAGATTCATTTCACAAAATATATCGTCAATTCTCAGATATACTTCCAAGTGTTCCAAACAAAACGTATTGGTCATCATTTTCACAAAATGGTAATGAAAAAGGGTAATTGTTAGACATATTAGTAAATATTTTGTTTTATAAATATGTAACTCCATAAAAGGTAATATATCTCAATTGTTGTATATTTTAAAATTAACCTTAAAATTAGTAAATTCACAAAAATAACTTTAATTACTATAATTCTATAATTAATTTTGGTTTAGATTTTAATATCTGAATTAATAGTTAAATATATAGTTATTATAAATAAATATTTTATCTCTAAAGGGGAATCCGTTTGAATTGGGATTATCAAATTCTTTTACATCTCAAGAGAGTAGGCTACAATATCTCTTACAGTTTAGCTATCTGTACATTTTTATATTAAGGTGGACGTCAAAGTGTATACACAGGAATATGAACAAACATCGACACCCTACCTAGTTATTGTATCAGCTGAATGCAAAAGTATGTAATTATTGTACTCGGATTTATCTTTGTGAATTCTTAGTACATTGTGCAATTCAATATGAGCAATTCAATATGAGGAGAACAGATATTTTCTTTTGCAATTGATTCTACTCACTATTATATGCAGTTGTTATTTTTCTTGTGCGACACTGTATTAAAAACTACATTTAATATCTAGGCGTTCCATTTATATTTTACGTTAGTGTTCATAATATTATATTGAAAGATATCTTAACAAAATGAAAAACAAATAATCGTGCGTGAGACATTGGGCCGTAGGAATAAAGTTGATTACCTGTTTATACACGATTTAAACTAACGAACGAAGGTACTTTATTAAGTGAACCTAAAATATATATTCTCTTACAATTAAATTCTAAAGTTTTTTGGGTCTTGCCGCCAGTGGTTAAGTTACTGGTAAAGCATCTTTAACACAGACCAAGCAAACTGAAGGAATGATGTTCAATTAGATTAAACAAATTGTAGAACTTTATTTAATGTTGTGTTTTTGTTTAATTTAATTTACTTATATTTCTATATTTAAAATAATATCTGGTCCTATTATAGCTGTCTCCTTTACTTGTGTTGAAATGTGCATATATCTTTGATATTAATACTTACTTCAAAATATTTAAATTTATAAGTTACATGTTAAAATAGTAAAATGTATTGATAATAATAATAATAATAATAAAAATTATACAAAGAAATAAAGTAACAATTGATTACAATAATGAAATAATTTATTGATATTCATACAAAATTTTTGTATGGTTAAACTTTATTAAAAGAAAAATCTTTTTCTTTTTTTATATGGATATTGTTCAATGAAATTATTAACACAGTAAAGAGATTAAATCGGTATACATAACATAATATGATTCTAATTAATAATTAGGGCTATTTATGGCTCCTTAGAATGTCTTTCATTAATGAGTGTCTATTTAATCTATTATCAGAACTATCTGATATAATTATTAATTATTTAAAAAAAAATTGATACATATTAACATGATATAAAATGAAATTAATTGTGTATATATTATGAGTTTCTTTCTCGGGGTTAAGGTAAGAGCGGCTTATCTCAAGGAAGTAAGGATTTCAAGCCATAATTAACGTAAAATAAATCAATGAAATAAAAGTTATTTTTAGGTTAATGGATGAATGATTGTGGCAATAAGTTTTCATAATATCAATCACTTTGGGTAGATATTTAAAAGTTTATATTAAGATCTTCTGTTTACTTTAAACAGATAAAATTGATATTCAATAATGTTTGTTATATTTTGAATATAAGATCTGCCTACTAGGCTATTAGTTATAACAAAGTATTTCAAATCAATAAAATTAGGTCTCACCCAATTGGCTCTGAAGTCACACTTTTTTTTTATCTTAATTTTGACTAAGATATTATTAAACACTTTATAGAATTATTTTCACTTGATTTCTGGAACTTTCTGAGATATTTTAGACACACATTAATAATACTTTCTTGAAAATCTTCTTTAAAAATTATTAGATCCAGAGGTCCATCTGTCCAGTCTGGGATCTTATTCAACAATCCTCGTTTTTCTTTTCTTCTTGTAGAATTCAAGCTTTGCAAGCTTTTAATCCATTGCTTCTTGTTCTTCTTATATGGGAAGATAAAATGGTATATTATGACCCTATTACACAAAACTAAACTTTTAATAGTTACATTTACATTTACTGAGTTTACTATTATTAAAATTATTGTTTAAGACATACTATGGGATTTAAATAACTTCTCTTGCATTATTTAACTCTTTCCTGCACGGAAAACCCTTTTGTTTCTGACCCCGACCTGCACGGAAATATTTGTTATGGAAATTGAAAATGTTTCTATACAAATACAATTCATTAGGCCCTAGAGTATAGAAAAAATGCATAATCAAATATTTCTTTCTTATCATTTATTGATAAGAGGGTGTTACACAGTTGTAACACCGTGCAGCAGCATGTTGGTGAACTGATTTTCATTGGATCACTATAAAATATTTAAAATAAATTAGAAAGTGAGGATTAAATGAATAATTACCTTTTTTCGATATATATAAAAAACAGTATATATTTAAAAAATACACAGTTAATGAAGATCTCTCTATTCTAAAAATACAGTCTTGACATCAGTCTTAGTTTTACTTTTTTTCATGGAAGATGCGGAAACAGTTCTTTTGGGACTTTCTACACAGTGGTATTTGACAAACACTGCAAACCCAGCTCGTCAACACCTGCTTCACTTTGGTGCTGCATACACCACAGCGACGTCTAGTACTTTTTACAGGCTGGTGGGAAGAACCGCTCTTTCTGATAGCATCGGGTACTCGTGTTTTCCAGTTAGGCGGAGTTTTTACTGCTTGAGTCCCAGCAGCAACATACCTCTCACTGACAAGGCCAAACATCACCTGCCTTCTGAAGGTTTTCATGTCCATTCGAGGTCCTGGGAGACAGTTATGGATGGCATATGCATTTACTATTGCTGCGTCTACAAAGTAGAAGAATATACGGTGCCACCACTTCTGGCTTTTCCGGCTTATCTCGTATAGGGCTTTCATCTGGTCAAATTTGTCGACGCTGTTCATGTTAAGGTTGTAGTCATGGATAGCAGTTGGACAAGGTACGTCGATACGACTACCATCTTTCATTTTTCTTTTTACGGTTGTAACATCCAAAGGGTCGTGAAAATTTGATAGGAGGAGCACTGCTTTGTTATCAATCCATTTGATTCCAGTTACTCCTCCGTCACTTACTCTCCAATCATAATCTCCTCTGTTCATTTCTTTAGTGTCTTTGAAAACTGGCAAGTTCTTTCTGTCTGCTTGTACAGTACCACAAGCATGTCCGTAGACTTCAAGTCCTCCATTAAATAGTAGCTTACAAAGTAGTTATCAATGTATACAGTTTTATGTTTTCCCTGAAAACGTTGTGTCAGGTTTTTGACAACTGTAGGTCCCAAACCATACTGTGTTATTTCACCTATTTTACCAGTGTAAACTTCAAATTCCACAACATAGCCCGATTTATCTGCAAGCATCCAAAGCTTGTACCCTCTCTTTATGGGCTTTTTGGGTAGGTACTGTTTCAAGGAACTCTTCCCTTTGAACTTAATCATAGACTCATCAACTGCCATTACTATGCCTGGGTTAAAGTTATTCCGGAAATTTTCAGCTATGGCATTAAGGAATGGACGTAATTTATAAAGTTTGTCGTAATCTGGTTCTCCTTTCCGAGGCAAGAATGCGTTATCATTTATGTGCAGGTTGCCCAACAACCAACTGAATCTGTTGACGGGCATGAGTTTGCTTATGAAGGGATCATTTAAGTCAGGTTCTGACGACCAATAGTCACGGTAACTGGGTGACTGCTTGATACCCATAAGGATATTAATACCTAAGAATACTTCCATTTCAGCTTTGTTTGTTGGACTATATCGTTTTCCAGACTGTTCTGCGTAAAGATTGGTTTGGAAAACTAAATCCTCAATCATTTCATTAGAAATCGTAGTTTTGAATAAACTGATTGGTGTTTGGTCTTCCATTTCGAGGATACGCTCAGAAGGTCCACAGTCATCACTCATTGTTCCAGACATATTTGGGATATTTTCGTCTGAAAAGCTCCAAACTGGTGGTGGGCGGACTTCCGGGCCATATTTTATCTTATGTGCTCTTTTTATATTCCCCGTTTTCCCTCTTTTACGTTTTGAGGGCAAAAGAGCAGCGCGATTTGGTTTACTGGCAACTAGCTGAGATCGTAGAGAGCTTGTTGACGGAGCAAGACTTGCAGATGAGCTAAGCGATTCGTTACCCATAGGACAATCTTCAGGCAAACTCATTTTGAGAGGCACCATTTTAAAAATTTTTATTTTGTTTTGTGGGGGCCTTGACACATGTTCATTATGTTCTCCCGTTTTATATTGAGATGAGACTGAGCTTGTAGAAGGAAGAGATTCTGCATGAAGAGAATCTGCGCTTGGCACTTCGATAACAATATGACTGGCTTCATCCTGTTTATTGGCTTTCCCCTGGTAAGTACAGCATATAGAGGGAAGAGGACTTTTAAATGGAATTGATTCTTCATGTGTGACTGGTTCCTCAATCATAACAGGAGTAGCGTCTGAGATTACTGTGAATTCTCTTGCCTCAGAAACCATAGGATCTACCGAAGATGGGTTAGTAAAAGAATTATCGTTGGCTCCTTCATTTATTATTATGTTTCGGTCATTATCTAAATAATCATGATCAATCTGTGCTATTGAAAAATCCTTATCTAATAAAAGAATATCGGAAATTTCATCCAGGAGAGGCAATTCATCTGGGTTTGTATTTGGTGGGGTTTCATCATCTTCTAAATCGTCGATGGAATCGGTGTCCGAAGGAATGGGCTCTGTTTCAATGTAGCGTATAATTTCTTCTTCGTTTAGTTTTCTTTTAGTCCCCATTTTTATCCTGAAAGGAATGAAAAATTCTATATTATTCGCAACTGACAGTATTTTACCGGTTCCAATGAAAATACATAAAAAGTTTAAAATATTTAAACTTACTGACGGATAAAAAAAATATTAAAATTGAAATCAGGACAGGATTGTCAAATTATAGTTGAAATACTTATAGTTAAATAAGTTTCTATTAAAATTTTTAACGTAAACAAAATAATTTTGATATAAAATCCTATAATAATAGCTGCGTTAGTAATTTTAATATCACCCACTTGCTGCACAGTGTTACACTAAAGTAACGCTCTTTTATTCTACTTTAAAAGAATAATATGATGGTTCCTGACTTATAAATATTATTAATTTACTCTATAACAACTGTAAATTCGAGTATTTGATACCACAGCCATTTATGTACTCACCACTTTTGTAGCTATGAATATATGAGACACTGCAAAACACGTGCATCCCTTCACAAACGCTCACACACTAATGCTAAATTTCCTTATATGACAGACTGGACGCTCCTGGCATCTAGCGGAGAGCTAAGGAACTAATAAACCTTAGTTCCATGTAGGTAGCGCTAATGTTACGGCTTGTACGAAATAAAATATGTCACGTTACAAAAACGTAACTCCGTGCATCAAGGGGCTTTAAAACTAAGTTACTTATTTGTAACACCATGCGTGAAAGAGTTAATTCTTACAAACTAACATACATAACATTATTTCTAATATTATTTAAGATTCCCGCAGATACAATCATCTGTTAACCTAAGCCAATCAGAATCGTGTTCCCTTTTTCTATACTAAAACGTTTTGCATATCAGATCCAGCGGCCATTTTTTCTTCAGGCTTTTCATTTCTTTTAGACTATTTCTGTAATATTTTAATATCCTCGGACATATTTTAGATGAGATAAAACATGTATACATATGTGATCTATCAATAGGCCATATTTATTTCATTCGTAATTGTCTAGTATTTTCGTAGTTAATAAAATTCTATCGCTGTTTCTGTTCACGGCCTATAAAATGTATTGTAACAACCTCGTCTCATTTCGATGGAATTCTATTTTATCTCTTGTCTTTGCTTCAGACATATTTATTTTTATGGATAACTCAGGTTTTTACGGTTTTTTTTTTTATATGGATGATATAGCGACTTATAATTAGTGAATTGTTGGATTTACTTTTTTTGTATGACTGGAAATGATGAAATCTTGGCCATTTCATAGATTAATGTACGTTGTAGAAATTTACCGCTAGATATCGCGCCAGTGTTTGTTTTGATTTAAGGAGTTCTTAAATTACTGTAATTTTATTTTGTACAGATTTATTTCTCAACATCATTTTGAATTGTTATAATATCCCCTTGCTTATTTTTTCTGAAAATACTATGATGAATGGGATTTTCATGAAATTAACGCACAATGAAAAATGAGGTTGATTTCTTATGATTAATATGAATTTATATGCAGTAAATATGTTTTCATTCAACACTCAAGGATTATATACAGCATTTAAGGTTGGAAGAAACACTCATTCCATTTAATACGAACCCGACACTCTTAGGAATAACATTAGACCCTAAACTACTTTGGCGAACACATATAGAGATAACAACAAAGAAATGTTTAAGCAGACTGAACCTACTTAAGGCAGTGGCAAGTAGAAACTGGGGCGCAGACACAATAATGTTAAGACAGCTATACACTATGTTTGTGAGGTCCAAAATGCTATATGGTGCGGAAGTTTGGAGTTCTGCAGCTAACACCCACCTAGACAAACTGAGGCGCATTCAGAATTCAGCTTTGAGACTCTGCCTAGGCTGTCCAAAAACTACCCCTATGCATGCGATGGAAATAGAGTTGAACATCGAGCCATTTGACATTCACCTTGACAGAATAGTCTGGCATAAACATCTAAAAAACCTGTCACTTCCCCAGCTGGTTTCTAGTTTTGAGCCCGAGAAAGGGAAACCCCACCATAGGCGCTCATTTCATCACCGCACATCCTTCCTCATCCAAATTCTGCCTGATAAAATCCCGATAGTAAACCAGAACCCTCCTTGGACCTTCTGCTCTCCCAATATAAGACTCCACCTAACTAACAATGTCTCTAAGAAACACCTTCCTGAAGTTCAGAGAGCAGCTGCATTAGAAACTATTAATGACTCCTGCAAGAACTATTATAGAATATTTACAGATGGCTCACTGAACCAGCTTGATGCGAAATCTGGAGCAGGATATTTTGTGGACGACACCAATGAGTCATTCTATGTACCTGCACACTCTACATCAAGCACAGACGTAGAATTGTTGGCGATTGACGCAGCCGTAGCTCACATCGCCAGCGTGGAAAAGCGGGATGTTTGTATTCTCAGCGACTCTATGAGTGCACTGCAGATTTTGAAGCAATACAAACCATCGAACTACTACCGTAGAGTAAACGACATTCACGCTATGCTTGGAAAACTCAGAAGTAAAAACATTTGGTTCCAGTGGGTTCCTGGACATTGTGGTATACATGGCAACGAAGAAGCAGATAAGATAGCTAGAATAGCTGCAAGTTTGGGCCCGATTCCATCCAGAAATCTTTCTCTGAGTGCCGGTTTTGCTCTTTGTGACAGAACATTGCAATCTAGATGGGTTGAACAGTGGAATAACGCGATAAACGGTCGCCATTTATACTCAATACAGAAAACACCTAACAACCTGGAAATTTACAAGGAAATCCCTCGTTCAGTATCGACTTTCGCATCCAGAGCAAGAACCGGGCATATCGTTACTCAGGCATACCTCTTCCGTTTTGGACTGGCTGATTCGCCCACTTGTTTGGTATGCCAAGAACAGGAAGAAACTCTCCAACACATCCTTCTGCAATGCCCTGGTCCAGAAAATGCTCCTAGAAAGATACTTAAAGCGAGACTTAAAGAAAAATGCACCCTTGAAAGAGTACTGTCGAACAACACCTTTTGGCGACTTGCTGCCCTTGTTTATGAGAGACACCGTGTGGTTGATATCACTTGATATCAGATACACGCACAAGAAGTAAGAAGTAAGTAAGTAACACTTTATTGACATGGTTCGTGTCAGATAAGGTCAAAAACCTTTTGATGCTCAGCTGATCGCTGACGGTTGCAGCAAATTATCATTTGTATACTTATATCGTTTTAATGTGTTTATATGGTATGGTCCTTTTATTTGTTTGTCATTCAGATTGCTAACATAATAAGTTGAATTTCCGATAATTTGATTTATTTTGTATGGCCCGTTAAATATTTCAAATAATTTATGTGTCTCTCCGTCTAATGCATTTGATAATTGAAAGTTTTTTATTAATACTAAATCGTTGATTTTAAAAGTTGTTGTTTTTGAATTTTGATTAAATTTTGATGCTCTTTTATTTTGTTTTGTCCTAATTCGTTGTTCAGTTAAAAATAATTTTGTTTCGATTTCTAAATCGGTGTTTTCGCAATTTTTAATGTAAGGTTCCCAAAATCGTATATCTCGTTGTCCTAATTGAAGTTTGTTTGGTGTAAATCCAGTGGTCTCATTCTGTACTTCGTTTAACATGATGTTGATATCGGGTATACATCTGGACCAATTTTTGTGATTTTTAGAGCAATATGTTCTAAGACACCTTTTTACTTCACGTATAGGTCGTTCAGCCATATTCGTTTTAGGATGATAATATGGGTTAAAAATAGGTTTAATGGATCGTTCTCGAAGGGCTCGTATCCATGCTCGGCTCCGAAATTGTGTACCATTATCGCTCTGGAGACGTTTCGGTATACCGTAGATGGGAAAATGTAAGTCTAATAATTTATGAAGAATGGTTTTTGTATTGGCGGTTCTCATTGGATATAATTTTACATATTTCGTTCGTCCTGTGCTCGTGGGAAGTGGTCCAATAATGTCCACACCCAGATGATGGTTTTTTCCTGTACAGGTTATTCCTTTTGCCATTCCTTGAAGAGGATGGGGATTGCATTTATATCGTTGACAGGAGTCACAAGTAGCGAGGGTAGACCTGATGCGACGTCCAATATTTTTGAAAATAAAACTTTCTTTTAAAATATCTAAGCATTTTTTTGCTCCGCAGTGTAGATAATGTGTGACATTCCCATATGAGTCTGTCAATCAAGTTCTCTGGTACAATTATCAACCATTGTTCAGATAACCGTTTATATAAAACTTCTTCATGTAATTTATGCGTTTCTTGTAATTTTCAATCAATAGGAAGGGATGAATGATTTTGTAATGTTTGGATGATTGTTATTAAATTTAGATCATGATTTTGGTTATCTGCCATATTTTTAAGTTCAAGTTTTAAGTCATGATCTTGTACTCGATTTATATATGCCATTAACAGCTCCGGTATATCAGTAATCGAATTAATATTCTGAAAGCTAGTTATCCGACTTAATGCATCTGCAGTGCAATTCTCACTTCCTTTACAATGTAAAAAGTTATAATCTTGCAACGCTAGTATCCATCGTGTTAATCTTGAATTTAATAATCTACAAGTCTTTAAGCAATGAGTGCGTGATTGTCTGTTATGATGGTGAGATCGGTACCATAAATGATGTATCTGGTCTTTTGGAGGCAATATAGTATTGCGAGCAACTCTTTTTCTGTAGTCGTAAACCCGCGTTCTGCTGGCTGTAGGGCTCGAGATAGAAAAACAATAGCTCTTTTCTCTCCTTGTTCATTCACTTGATATAAATGACCGCCGATGGCGAAATTTGACGCATCGGTTTGCCGATAAAAAGGTCTTTGTATGTCGGGATGATGTAAAGTTTGCGTGTGAAGGAATAATTGTTTAATTTGTTTGAAAGTTTGATCGTCGTTAGGGGTCCAATGAAATTTTACTTTTTTAGATGTGAGCCGAAGGAGGGGTTGTATATGATCTGAAAATTTAGTTAAGAATTTATTATAATAATTTATACAACCCAGAAATCCTTTTAATTGCTTACGAGTTTTTGGTGTCGGAAAATCTTGAATTGGTTGAATTTTGCTATTATCCATTTGGATTCCAGTGGCTGTCATTGTATATCCGAGAAATGGAACGGATGTGCGATAGAAAAGTGATTTACTAAATTTTAGTCATATTGGCGTCTCTTAATTTTTGAAATATATATGTTAAGTGTTTTAAATGACTAGTAAAATCCTGAGATAAGACACAGATATCGTCTATATATATAAGGGTGAAAGATTCAGCACTATCCTCAAAAACATGTTCTAAAACACGAACTAGGCCGGCTTGTGAAGTAGAAATTCCAAAAGGCGTAACTTTGTATTGGTACGTTCTTCCCCTGAATTGGAAAGCGGTATACTTGCGGGTTTCTAGTGCGAGTGGAACTTGCCAATACGACGCGGTTAAGTCAATTGTGCTTATCCATTTGCAATTTTTTCCTTTTGCTATGAGTTCATTTATACTTCGATTTTGTTCGAAGTCGGGTATTGTGATCTCGTTTGCTTTACGAGCGTCTAAACAAAGTCTGAGTTCTCCACTCTTCTTAAAAACAGGTATTATAGGGTTGATGAAATGGCTATACGACGGCTCAATGACACTAATCTGGAGCATACGTCGTATTTCCTGTGCTACTGCCTCTTGGTGTACCAACGGGACTGGGTATGTCTGTCCTCGAAAAATTCTATCTTCTCTGATTTCGATTTTATGCGTATATTTATTACATAGCCCGGGGGTATCCGAAAATATGTCTTTAAATTCCAGCAACAATTTGATTAAATTTTTCGAAATTTTAGAATCGTGCTTTTCTAAATCATACAGACTGGCAAATGTAAATACAAAGTCAAAAATAAAATATTAATAATTTAAGATCTTAGCAACTAGATAAATAATAGTAATAATTAGGAATCTCACATAAAAATCAAAACAATTAATAACAAACATAAAAACTTTATTTTAAAAACATTTAAAACAAATAATTAAATTAAATAACTCTGGTAATTATATGAGCCCGTGGAAATATTTCATCTTCAGCAGCAATTAATTATACTTCGAATTTTTTAATTTGATTTCAAACATATTCCTAAAATAATTAAATTCTTTGTTTAGTTTTTTATTTTGTCTCTTCATTTTTAATAATTCTCTTCTCATCTGTTCTTTCTCAACTTCCAATCTCTCAACCTGATTGACAAAATAAATAACAATAAGTGAATTATATAAAAGTAATGTTTTTTTTTGTTTTATTCATTATATTTATCACAAATCAAAGGGATGTACACAAATACTAAGAAAAATATATTTTTTGATAAGTGATATGGACTGATAAAAAACATATAGACCTGCTCCTGTTCTAATAAATATTGTTTCACGAATCTACAAAACTCGATTTTATTTGTACACGTTTTAATTTTTAAAGGCATCAGATTAAAATATTTTGGAGCAAGATATAAGTAAAATTTTTAAAAATTGTTAAATTTTGTTTTGGAAAAACTACGTTTAAGTCATTTCGTAAAGTCCTCCCTCCACCCCCTGTTGTATAATTCCCTCCGCTTCTATTGTAGAATAATCTTAACACTTTAAATATATATAAATTTCGAACCGGTAAAATTTTGAAGATTTTGAATAATGGAGCAGCGTGTTCCAATTTAGTTCTATTTGCCATAATTCGAATAAAATGCTTCTGAAGTACAATGACTGGTTTTAAGACACTGTAGTACGCACCTCCCCAAACTTCAATACCATATTCTAACTTTGAGCCAATCAAAGCATGGTATATTGATTTTAATAATTTCAATTTAGTCACCGACCTTAACATGTAAAAAAACCTAATATATTTAATCAATTTCAGTTTGGTATTATCAATATGCGTTTTCCAGGAGAGTCTGGAATCCATGAATAATCCCAAATATCTAATGTTGTCTACTTGTTCTATTTCTAGGCAATCGCACGTTCCGCTTTCTTTACAGTTAATGCTATGATATTTTATGTTTGTTGAGAAATAGGTCTTACGAGCAACATTATATATTATATATTTGGTCTTAGGGCTCATTACCATATAGCTCTTGGTAAACCACCATCGCAAACATTTACGTCATCTTGCATATCTTTTCTCAACTGTTCCAATGAATCCGCCTTGTAAAAAAGTGCAGTGTCATCAGCAAAGGAGACAAGGTTCCCTTTGAATCGACCGTTACATAAGTTATTAACGTATATTAAGAATAATGGTCCAGAAAGAACTGAACCCTGCGGAATCCCATACTTCAATGTACCTTGATCACTAACGACATCGTTGACCCGAGTTCGTTGAATTCTATCCGTTAAATATGAGCGAAACCATTCAAAAACCACTCCTCTAACACCAGCATCATACATTCTTGACAACAATATTAAGTGGTCTACTGTATCAAATGCTTTCATTACGTCTACAAATAACTTAGCGCAATATTTACCGTCATTTATACCGCTATATACCTGAGACACAAAATTTATCAATGCATCATTGGTGCTCAACTTATGTCTAAACCCAAATTGCATTTTACTAAAAAAACTATTTTTATCTAGAAACGAAACTAACCTTTCTTTTACGACCTTTTCTAAAATTTTTGCAAAAATTGACAGAAGTGATATCGGTCGGTAATTTGTTGGATTTGTTTTAACACCCTTCTTATATACAGGTGTTACCATTGCCTTTTTTAAAATTTCTGGGAATTCTCCTGAACTTAAACTATAATTAACCAGGTAAACAAGCTCATCTATTATGAATTTCGAAATGTTTTTAATAATAAAAGGTGTGACATTGTCGAACCCGGGAGCCGTTGCAAGATAGAGAAACAAAGAATTTGAGCAAGATTCGCTTCTAAAAACACTGTTGTAATTTTTTGAATCCAATTCCACTCCAATCATATCGCACTTAATCTTTCCTCTAAGCTCGTCTGCTATATTACAAAAGAAATCATTAAATACATTTGCCACCCGTTCTAGGCCTACTATTGGTTTGTTGAAATTGTCATTTAGAGCAATCTGCTCTGCATTCTTCTTATCATCTCCAACTATCTGTTTGATAAGTTTCCATTGCTTCTTTGGATCACCTTTGCTTTCCTCAAGTAGACACCTATAATAACCTATCTTAGTCACTCTAATTTCATTGATTAATTTATTTTTAAAGGTATTATAGGACAACTTAAGCGCAGCGTTATTAGGATACCTTAGACTTTTTCTGTATAAGGAGTTCTTTTTATTTACTAACTTAACAAACGTATCATTAATCCATGGTTTTAACTTTCCTTTTGACTTTGTATTTACATTTGCCAGTCTGTATGATTTAGAAAAGCACGATTCTAAAATTTCGAAAAAATTTGCAAACGCAAGAGAGACACTTTGAGCCATATATACCTCATCCCACTTAGCTATTTTAATATATTCAAATAATAATCTATAATTCAACTTTGGTTTATTGGGCTGGGTTACTTGTTCTTTATTATAATTACCACATTTCATACTCATTACAGTCATCCTATGATCAGTCACTCCACTCTCAATCACCCAACTTTCATACTCCACACTCAAACCAATACTACGTCTAAACCAAACATGATCGATACAAGAACTGCATTTATTATTAACTCTAGTTGGGTCGGTAATTAGCGACATTAACCCGTGGCTTGCCATTCTGATTAAAAAATTATCTAATGATCTCGATTTTTTCAATAAATCTATATTCACATCCCCACTTATTATTACATTTGGATTTTTTACTGATTGCAAAAACGTATCAAATTCAAGCGTAAACTGATCGGCATTGTATTCCTGTAATCTGTACAAGGCAATAATTTCGATAATTAAATCTTGGCCAATATTTACTTTGAACTTTAAAATGAGATCATAAATAAAATTATATATACAAATATTTTTTTACAATTCTGTAATTATCAAATTTGAGATAGATTGTTTTATAATTGAGGTGGTAGCTAGAATAAGGGCCTATAAGCAAAATGAGCGTTTTGAGAAAAACGCTGACAAACTTTTTACTTCAATGCCAAAAAATAATTATTATATCGAAGATTTTAGTGAAAATTGTTTAAGGAAATTAAACTTATTATTAAGCATATTTCATCATTTGTTTTGGGTAAAACCCTGTATAAATAATTGAAAAATTACTTTTTTTAAAGTGATGCATAGGCCCTTATTCTATAGAACATGTAAAAATTCATCTATAGAAGAAGGGCCTATATCTTTGAATGGGTTTAAATGGCTTAAAAGGAACAGGTTTAAATAAAAAAAGCAGTAAAAAGACAAATTGGAGTTTTATTTACCACTAAACTAAGTTAAATACATTAAAAGAAATTTTCTGAAAATCTTATTTACAGTTCATCTTGATCAGATTCGTCACTAAGAATGTCCTCTTCATCATTGTCATTTTCAACTTGTTCTGTGTTTCCAAATAAATCTTCGTAAAATTTTCGGCTTTCTTCATGTAGATAAATAAACAAATCTCGAAGATCTTTTATTTTTGTTTGTTTTAAGGCAACTCTTGGCATTGGACTTAGTGCAAGCTCTTGAGGAAAGGCTTTGGCATATCTGAATGGTGTATATACTGGGTTGTAAGTTTTTGACACTGCAAGGGTCCCACAAGGCTTGTAGTGTAGGATACGATATTTTTGTATTCCAAAGACATTATCTTTATTAGAAGGTGTCTTTAAAAAATAAGGCATGAGTGCTGTGTCCCAATCAAATACAATCGATGGGTCATGCAAAAGACGAAAGGGAGATGGGTTTTGCCTGCAAGTAACAATCCTTTCCAAATAGGTTTTCGGTCCTTCAACATTTTGTAAACTTTTTAGAGCGTTCCTTATAACTCCAAAATTGCGATCACATTGACCGAAAGAGTGTCCACGTACAGGAAAGAGGTGAGTAACTTCAACATTATACATCTTTGACATCCAAGAACAAAACCGTAATAATGTTTGGTTTTTATTCTGACCACCTGCAGCGTCAGACAGTAGAACAATATGTTTAGTATTCGGGTACTCTGCAATCTTCTGTTGCACACAGTCAAATATAAAAGAAGCCACAGTATTGGCCCCCTTTTTACATTCAGATTCCATGAAGGTGTAAACAAAAGATGTATCACCATTGTGCACATGTACATTAAACAAATACATCCACAGCAATCTCTTATAAAATTGTTTAGTTATAGACAGTTTTGGCAGAGGGAAGTTCTGTGCATAGTCGAACTCTAATACCAACATATCACTGTTCTTTTTGGCCTCCTCCAAATACTTTTTCTTTAGGCCAGAATAAGCTTCAGCTCTCTTTTTATGGAGATTAAACTCAACATGACATGGATCATGTGAATTTTTTTCCAATTTTAGTTCACACTCTCGGCAATAATCACAGGTATCAGTTTTTGGTTTTCTAAAGGTGAATGCAGTTTCTCTAAAAAACTTAAAATAGGTTTTGTACTTCATTGCGAGTGTGTTTCCTGTAATACTCTTGTAATAATCTTGAAATTGACAAAATATATTTGAAATCGTCAGATCAGGGTTGTCAAAATAAAGACGGTTTGTTTTTCCTGGGGAATAGTGACTTGGCTTATTTGGAATCGACTTTAGGTGCTCCATTGCCAATGCATAAACATCGGTTGGCAACCTTCTTTGGTTCCCATGTTTTCCACGTTGTTCATCTAAAGATTCGTGATTGACAATTTTTTTCTGTAATAATCTAATTCGTTTTGTACCAACTTGATAAAGGTTGACAAACATTGAGCGGCAGACTGGTATTTCAATACCACCACTTTTAATAGAGTATTTCCATACATGATTTCTTTGTTGCTTGGGGTTTGCTACCTTCCTTGACTTTTCTGTTGGCTGGCATAGAGTCATGCAACTTGCTAAGTACGTATCTTGTACTTTCTTGGAACCATTGTCGTAAAATAACTCGAATAAACCTTTTTGTTCTTCTTGACTTACATTTTTAGAACACTTATTAACACAACAGCTTTCAACTTTACTAAACGTTTTACCTGGTACAGTTTTTCCTGTAAACTTGGACTTGTATTCCTGGCCACTTTGTCTTAATGATTTTGCTACATTTTCTTTCCACTGGTTTTGTTGTACTGATTTCTTCTTTGCACCTTTTAACACTGAAGAATTATTCAAAATAGTTTGCCGACTGTTCATTTTACAATAAACGACTTATAGCACACAAATAAACACAATATAACCTTACTACTGCTATTGTAAACAACCCAGTACTGCTAATGAAGGAGGGAAATCGAATTCACGGCTGACCTGTCTTTGCCTAAAAAAAATGCTGTACCAACGTGAAAAAACAAAATTTTAAAATAAAACTTGGCAGGTTTGTATAAAAAGACATGGAGAATCCATTTCTGCATTCTCCAGAAGAAGGGCCTATAGACCCATAGGCCCTTATTCTAGCTACCGCCTCAATTGTAGTTTTTCATATTTCATTGTTTTAAAAGTAGTTATCTTTTAACAAATTATTATACTAAGAAGAATTATTATATTTCTGGAAGAAATTATTCAACAGTTCTACAAAAACATGGAACGGCACAGGAAGAAAACTCACAAATTCTTCTTCTACAATAAACAAGTAAACAAAATTATAATTCAAGAATACTACTAACAATCACAGATTAAAATACATGTTCCCTTTAAACAGAGGTCAATGTCTGTACCTATTAAAGGAACAATTTTTGTATTTATATACAAAGGGTGATAGAAACAGCTTCATGTCTCGGTTGTACTCAAGTTAAAACTAAACCTAGGATGTTCCAAAAAGTGTATAAAACAGATTTCTTCCTAGTATTTTAAAATATAATTATGCTGTTTTGAGCCTATCTTTAAAAATAACAGAATTATGGGCATTTAAACATTATCTTTTCATTATTAGGTTTAAATTATTTCAGTGACTTGAAATATTAGTTGGAAGGTTAGAACCTAAACTAAGAACACAGAGTGCAAAAATTAACTTTCTGAGTACAGGATCCAAAATTTTATGTAAATATCTGTTACCTTGGTTTCATAATAAATGTTAAAGTTTGAAATACGAAACAAATAGGCTATAAACAAGCAACACCAACTAAATACTTCTATTTATATGTACATATCTTAATGGTATAACAGATCCATTATACAAAGACCTGAAATATTTAGATCCAAAAAGATTGAACGATTTAGAACTGATTTTTTGAATCTGATACATGAAGTGTTGCTATTTTATAAAATATAACTGTACTACTTCTAGTCATGCAAAATATACAAATCATAAACTATTAAGATAATGTCGAAAAATAATACGGCCATCTTGAATATTATTTAAAAAATTTTGATCAATGTTAATGTAGTTGGTCACTAATGCATTGGACTGTTCAGTTGGCAGCTCGATGCCGTTTATTGAGCATCTGTACTGTCACATTCACAATGATCGAAGAAATTTTAACTAAAACTTGATCATTTGTCTGCGGAAACTATTTGGACGCATTCCAATAAAAGTTTAAAGATTTTTTGAAGTTTTTAAATTAAAATGAATAACTACAAAACGCTTCCTCTAAAAAATTTTAAGGACTAAAAGAGTCCACTATAGGCAATGCAATTGTGTTACTAGTTAAAAGGGAGAGGAAAGTTTGATATTTTAAATCAAAACAAAAGTACAGTCATATATTTAATGTGTGTTAGTAACAAGAAGTTGAAGATCGCAAAATTTAGTGAATTGTTCAGGATTGACAACACAAAATCATGCGGCCACCAAAGTATTAATTGAGTTTAGTATGTAAAATACTAATTGTATATATTATTGATGTCATTATCCAACTTTGAGATTGCTTATTGAAGAGAAATTTAGAATTGCTGATTTATTACTTACTGCTTACTTTCAATGTAAAAGTAATATAAAATAAAATGTTACCTTAATATATGTGTCAGTGACTTATTAAAATTCCTCTTGTTAATTCATTGATGTTTTTCGAGATTGATAATAAGTCTCTGACGGATATATTAAGATAATCTTTTATTTTATTATGTTCATATACAACTTGACTTGGATCCTTCACGGTGAATTTAAAATGCTTATATCGTTTCTGGATGGATGCAAAAATAATGTATGTATTATTATGGTTTAATCGAACATTTGCAATCATTTGTGTATATAAAATCTAATACATGAATTTTCAAGAGTATATATCAACTCTTATTGTTAAATATAAAACACAGAGCATAAGAAAAAACCACCACCATAGACTAGGACCATGTTGGAAACTAAAACTAAATCTATAACTTAAACATTTTGCATGTAGCCACCACGATTGCTGATTTAACTAAAGTTATGCAATTATTAAAAATGAATCACTTTATTTTCTCAGTCTAGACAATTTTTATTACTATACAGATTACTGATTTCGGTCAGATTAAACCACCATCATCAGATTGTTGAACCTTGGATAAAAAGAAGCCAAAACTTAATAGAACCAGGGGCTTTTCATCCATCTTTGTATATATATTTTTTAAATGATTTTAAAAAAACAGCTCTACAGAATTGAACTAATTTTGGGTGAATTGTTGTTATTGTTAGTTTCAGTTACTATGTTAAGTTTCATTATTGTAACCCAACCCATTTCAAAGATTTTAAACTGAAATAACTCTAATACTAGTTTTTTACAAAAACAACTTTTTTTAGTAAATTTTATGATAAATCAAAATTTATCATAAAGTAAATGTTGCTGAAGATAACATAGCCATACGCGGCCATACATGAAATTCCAAATATTGTTTATTTTTCACCCAATTTTAAAAATAAATGCAACGCTGGATTTTGTCATACAATAAAAAATATATTTTTAACTGATAGTATAATCTAGCTAGCATGTCAAATCTATCAAAATGTAACTAAAATTTTGACTACTAGAGCAAACATGACTACTGATTTTAAGGCCAATATTTTTACAATAGTTTTTTTAGTGATATTTTATTCTTTAATGTAGAAAATACATCTCCACATCACTAAATGCAGATTTTAAAATGTAAAAAATATCATTTGATGTTGGTTTTTACGTTATAGACAAATTGGGTTTGGTTCATTTAACCCTTCCCACGCGGCAAACGAGTATAGCCGCAATTTAGCCTATGGTTAGTTAATTAGTTCATCAAAGTTCCGGTAGAATGCAGAGGTATGTCCGCTGTCTATTCAGGAATAGAAAAATGTTTTGTTGAAAGTTCTACGCCTCGAGGCAGTGGAGGGTATTATAAATATCTTCAAATAATATTAAATTTATTTAAAAAAAATTTGTAAATAATTGTTAACAAGATGTAAATGATTTATTATTCTTTAATATTCATTAAATTCATCTGCTGGTTAAACATCATTTAGCAATATTTTTTGAAGAAAACAAAAGATCTTTAAAAATTGAACATAAAAAATTGGTACATAGACTACATAAATTAATAACAAAAAAAAAAAAAATACACATATAATTCATGAATATTTTAGAGTCTATTCTCGGGGTAATGATTATGGGGGATAATAAGAGTCTATATCTCGGGGATTAAAATTCACATACATAACAATCAAAGTCATAAATTAATGATATAATTATAAAAGTCTATATCTTGGGGTAAAATAATTATTAATGCATAAAGTCTCTTTATCTCTGTGGTATCGGGTTGGTGCTGACTTTTATCAAGGACGTCAGGTAATTACAAATATTAACACAATTAATAACAAATCAAATAATGAGGATTATCTCCTTTTCCATTTGATGAAGATGAAAAGATGATTGTTGGCTTATATAGCAGTCATTTTGCACTTTTGATATATATATAAAATTGTTTCTACGTTTTATACTTTCTTTTACACTAAACTTGTGAATATTTAGTTATTTTTTTTATATTGCCTCATAGGCTTAATAGTTTCAAAGGAATGAGGTAATATTATAGTAATAAACTGAACGATCTCACCAGGTTGGATTATGCAGCAGTAAAAAATTGTCAATATTCAATCTATCCTTGGGTATATTTTTAAACTTTTTATTTTTATTAAACACTGATCTTCTAGGCTTCCTTTCATCCACTTTTAGAAAATCAAAACAATACTTTTATATTTAAAAGAAATCTTCAGGCAGGAGCCAAACTTAAATAGATATTGCCCATTGCTATATCAGTTTGTGACTCCCCACTCCAAATCCATTGTTAGGCTCTACAAAGAGATTCACTTTTATACACTTTCTTTTCCGATCATGTTTTGGATTTGTAGCACAAATGAAATGTATATGACCCTAATTTACAAGACAAAAGTTGTTATTAACTTCATTAATAATTACTGACTCTACTTTTAATAAAATTTTATGTTGAAGACATGCTATAGGGATCCAAATAACTTCTCTTTTTTTTATCATTAAAGTTATCTTACAACTAAATACAATTATCTTGGCCATAATCTAAAGTTGGTTAAAATTCCCGCTTATATCATTTATTATTATTTTTTTTAAAACTGTTTTGATCACGTGACTGGATCGTGTCCAACACGGATCTAGGCAGCCATCTTTTAATTTCGAACTTTTGTCGTATTTATGCAAATACCTAATTATTCTGAGGTTTTTGATATTAATTCAGGTGACAAATTTTACGTAGAAATAACTGTTTCTTCCTTAGGCCAAGTTTATTTAGTCGTAGCTATCCTGGTTTTATTACTATTTCAATTTCTCTGACGCTATTATTCTAAGGCGGCGGTCATTTCTGTGTTGGAAAATTTCGCTTCTAAAAGTTTCTTTTTTACTTTCTACTGCCGTTTTGTTACTTTTATTAGATAACCGAGATGTTTAGGCCTTTAATTTATATAGTCTAGGTTTAGGTAAAATGTAGCGGTATTAAGTTATTTCTCATATTCGTTCGGGAATTTGTTAATTTAGGCTTGCTTAATTTATAACATAGTTCGCGAGTCTGCCGCTAGGCGTTGTTGTATTAAAACCTTTTTATTTACATTACATTTCTGGTATAACATGATTTATTTAAAACTTTATATTTGCATCATTTTGACTTGTTTCAAGGGGGACGCTATTTTGTCTGGAATTGCCCGGCGGCGCACACACTCTATAGCTTCTACAGAGCAGATAACGGCTATACTCGCAGTCTCATTAGTCCAATAGGCGACGACCTCCTTGTTTGCATTTAAGCATTGGTTTTTGTTTTTTTAACATTACCTTGTATTTTTTATATATTATTTCACAATATAACTGTTCCAATTTACAAAAAATTAATAAAAACTAATTTTTTTTTTGCAATTTTTTACTATTTTGTTGTATGTAATAAAAAAATGTTAAATATAGCCGAAAACCAATGATGACATTTTTTTTTTTTTTTAATTAACCTTACACATACAAAACTAAAACAAAAATTAACTTTGAAAAAAAAAAAAAGTTTTTTAAGTTATTTCAGCGTTGAGGTGAAATAAGGCAAATTTTCTTCAGTGTGTGAAGGGTTAAATTTACATACATTTAGGTTTTTAAAATAATAGTTTACATTGAAAATTTCATGTTTGTCAACCTCATGTTTGTATTTTTAGATAACAATTTCATGTTTGAGGAAGGGAGATAACAAAAAATACTAAAATTTGATTATATTTAGTAATGAAAGACAGTCATAATTTCTTTAGTCATTAATATTTAAGAAATCAAATGACTATTTTTTATGGAAAACTACAAAGAGCGTGGTGGATGGTTAATATAAAGAGGTCGACCAAGGAAACTGTGTAGGATGTTGAGAAGAACATAAGACAGTTGAGTGTTAGGAATTGGAGAGGACTTGCGGCGGATTGGAGTTAATGGCGACAGATTGTGCCAGAGGCTGAGGTTCATCGTGAGATGTATCGCCGAAGGGTAAAGTATGGAAAACTATTATTAAACGTATAATTGTCAAAATTGCATATTTATTGTAAATAATTAGAAATATACAAAACAAAAACAATTCCGATAACATCTTGTAATTACAGTTATTACAAACCGAGCTCAAGTGACCCATAAGATGTGCCATAAGTGGCTTCTATCCTTTTCTATACAAAGTTCAAATCTTTTCAAATACAAGTTTTGTCAGAAATTTTCAGGAAATGTAGGTTTTCAAAGTCAGAATACTTCTGTCAAGTAACTAATGACAACTGAATTATGGGCCAACCTATATTATCAATTATATTTCTCGTTAGCTCTTTAATTGATGACATTAAAATTTAAAAGTTAAATAATATGAATTTTAAAGCCGTTCTGTAAAACAAGCAGTCTAAAGAAAAACATCATGATTCCAATCAACCTACAACAGAACAGTTTACCTTTTCTTCTGTCAAAACTTTATCCTTCTCCAGTTCAACAACTTTAGCTCGTTGAGCTTCCAATTCAATGTTGAAGTTGTAAGCATGGGACAACTTCAACTAAGTAATTAATAAAAAAATTAACATTAATAATAAATAAAGTAATAATAGAGATAGTAAGCATTATATAAAGATAAGTAATTGTAAAGTGTTCGTGAACAATATTCAAATGAATGGTAATAACCATATGATTGCTAATAGACAGTTTAAAACAATGTAGAGCATTACAAGTTTAAATTTCAAACTGTGCGCGCCAGATCAACCGACTGACGTTGCAAAAGTCCGTTCCAGCAGGAAATTGAACCCTTGAGAAATTTCCCATAAGTCTCAGCGTGAGCGTCTTACCAAGCAACAGAAAGAACGAGGTTTTAGTCAGTCTTTGTCAGGGTCCAACACCTATCAGTAGCGTTGTAAGATGACTGGATGGACTCACATTCAGCACAAGATGGAGGATTTCCAATAGTTGTGAAACTTTAACAAACTAAAAAATATGGACATGGTAACTCGTGAGTAAAGTGAAAAACATTAAAAGTTAGCATCATTGGTTTAATTAAAATAAAAAAGGAAAATTGAAGAACTTTAAAATTTGGACTTTGCACATGTTGATAATTTTAATATTTCATAGAAATGAATATTAAATGTTAATAATTCTTTTGTTGATATAAATGATAATGTTTTCGTTTTTGACTAAAATAAAAAGGAGATCTCTTACTTTACTTAAAATGTCTGGCTAGATTATGGTGTTAACCATGTGCCATGTTATATAGGCTATCCTTGCAAATATACGTTTTGTCAAATCCAATCTGAAATAGATTGCGTAGTTTTTGTTCGGACAACTGTCAATCACGTCGGATAGATTACCAATAATTCTATATGCGTTTTGAAATAAATAATTCATTGCAATTATTGAAAACGGATGTCAACTGTCAAAGAGCCGAAGTAATATTGTATTTCAAATGGATTATCTTCTTATGAATGACCTTATAAAAAATATAATATATGTTTGGAAGATAATTAAGAAAATTTTATTTATCAGTCTATTTCAATTTTCAGATTATTAATTAACTTTCTTTACAATAGTCAATAAATTGCTCAACACATTTCTTAACATTAATCATAATTTGGTTTTATTCATTTGATAAATTAACATTTTAATGGTCATATATATTTATATAGTCTTTTTTAATTAGTATGCCTCGACTTAACTCATTCTTGAAGCATGAGAAATTGAACACTACATATCACAATAGTTAAGTTAGTTCATAAACAATTATGGAATTCTAAAATAAAATTTTACATATTAGTCTATATCTCGGGTTGGAGAACTCGTGCTGGATGATTTAAATTATCCACTAAACGCATCTCTAGTTTGATTTAAAGAAGTTATGTGTGAAAAAGAGGACTAAATAAAAAATTGTGATCTCAAAACAAATTTGAATTTAGGCTAGTCTTTCCTGACTCTTGTAATTGGTTTTAAATTGGATTCTTTTATATTTGTTGCGTCAGAGAATACGAGATGTATTCTCCTTCACAAGAAAAATAACTGATTAAAGGTAATCAGCATGTTTGGAAATATCAGATGAGAAAGAGTATTACTTAATGAGTAAGCAACTGATTAGTAAGCATTTTCCCGTAGGATCAATTAGTTTCTGTTTTTCTTTTATTAAAAAACTAATAAAAATTATAATACAACTTGTGTACATATATTATACCAATTATTACTCAGTGATTTATGTAATTAAGATTGCCACATTACCTCGCAAAGTTTGTCCTACTTTCGCTCCAGATGGCGTCCCTTTGTGAAGTCCAAATGATGATGGATCCACTGGAAGATGTTGGCAGAGTTCATAAGTTTCGTCGAGCTAGCTTGCTTAAAAACACTTAATTATTATTTATACACAAATCACTGTTCTTTGGTTAATATGTACACAATAGAGAGAGCGTGGTACATTGGAGTTAAAATAACGATTAAACACAATATAATTCATTATTGAAAAACACAGAAAGGTTGTTATGATACACAATACGCGCACTGCCTAAATCACTGAAGTTTTTGAGTTTATAAATAGTTTATTCTATTTCTTGTAGAGATGCTTCAAATGAAATATTTTTGATCGACTAAGCGTCAAGTCACGGCGTCACTCCATCCCGTTTCGCATGACTTAAAACATTAAACTTGAGATTGAGTAGTTCGCGTGGAAAGTTACACAATTTATTACCATTAATAACATTGAGCGAGAGAGAGAGAGAGAGAGAGAGAGAGAGAGAGAGAGAGAGAGAGAGAAAATCCTTTTTCTCGAATTCTGAGAAACGAGTTAGAGCGATTTTACGAGACATTAGAGGGTGTCGGAGTCTACCTATGTTGCGTTTAGCGTTGAACGGCACACACAGAACTGACTGGCGTCGGGTCTATTCCATTTCTGCAAAGAAACAGGTAATTAAAGTTTTTGACCCAGGGCATTATAGCGTCATATATCACGTGGGTGGTAGAAGAGCATTCTGGTCTTGTCGACAAATTAACCTCCCTTTTCAGGGGTAGGATTCGCAGTGTTTTTTTTTTTTGTGTGGCGCACTAGTTTTAGACTTCAATGGGATGATCCTGAACCATGCCATACAGGAGGTATTGTAGTATTGGAATGCTTCCAATGACCATGTTTTTTATAAGTTGGCTTGGTCTATGTTCATTTGCGAGAAGACTAGTCGTGATAATTCCGGGATGGCGACTAAGTTGGGTGACTGTCTCGTCTGGAGATTCACCTCTCTAACTGTTACATCATCTGCAAAGACAGAGTCCCTTGTTGGATTCGATTCGTGAATTTGAGACTTGTCTGACACGTTCTTATGTGCCTGGCTTGGCGGTGACAGCTTTGATGGTAGTCGCTTAGGTTTTGGTCTTGGACCTTGGGTTGGTCAATACTTGTGCTCGTTGATTACTTTTAAATTGTTTTGATATCCAGGTTTACCGCGGTAGACACCTCGAGCTGGGACATCGTCAGCCATGTTGCACTTAACTGAATACTCTGATATGGACTAAATAAATAGTATGGATCAAAGAGATATTCGTTGTTATTTGTTGGTTACGAACTTCGGTCCTTCAAATTTAAAAGCTACATTACATATTTTTAGACTAAAATATCTTTAATGAACGCTTTAACTGTAGGCTATAGTTTCACTCCCTTTAAATACATCCATTAATTTCTAATTTCCATCCAAACAACTCCCCTAATCTTGAGATTAAAGCCTAATAACTTTCCAATATATTGCTAAGCATGGGGATTATTGAATACTGAATTGCAAGATTAGGTGTTTATTTGCTATTGTATGTAGTAACCGAACAACCAATACAGGATGTGACAGAAGTGTATCTTTTTTTAAGAATTAAGAATTAAGTTATTTTTCAAACTAAATTTAGACAAAAGTTCCAATTTTTTTTCAGGGTCTCAAGAATTATGATCGTCTTGAACTACGAACGAATATCCTTGCTCAGATGCGTCGCAGAAACCGTGTATTTGTTCGTCGGTAGCGTCGTCTAAGTTAAGACAGCGTGGTATTTTTAATTGTTGTAGAATTGGTAAGTCCTTTACGAATATCTGCTATTCTTGAGTAACATCAGATGGAAGCGGATCGTCCCAAGATATGCCTAACGTCCAGAGAATTTGGATTAAGCATTTAGTGAAAAATATGACCGGTGCAAGCCAGCCGGTCCTTTTATCAATTTTATCAATTTATCAATCAATTTGTCCTTTTATCAAGATATGGTACTTGTTAGAATTTATCCCTGTGACTAGCAAAAATCGGGATCAAAATAAAGCTCCTGCTTTAACTATAAAACTAAACAAAAATCGTCTTTCTGAAATTGACTCTAATGATTTTGATCACGAAGTGTTGAAATAAACAACTTCAATTTGTCATTTTATCAAGATATTAGGGTAATTGTCCGAATTTATCGACGTGAGTCGTAAAAATCGGTATCAAAATGAAGCTCCTGCCATAAATATATATCTAAAAAAAAACAAAAAACGTATTTTTGAAAATGTCTCAAATGATTTTTTCCACATTGTGTTGAAATTTACTACTTCAATTTGTCCTTTTATCAAGATATTATGGTAAATGTCAGAATTTATCATTGTGAGTAGTTAAAATCGGGATCAAAATAAAGTTCCTGCCTTACATATAAATTTAAAAAAAATCGCCTTTCTGAAATTGACTAATGATTTTGATCACGTTGTGTTCGTACTTTTATTTGTCCTTTTATCAAGATAACATAGTAATTGTCGGAATTTATCGATGTGAATTGTAAAATCATATAGAGAAAAAAGTTCCTGCCATAAATACAAAACTAAAAGAATCATCTTTCTGAAATTGCCTAATGATTTTGATCGCTTTGTGTTGAAAAATAAAGAATAAAACATTATAATCTATATGCGGGTAACGTGAAGAAATTGACAACGTAATTCGGCCAAGGATGGCGTAAGAGACCTTGTGTTTGTGTCTGTGCACATGTTTGTGCGATTCTTTGACAAAATACGAAACATGGTAATCACGGTTCAGTCGAGAAGATGGATTCAAGCAGGATGGATGTTGAGTGAGCTCCTACTAAACGCCTAGCACGACTAATCATCATTGGGTTTTTTCCAGTGATTAGCCTATACCTAGCAAGCTCCCCAAAGCGCACAAATTGACCATGAATTGTACATGTTGTCCAAAAACCATGCAAACGTTAATGGTTGAATTCATCCCTTCCAAGATAATGACAACAAACACATAGTCACTGAATTGGCTAAAATCAGTGATCATTTCTACTGTGTCACAGTTTACAAGCAGCTGTACTAATTTTTAGTGCTGAACGATAAATCTCAAAGATGGCTCCTGTGTTAAAATGACGTTACCACTGTATCGGATGGGGTGAAGGTGGCGTACCTTATAACTTTCTCATAATATGCACTTTGTGCAAACCTTTCATCTACATTTTTACCAAAGGGTTGAAAAGAGGATATATTTGAGACAACACTATCCGTAGGGTAGACCGGGGCACATTTACACGGTTTTTGGTTATCTATTTATCATTTTGTCCAATTTCAATTTTTGACTTTTGGACTTACTATAGTGTTTTTAAGTTTCGTTACTATAACCTTTTTCTGTCACTTGTGTAAACGTGCTCCTGTGATTACACTGCCCCGGGGCAGGTATATACACTGATGGTGGGGCAGGTTTACACACGTATTATAATTAGTAGATTAAATAAATATAGCAAGGTTTTAGCATGGAAAATAACTTTAATTGTATAATAAAATACATAGTTAGTAAGACAGTCTAAGAAGAATCGGGTTCATCGTTATTATCGATGTTATAAAAATTAGTATCATCTAAATCGTTACAATTTTTACAAACAAAAAACATTGTGTCCTCAAGAATACAATCTTCATGGGCCCATCTCTTGCACTTTGTCCAACTAACTCACTCTTCTTCTAGTTTAGATGCCTTGTAAGGTTCTACACAGTAAATACATAAACAGTTCTCGTCATCTATTTCGGAGTCACTACTACATACATGGTGTTTTGGGGCCGTTGTTTTGTTTGACGCACTTTCTTCTCTAGTTTTATTTGTTTGTCTCTGGGAAACAGATTTTTACGCTTGGCAACTTTTTTCTTTTCTTTATTTACTTCACGAGCCATCTTTCTTTGCTTGGAAGTTTCTTGCTCTTCTTGTAAGGCTTTTTTAATAGGTGTATCAGTTAAAATAGCTGATTGCCTTTTTTCCCTTCCCTTGTTACGTTGTTTTCTGGGCCCTGCTTTTTCTAGTGGTCTCACATCTTCTGGAGTAGGATTATTAGTCATAGACCCACTTGGTCCAGGAGTAGGAGATCGATATAGATCTACTTGTTTTGACGTACTAGGGCTTGAGTTATAAACATAATTATCTACAGTTGGTAAAGATGTATGAGCCGAATCAAGCAAAGTAGGCGCAGTTTGTGTGTTGCCTGTTGAAGTAGTACTGGGAGGAGTTTGACTGGGCTTTACTTATGAGAAAGGAGCAGGCCTATCCGTTACGTAAGCTGGCATAAAATCAGCATTAGTGAACATGTTTCTGGTTAAAGGAAAAATTCCTGAGTTCCTAAATCTAGACAAAATATTGACAGGTGTCACAGCCAAAGGAATAGCTGTACATAAAATGGATTGGACGTCATATATAGTCATTGGCCGCTTATTCGATGACATCCATGCATCACAAGCAGTGTTAACTTGTTTTTTTAATGGGCCATACACTCCACGATCAAGTGGCTGGAGCTTGTGGCTCGTGTGAGGCGGAAAGTTAGTAGAGTAACTTCATTTTTCTTAAAAAAGTCTAAAACTTGAGCAGATAGATGGGAATCGTGGTTGTCAAAAAGGAGCAAGCAAGGCTTTTTAACTGAACAACGTACATGGGTTACAAATGTTGTGCAAATTTGTAGAAATTCTTTTCTACCATCCAGCCAGAGGGCTTAGCATCTCCGTCACAAACAAAGGGGCCATCACGGATAAAGTGAGGTTGAAATTTTACCATCAGAAATACGAGGAATTTGGGGGGGGATACTGTTCCCTGCGGAATTTATTGCTATTGCCAATGTAACTAGCGTTCCTCTCTCACCAGATATCATTTTCCCTATCTGACGGAAGCCTCGACGTCCCACAACTTTATTTGGCTTATGAACCGTTGTGATTCCGGTTTCCTCAACATTCCAAATATCACACGGACTGGGTCTTAGTCGGTTATAGACAGTTGTTAAATTATCAAAAAAATATTCGACACTGGTTGGATTAAAACTAGTTGCTCATGCTAAGTTCGTTGCCTGTGGCCTCCTGATGGACAACATCTGGAATTTCTTTAAAAAGAAAGTGAACCAATCAGCGCCTGCTATTTCACGTTCACTCCAAGAGGGCGGGATTTTACGATTGCAGGAAACTGCATAAGTTTATGCAAATCTTCTTACCTCTCTTGGGGTAAGACCAAAGTAAATGTCTGAAGCCTTCATCAGGTATTCTGCCAACAGTTTTCCTTGTTCAGGTTCAAATACCTGCACAATAAAACAACCAACATTAAAATCTTATTTTACTTATGGGTAAAAAGATGAGTAAAATAAGATTTTAACTTCATTTTTGACCGGAACATTTGTTAAAATAACAGACAAAATAAAAATAAATTTCTACTCACCGCCCATGGTTTTTTATAGCCGAATCGATCCCAGGGTTTAGCTGCTGGTGCTGCCCCTACTGCCTCCATTGCACCTGGTATTGCTTCCATTGCAGCTGGTACTGCTTCCATTGCAACTGGTACTGCTTTCTTCGCTACCACAATTGCTGGTGGTGCCACTCCCTCTAACTGCAGCTGGTGCTACAGACCTAGGATTGAATTTCTTGCAATAGTTAGCAAGGGTTTTGAAGTTCAACCCATTCTGTTCGGCGGCTCGTCTCAGGGAATAGCCAATTCCCCTCACTGCTATAACAGCTGCTCTCATAGTTTCCGGGTCTAATGCTAGCCGCTTTCTCTTATCGTGCCGTACCATCTGTAAAAAAATAAAATAAAATTTAAAAAAACTGAAAAGTAGGATTAAGTCTAAATAATAATAAGGAAGGTATGTATATAGTAGGCATAAATTATAAATCACCAATACTAACGCAGTAAGAGGAAGACCACGAAATACAGTGTAGGGCCTAACACAAAACACCAGGATTGACAAGGAATTAGTCTGCACACCTTATTATAATCATCTACAATCATTGGGGCACGTTTACACATTGTGTAAATGTGCCCCGTCGCCATGTTTTTACTTTACGTTTAACTGGAAGTCGCAATTTAAACACAAACAACCTAAATCATAGTTAAAAATAACAGCAAAAAAAAAAAAAAAAAAAAAAAAAAAAACACTTTCAGATAACATTATAATCATACATGCATATTGATTGTGTGGCAATATATAAAGCGATGTGTAACAGTGGATAGACTTACTCACCTTGTAGAAAAACAGAAAAAGATGCGTAAAGTTGTGGTGTCTTCGAGAGTTCAGCTCCCACTAACGTCAGAGACAAAAGAATTCGAGGCTGTTCCAGTGCTCCAACTGGTGGAGCGCTCTGTCCGCCTGTTATGAAACTATAGCTACTGTGTAAACTTGCCCCTGTACCAAACGTGCCCCGGTGTACCCTACGTGATGAAACTGCCTCGATATTTTCCTATTAGGGAGACTTTAAATATTTATTATCTCAACATAACAAATGTAGTAAGTAAATGCTCTCTCAAAAACCCCAAACGTTATTACGATGTTCTCCTTGCCTAAATTGTTGTCATTGAGTTAGACTGACGCGAGGATGATACGAAGATGTCTGACCGGCATCTGTGCATGTCTGTTGCCCTCTGCTGTGATCACAAAAAGCCTGAATGACTGAATGGAGGTCTTGGAGTAAAGTTATATCTCCGGCATGGAGGTCACTTGTGGAATCGAAAGGCTAGATAAACCTTAAATGGGATACTGGATTGAAGTAAAGATATAAGAACACCCCCCCCCCACACACAAAATAATAATTGTAATAATAATAATAATTGTAATAATAATAATAATTGTAAATAATATAAAAATTCAAAAATTCAACGATTCTTTAATGGATTGGTGGTTACAGGAATTAGAGATAGATTAGAGCTATTTCCACAAGGGGTAAAGCTTTCTCCTTATCACGGCTTGTAACGTGGTCACGAGAAATGGTTTCACTGCCGTACTCCGTGACGGTTCCAACCTCTGACAACAGAGAGGATAAGAAATTAAGTTTTCATTTCAGTGCCGAGATTGTGAAACCGTACCTACATACAACACAATTATGGCTGTTTTAAAATAATAAACTATTTCCAATAAATAATAATAGTATCTTGTACATTTTCCAAAATTAAACAAAAAGAAGATGATATAATAATTTAAAGCATAAATAAATGCACCTGACTTTGAATCTTCTGTTGAATTTGTTTTGCGTAGCCAATGACAAAAATAGAGATACACATACACCAATTAGTCTAATAAACTGAGGGAGAAATAAAAGATCCATCCATAGGTGCTAGTTTATTGTGGAGCATTTTATGATCATTTTTGTGAAGACGATGACAACCGAAATGGTTGTTTGACTTCACGTTACGTCCATCGTTGTCGTCATTGTTGTCTCTACGTATGGCAGTTAGGAAAAAAAATGAAATTTTCTGTAGTGTCTTCACATTGAAAAATCGATTTAATGGTGGCCATTTTAAACAGTACCATTCTGCATGTAATGGTACCAACTCAACCTCTTTCCGATGACTTGCGTTTAAAGAAACATTACCTTTTTTTTATCTCTGTAAAGTATTACATTATATAATTGCAGACATCTTAAACCGTGCCTTCAGCGTTTATATGAAATAGTATCGTTGAACCTTCACTATCCCTTGGAGAAGGGTAATGAAAATTCCAAGGGGGACTAGATGTGTCTACACATTCTTTCATGTTAAAGGATTAGTTTGCTCGCATTCAATAAAGTGAGCCTCTAAAGATCATTTAAGTTAAATTTAATCCTTAATGCTGATTTTGATGAAACCGTAATTTTGTGATTATTTTTGGCGGCATCCCCGAAATTTTACGTTGTAGAGCAACACAAAAAACAAGACTAGATCAAAATACATACTAAAACTAAATTTGATAAAAATCAGTCAAATCCTTTGGGCTGTGAGAACTTTATGTAGCTACACTACCCGAGGTGTACATATAACATCATGTAAACATAAGGTAACATTCAAATCTTGATATATAAAGTTGCATGTCATGCCTTAATAATGTCTAGGCAGTGTCTGGTACCGTGAAGTTCCCTCGTGGCTAGACGCAGTGCAGCCACGGTATTGTGACTATAAAACTCATTGCAAAAGTATAATCCAATTTTAAGTCTATTGAGTGTAAAAAAAAATATGTATCCGACAAATTGGTCTACCGTCAACCACTCGCTCTCTTTTAATAAATCTATTTTATAAATAATTAACCAGGTTTCAATGAATTCGGCAAATTAAGTTTTGAAACTTTTATGATCGCATATACATTATAAACTATTAACTATTGAACCAATGGTTGTGTACGAAAAGTCCCATGAAACTTTTGTTTTATGATAATAACCTCTCGATAATAATTGCCTTATATATATATATATATATATATATATATATATATATAATAATAACAGTAAATATATTAATATTAATAATAATAAAACAGAAAGAATAGAATACAAAATACGAACCCTAGCCATTGAGTTGTTGTAGTGAGACTTGACTGAAAAGATTCGAAAAACCATGAAAATATGTGTAGAACCACTAGTGTCTATTGGAATTTTCTTAATCCTTCTCTCAAGGATAGTAAAGGTTCAACAATACTATTACAAAAAGGCACAGTTTAAGATGTTTGCAATGATATAATAAAGAGTCATAATTGAAAACACAGAATAATATATATCTCGTTTTATTATGTAATAATTTACAGAAATAAAAAAAGGTAAAATTGATCATAAAATGCTACACAATAACAACCTAACAAATAGTAATAAAAACAAAACAATAACATAAAATTGTAACAACATCAAAAACACCAAAAATAGTTAACAATTTTAATCTTTGATAACTTTAAGAAATAGCAGCAACAATAACATGTTAGAAGGCTGTAAGGGGACCCTGCAACAAATTGACAATGATAAATTATGAAAAATCCAGTAAACAATAATTAAAAATATTACCGTTAACAAGGATATAGTATACAAGAATTAAATAGACGACTAAATATAATATACCAGGCTATAAAAGAATCCTGCTATAATAATCGAGTCAAAATATTTTTTATTTGTTCAAATATTTTCAGTCATCTTAAAAAGGATAATACCTGATCAAGATAATCAGCATTATAACCGCAACATCGCCTGAATGGATTTGGGTATGTCAAATATTCTACGCACACATCTCAGAAAAAACAATCAATACTGTCGTGCTTTAAACGATAGAACACCCTGACGAAATGGGCATTGTGACGGATTCCTGTGTTCCATCAGAAATCGAAGAGTGATTAAGGATACGAATATGGGTCATCAACACTTATAACGACTGTCACGTATGGATGTATCTTTTATTTCTCCCTCAGTTTATTAGACTTATTGGTGTATGTATCTCTATTTTTGTCATTGGCTACGCAAAACAAATTTAACAGTAGATACAAAGTCAGATGCATTTATTTATATGCTTTAAATTATTATATCATCTTCTTTTTGTTTAATTTTGGAAAATGTACAAGATACTATTATTATTTTTTTGAACTAGTTTAATATTTTAAAACAGCCATAATTGTGTAGTACGTAGGTATGGTTTCACAATCTCGGCACTGAAATGAAAACTTAATTTCTTATCCTCTCTGTTGTCAGAGGTTGGAACCGTCACGGAGTACGGCAGTGAAACCATTTCTCGTGACCACGTTACAAGCCGTGGTAAGGAGAAAGCTTTACCCCTTGTGGAAATAGCTCTAATCTATCTCTAATTCCTGTAACCACCAATCTATTAAAGAATCGTTGAATTTTTGAATTTTTATATTATTTACAATTATTATTATTATTACAATTATTATTATTATTACAATTATTATTTTGTGTGTGGGGGGGGGGTGGTGTTCTTATATCTTTACTTCAATCCAGTATCCCATTTAAGGTTTATCTAGCCTTTCGACTGCACAAGTGACCTCCAAGCCGGAGATATAACGTTACTCCAAGACCTCCATTCAGTCATTCAGGCTTTTTGCGATCACGGCAGAGGGCAACACACATGCACAGATGCCGGTGAGACATCCTCGTATCATCCCTGCGTCAGTCTAACTCAATGACAACATTAGGCATTTCTGACATCGTAATAACGTTTGGGGTTTCTTAGAGAGCATTTACTTACTACATTTGTTATGTTGAGATAATAAATATTTAAAGTCTCCCTAATAGGCGAATATCGAGGCAGTTCCATCACGTACGGAAGGTTGTCTCAAATATATCCTCTTTTCAACCCTTTGGTGAAAATGTTGGTGAAAGGTTTGCACAAAGTGCACAATGTGACAAAGTTATAAGGTACGCCACCTTCACCCCATCCGATACAGTGGTAACGTCATTTTAACACAGGAGCCATCTTTGAGATTTATCGTTCAGCACTAAAAATTAGTACAGCTGCTTGTAAACTGTGACACAGTAGAAATGATCACTGATTTTAGCCAATTCAGTGACTATGTGTTTGTTGTCATTATCTTGGAAGGGATGAATTCAACCATTAACGTTTGCATGGTTTTTGGAAAACATGTACAATTCATGGTCAATTTGCGCGCTTTGGGGAGCTTGCTTAGATATAGGCTTATCACTGGAAAAATCCCAATGATATAAGAGCACAACTCTTTCTTAATATAAAACAATTCAACGACACGTCTGGACTAGAGCAGCAGACTGTATTCCAATAACACTCTTCATCGTTCAAGGTCATAGAATGCTGTACACCTTACCGTTTGCCGAAAATATTGCGTATTAATACTTCACCGACAGACAAGTTGAATTTATGCGAGTCCTTGTCGTTGAGAGTTGTCGTTATCCCTTTTACGTGATGTTATTCGTCGAATTGTCCGTTAGTAAAGAAAAAACAAGTTTTTGCCGGCTTGCATCAAAAACCCTAGTCTGAAGCCGGAATCATGGCCACTTTATGAGGCAACAATTCAAACAAAAATATGTTTTTTCTATGTCAAGAAAACTGTAGGTCAACTTGAAGAAACAACAGCAATGAAGTTAAACGTGAAAGAGCACCTATAAAACAGTAAGTAATTCAAAACTTACTGTGTATAGTATTTATAAATAGATCATACAATATTTCTGGTATGGATTCGGAGTATTATAACATTACAGAATAGTTGTTTTAAACATATGTCTGATTACTCTGCGTTTACTTACTATTTGTATTTTGTCTAAACAAATCTTTTATTTTTTTTAATGTATGAAATACTGAGTCCAGATTTGGTATATGCTACTCAGTATACAAAGTGTAGGGTGATTTTAGTGATTGCAAAAAATGTCAATCTATGTTTATTGAATGATCTTTATGTTTCATGGGCTCAGGAAACTGAAAAAGTTATTTTCGATTTTCCGTCAGTCCGTTGTCGTCTCTATGTAAGCACGATATAGGCCATATTGAAGACTAATTTATTCTTGTATTGAAATTCAGAATAATCTAATTGAAAATGTCATAATGGCGACTATTTAAAACAGTTTTTTATTTATATCTTATTGTTATTCAATGAATACACACTAAGTTTATTTATAAAATTCCAGATATTGCAATTCTGCATGTTGTGGTACCAACCCCATCTCTATTATGAGAAATGGTATTATAAAAAATGTAGTTTCTTACTCTGATCTCCCAATGTGATATTTGTTTAATACCGATGTCTGACAGTGGCATAGCGAGTGGAGGTTCCTTCACCAGGGCCGAGACACTAAGACAACCAAAGCGAGTAGTCTTTATTATATACACATCTACGAGGGCGATTAGAGCTTAGCTGACTTCCCGAAAGTCAGAAACCTATATAACAACTGTTTTAAACACACTTAACCTACTGGGTATGAGACCTCTTGATCTTCTATCTAATACACTTTAACATTTCCTACAAGGTCGGATAAATTAAGTTTTGGGCATAGGATCTGCTTCTATTGCATTGTTGGACGAAGCTGGGTAAGTACCATGATAACACCTATCTACTTCTTTGTTACCTTTTACCGATATACTCCTTCCATGTGATTTGTCGAGCACTGATCACATGTTAGTAGTCTCAAACATGTTAGCTAATGATCTCAAACTGCTATATTTGGGACTATAGTAGAACCTCGTTAAGTCGGACCAGTCGGGATCGCGGTCGATCCGACATAACGAAAATCCGTGTTAGCCGGATAAAGAGCAGAAAACACACACCAAAAAAATGAAAATATACTACATACTGTACTTACAATAATTTTCTTTATTACGAAGAAAAACACTTTATAAATGTTTACTCATTGCTCAAAATACACCATCAATTCTTCCAAGTGAGATGCAACTTCTGCATGACTGATGATTTCTGGTTCTTCGTTGTTTTCCTCGTCTGTATCATCTATGTTGTCTTGTTTTAACAGGTCGCAAAAATTTGCTCATCAGTCACGGCAAACAAACTCGGTTGCGTGAACTCGGCGGAAACACAAACACCATGCAATACACTACGATTATGCGCTCGTATAAAGCAATAGCGCTACCAAAATGCATATTTTATATTAATTTATATATATTTTATGTTTATTTATTGCAAACCGGTCCGGGTTACCCTGAGATCCGACTTAAAGGGGGCCGACTTAATGAGGTTGCGATTTTAAGAAACTAAAATACATAGAACATGCAGAAAATACGTCTCGCATTTTGGTGTTTATGACGTATCTATTATCAACGTGGATTAGGCCTTTATGTCAACGTTTAATCGAGCTATATGTCACAGAGAGCTGTGCGTTTATGAATGTACAACCACAAATAAAAAAGTGGATTATAACACAATATGACTCAACCCCTTTCCTAAAATTAAAATTCGACCGCCAAGTTAATGAGAAATTACACCTTCCACCATTGTATTGTTTTTTAAAATTTTTTTTTTATTTGCGATTTAGTGTGTAAAACCAGACGTAATTACTAATTATTTTGTCTTTTGTAGGATGTGAAAGTTTTACATAATTACTCGTACATATTTATAAGTTATGTAGTTGATTTTAGCTTAGTAGTAAGTTAGTTCCTAGTATCTCATTGTATTTAGCATAGTAAGCAAAGTCATTTAATTTATACCCAGGGCGTTAGAAAGTCAGTGTTCAGATGCTCCTACAACGATACACATCTCAATGTATATGAAAAGTTATTATCATTATATAATAAAGGTTGTAGTAAATAAAATAGATTGTGTTTTAAATAAACTAAAATTGTTTTTTTAAAAACCCAATCGTTACATCCAAAGATATAACTGGCGCAATCGGTAGGACATACTTCAGGAAATTAATGTATAATTTTCTTCAGTTTTAATTGTTCGTGAAGTACCGAAACGAAACTTCAAGAAAGAAGAAAGAAGAGAGCACTTCGCTACCAAGAAGAAAGAGAAAAACATTTCGCTACCAAAAAGAAAGATGAAGACGGCAATTGGTGAAAATTGTGAAAGTTTCATGTGTATTGTTATCAGTGTAGGCCTACAATGAGCAAATTATTTTGGATTCTGTGAGTAAATTGCATATATTAAATATTATTGAAAAATAGTATATTATTGTTTAAAATATTGAAAGCATATCAATATTAATAATTCCATAATAATTGTAGATAAGAAATAGGTTTAACTTAGATTAGCTGTAAGTAGGATACTACAATATATATTATTTAGAAATTTAATTTTATACGATTCTTGTTGCAATGTCTACTCCAACTTTGAAAAGGGAGTATTTAGACATGAGTCCCGAGTTCACTGGGGAACCAACTATGCTAAATAGATTCATTACAATATGTGACAAGGTAGTAACTAAATTTTTAGTAGCAGACAACCCAGAAGACTTCCAAAACGAGTACTTGTTTTCTTCAATTTTAGCTAAAAAAAGGGGTCAAGCCTTAGAACTTGTAGTTAGTTCAAACAGTTATGCATGGCTATATGTTAGGAAAACTTTACTTTCTAGCTATCTTGACAAACGAGATTGTTTCACTCTAAACCTAGAGATGTCTGAGCTAAAACAAGAAAAAGGAGAAACTCCATTTAGTTTTTATGATAGGATACAAATATTGTTGAACCTACAAGTAGCTTTCTTTATAAATAAGGAACCAGCCAGCCAAGACATTTTGTGTAGTTATGTACAAAAGTTAGCTCTAAGGGTTTTATTAAGAGGACTTAATGAACCTTTGGGGTCTCTAATGAAAACAAAAAATCTCACAACCCTTGGAGAAGATCTAGGTATGTTGACCAATGATTTTCAATTTAGAGGTAACAAATATTTTCAGACTAACAGACCGCATATCGTTCCTAAAACACAGCATATGATAGTTCGTAAACCACAGCCAAATATACAAAACTTCCAAAATAATTATCGACACCCTCAACCAAATTTTAATCCTTACCAAACAACTTTATACGGGTAAAATTCATCTCAAAGACCAATTCAAAATCATCCTAAACATAAACCCAACCACCAACACTACCAACCTACACCAATGATCATATCTACAAAACAAACGGGAAACACGACAAGACAAAATAAACTCTATCAGATCACCGGAAAGCAAGAAATCAATGACTATTCAATGTATCAATTAACTGAACAAATGCCTAACATGACTTTGTCCGAATAAAACGTGACAAATTTTGAAGACACAGACGAAATCAATATTATCAATATGGTTATAATTTCGAAATCGTTAATGAAGAAGACAACGCTTGTAACACAGCCGAAAATTTTTTAGGAATTACGCCAATAGAGAAATATTTGCCATAATGAATATTGAAAATGACACCAATGAACTGCCCTATATTTACGAACCAAAAACCCTAATTTCAAAATTTGAATAGACACAGTAAGCACTAGATCTTTTATTAGGAAATATTTAGCGTTTGAACTCTTTGAAAATTCAATAAAACAATAATCACGTACCTTCTCAATATTACAAGAAAGTTATAAACCTAACTACGATAATAAATTGCAAATAAACAAAAAACAGCAAAAATACTTTAGATACCCTTCCTCCATTTTCTTGTTTTTTTAAAGGAGACACCGACAAACAAAATAAGTGTAAATACAGTAAACATGCATACTTCTAAATTATTGTAGATATTATGAAAAAAAACGTATATTGGCTATAATCATACAGAATCGCAGGGTCACGGTATGATATTCCGATCAACTCTTTTGCTGAAAATCAATAAGTTGCAGAAAGGAAGCTCAGGTGTGTATAGCGTCTCTTGGGATAGCTTCAGCCTGGTTTCAGTCTATAAACTAGACAACAAATGTGAGCTTGGGAGGAATAATTCTTAGTGTAGGGATATGTGTAAAACATTACAGCGTGACTCGGTAAGACATTTTTATTTTATAGTAAAACGTTTTCGAACTCTTCGTCTGATAATGACAATAAGTAGGGTAATAAAATAGTTGGGAAAAACAAAATTTAATAGACACATACTTCATTTGATAAATTCACATATATTATGAAATAAATTGATAGTGGTATAATAGTGATTTGATTTCTATCGTTTACATATTTTAATCACATCTTTACTATTTATTTGAATGAGCTATAGGAGAAATGGCAGATAATTCAATAAAATAACCATAGCCGGGTATCTAAACCAGATAATCATAGCTTGCGTGTAGTATACTTCTGGGGAAAGAAAAAAAAAAAAAAAAAAAAAAAAAAAAAAAAAAAAAAAAAAAAAAAGCAGTTTTGTCAGTAATCCTTTGAGTGGCTCTCAATATTATTTATATCTATTCCACCAGGACGGCCAGGGGTGATTCGAATTACGTTACTGTTCAATAATATAATTTTGAAAATATTACTTTATGTAAAACTTTCCATAGTGAAAATACAAAATTTCACACTATAATTGTAGAATTTGAATGCGATATATATAAAAAAAACCCGTTTTATTGTCAGTTCATTATTTTGCAGGTGAGTCCCACAGGATGTAACGCCGCCGCGGAGAATTATGATGAGACAGAATCTTACGAAAATCAAACGTCAAAGTTATTTTATCGACATGTTAAAACATGTACAAAAAAATTGTCGTTCAATGACATTTTTCCTGTCTCCTATGAAGAATGTAACACTTCTCCTATCAAGAGGATCCTATAGCTTACATGCAATAAGATTATATACTGCATGTCGTGGATTTCATTTTTCGATCTCAAGATGAAAATCTTATCAAAACTTGTTAAAAAAACTTATCAATTATCATAAATCAGAAAACACTTAAAATATGTTCATTTTAAAGTATTATTTATTTACATTCAACTTGTCCGAACAATCAGAAAGAATAGCGAATTACCAAGGTTTAGAAACAAGAGATTGTTATTTTAAATAAATTGTTAAAAAGAATGATCTTATGGTCAGCTAAAATTCTTTTTGTTTTACTGCTATTTGAAACTCAAAAACAAAATTAACAAGAATTAACTCATGTTAACTATGTCAGCAAATTCTATGATGATAATGGAAACTATTATTCCATGTATAATTTATAAGATGGTGTTTACTCTTTATAACGCAATGTGTAAACAAACACTAAGAAACTGAGTGATACATAATTCTTATTATATCCTTATAAGATATTATTACTTTATTTAATTTAAAAAAAATAGTATAATTGTTATTAAATTTCTTTTTTTCCTTTTTATTTTTAAAGAATAAACTTACATTTTATTAGCACACAATAGAAAAAATACTTAAAAAAGAAATTTAATTAAATTTTCATTAAAAAAATAAAACAACAAAGATTATATTGTTTTAATCTTTCACTGAATCACTTATTTTTTGAAAAGGATTATTGTTTTGAATTGCATTTTTCACATATCACTGTTATTGCCTGTTTATTAATATCACTTTTCACTGCCCGTTTTAAGCAAAACTAGTCTTCACAGTTCATGGAGGTGTATTGGTCAGATTAGTCTTTTGTGTTGAACTGAACATTGCATAAGCGTTTTCTTTTGTTTCCTGAATACGATCGAGTCAAGTTTTCACGATCCTCGGATGTTGTGGGCATACGAAACTTCTGCAAACTTTGTTGAAGAGATTTAGGAATTCCAATTGTTTTACAACTTCTTATTTTTCTTATTAATTCCTGATAATAATTATAATTATTGATATCAATTCCTGTGATAGTTTTTAAGAAATATTTTTCTTGATTTCACCTCAATTTGGTTTCTACTTGTTATAATTTCAGCATTTATACCAGCTAAATTAAGCATGGAGTAAAATCTACATTGGCCACCGACAGGTGTTTCTTGCAAGATTATTTGTAGAACACGACTTATCAACTACGTCTACACCCGACTTAGTATCATTATAAAATGTTATATGTTCGCCATATTTTCATCATTAGAATCATAAAAATGTAGATTGGAAACAACTAAAACATTTTTATCCTTTTTTAGGAACATAAAGATACAATTGTTGAATCTTTACCTAAACCAAACACACTAGTTAAGGTGTATTATGTTTTAAAGTTCCAAGGAAAGATTATAAGCTGTAATATTACGGCCGCTTTTGAGTGTTGGTTTCAACTAACCTTCGTTTAACGTCAATCGATTTATTACTTAAACAATAAGGTCCACCTGGCTGCTTCCCTAGATATATTTCCATTTTATATGTGTAGTAAAGTTTTGCATGTCATTAGGCGTATATTTGATTTTAATTCCATATTTAGCTGATTTTGATGAAATATATGGTTTACCAGTAAATTTCCCACGAAAGCAATCTTATCTACGATTACATTTTCATCAAGGGAGTGGTATCTCTGACAGTTTGTTACAAATTGTGAGAATATTTTCCTTACTGATCCTAACCAATCTCACTGAACAGGTACTGAACGTGTAGATTAGTCATCAAACCTAATACATCTTATGATAAATTAAAAACATTTAAAATTCATTGACAAATGAAAAATTTCAACCCCATCCCCCATAATTTTTGTAGACTTTGTCGATTACTTCTTAGTGTCCCTGCCCGATAAAGAAATCCAATAAATGGTTTCATTTCAACTAAAGTTGAACTTTTTTCACTTCTTTCTCGATCACAGTTTGCCCTTATAGTATCAATATATTTATTTGTACATTGATAAATCTCTTCTAGAAACACTTGAATAGTCGGAATCCATCATAAGTAGAAATAATATATCTAAAAACAAATGCGTATTTGACGTAAAAACGTAAAAAAAAAAAAAAAAAACGAATATGTAGAAGTAATTAAAATGTCTATTTACACAGTAGGGGAGAGTGTTGTACCTTTAACCAATTTCAACTTTAAGATTTTTATAAATTTTTTTACTTACTTAAAACCTTACCTCTTTGCGTGAATGTAATGTTTACAGTTTTCCACACTAATTGTATATATTTTAAATATTGTATTTTAAGTTAGTATATTTTTTTGTGAATTTCTGAAGAAAACATTACAGTGTGGTCAAAATTACAACACGAGGTCGTACCTTTGACCAGGGGGTATTGTACCTCTGACCAGGTGATAATAATAACGAACATTTAGATAAAAACCATGTAATGAGTATTAAAGTACTAAAATGTAAACATTTAGCAAATATTTATAATGTTAAAGAAAGTAATATTTTAATTATTGCTAAGTTCATGTTTGTTCATTTAACATTAAATGAGGAAAAGTCAATTCCAAACGACAGACACTCTTGTAGTCGAGTGGAGGCCCCAGCTGTCGTTGGGTTCGGAAGTCTAGCCACAATATCTTTTTTTCCGATATCATTGAGCTGGTCATCTTCTCGAATGAATTTGGCACTTTTGGTTTGTTTCTTCAAGTATTTTACAGCAACATTATCACCTTCTACGTTGTTTATCTGGGCTACAAAATATTTCGAAGTTTTTTTGGTCGTCAGATTAACAAGAACATAACTTCCTTCTACCAAATCTTTTTTTTTCAAAATTAAGTTCTTGGTCCAGCTCCTGGCATTCATCTGACAAATTAAATACACTTTCTCCAGAAGAAACTTCCGCATCTGTCTCTGAGTCTATCGTGAACAAACAATTTTTTTTAATTTTCTTGGGATGAGTTTTTTTTTGGTATTTCTGTTGTTTTCCTTTATTTTTACATAATTTGCTTTTTTTTCTCATCCTCAATGGCCTGTTTTTCCGGGGTGTCCGTAAGAATTCTGGACTTTCCTTTTGGCCTACCTCTGTTCTTTTCTTTTCTTGGTTGCGCTTTTGGGAATGGTCTTATAGCTTCTGGTGTTATTATAGCAGATGTTAAGGCGACGTTATTATGGCTATGAATCTGGTCCGGCAGCAGTGTGGCATTTTCATCAACATAAGGACTTTCAGCGGTTTGGGTTACCAAGTTCAATGGCCTATCAGTAACTGACGAGGGAAGAAACTCATCTTCAGTAAAAATGTTTTCATTAAGTGGGAAAAAACCTGACACTTTGAATCCATTCTTAATGTTGTTTGGAATCATAGCTTTGGCATATGCCACACCAGCTAGTTGAGCTACATCATAAATAGTTATGGGTTTCCCAGCGTTTCCTGGATTCAACATCCAATTGTTTGCAGCCTGGTTATAGAAAGATTTGAAAGGCCCGTAAACCCCCCCGTCTATAGGCTGCATCTTATGACTGGTATGTGGGTGAAATGTCATTAACGTTACACCATTATCCTTAGCTAAATCAATCAGAGGGATAGTGACATGGCTCTCATGATTATCCATCAATAACAGGATAGGCCTTTCAACACTTGGTCTTACATGAAATATTAAGTGTTTCATGAACTGGAAAAAAATGGTTTCATTGGACCAACCTGAAGGATTAGCTGACCCAACAGACCCAGGAGGTGCACCATTTAGCATAAATGGCTTGAAATTTACACAGGGGAACACAAATAGGGGTGGAATACTATTCCCAGTTGCGCTCATTGCGCAAATCATAGTCACTGTGGTTCCTCTCTCGCCAGAGGTCCATTCCACCCACTTTCTTTTTACCTTTCGGAGCTAGCACTTTTGGAGGCACATGAACAGTGCTAATTCCAGTTTCGTCACAGTTCCAGATGTCACTGGCTTCAAATGGGTGGCGTTCCAAAATGTTTTTATAATTATCAAATACAGCAGCTACTGTTTTTTTATTAAATGCTGTAGCACTTGCCAAGCTTGATTAAACTACATGATGAAACGATTAAACTTTTGTTTGATGCATGATGAACTCTATAATTTTCATAAAACTGTTAAAACCGTGAACACTCAAGATTATGGTCTCAAATATCTTATGAAACATAATGATTATTCTTGGACAATTGGAACGAGTAGCTAGAACACCCCAAGCTATTTAGCTTGAAAGTTATTAGTTATCTTTAATTTATTTAATATATTAATTAAATATTAGTGACGGATTTATTTCTAATGATTATTATTTAAATATGGACCTCTAAATTAAAGAAAATATATTCAATGAATCTCACATCAGGATATTTTTCCGTTTGGTTTTAGCTTAGTACAGATTTTTTAAAATTGGTCAAGCTATTTCGATGACCCAGTTATAATAACATTTTTACTCTGAAATTTTAGGAACGATTTCAACTATGTTTACTGAACAAAATTTTCGTTGAAAAATTGTCATAGTACATAATCTTACATTATTTGTTGAACAAATAAACAAAAATGAAAAACGAGCTTAAATATTAATGGACTGCTCATATTTTATACATACGTTATCTGCCCACAATACACGTATACATAATTCTTACGAATATTATTGATAAGTCATTGGTGGCTGAGTCCTATAGTCACACGTATCGCAGTTTTTTGGAGGGAAATTAAAATAACTGGAATTTTTATATTTGAAATTTACTAAAAACCTAATTAATGTAGGACTAAGAATATAATTTACTAACTTAGAAGATGATTTGAAAAACATTCTGTGGATTAAAAGGTGAATAAAAACTAGACACATGAACAGGAATTAGAGATAATATTATAAATTTGTATATATTAAAAAATAAAATAATTATAGTATCATTGTGGAAAGGTCCCGAATCACTGATATATAATAAATTAATAATAAAATATTACCTTTTTATGTCCGTCAAGTGATCACTTGACGGACATAAAAGGTAATATTTTATTATTAATTTATTAATTATAGTAGACAACTGTTCATCCCAGGGTATTAACATGGAAAATAATGAAAACTTGCTTTATGTCCGGACGAATAAATGAACGTGTTAAACCATTTAGAACTCATTGGTCAGTAATAAACATAACGTACCACTAATTTTAAAATGAGACACTTAAAATTGCTCAAAGGGTCTACCCAAAATATTATAATCTTTCATATTATTTCCAAGGTTCAAGACTGTTTTATAAACCAGTTCTACTTTATATCTGAAGACATTGAAAAGTTGATCTCATTAAATTTCAAAATGTAAAACAATGCATGAGGCATTCACAAATGAGATTCCCAAATAAAGGAACAAGTTCTGTTTTCTTAAAATGTATAGCAAATTTCGAAGATGGTTGACTATAAAATACAAAATGTCTTACCAAGCCACACGTATCCCTACAGCAGCAGTTATTGTTCCCCTCCCCATGATTTTGTCTGGCTTATAGACTGAAACCAAGTTAAAGTTATCCCAAGGGATACAATCCGCATTTGAGTTTCTTTTCTTCATTTTTAGTAGAAGGGTTCTTTCTTGTTATTTAAATATTTTACCAGAAGCCTGCTATTATGTTAGGTTTTAGCTAATAACACGTTTTTGTTGCTAAGATCAGAATTTATTTATAAGTATATAAGTTATATAAAGTAATCACATTTTGCAACAGGTGATTCACTATATAATTCAAATTTGAATATTGAAATTTATTAAACAACGTTATAATAACCTTGTATATAACTCGCTCGGCATAGGTTGATAAATCCTTATTCCAACATTTCATTTCGACTGGTACTGATATTTGGTCGTTTTTTGTTTTGTTTTTCATGTTGTTTAAAGGCATTTTCATCATTACTGAAAAAAGAAAGAAATGAACATTAAATTTAGACCCCCCCCCCCCCAGCTCTACATTGATGGGTCCATAGTTACATAATTGTTATTTATCTTTACAATTACACCACCAGACAGAGCCACAGCAACACCTGGCCGTGTACAGCTAGTATTAATAATAATTATCATATTACATTATATTATTATTATTTTTTTGTACGTGAGGTGTGAAAAATGTGCTGACCCATGCCCTGCTGGTTTCCACACAACAGGGTTATGTGGGGACGGCCCCCTAATAGCGAACCACTAAAACACACTTCTTTTTCTGACCTTGACGACCAGCGACGAAATCACTGTGGGCATAACTTCACCACCGGTGAACGGTCTGTCTTTAGCTCACCTCAGCTGTTTTTCTTTTCTTCGAATTACGCGGTGGATGAATCTTTGAGTTATCTTCTACTCTTCGCCTTCTTCTACCTTCATGACAACCATTTTTTCCCGGAAAGTTCGGTGACCCAAGCTTGAATCAATCTACTGCAGTGAAAGATAGCGTGTTCTGAGTCTTCTGCCTCACAATCCAGACAGAGGGGCCTTCCTCTTGTCGAAAAATATGGAGGTACTCCTGAAAACTTCCATGCCGTGTCAATGCCTGCGTCAGGTAGTAGCTTGACTCCTCTTGTCGCCTCTTTATCCATTTCTCCAGGTTGGAAAATAGCCTGTAGATCCAACGATCGGGTACATATTCATACATCTATTTGTCACTTCATGAGAAGTCTCTGTTTTGTATTCCGTTTTATATGACCCAACGTCGCATCTGCAGCTCTCCTCTCGTCGAATATCTCACTGCTCTGCCAAGCCACAAGATCTTTTATGGGTACCCAGACACCAATATTACTGCACCTTGCGAGACAGAACTAAACGCCGCAGTACCTCTCATTGTTTTTAATGTTTTATTTCGAAGATGTTAAAGATCACTATGAGCAGGATGTAGCTTAAGCTGGACTTGGACGCAAATAATTTGTGTATCACTCCATCGGTCTTGAGCACAGCTGTGTTCCTGAGGCCAGGGCAACGATCAGACATTAAACTACATGATCTCCGCTCAACCCCTAAGCACCATATTATATTATATTATTTAATATCAAATCATATTATATTTGATTATATATATTCATTTACGTAATTAACACATTTTACTCTATGTGATCTTATGTCAAGTCTTAGATGGAGATAGCAGTTTCTAGGTTTCTATAAATCAATTTATTAACAAACATAAAGAAGTTTAGATGGCGTTGTACTTGAGATATTTGCCGAAGATTAGTAAACACCTGTATATTGCAAGTTTATAGACGGATGCATATTTAACTAGCTTTCTCCAGCCTCAAGTTTCACTATGCATTTGCGTGAACTGGAAATAAACGCTATGCAAATCTTTCTTTTAGCAAATGTGTACACAAATAATATTACTAAGAAACGTAGTACTGTGATTGCGGTTCATACAATAGTAATTGAGTATTTAGCAAGAAACTATCTTAAAATTATTGTAGGACGTAATTTTAAAATTGGACTAATTGAGTAACATTAAATAATATTTTAGAGCCATGAAAAATCCCCAATAAAAAAGTTTTGAAAATTGACCACCAATTATTTAACTAGTTAACCAATTTAACTATTTTTCTTCGATTGGCAAAATAAGTGAATTAATTTATAAAGATTAGCCTACATATCAAACATAACTAAAATTGTGACATTTGTCGCAATAAATTTTGAATATTAATTAGTTAGTGGACATTTCGTAGTCTCAGTTTCGGAGTTACCAAGAGGGAGGTAGTAATAGCTAAATTTGTATTTAAAAATAGGATGTTTAACAATAACACAAATGTAGGAGAAAATTGTATAATATCAGAATAGTTTTAAGTTAATACGGTTAAGTCGTTGCATTGGTTTCATTTCTTGAATTCCAGTCTACTACAATAGCAAATTGTCTAATTAAAAGTAAGCTGTGTTGATTGAAATCAACTTGTGCGTTTGGTTATTTACGTTCGTTTCATAATATGAAATGCTTACCGCGATGCATGCATGGACTCATTTCATTTTATTGTATCCTTCAGGTTTAAGTTCGACTTATGACTACTTATGTTGTTTAATGGAGTAACTTAAAAGAGCAAACTAACTTCAATAGTTTCCAAATCACTGATTTCTGCCTCTGTTAAAATATTTATGTTTTATCACACAAAATTCTGCACAATAACTAACCCGCACACAATATGTTATGCAAACTTTTTAACAGTCAGACAACGTTACACAAAACCACTAATTTACAGTAATTTTTTCTAAAAATATCGTATAGATAATCAAACAACAAAACCTTGTACTATAAGAGTAAAATATATATATATATATATATATATATATATATATATATATATATATATAAAGAGGATGAGTGGTATAAATAGTGAACGATAGTGAACTTCAGCCGTGATGAATATAAGTTTGGGTATTCCATATTGGTAATAATATATCTCGGTCGACGTGGAAGTTGTTGCAGATCACCCGAAAAATTAAGTTTGTAGAACATGATTCCTTGTGGAGTATATTGAAGGTGGCAAATGTTAGCAACAGTTGGATCATTAATTTTATTACCTGGCCTAATGGAGGAGTAGTTATGGGTCTGAGAATTTTCGTAATTTATAAAAAACATATGGTTTAGGTACTCTACTTTATATGGAAATGGCTTCAAACGAGCTTCTTTGGTAACTGACACATAATCAGATGGCAGTAAGATATCTCTATGACGCAGTTTCCTTTCAATGGCTGCATGAACCGAGTCCACTTCCATCTGGGTATGACCCTTAGTCAAATACTTCTGATTTATTGTAAATTGGTTATGAATAGCCAAATTGAGTAGGGCGTTCGACAGAACTTTATTTTTATTCTGATAACCGCAACTGTCACTCCAAATAGTAATTACTTTGGGTTGGCCAGAAGGCCAAGTGCTAATCATATTTTGGAGGTAGTGTATCAGACATGATGTAAAATTAGAAGATTTCAACTCACCTTCAGTCTCATTCCACCAAAAACATGTCACATCATGTGTATGCAGATTGTATATAGAATAATTATGACAACACAACTTTGTCTTGTAGTAAAGAGCAGAGGCATTTACAAACGGAGCCAGTTTAACAGCCTGAACATCAACTGATATTACAGAAAGAGAGCCTTTTAGCTGCCTCTTCCTTGTCTTGGTTTTTTTCAATTCGTGCATTTTCTTTTTTTTTTTCGGTATGAGCTGTCCAATCTAAATCATTTAATTGTCCAACTTCATGTTGCACACACAAATCACAGCGATCTTTTTTTGGTTTGAATAACCCAATATTCATATCTGTAAAAATCTCAGAAAAAGTAAATCTACATACACACTCCACATTTGATTATTTACACTTCTCTGCATAGAGTCTGTAGAGTTGTTGTTTTGATTCAATTACTGGTTCTAAGTATACCTTCAGAGTATCCCTCCTGCAATAATGGCTTGGTATTTTTGGTAAGGAATCTATAAACTGTACAGCCAATAATTTTGATTGTTTGATTTTCTTAACTTGAACACGGTTCCTAGTCTCTAAGTCCTTCTGTGTAGTTGTGAGTTCCATAGCAACATTATTTGTAGAAACAGTACGCATACCATGTTGACTAGAAATAGCCCAGTTACGCACTGACCACTCTCCTAAACCAAAGGTATTACAAAACATTGTTTTGCAAAATTCTTTTCTCTCACAATTTATTTTTATAAAATAATGCATTGTAATACCTCGTCGATCCCCTGACTCAGCACGTCTTTTTACCTTCGGTTTACTACATTCAACAAGTGAAGCTACGTAGGTTTTCCTCTCATCCCAAGACAGTACAGACCAAAAATTATCAAATAGTACCTTTCGATCTTCTTCAGTTATTTCTTGGCAAAATCGTTTTCCTGATTTTACACATGATAGTTTTGTACATTTATTGCCCATCAATCATTCTTTTCTCGGTTTAATAGACTCACGTGTAACAGATCCATCTGCGTCTTTCTTGCAACTATATCCTTCATACTTCTTTCCATTTCTTCTAAGCAATTTGTTTTTGTTTCTTAACCATTGAGATGGTTCACTTTTGTTTCGTCTTTTTCTCCCTGTATTTATGTCAATAGAGCTAATATTGTTTAACTGAGGGTTATGAATAACTGCAAAATCATTATCAGGTTCAATTACTGATAGCCTTTCAGCGCTTACTGTACTACTACACAAACTATTAATATTTTCATCCAATAAAAAAACTGGGTCGTTTTTAAGGCTGTTCTCGTGATCTTCTTTGTTTAATGAATCTTGAGAAGATTTATTATCAAAACACTCATTATTGCTTATTATTACCTCAGTAAAAGACTCAGAAAACCCCATTTGATGTAAAATGTCTACATCTGTTGGTGAATCATCTTCTTCACAAAACACCAGTTCATTCAAAATGCTTTCGTCATCCATTTCCAATACTGCAACAATAACAAAAAACAATGTTTTCATTAGATCTACATATTTTTGTAATAATTAGTTAATTTTAACAATATTTTTCAATGGGATTATTATTTATAGTTATTGGTTTATTTATAATAGGACAAATAATAGGTTTTAAAATAGGACAAATTACAACATGCATTATTATCTAAAACTTTAACAAGGTTATTTTAGGTTATGTTGTGTGCTATGGTAATAGGCAATTGCCAGGTTTAAACTATGTATTTAATATTTATAATAAATGCAAAAAAAACATGCTAACTACAATTATTTTGATATTAAACAAGCTCTTTCGATTCTAAAAATAAGCTAACTTAAGTTGAAATGAATAATGTAGGCTTAAGCCTAAATCAAAAAACAAAAACCTATCTTAAAAATAAAACAAATAGCCATGCAGAAAATAAATATAAAAGTGAGAAAAAACAAAAAATTATTATTTATTTAGATTAGCTGACCTTTAATAAACAGAAAATAATCATAAGTTGAACACTACCTAAACAAACTTTTAAAAGCAGAACAAACAATTGAAATAGAAACAACCAGCTGTAGCCTGTAGCCTGACGTATAGTACTGTTCAGCTGAGCCTGGTGACATACAAGGTTTCTGCAGCACATCACTGTTCCAGTACAAATAGTATAGCTACATCGTATGTCAAGATTTAAGACATACAAGTTTTTGGCAGCAGAATAAAATTTACCGACATACGAGATAAAAACTAAAATACTTTTTTTCTTGCATTATAATATGAATTGACATACAAGGTCTTTGCAGTACATGGAGAATCAACTTGGCTACCTAATTTTGCTATAACCTCAAAAACGATAAAAAATGACATACGAGGTTTAGCAACTTCACCATCGCAGTTTTGAAGGCGAGTCGTGCCATACGTGCCAGTCGACGAGAGGAAGTGGTGGTTACCCGTGTTCTTATCGTGACCAGTCGTGGATTTTTGATGGAATAGGGGAATCCGCCACAATACCTATTTTGTCAAGGGGTGTTGTCAATTAAACACATCATCATTAACTGTATTGCTTTTAGAGGTGTGCGTAAAACATTTGTTCTTCGCAATTCCATTTAGGCGATGTCGGGGACATTGCACAGATCCTTGATCGGGAATTGTCCTTTTTACGCCGTTTAAATTTTTTTGATAAAATTTTGTCATTTATTGCAGTCATTCTATAACTATAGTCTATTCTATAGTTTTCCTATTAAATTTAATTCTTCGTAATTTGTTGCAGGGCCCGTTTACATCCATGTAATATTTGTTTTTATTATTGTTAGTTTTATTTTCCACATTTTATAGTTGTTAACTTGTTTCAGGGCCATTTTACAGCCTTGGAACACGTTTTCGATTAATATTGTTTGTTAAATTTTATTAGTCTTTTTATTGATTTTAAAACTTGTGAGTTATTGTTTTTGTTTTGTGTCATTTGTATGTATAAAGATGGAGCACCTTCATGCTCAATTTTCTGTAGGCGATAATGACTGCAATGTTTTTTAGCTTTAAATTGCCAATTAAAAAAAGTATTGATATTGTGTCGATTCAAAGCAGGGGTTCAAGGAAACACTTTAAATGAAATTAAAACTAAATGTATGTTTACATCTTTTGACCATTTTGAAGTGATAAAGTTCCCGTAGTTAAATTATAAAGTTAATGTTTTATTTTCCAAACTATAAATAAATATTGAGCTTGATTTGTGAGATAATATTAGATGTAATAAAAAAACTCGAACACAAGATCTCACAAAAATTACGTTTACTTAATCAAACGCGTATCGACGACAAAGTCGCCATCCTCAGTGATACATGAGCTACAATAACAAAACTGTAACTATTTTTAATTTTTATCGTATTGATGAATTACACCACTTAAACTTAACGAAGGCTAATTAATAGAATTTGTGACAACATAGTCGGGTCTTATGGTGGTTTAATAGTGACCTTCTAAGTTGATAGTCATTGAATGAGGTTTTCACTTCGTATGATCGTGTAATTATCATTACATTGAGCTTCTCATTTAATATTTACGTAAACAAAATTCAAATTAATATTCTTATATTATTATCAACGAGAAAACATCGTCTAACACAATTGAGATAAACAAGACTTGCAAAGCATTTATTGGTTCCGAGTTATTTAATACCAACACTTGGGCAGGAAGGTTGGGTGATGGATATCTTTCTACGTTCGATTTGTATTCCTTAACAGTCTGACTTTGATGGACAAGAAATTTACCCCAGCCAAGTTGCACCTGCATTTATCATGCTCAAATAAGACGTTTTATAAAAAGGATCTTCTTTTCAAAACTATACCTAGTCAAATCCCAAGCTCATTATTTTATTTTATACTTTAGTAAACAGTGTATTTGATTAATTATTTACCCTAGCTTTTTATCTCACTGTGCACATTATTCATAGCATCTCCTTTGTCTCTAAATTGTAACTCTTGTATTTATGATCACATAGTAGTTTTTTTGTATTAATAATATGTTTTATTTTTTAATAATAAAAAGTAATTTTTGTATTTATGATGCTTATTAACTAAAATTTTCCATATTTATTATGTTGTTATTTCAAAATGTAATTTATAAATATCAAAATATATTGGATGTTTCTGACTATAAAATATAAGGACTATTTTATCTTTTTAAAACCATGATCCTTTTACATCGCTCATTTGCTGCAACAACATCATAACTCGATAATCACAATTTTTTTTAGGAGATATGTTTGAAATTTTAAATGGTTTAATTTAGAAACGATAATACAAAATAAAAAAAATCCAAGATTTAGTCAAGTAACATCTGGTTATGACGTGGAGGTGAATTAATGGCTGAAATGTATACTAGCCAGTTTCCCCTAATCTCAGAATTACCCTCAGTTTCACTGCTAAAATGAAGTTCTTGCTCCTAAAATCTGTTTTGTAAGGCGGCATCAGAAGAATTGAAACTTTATTGTTAATAAAATAAGTGTTATTACAACGTTTGTAACACAAATTTCCACTTGCGACACTATTTTTTTATTCCAGCAACTGAAAATAATAAAATTCAACATTGCAACCAAATCCATGGGGTTGAAATAAGATTATTATTTATTGCATTCATTGAATATATTCTTTTCATGTTAAAAACAAAATGTTTAAAAATGTAAAAAAAAAAAACTATAAATTTAGGAATATAGATTAAAATGGTTTATAATATTTAGGTATGTGTTTTTTTGGAAGTAATTGAAGAAAGTCTTGTTTCTTTTTATTTGCTATTGTTGGTTTTTTGTTAAATGCTCGTGTCAGTGTAATTTTATTATTCTTCATTTTTTCTTTCCAATGATATCTCCCACGTAAAGTTGTCATTCTCATAAGACCTTATAAATAAAGGGAAGTTGGTGCTTCACGGTCCACACGAAGAATCTTCACTGTCGCTATTTGTATGCAACATATTATTCAGGAGCCTTATTTCAGTTGCTAGAGATTATTATTTGTCGCAGAAATCTTCGAAGCACAACTCTGTAACGTTGAATGATTTTCTAGTTTTTTTTTCCGGCTCAGATTGCAGCAATGAATGACTCCGACGTGTACTTTGGGTCACCCTCTAGCTGTTGTTTCACTTTTTTCTCATTTTGCGTGTGGCCTTTGATCATGTATTATGTGTTATGTATGATATTCATGTTATTCATGAACTTATTTTTTCTGCTGGCTCGCGCAATTATTTAAGTACAATATCAAGTCTTTATCACCGGAGGCAGCTGTTTTATTCAAAAATTGAAGAACGCTCGTACCTTATTCGTTAATACGTCACTCTTCAGATCGTAAATTGAAAAATTAAATACATTTAATTTAGACTTGAGATATCGCCCTTGGGAATTTGCATACTGGAGCATTGAGTTCCTCCTTATCATACTTCTTTTCCTTTATGGACTAGGTATCACTCTATATGGGTTGCTATATACAATTTTTGATATGCAACTCCCACTGACCACATATGGGTTAAATTCATTCATACCCCTAAAAGGGGTATATCAACCGTATATAAGGGGTATATCAACCTAAAAAATAAAAAAATATCAACCGCTTGGCGAAAAAATTGTAGCTCATTTATATTATTAAAATATTTTGAAACTTTAAGCTTTTGCTTTATTTTATCCTTGTATAATTGACTAACCTAAAAACAACCAAATTAATAATAAGTAGTAGTTCTGTAACTTTTGTTGAAAATATCAGTAGGCCTAAACCTATTTGTTTTAATATTAATTTCCTAATCTAATTCCGAAATTCTTCTTTTGGTTGGTTTCTTTAACAAATTTGCTTGTGCCATGATTAGTGCACATTCCGTGTCTCTGATCTTGACAGATCTAGAAACGAGATATAAACAAAAGTTTAGCGCTGTTGTGTGATGAATTTCTCACCTCTCTTCTATAATTGCCTTATAAACGAAATAAAATAAAAGACCCCTATCTCTCGAATACTCTAATAGTGTCAAGGTCGGAAGCGAACAAGAGTTGGCCAAGAAAGACCTGGTAGAGTGTGTCTGTGAGTGCCTGATGAATTTCTAAACCATTTCCTCCTTGTTGTTTAAAGTATAAAAAACCTCTCAGTCATCATGGCCTTTTAAAAAAGGAAATAAAATTAAAAATAAAGATCCCTAGATTCGGTGGCGTCAAGGTCAGAAGAAAACAAAAATTTATCAAGAGAGAGAACTGATAGGAAAATTAAACTGGGGGATCTATTCAAAAACTCATAAAGAAAGCCATAGATCTAGCTAGGTTTCTTCGCATTTGCCTAATCCGTACTAACTATGAATTAGCTCCTGAGGGATAAATAAATTCGTTTAATCTTGCTCGACTCACGGACGAAGTTTTATGATCGTACTTACGAATGCGTAGAAAATAAAAACTACTATTTCCTGATGATTATATTGATAGTTTCCAAAATGACTGCTGTTAAAAAAGAGTTAGGGACAGAGTTTTAAAATTGTTTAAATATTAAAATGTGAACTTGAAGAAAACAACAAGTTTAAAATGAAAATAGGTATTGAAGCAACGAAGTTTGAGGAAATTAAATATTTACAGCATGTTTAATATTTAATGAAAGGAAATGTGTTTTCTTCAATAAATTATCAGATGTTTGTTGGCAGCAGTGAATATTGACTTCCGCAACTCTCATGAGATACAAAGTTTTGAAACTCTTAAGTTAAGTTTGTTGTTGGCGTATTAAAAAATGTGAAAGTCATCACGTAGTTAAGAAGCTCGTGTTATAGGACTGGAATATTATGTTCAACTGGGAGAGATAAATTCCATAAAAAGAATATGAGTATGAATTAAGATCAACTATGTCCAACTACCCTGCCTGCCCCCTCTCCTCACTCGTCCCGGTGAAAGCAAAAACCAATAAGAGAAGTGACAGATTTATTATTTTGAGATTGAACGATACACGTCTGGACCTTAAGATTCTCTTCGACGTCGCATCAAGTATACCTGCTTCATACGTAAAAACCTCATTTATATATTATAACAAACATAAATTTGATAGTATGTTCATATTTTATTTATTTTGAGAACTTCTAAGATAAATACAGCAATTATATTTTTAAAAAATACACACAAAAAAATTGGTAACATCAAAATATTTTTTTACAATTTATGTAATTCTAAATAATATGTAATTATTTCACTTTACATTAAAACAAAAGAAAATTCGGTTTAGGTAAAATTAACAAATCATTTAATTTTAATTAAAAAAATTAATGGAAATGAAAGAAATAATAGTTATTTAAATTGTCACTTTTTTCAAATTAATAAATTTTGTTGCATATGGATCTTTCCTCTCGACTTTTAAGAAATAAGTCCGGTTATAGTCCGATTTACCAAAACTCTATTGATGGTATCAAATGATTAATATAAAGCCGTTAGTCATATAAAAATGTTCAAATAATTGAAATAATAAATATCAAACTTTTAATAGTCAAATGTGATTCTGAAAGCTGGATAGTGGTTTTGGTTGTGGGAATTATAGTTAGGTTAAAATCATTTAGTTCTGATTACAGTTTTCTTGTTGGTTAAAGAAAATGTCAACACAATACTATAATAAAAGGTATCAAAAGATAACAAAAATAATAAAATAATTATGTGAGTAGGGTATGATGATGAAAATATGGATGGATCTCACCAGTTTTTGTGATCTGTTTTTTATTAGTTTTCCTTTATTATTCGATATATTCGTAATAAATGGTAATTTCTATTCATAACCGCACTGGTTTTTTTTTTTTTTTTTTTTTTTTTTTTTTTTTTTTTTTTTTTTTTTTTTTTTTTTTTTTTTTTTTTTGTATGGATTTATTTTCCTAAATTTTAACTTTTACATTCAACAATTAGAAAAATATGTCCGTTCCAAACGAAGGGTTCCTCAACAATCCTTATTAATTTTTTTCCCCCATACCAAGTTATCCAGTGCTTGAAACTTGAGCCCTCTGAATTAAATGTCATTGATTTGTGATTTTTGTTTACATGACCATTATTCTTTTACGGGTTTGAATAGATGGAACATATTTTGATATAATATTTTAGAATAGAAATTAATTTTTTTCCTAATTATAATGACAATTATATAATTTCTCTTAATAATACTGTACTGAATTATCTAATCTGTATATTGCTTTGAGCGTGTTATGCAGAAGAACTAATTTAAATCTATACGAAATTTCAAATGATCGGAAGACGTGCTGATAGATAGGTGTGACATTACGTCACGTATTAAATGTAATTTCCGGTCTTTTACTTATAAAATACAACAAACGGCGACTTTATATTGTATAATTAACCCTTAAAAGCCCAAGTTTTTATGAAAGTTTTTTTTTTCTTTTTTTTTTGTAAATGTTTAAGTTGGTTCCTTTTAACAACTTTAACACCAAAATTGAGTGTATTAATGAGTTATAACACCAGAAATTAAAAAAAAAACTACTGTTACCATATGGTAACGCGGGGCTCATGTAGTATCGATTGACCATATGAATCGCTAACTGCAGAAAGGCAACTAGTCCAAACTTTGAAATTTTTCAGGAGACACAAAAAACTTCATAAACCTAGTTTTGTAACATTTATGATGTTGCACCAAATTTTATGTTCAACTTGTATTGCTTGTAAATATTTATTGCTTGTAATACATATTTATTTTTTTTTTAATAACTAAGAGAAAAGGGTGGGGATTTTTTTAAAGTTGTGGACATGTTCCCTTTTTGCAGTATACTGAGTTTCATAATTAGTTTCAAGGCTCAAATAACTAGATTTTTTTAGTATTAAAATTATTTTTATTAACCAAATCTATTTATACATGTATTTTGCTAATATAAGTAATATTCAACATTTTGAAGGGTTTGTCTACTCGACTACTTGCTCTTATTCATTATTTTCTGTTGTGTGCCACGCCGTGATGGCATTCCAAAACTCCATCTTGTCCTGAGGGACATAAATCATAGTTTTTTGAGGTCTTCCATCTTGTTCTTGTCAATGAGAAATACCGAAATATATGCTAGAGTGAAAAAATCCACTATCAAGCCAGCAATATTCATATTACACAATGCTTTCAGAGGATTTTCAGCCAAAAATGTCATTTCTCGATATTTTGAAACACCAAATGTTCTTTTGAGGTGTCTAGGAATTATTTTACCATAATAACTGTCACAGAGACAAGTTCTTTTATAGTACTTGGGCCACCAGTCTTTGTAATTCATCCAGTCATCATCATGCATCTTTACGATTGAAAACTTGTTAGGGTTTTTTGATGAATTCTTTATCAGTTCAGCAACCTCATCCACTGTGTAATATCTTTCCTCCTTCCTAAGTTTTCTCCTAATTACTCCAAAATCCCTATGATTGGGCATAAAAGAATGCCCTCTAACAGGAAAAATAATATGGACTTCATTGAACCTTTTAGTTTCACACAGCCCCATCATCATTTTAACCAGAAAGTTATTTTTGTTTTGGCCTGAACAGTTGTCCCCAAACAGGTAGAAAGAAGTTACATCTTTGCCAATTTTATTTTGGATGTACCAATTCAACATTGTACACACTTCATTCGATCCCTTTTCTCCCTCACCCTCGTGGTACCAAAACCGTCATTTCCCTTGTAGCAAGGTTGTGCACAACAAAAACATTAACCGTAAGCTGCCTCCAGTAGTATGTATCCTGGACAGGAATGCAAAGTAAAGATATGTTGGCCATATAATCAATACTGATTGCAATTTTTTTAGGGTCCTCCTTACATTTTGCAGTTGTCTCCTGAAGGGAGGTGTAAAACTTTTTAGCTCTACGCTTATGCACAAGAAGTTCAGCAACAGCTGCTCGCTTGGCATTGTCATTGAGAAAGGACTTTTAATTTTTAAATTCAACTCCTCGCATGCCACACAGGCATCCTTTACAGGTTGGCCAAAACCGAGGGAGTACTTTTTTTAAAAAATATTCTCAAAAAAATTTGTACTAAAGCCTCTTTGCGCTTCCCAGGGTTGTGATAAGGAAATCACGTTCTCTACCTAACCACTAACTCATCTTCTGAGCTACTCATTGTATCAAGTGTGAAATGAAATTTTACTAAAAAAAAACTACTTCAAACAACAACACAGAAGAGGTTAACTTGGCAGCAGCTTTCAAACAACAGTACTTAGTACACAAACTAGCCACCTAGCACTACCAACAAAATAGTGTTTACTGCAGACAGGGAACTTGTCCAGGACATGTTCCCTTTCTGAAGTAAACTGAAAATTAAAGACACTGCCAGTACTGTATTGTTGCCTGGACTAGTCCTTTCTCTAGTAAACGATGCGTTGACCAACATAGACCTATAAACATCAATAAAAGGAAAATGTGAAAATGTTGGACTAGTTGCCTTTCTGCAGTTAGTGGTTCATATAAGGGACTTAGTAGTAATGCTATACATTTCAGCTCTACAATTGATGTTTATTGATACACAAACAGTGGTTTACATAATTATATGGATTTAGAGAGTTTATCTTTTTGTTTTTCTTAAAAAGCTATATTATATTCTGCTGTGGAATGGTAAAAAACAAGGAATACAAAGTCCGACATCACACTTCGTACAGATTGTGCGGACATGGCTGTTGCAATTAGATCCCGCACACCTTCTCCTTTTGTTACCAACGTTCTGGATGATGAAATGGTCAATCCTGTCATACCGTAGCTCTTCAAACGCAGGGGCAGATTTAGGTCGTAAGCTGGCCTTCCACCGACTTGAGGCTGTGTTCCATAAGTCTTGAGGTAGTTCACTGCAACCTCTCTTTTGAATTCCAGCTGTGACATTTTTGGCCGGTGTGACATGTTGTAGAGATACCATGCGTTCTGGTAGCAGACATCAAGACTCCAAGAAAATATCGACCACCACCATTTTTTGCTTCTTACACTTACTCTGTATCGGTTGATATTCTCATCCATTAGGTCCGTTTCTCCCATAAACTTGTTGTATTCCCCAACAAGAGCAGGCCGTTTCACAGAGATGGTTTTTTTCTCAGACTTACAGTATCTGTTAACACTTGATAGAGGATTTACACCGTGTATGGTTGAAGCCACAGTTACAGGGGCGTTATCTTTCCAGCGAGCAATCAATATATGTTGTCATCGCTCTAATATTGTATTCATAAAATCCCCTTTCCTTGGACCTTATTTCTTTAGCGGAAATTATATTACATTCCTTAGGAACCCTATTAGCCCTAATTGTGCCAGTTCCATGGTAGTTCTGCTGTCCAAGATAAACCAGAAGGTTTATTCCTGTAAATAAATTATCAAAGTAAATATGGTACGGCAGTAGTTTGTTTGGTCCTAGTCCATCTAGCATTCGTACCATGGGAGCAGCAGCTTTTCCAAAAGCTTTGTCATTAGCATCAATGCTATTTACTGACTTTCCTTGATAAACTTCGAAGTCCACGAGATACCCACCAAACGTATTTAGGCACCATATTTTGTAACCAAACCGTATTGGTTTGCCTCTAATAAACTGTTTACATGAGTGACGACCATAATAGGCAATCATTGATTCGTCAAAGTCCAGTTGCTGAACTGGAACAAAATGTTCCCTAAAGTTTGTCCTGAGTTTCTCAATAAGGGGGCGCAGTTTCCAAAGTTTATCTTTACGGTCTATTTGATTGTTATCGGCAAAATGCAAAAGACTAAGTATTTGTACAAATCGGTTTCGCCTCATACTATTGTATATAAGTTGGTTTCTCATGTCATCACACGTTTGCCAATGGTAACGCGCTCCAGGTAACTTATTATAACCAGAAACAGTCAGAACTCCCAAGAAGCACTTCAGGTCACTTACTAACACATTGGGGTCTTGGATATTTTTGAAAGCTGCATAATTTTTAATTTCTTGCACCATAATAACAAAACGTTCAGGGTCGAAAAATAGTTCAAAAAGTTCAACTGGTGAAAAATCGGCATACTTTGAGAAGTCACTGTCTGGAAAAACTTGAACAGAAGGAGCTGAGAAATCAGTGCTTTTCCACGAACGTACATGAACAGCAGGAGCTTGCTTGGTTTGTCTCTTATTTTTAGCACATAGTTTCTTACTCACAGGAGGTTTATTTGTAACACTTTCATTTTTTTTCTGTTTACGTTTTTGTGTTTTTAGAATAGATTTGGATGATCCAAGAGATGTATCAGGCTTTACAGAATGATAGGATGGTTGGGCAGACTGGTTTGCAATAGAGGGAATAACTGCATGGCTGGGGTGGGAAAATGTAGATTGGGTTACGGGTTGAACAGGCTTGAGTAAGTGAGTTGTAGGCTGATTGTCCAAAATGTTGTCTGAAACTAACATGGTATTTTTGTCACCAAGTGCATTGTTTTGCTCTTCACTAAAACCTTCAGACCTATCACAAAATGCAGCAAATTCTTGTTCTCCAACTGAAGGTATAATATTTTCACCATCAGTTGATGAAAGCACCTCTTCAGGAAAAACATCAAAAGGTAATTCCAAGTCCATATCGAATCCTATGCGTTGTTCATTAACGAAAATTACCTCAGCATTAGATGCAAGTTGTCTGCTACTGAGATTGTCGATTGTTCCTCCTTCATCTTCATTTGCCGAGTCTTCATCAGAAAGAGCATTTGCATCTGGAGGCTCTATAAAAATGTCACGGACTTCAAACCCTTCTGCTTCATCTGCTTGAAGTTCTTCAAGTATCTCTGCAAGATTCATGGATCTGAAATAAATTCAAATTATTTTAGCAAATTATGATAGGCCTACTGGTAATTAGAGCCTAGTTATGCTAGATTTATTGGCCTGAAAAAAGCTAGAAATACAAATAAAACGATTATGGCTTCACTTTGATGTTTGGTCTGTAAAATTCAATAAACTGCAACAGATTAGGCTTATTTAATTTTTATTGTAAACAAATTACAATACGGTTCATTTAGAGCTTGAATATTTTCTTATAAAATAGGCCTATATTGAATATTCAAAGAACTAAGCATTTTAGAATCAGGGCAAAACTACTAAGGCCTCTTCAGAATTGTAGCAAAAAACTACTTCCCAAAACTTGAAAAATTTAGAAAATGGTGTTTAAATGAAAATTTTGTACTCCAGAATACTATGAAAACATAAAAGAATTATGCTAAACCATTACGAAAAAAATATGTCACTTGATACTGAAAGTGTCCCGCGTTACCATGTGGTAACGCTTCAAATTGAGGACCTACCTGTCCTATACAAATTGATTATATTGTAAGTATACCTGACTAATCTGTTCCTAGACTCATATAAAAGTAAAGTACTACAAAAAATTTAAAAATATTAACAATAACATGTAAATATATGCCAACTTACCGTAAGTCGTTAGCCATAACCTAAAAGTCAATATTCAGAGCTCAGCTGGACAGTCAACACAGCTAGAAATGGCTGCCAGACGACAGAAGTGTGTTGATTACTTCTTCTTCAATCCCCACCACTAGGTTCAGTGTTACCACAACTCAAAACTAGGCAGAAAAAAAATTCCCAACAAACCTTTATTTGGTGTTACCATATGGTAACGCGGGGCTTTGAAGGGTTAATTATACATATGTATTTAAGATTTTGTGCAAAATAATTTGGATAAATATATGGTCTGTTTAAGAATGTTATTCCCTTGCCGTTGTTCTATAAATATTTCATTATTTTCTAAAATATGGTGTAGGCCAAAGAAATTTTTTATATGAGTAATTTTTATGGCGATTTTCAAATTGATATTTCCATGTTTAAAATGGTTTTGTGAATTTTGATTACCTTTTCGAGGTAGATTTATTTGTTTAAAAAAAATTTTGTGATAGGAAACATAGTGCTATATATGGGGAAATGTGTTGATTTTGAGTTTTATTAAGATTTTGTCGTGATATTAATTGAAATTAGGCGATTTTCTAGTATGATACTTTTCTTGGCTACCGCTAGATGTCGGGTAGTTCGTTGGTTTTAACTTCAAGAATCTGTAAAAGAATGTTTGAATTTATTTTATTTATAACTCATTTCGAATTGTTACAATATCTTATCTTTCTCCATTTCTTACTGTTTCGTACGCGATTAAAACTGTGTAAGTACAGGAACAAGAAATAGAAATAAATTATTTCTCAAAACTCATTATTTTTTTCCCTAGTCTGTATTACAACCAAAAACACTCAACTATTCTATTGCACACTGAGCTAGGCTGTGCGCCTTCCCCTTTTAATTAACGCACTTACCTCAATACCTTTAATATTTATTACAGGCATTGTTTTCGAGAGTATGAGTGGATTTAGACGGTTCACTGGAAGTAGAGCCTTTTTCAATTTTAATCCCTTCAACAGTGTAGGTTGGGCCTAAACTATTTGTACTCTCTTTACTTAACGCTTCCAGTAATTATTATTAATTTTCCTTTAAGATCAGGGAGCTCACGAGCAAATTTTATCTTTTTTATTGTTTATCTCAAGAACGAGTACTTTGGAAAGTTCCTCGATCTTAATCTATATTAGTCACTTAGTTGTTAACCTGTGTGTGGGTTATTAAAAAATTGTAAGCACAATTCTTAGTTATTAATTTATCTACCTCACTGTGATTCTAGTTGTTACCATTTTTTGACATCATGTAATAATTGAAAAAAATATTACAAAAGAAAAAAAAAGTAGTATTAACTTGAAGAGTTCTTAATTTTTTATTTTACTTAAAGAAAAAGTGAATTTATGAGTTGTTATTTTATAATTATGGGCGCCAGACTTTCGTCATTATTTAACATACAAAAAATGAATTTAATGAATTTATTATCTCAGGGTCGCAAGCTCTTTTAATAGTGTACTTACAGTGATTTTGGTTTCTAGAAATGAAAACACTTGCAGCTGAAATTTAACAAACATTTATTAAACATGAAATTATTTAAATTATACATATATATTTATTATATATCCTAGCTAAATTTATTATTATTGCCTTTGAAGAAGGTCTATTTTTCAAATCTTGAATTTATCTTTAAGTTGCAACTATTAAATGGTTTATTAAATCAAACAGATTATAATTATCTGTCTCTTACACTTGAAGGCTGTCTGTCTTCATCACGTTAATCGCACTCAAGTTTGTTAACTGTACACAGCTTATGTCCGCGTTTAAAATGTTTATCAATTTTATAGTTCATTAAACATTTCGCGATTGTTCATCTTCCTACCGTATTTGAATATGATACAAATAATCATTTATTGTCTTTTCGCGTAATACGTTGTTCATTGAACACTTTGTCCGGTTTATCAAAACCAATACTGATCGTCACACTCGTATTATTTTGAAATCACTTCATTCTTTATAGTTCAACCACGAAATTAATACATCTCAACATTCAAATTTAAGTTAAGACTGTTCTCTTAATACACTTTAACACATTTTAGTTACATTTTGTAAAAGTTACTTTATATCGAAATACGTCTGATCACTGCAAGCTCTGAACTCCGAGTCTTACTAACACATCTTGTCCCTCTAGACGCTGGACTTCAACTTTCTTAAAATACATCTTTCACCTTCAACCGCTCAACTAAGACTGTCTGTAATGCCACGAGATGTCCCACTTCCGAAAGTGTTTTTCCGGTCCACCGTTACAAAATTTTACACACTCCCTATTTTTCACACAAATTTACAAACACTTCTTATTAAACAAATTATACTAAAATTGAACATAATTATTTATTTTGTTGTTCTGAAAATCTATTTTTCTCTTATAAATGAATTTACCGAATACTAAATGTTATTTAAACAGCCTATCTGCTGTTACTCCCCCGCGTCTTTCAAACATACAATGAACTTTAATTTTTTACATTATTACAATCATTGATACTAGTTTTTCCTAATTTCGTGATCCTACTTTTCGCACCTTTGTTCCTAATTCACTGAAACACTGTAATTTCGTAGAATTACGCTTATAAGTTTCCTTTAATATTTACCTGGGATTTACATATTCTAGTTCTTTAATTATTATTATTTAATAATCTGAAATTTTTATTTTTTATCCCTTTCCATTTCCCCGCAAAAGGTGTGAAAACTATTAATTTTTTATTTAGATGTGGTATTTATTTTTTAATCATCTCGTGATTTCTTTAATATATCTTAATATGTTTTTATAAATTACTTTATTTAAATTTTCTTTTGTCTTACTTTTATTTACTTTAATAAGTAGCACATTTCTGCTAAGTTTTTAACGGTCAGCGACGTAATATTACGTCAGTGAGCTTTTCAATAAAATGTGCCAGTGACGTAATAATACGCTAGATATGATTTTTTTTCCCCTTCCTCTTTCTTCCTTCGGGTTCAACTCCCGCGGGGGACCATACATTTTTAAAACTCCAAAAAAATTATGCTCACTAGTCGAACGGCACAAAGTGGCATGTAAATTTAAAAAAAAAATTCTCAATTTTTTGCATTGTGATATATATATATATATATATGTGTGTGTGTGTGTGTGTATGTATGTATGTATACAAGTCTACGCTCTATATACATATTCATAAATATAAATGTTTTTTGGATATTTACCAATTTAGATTTTTTCTTTTCCTCTTTTCTTACGTTGTCTTTTACTTTAATTACGTCAATTAATTAGAAATAATAGTATTAAATATGAATTGCAAACAACTTTTACTACAATTACAAATTCTTAAAACTGTTTATTTCAAAATGATATTACCAATTATTAAGGATAAGATCCTTAAATAGATGTTTCTGGAACCAGGAATGGTAATATGTTTGAATGAAGAGATCTGGATAATTTTTTTTTGAATGATTGACCTGTAATTTATTTATCTTTTGTTCAATTTACGGATTCTAGTCTTGAGTTAACCATTTACAACAGAGTCAGCATATAACATAGATTAATAGTTTTTTTATTTTTTTTATTTTTATGAAAAGAATATTTTGCTAAGAAACAATTGACAATTCATTAATAGCTAGTCTTTTACATTTTATAAGCCCTTAAGAAAAAGATTCAGAAAATAATAATCAAAGCCCCCCCCCCCCCAATATAATTAAAATAGAAAGTAAAGTTTTTTTTTAAGAACATACATAATGTTGACAATTCATTAAAGTATCCAATGTTACAAGGTATTTAAATTTAATGTATATATAAAAAGAAATACAAAATTGAATTATTTAATATATATTTTAGCAAAAAAGGAAAATATTAATTACATATTAACGTCAATGTAAAAATTTAGAAAATTAACCCGTTTGGGGTCGTGAGATCAAAAAGTGTATGCTTATCCCATCCAAAAGAATTTTATTTTTTAGTTTTGCATTTTTCAAAAAAAAAATATTTTTATTATTTTTTTAAATTTTTTACAAAGACATTCAAAATATCATTCTACAAATTCACTTTCAAGTTTTTTACTAATAGAATTTCACAGGTTGAATTGTTCTTTTGTTTTTCACTTTTTCATTTTTTAGATTATTGAAAAGGTCCTCAGGTCTTATCTTGGACTTAAAATTTACAGCAAGATCTTAAATTTTTATAGCCTGCTTGAACCAGCGTATAGCTGTACAAAAAACATGTCGAATTACACAATGAACAGACATTTCTTGACAGGTTAAAACAATTCTGTTGTAGCTTTATGAGCAACATATTTCTCTGTAACTAAGTTTAATAAAAATGCAATTTCTTTGAAAACAAAATGTTATATATGTTCAAATAAATTACTGAATGACTTTATTTTATTTAAAAAAAAAAGGAAACGAGAAGAGAGGCTTTTCGTTTTAAAAGATTGTTTAAATTTAAGCTCGTATCATATATAGACAATTTAAAATTTAGTTGAAATTAAATTTAATGATTTCTTTAATTTTTGATTCGACTTTACAATAACTAAAAAGATTATATATTACTTTCAAAAGATTATATAAACTTATATTCTTTAAAAAAAATTACAGATAACCTAAAGTTTAATTATAATTAAAAACAGATTTCAAATTTTAGTTTTATGAGCAGAAAACATATTTTAACATAGTTAACTCAATAAAGTTTAAAATGAAATTTTGTTTTACCTGGATTAGTGATGACGAAATCCTGGAAAACTGTGATGAAAATGTGTGCGAAGAAAGAGATCATTTCTATTAAAACTTATCATGACTACTTTTTTAAATTTAGAAGAATTAAGACGGCCATTTCAGTATTTAAAATGAATTTTTGAAGAAAATTAAATAAGGCGTTGTAATGATTCTTAACGCCTTTAGTTAAGAATTAGTCTCATTTTTGAAGTTAAACTTATTTTTAATTTAGAAAGGTTGCAACGTACATTGTACAGCAAAACTAGAATGACTACTGTTATCTCTTGAAAGAACAGAGACTGCCTCAAGGTTTAATTTCAGCCTGAGGGCAGTTTACAGTCCAAACGTCTGATTCTGTGTTTCAGAGGTAATACGCTAGGGGCCAGCACGTGACGGACGGGCTGTAAATATTAAATCTGTGATCCTTGTGCAGAATGAATTAAACTTAGGTAGGCGTTACAAAACTCATAAACTCATCGTTTCAACGGGTTTGCGAAAAGTGACGTCAGACCGAAGCCATTTCCACAAACTCGTTCAAAAGAACAAGGCTTGCTTCTACTGTACAAAATCCTTGCGGGTTAAACTGTATTCTATCCCCCCCCCCCCCAATTTGACAAATACAGTTCACATACAACGATATTTCCGTGTAGTCATATGATTAAAATCAGTTTCAATTTTAAGTGTTATCCTCCGGAAGAAAAAGAGGGTGAGTAGAATAGATACCTCTTTCGGCTTATTACAACAGAATTTAAATACTTTCTTATTAGACTGTCGTCAGTACTCTATTTCGTTCGTTATTAAAGTGTTTGCTTCTTGTTGAACGTTGCGATAAAATGTAAATGAAGTTAAATAAGAATCATTACAATTTAAAATACTTTTATATGATTCACAAAAGTAGTTATAAGATGCCAAACTTCACCGAAGTAGTTTAAGACATATTACTCATTTAAAAAAGCTTAATTAAATTAAATCAATTCAGAAAACTTGTATATTTCAACACTTGTTAGGGCATTCATTATTATCACCTACATGAGTCTTATGTAGTCCTCATACAATGTGTAATACCACTTCTTGAGATATGTGTTAAAATATATTTCATTTATATTAAAACCTTAATCCTAAACAATCAATACAAAACTCTTTAACCATTAATATTCCTGTAATACATTCCTTGTATAAGTTATTACAAACAGGCTATAAATTTTATTTTAACTCAATTGTGTGATAAAAGCTCTTTATACTAACAATTGTGAACCTCTAACAATAATAATTGAGATAGCTTTTAGCGGAAATTTAAGGAAAAAGATTATATTTCCCTGGTATTTTGCAGTTGTCCAAATTTTAATGTTAGTATTTTTCTCTTGACTGATTTTGGTTAGTTATTTCTTTTTTTAATTGTGAACAGACTCTGAGATGAATAAATAAAATAAAACCGGTTTCAATACATAGGTTCATTACAGTCTATGAACTGTACTGTCTGTATCCCAACATATCAAGATAACTATTTAATTGGGTGGATAAATAAGGAAGGAAGGTGTCCTCGGGAAATTGCTAGGGAAGTTATGTAATTGCTGATAGTAAACTTGTAACGGTTGAAATAATTCCTTCTACGTATATTTAATTTCTATTTTATAACTTTAAATATTATTAGAAAATGTTGATATATTCCAAACCATTTCATTGAGAATTCATACACAGTTTCATATACAATTTTTGATACTCAATGGAGTGAGTGGTTTATAGTTTATGGTTCTAACCTCGCATTTAAAATAAAACAAAACAAACTATAGACAAGTATTAAACTCTTTATAAGACTAACATTGTTTTATTCAATGCATTACACCACCGAAAGATGGAACGTGAATAATAGTGTGTTAATAAATCTACTGGGGGGGAGGGGGGTCTCAATTTTCTTATTTAAGGGGAGAAAATAAAACGTTGGGAAGCGCATAGTTTGTGTATGTTTATATAATTATATTTAGTTACAAATTGTAAAGCGAAATTATGATGAATATAGTTTGTTTATATTGAATGTTTAAACTTCACTTCATAAATTTATTAATATTGTTTTCATTCATTATATTCTCTGTTTTCATATTGGGATGTCATTTAAATCATTTAGGCAGAAGGAAAAATATTTCTATTAATTTTGTACAATACAATCACATTCCATTAAAACATGCATACATACATCTACGGACATACACGACCAAATAAATTCTAATTTAAAGCATTTATATTTTCCAATCTATCTATACTATTTTATAAAACATTGATTAACATTTTCACTGCATATTTTTTCCAAAGCGTTCAAGAATTGTTTACTTGCAATTTGCAATTTGAAAAATAAACTATTAATGACAACTAAAATGGTTGGAAATAGACACTCCATCCGCAGTACAAAAATATCGACAATTGCTTTTGTAAGTAATAACAGAGAAAAGGTAAGACATTGTTTTGAAATAGAAGTAAAGGTTTGATTTTGTTGTTCTAGTAATGTTTTTTTTTATAAGTATTTTGGTAAGCGGATATTAATTCTTAACCAACATAGTTGATTATAATTTCATGGTAATCATTGAGCCTAATTTAGCACTGTTCATTGTTTTCCAGGGTTTGAAAGCTAAATATAATCGACGACCGAGTCATCTTTTTTTCTTTCCTTTTCTTTTCTTTTCTTTCTTTTTTTTTTTTTAAGAACATGGCCAGTACTGAAAACAATTACAATTTATTACAAGTATTCCAAGACTTGAGACATCAATTTGTTTGTGAAAGTTAGTCGAGTGTTTATTGAGTTGTAGATGAAAAATAGAGAAACGCAATAACACTTTAATACCTTAATGTGTTCATTTCTTTTGGAAAAACTTAACACTGTTATAATAATATTAGCGGAATGATTAAAGCTTTACAATATATATATATTCCCCTTCTTTTTTTTCTTTATATAACACCCCATTGTTCCAATATATAAGATAAATTATTTGTTTTGAAAAATTTGTTTTTATATGTGTATGATAATATGTGTATACCGTATTATCTTTACATACTTGTTTGGTTTAAAAAATAAATGTAACAATAAACCTATCATAAATAGTTTCTGAACATATCTTTATTGAAGTCTATAAACCAATATAAATATGTATACCTATATATTTAATGCATCTCTATGTTAAATAACGCAAGTTGCATTTTGTGATTTGGGAACAAATCTTTAGACGAAGATAAAAATATATTTAGCGAATGATTTTTACTGACTGGTCCTATGCAGAAATTCTTCTAATCTGTTACAATGCATTTTAATGGAATTGATAGTAAACTATAATTATTGAGGTATTACTGAGATATATTGTGTATTTCGGAGCTATAATTATTTGTTGTACATAAGTCTATGATTTGGTCCTGAGAGATCTTTAGCTTTTAAATGTTTGGATATGAAATTGTCACTCTATACATGGTGTCACTTGCCATGGCAATATATGAACTTATGGAAAATATATTTACAGGTAAGGAAGCATCTTAAAATTGTTAATATATTTTAATTTATATAGAAAATTAACAATTTCTGTGTCAGATCAACAATTTAAAATTATGCACCGATCCACACTGGAGTTTATTTTCCAAAATTGTAAATCTGTAATAAAATTATATCATTTTGTATGAATTTGTTACACTTCATAGGTAACTTTTATTTTGCAGAGGTTTTGGTTTAATTGTTTCAAAAGCACGGTCCATACGATAGAGTTCTTTAGTAATTCTCTATACAACTTATTTCACTAATCAAGAAAATTTAGATTTAATGACGCAAGTCTGATACTTAATTTTTGACTGTTCTTCATTTTTCATGAATTATGAAATCCGAAAAATAGATTTGTTACATGACATCAGATTGTATTTATTCTCAAGTACGGAAGCAGACACAGAAATTACCATACACACTTTTAAAATAGCTTGGGATATCTTGTGTGTTAATTTTTATATAATTGAAATATGAAAAATATCTGTTATGTGAACTAATTTTTGTTTGCATTTAATATTTTTATTCTACAACATTACCAATTTCTACCATAAAAATGAGAGTATTTCCACAACAGATTTATTTAGCCGGCACAAAGACATTGATACAATTTTATACGTCTCATAATAATTACGTTTTTATAATTTATACTGAATTTGCCCCAAGGACTAACTTTAGTAAGTATGGGGTTCATAATCCCTAGTACTAGAAACACCAAGTCGGATCTACAAAGCTACTTTTTTTTACAAAGCAATAATGATCGAAAACATTTTACCTTTAAATAAGAAAGACGTAATTTATTGGATTTTTTTAGCTATACATCTAATAAAATTTGTGTCTTTAAAGTGATACCTTTTATAGAATTAAAGTGCTATTTTTGATGTGCTAAATTAATCAATATAGCCCAAACATTTATGACTGAAAGAAATCTTTATTTGGTTTAATTTACAAAACGTGCTAAACTTTTAGTACAAACATTTTAACACATATGCATTATTATAATCATGTATTTATCAGGAGGTGAAGTTGCCATAGATAGAAATTAAATGTTTATAACATTTTAACTTGGAATAGAAATCAGTTTTCAGTGCGGGGTTTTTTAATCAGCGTAAAAGCAAAGCAGTGCGGTGTTTGTGTAGCAGAGAAACAAAAGTGTAGGTAAAACGGATTTTTACTTTCCCTACTCTCCGTATTTGAAATGAAAGAATTGCAGCTCTCGTTAGGACATGATATACACATATATGTAAATAGTGTATATATATATATATATATATATATATATATATATATATATATATATATATTGTATATAATGTATATATATAGACTTCGTTTTGTTCGAAATTTTTGATCAATAAGCATATTTATTATTTTATACTCCCTTATTTTTTAAAAGTTTACTTATTTCTAGTAAGCTAAATTTAGAATAAATGTCTTAATTAATGTGGTATCATAGCGTTCGTCTGACTGTATATAAGGAGGTTTCAAATACGAGTGTTATAGTCCTTAGCTTTTTTTACTCTGATTTAATGACAACTAGTGGTAGGTAATTAGTGGTGGAAATGGAAGAATACACGCATTCATTTTCAAAGTGGGGTTCATTTTCTTTTACTTCCAATTGTTCCTCATATTAAGGTTAATGAACTGGTTCAAGGAAATACAAACACGGTTAATTTTTGTTGAACCTACGCACATTTGTTGGATAAAGTCAACCATAAGCAACGCAGGTACTTCGGACTATTTCACTACTCCGTTTATATACGAACATAGGTTTATGTGGTTTGTAGGTTTATATACTATATTTATTAGGAACTACTATAGCCTACTACATAATGCGTAAGAAAATTGTTGTAAATTTTTTTAAATCATCGGTGGAATAGACTACAAGTTTCTAAAACACTAAGAATCAATAATATTTATTTTTTCGCAGCCGTATATCTGTTTCTGGTGGTAAATATATTTATTTAGTAACACATTGTCTGAATAACTTACCATATTATGGTTCAGAAACCCCTTAGGGGCTCACTTTAGTAAGTACAGGCTTGGCAATCCCAAGGGACGTTGCTGGACGTACACCTTTTTTCATTTATTCTTGTGTTTTAGATCCCTTTCCTATCAGGTCTCTCTTGACCAATTCTTGTTTTTTTCTTTAACTGACGCCATTAGAGTATTCAAAGGTGCGGGGTATTATGTTATTTTAAATGTAGGCTACTACAGCTTTTATGTTGCTTCCTTCCTTTTTTTAGAAGGTGCTGCTGACGAGAGGTTTTTAACCTTTAAACAACAAGAAATTATGTTAAAACAATTAAAATGATACTAAAGAAAGTGTGATAAATATTCCTTAAGTATTACTAAATAAATTTTTGACAGCTTTGCAAAATGATTTACCACTGTGATTTTCCAAAGTTTGAGAGTTCAAGCCGAATAATAGGTGGAGTTAGTTTTGTCAGCGCATTCATTTGTTTTCTCACTATCACTATTACTGCCCGCAGAGGCTCACTTATAGTGAGTACGGGTGTGAACATCCTGAGGGACCCTATTTGATAAAGACTTTTTTATTTAGTCATGGATTACATATCTCTTTTGACCAACTTTTATTCTCTTCCGACCCCTAAGTTTTTATTTTATATCCTTTTTTTCTCTTTATCTATAAAGCGGTAATGAGTGAGAGCTTTTTTGCCTTTAAAGTAAAAGGAAAAACTATTGATATTTTAATACGGATAAACTATAAACCATGAAAACTAATAAGAATAGAAAAATAAGAGATGTTGTGATTTGATTTTTTGGCGATGATGACCAAGAATGTTTTTGCTTTTAAACAACAATTAAAAAAAGAACTCTTGTTTATTAGATATTTTAAAATATATCTGGTTGAATGATTTGGGATAAAGCAGCGGATTTTGTTTATGTTCAAATTATGGATGATTAATGTTGATTAAAAAGCATAATGGCTTTTATTATCATTCAAAAGTCCTTGATATAGATACTTATACTGTGATTATTCACGTGGTTAATCCAAATCGCCAGCTTTGGTCAACCTGCTTTTTAAAAATTATTTAAATAAAACCAGCAATTATAAATACAGTAGTGGTAAATCAAACCTGACTGTACTAAATCTTACCTGTTTCAAAGCATTTCATACGTTTGATTTAATCTTAGCACAAAAAATCAATTGACCACGGACCATGACGACTCCCCTAAGTCACAATAATTATACGCCATTTTAATAATGAACAAACCGGTACGTGAAACTATTGGTGTCAACTAGTATATACTGCAAATAATCTAGCATTAGTAAAGACACTGCGTTACCGCGATTGTGTTTTTTTTCTAGGGACCAGTAGTAGAGGCCGAGCGCAGGTGAACATTAATTAAATAAACCACTCACCTTGGAATCTTGAGTACTAAAGGAGAGAGGGATTGAAAATTATTTGAATAAATATCTATTTCACGCTTTGGTTTTAAGAAAAGTTGTGTTACAGTTGACGACCGTAACCAAAACTAAACTTTGCACGAACATTATCTTGCATTCACAGAAGGCTAAAAAATCCTACTTCGGTTTTTACATTTCCAGAGGTGGTAATAGTGACCTGTTATAATCTGTTATCCCGCAACTTCAGTAATAATAAAGTCGAATTAATTTTAGAGTAAACTATTTATTATAGATGCATTTCTTGTTTATATATAGTCAATCTCTAGGATACCCAATTATCACATGATTATTATTAGTAAAATATTGCAGCGAGAGTTAAATGTTGGTAAAAATTTCATTAATGAGAATCCTAAAGAACGGAATAATTTAGAATCAAGCTAAATATCTATTTCTTAATTAATATTAACGGAATAAAATATAAATGTTTTAAATAGATTAACTTTAATATAAATGAGACGTATTTTTGGATAACTAGAATTTGTAGAAACTGAAATGATCATTTTCATTTTGTAAGAAAAATTTAATTTAAGAAATATGTAAATAAAGGACGGCGTTCAGGTTTTAATAAAGTCTATTTAGTCCCCCTCCCCCTCCCTCACCTGTATTACGTTGCTTTCTCAATCATAAAGGAATTTATTTTAAATCTCTATAAAAAAGTAATTATAAAATCTTTTGAAGTCATATTTATAATTCCATTGGAAAAAAACCCCATACAAAAGATTGTTTCCTGAAAATATATTTCCCTCACAGTTGATGTGTTATTTGTGGAATAGTTTTGTTTGACAACTTCGCTTTTCGTATCAATACGTGCAGATAACCAAACTGCACCAAAGTGTTATCATAGGTAAATGTAAACGCTAACTAAAGGAAAATAATATAACGGTTTATCACTATATACAGTATAGATTATAAATATATAGATTTAAAATCTACAGTCTTTTTGAAATTTGACCCTTTCTGAATATGATAGCAATTTTGACTTAATGCATTTGATTGGAAATGGGGGGGGGGAGTATTTGTTGGCCTGACAAACTCTACGTAATAAATTATGTTAATATTGTTTATCCATCTCCGTACTTTGAATTTTATTCACAGTTTTAATAAAGGGGAAAGTGAAGTAGGACGTCATTACACAATGTAATAATTAAAAGTCAGAGCAGTTATTGTCTCGTTTCCCTTCCCCATTTAATATCAGTTCTTTAAAAAGTCAAAGCTCCTAGTGAGTTTAAAACTTATTTTGATCTTAATTTTTGTGTAAGTGTTTTAGTAGATTATGATAAATGTGAACCACAGGCAGCGGACAGATATACTGAGGAACAAACGTCTAGATCAGCGGTTCCCAACCTTTTTAATTGTGGGGACCACCTATTTTGAAAATTAAACTTTGAGGCCCACTTACTAAATACACAAGAAAGTAATTAAAACCGTAACGGATACGGAGTATATATATTATAACCAATACACCCTATAACTTGTAACTCTTAGTAAAATATGTATACAAGGATTAAACCATCAACAATTTCAAGAATTCATAGATACAAGAACTTTATTTAATTTACTTTGTTACAAAACCTTAAATACTAGTGTTCAAAGCGAAAAGAAAAAAACTCAATGGGACTTTTGACATTGTTTGTCACCAACGAGAGAGTCAATATCGGGATCGAAACTGGATAGTTTTAATCTTAAATCACTTTCAACGTCCAATTTATTCCTGTATTTATTTTTCAAAAAAACTAAAGTTGAAAAGGCTCGTTCACAAAGGTAGGTTGTGGAAAATCCCATCAAGTGCTTCAGAGCAATTTTGGCGGTTGCTGGATACTCTTGACGAAGTTTGATCCAGAACGGGACCAGTGGCGTTGTTTTAAAAAACGATTTAAGAGTCTGGTCACATGAAAGTTCAATCAACGCGTCTTCTTCACTGGAAGACATTTTCAACTTTTTCAGGTAATCTTCTTCAAATGGGTTCCTGATCCATAGAATCTCATCTTCCATTTTAGGGAAGTACTTCCTAAAACAACATGAAAATGCTTAATATCGGCTCTATTTCTAGGACAGGTAGTAGATCTCTCATTTGGATGAATGAAGAATAAAATATTTAAGAACAGTTTAAGAAAAGTAGCTAAAAAAAAATGAATGTTAAATATAGTTACTATTTAACAAATTAATTATTTTTAAAAGTTTCTGTTTTAAAAAAAATATGTTTTTAATAAAAGTTAGGCCTTTTGAAAATATTAGTATAATATTAAGAAAACAAATAAAATAATTTAAATTACCTGAGGTTGGAGGTCTAAGATTTGAGGTGATCTTCGATGGTTGTAGCTGTTGTTTCGTCAATTTCCACTTCGTTGGTTTCCAGAAAATTATGTAGGATTGGAAATGTGTCGAAAGAACCGAGTTCCACTTTTGAAGCCCAACGTTGAAGTTTTATTATCACAGCTTCCACTTTGTCTTGTACCAAAAACTTATTAACGTCCTTACCTTGCAGAGTTAAATTAAGAACGTTGAGAGCACCAAAATTATCGGCCAAATATGCCAACCGTTTCATCGGTGACATGTTCTAAGAAGGAACTTGCAAGTTTCCCATCAAAATCTCCATCCATAAGGAAAACTCTAAGTTCGTCACGGCGGAGTTCAAACAATCTCGATAGAACTTTTCCTCTTGAAAGCCAGCGAACTTCACAGTGAAGCAAAAGCTGCTTGTGTTCACTGCCCATTTCGTCACACAAAACACCAAAGAGTCTGGAGTTTTTAGGCCTAGAATTAATAAAGTTGACGATTTTTACTGCATCGTCAAGAGTTTTTTTTAGATGCTCGTCCAAACCTTTAATTGCCAGAGCCTCTCTATGTATGCTGCAATGTGTCCATTGAACTAAAGGAGCAACAGACTTAACTTTGGCAATTAAGCCAGTATGGATTCCAGACATAGCACGTGCCGCATCAGTTGTCAAACCTACACACTTTGACCAATCTACTTCATTTTGTGTTAAAAAATTATCAAGAGATTTGAAAATCTCTTCTCCAGTTGTTTTTGTTAGCAAAGACTGGCAAAACAACATTTCTTCTTCAATATTACCATTTAACTCAAAACGTACAAAAACTAATAGATTAGCCTGGCCAGCAATGTCCGTACTCTCATCGAGCTGTAGCGAAAAATATTCACTTTGTTTTAACATGGTGATGACAGCTTCTTTTACACTTTCTGACATTTCATCAATTCGTCTTTTCACGGTTGTATTTGATAACGGAATATCATTTATTTTGTTGGTACATTTTTCGTCAAACAAAGCACTACTTATTATTTTTGCTGCGGGTAAAATAACTTCTCCTCCCACCGTGTGAGCTAATCCCTTCGTTCCTATTAGCAAAGAAAGCTCATAAGACACTCTAGTATTTAGTTTATCCTGTTTTGTAGATTTTTCCATGGTGGATTTAGTCATACAAAAACTCCGTTTCTTGATTTGAAAGAAATCGAGATACTTTCCTACATATTCAGGATGTTTAGTTGACAGATGTCTTTCAAGTTTTGAGAGTTTCATACACTCGTTGGACAGAGTTTCGAAACATATCACACACTGAGGCATGGGCTCGTCTTCGGCACCAGCAAACACAAACCCGCATTTTAAAAAATCAGGGTTATGTTTATGAAAATATGTTTTTTTTCTTCGCTATTTTACTACAGCTTGGCCTACTATCAATCTCACTACTTGTAGAATCAGATGTAAAAGTACCTTCATCACTTGTCAGCTTCGTCTTGCGGCAAGACCCCGTCCGAAACCAAGCATCCATATTGACGAGAAGGAATAGTTACTCACAGTAGGAGTAGACACAAACACTCAACCACAGCCACTAACAAACAATGAACAACACGTGCCATGCGCGATTGAGGGGGAAGAGCGTTGACCTTGACGTATGACGAGTCATCGCTATCTTCCCCCCGTCCGCTAACAGTGAACTCACTTGTTATAAAGTTAAACCATCGAAAAATATAATCGAATAGTGCAGTTCACACTCGAGTGACTTGAATGTTAAAATACAATAATTGTTACCATCTCTATTTTGATATTAACTCACGATAGTTTATTTATTATATTTCTTATTTCGGCTTATTCTTTTGACCAGAACCCGCGGCCCACAGGTTGGGAACCGCTGGTCTAGATCATATACACTTTTAAAATTGCAATCTTATTACAAAAGTTCCGTTCTCATTTTGAACAGGGAAACAATAAATAAAAGTTTCTAGACTACACTTTTCAGTTGTTTTCCTCGTCATTAAATTTAATTTTAGTCTTTAATGTTTTATAGGATAACTCAATCAAACCGTATGAAAATATAAGCCTTTAACTTAATGGTTATGGTGTTTCCATTTATGAAGTTCAGTTGTGTGCAGATGATCGTAAATCTCACCCTGTGGCAAGATTGCTTTGTCGTATAGTGTTTAAGTAAGATGGATTATACAGAGTGCGGCATAAACACTTCACCATTTTCATCTAGATCTGGTGTGGCGCTCATGACTGTAATCGTGGTTTGATATCTTGCATACAACACACAAACATTACCATCGCCAGCGGTGAGTACTGTACGTTCTTTGTCGAGATGAATTTTTAAAATGGTGGTTACAACACAGCGATTGTATGAAACACATTACAGATTTTGACGAAATACTAAGTCCTCATAAGAAGACCATAATTAAATGCGTAAAGAACTTCAAAACAACTGGATCTACCTTGAGAAGAAATCCAATAAGGTAGGACAATTAATAAATATTTAGAAACCTAGATAGACCTTCCGTACACCTCAGAATTTCAAAACTGTGGAAAATGATATCGTTTAATCTCTTCAATGTTCAGCTCGCAAGTATGGTACAGCATTAGGGACGTCTGTTCGAACTTTCCAAAGAATTTTACATAAAGATCATTTAGTTTCACATGTACAAGCTGATGTCTGTGGATGAAAAGAACAAGCAAGACGTCAGACGCCAGGATATGTCAACGTAGAATATTGTCTGGATATGCTTGATAATGTCTCAATGGAAAGTGTCCCAGGGAACGATATTCATTTGGATTGTAAATAAGAAAAATGTTTGATATTGGGCTGAAAACAACCCTCGATAGATCCTTGAAGAACCAACCATTCATTGCCTACTTATAACCATGTGGTGTTCTTTAGACAAGTTTGGAGTGATTGGTATATAATTTTCCAAACGCAGAATGATATGTTGAGATTCTATACAAAGTTGTTCAACCGAAACTGAATCAGCTTGAAAATCGGATCTAACTGACTTCGGCATGACGGTGACATCATTCACACCGCAAAAGTACTCATGAAAATACTCCAAACAATGTTTCCCGATCACCTGATCTTACAATGAGGTAATATTGAGTCACCACGTTCGCTCAATCTAAAATTTTCAAACCAATTACTCTGAATGAGTTTAAAGCTACAATTTACCGTGAAGCCTTAAATTGCTTAAAATTATGCTTAAAAGAAATTACCAGAAGAAGCCATATTATAATACTTTTAGAGCCAAGTTGCGGAACTGAATTCAGAATTAAAGTAGAATTTAAAATACGTAACTAAAAAGGCTTGTATTCATTTTTGAAACACTAAAAAAGAATGCTTAAAAATTTATTTTCAGATATTAAAATATTTTGTTTTTTATTAACCACTAAAAATAAAGAGATTTTGATACCGCACCCTTAATGACAACCCAATTTAAATATACGTGTTTATACGTATAGGTGTTTATACGTATATACGTTGGTTATAATTAAGATTTTAACATCAATTTAAATAGGTTAATATTAACTGACTAAAATGATTTAGCCTATAAACTAAATTAGCTCTTCCACTTTATACATGATATGTTACTAAAGTATTACGTAGCAGTTAAAACTTGAATATTCAGCATCATTAAAATACTAAAGTGTCTAAGGATGAGTCTATATCCTTTTATTTATATAGATCTTTAAAATGATAGTTTTTTATTGTTATTATTAAGTAATACATATCTACCTGATTAGCAGAACTCTTATGTGTTTCCCATCTCTCTTCTCCGTTGGAGTAAAATTAAAAACAAATAAATAAATATTTTGTGGTTTTAACAGTGTAGTACAGAAGTTAGTTTCTTCATGACTAAAAACCAACCTGTATTATAAAACCCTCGACCAAATATAAAAATAAAATTTCATATAAAAATTTATTAATTAAATATTTTTTTAAAGAAACGTTCTTCACAAATTCAAGGGTTGAAAGTTGTGGAATCAATAAAAGAGAAGCCACATCTCTTTCAATCTTTGAATTTCTAAACAATATAAGAATGAAGTTGTGTAGTATTTAATTACTTTGATATCAGTCAATGAAATGTTTACATTCCAAAAGAAACTGTTTTTCACTATATTAAAAAATGGCTACTATTATGAAAATTGAAATTATTGATTTAATGTAAGGTTTTAAATTTTATTATTTAAGAATTTTAACCTTAACATTTATTACGAAATGTAATATTCAGTATAATATCGTTAACAGAAATCGTTGAAATTTTAATTTATATTGTAAATAATTCTATTTCTATTTTGTATCACAATACATCACATTTTAGTGAACTTTAAAATCTTGACAGAGAGTTATCGTCCCCTTTGCTAGTAAACTCCGGCCCGGACAGTTTTATTTGTCAGATATAAGCTTTTACAATTTACAAATAAAGATGGTTTACATTTATCTCATAACTCTATGAATTTGTCCAAAATTGATTTAATAAAATGGATTTTAAAATATAAATATACTGGGTGATTCAAAATTACAAGACAATGTCTTAGCAGTTGATTCTAGAGCTAAAATTATGAAAGTAAGTTAATATAGAGTCCGGACTCCCTCTATTTTCAGCCTGTCGACCATTTGTCTTTTTACAAAAACATTATATCTTTGAACGAAAATAGATATGGAGAGGTATGTTTTTTTGTAAATAAACACAAAATGGCTGACAGGTGAGAAACGAAGCTTTTTCGGACCTATGTTTACATACACCTTTTCTCTTGTTCTTAGCTATAGAAACTGCTCCTGAAATATAGTAGTAGAATTTTGAATCATCCTGTGTATACAATATATTTATGTATAATATATAAATAACACATCATCATATATTTTATTGTTTATTTTTCTATTCAAGATGGTATAGAAATATTAGAACTTTTATTGTTTCAAGTCTTTAGTTATCTATATTTAAATTATTATCTCTAGTGAAATATGAAAACTGATACTTATATTCAACATTAATCCAATAAATGTCAGAATAAAAAAAAAAAATTATATTTATTGTAAACAGTAAATAATGTTTTTTTCGAGCCTTTTAACATGTTATTACCAAAAAACTAACTTAAAAAAAAAAATCCCAAATGGGGATTATGACATTTAGGTTAAAAACTATGTTTTTTTAAGGTCCCAAATGGGGATCATGGCATTTTAGAGGGAATAACTACGAACAACAAATTACATTTAACTTTTATTTTTGATTGGTATAAATGTGTACTGAATATACAAAACTCAGATAAAAATATCAATGGATGATATAGTTATGAAAAGTACAGTAACTAGAATAAAGTTACAGTCTTCAATCCTACTGTTTTTTCTTATGCCATTCAGTAAAACAGGAGATGTGGAGTCCCACATTGCATTTTGCACATTGCTTTCTTGAATTCTTCTTACAAACAGCACATTTCCTTTGTTTTTCTTCATTCGTCCGCTCAAGGATGTGGCCAATGGTAGTCCAGTCGCACAGCTTCTTCTACTCGCTTCATAGATATCTTTGTAAGTGATGGCCTACTAGCATTCCGAGGGTCAGAGATAGATGATTTAGCAAGATAGGTTCTGGCAACATTCCGTCTGAAGTCAAGAAGGGAGACTTTTTTTGTTTGTCATACAATACCAAATGTAAGCATTATCCAAAGCTGTATCAATAAGTAAGTGAAAATAGGAAAGTACTATTTTTCCCTTTGATTTTTGTACGATACTTGTTTACGAACCAATCCATTCTATCCACACCACCCATGGATTTATTATAAGTAGCAATGCAGTGAGGTTGATCAACTTTTACTTGCCTCTTCTCAGTCTTAGACCATCGGGTAACTTTTTGGAGTGGATGTAGTCCGTCAGTGTTTGACATAACTTTCACAGTGTTATTGTCCTTCCACGAGACAGCAAATACATTACTTTCCAGGTCAAATGCACAATCATGCGTGCCTCTCTCTTCTGCCTTCATGATTTTGTCACTTTTTAGTGGGTATTTCTTCATCATTCTAAGCTGAGGTGTACCTGTTGCACAGACTTTCATTTCTCAATATTACAGAAGCACTTAAGGTTGGCATTTCTTTCACTTTATTTTCTCTTCGTTTTCCTTCATAAAGTTCCGTGTGGAACAAGTAGCCAGTTTCTTCACAGCACAAAGCCCATTGCTTGAAACCAAATCTAAACAGCTTTCCTCTAATGAACTGCTTCAAAAAATGGTGTCCATAATAACGCACCATTTGTTCATCAATGCTTAAATTTTGTATGGACAGTCCAAATTTACAAAAGTTCTTTTTTAGTACATCATATAATGGTAAAATCTTGTAGCATTTCGTTGCCGAGTTGTTGGATGGGATTTCATTGTTATCATTGAAATGCAAATTTCTCTTTATCTCAACCCACCGTTGTCTTGACAAACATTTTCGTACACAATCAGTTGACATGTCTTCATCTTCACACCAATATAGATGTTCTGGTGGAAGGGAATGACAGCCTGTAAATAAAAAACTTCCTCAGGCAGGCAGTTGTAAATTCAAAGTCATGGCAATTCTTTTGTACAGCATAAAGTAAACTTTGGTTTACAATGTGCTGCATTAGGTCCTGATCAAATAAAGTTTCAAAAACTTCAACAGGAGTTTTATTTTATAGCTTTAGGCGGATTCTATCTCTGTCTTCTAATATGAAATCGTCAGAAGGCAAATTCAGTACAAAATTTGGTTCAGTTTTTTTCCACGACGTTTTCTGGTTTTTTCTTGTCAACTTTTGGTTTGGGTTTTTTCTGCTGTTTTGCAGTCTTATGCTTTTGGTTCTTTTTTTGCAAGTTTTGGTTCCTTTTTTTCAACTTTGTTACATTGTGTTTTCTTTATAACCTGATCTCTTCAGGTCATCGCTTACAAGATTTTGTGATTCGGTTATCCTAAATTCCTCACAAAGGTCACATCTGTCAGATTTCCTTGTGTGAAAATCTAAATTGAATTCCGTTACAAAAATGTGTCTGTACATACTTAACTTAACTGGATCTTCTGGCAATTGTTCTTTGTACAAATTGTACATTTTGACCAAATTTAAGTTAGGGTCAAGATACTGCTTTTTTGTAGTTGACCTACAATAATGTGACTCCATAGCCGGAAATGACTTAATGTGCTCTCTAACTTGATCCTTTTTTTCTTTGCTCAAACTTCTATTGTTACCTGAACTTCTACCCCGTCCATCTTGCTTCGGCGTGTTTGTTTCCACATCTTTGTTCTTATGAACAGTATAAACTGGCTTTTGAGATATACTGAGAGTCCCTAGGTAAAACTTTTTACAAACTTGAACCTTGTCAGATCCTATGTTAAAACAATACTTAAAAGAAAATTTCTTGTATGATTTACGAGTTTTATCCTTTGGGCGCACGGTAAGACTTTTTGTTGTCGTGTTCAGTAAAAAATGGTGCTTTTCATTTTGTGACATTTTATAAAATCACTTGAATAGAGATTCTCTTTCATCACTATTGATTTTAGTTCCACATTTGAATTTACAATCAGTAACACAATTCTTTAAGTCTTTTATTTGTTTAGCTGGAACCTCTTTTCCTGCTACACTCACATAAGATTTACCAGCCTGATGACATTTTGAGCGCTTGTAGCTTTTCCATTCCGTAATTTCCCCTTTTTTCCTTTTAACATTAGGTTTTTTCCTACCTTGTACAGTGTTTGGTGGAATGTTTTCAGTGCCAACATAATTTCTTTCCAAGTTTATCGATACTCCCTCTGAACGATTACTGATGTCGGTGTTCTTAGTTCCGTTTTCATTCTTAATGTTGTGGACATTTATACCCAGACACTCTTGTAGTACTGGACGGTGAACACTGCTTCGTACATCCGACTCCTCCAGAATTTGACTGAAAACAAAAATCTAGGATAAAAAAAAATTCACGTAGACCTAACATGTTTAACACAGAAGAATAGCAACATGTTTCCACTAGTAGGTCTTCATGTTTTTGGACAGCCTCCTTGCCTACCTTATGGCAATGCTTACCTTAACCCTTTCAGTGCCATAACGTTGCTGTAGTTCCTTCTGAGAACTGCTGAGCAACAATATATTTTTGTATAGCAACACTGTGTCATATTGTAGGTTTACTATTGATGATTTAAACTCATTTGTTCAAAATATGATATATCGTTACGTATCACTTTTTATAATAGGGTAGGCCCTAGGCCTATATAAAATAAACACTAGCACCTTTTATAAATAGGCCTAGCAAATTCGTTAAAAATGCATGCACTGAAAGAGGTAATAAATTATGGTCTGTTTACTGTAGATAATGAAATAGGCCTACCTTGGATTGTCGTTTGAATACGGTCGTTGCAATAATCAGCTGGAACTATACATTGTTCATGAAGTCTTTGATTTCATCTTACTCTGTCATCTTAACTATTATGCCTCTCCTGACCCACTCTTGTTCTCTTCTTATTCTGACATTATTAGGGTAAAAGACAACAGTTCCATTTGTATATTTCAGTGCACCATTGACGGGTTTGTAACACAGTCCATAATATCGCAACGACTGATGAAAGATCCGAGTTAACTTTTCTATCCCAGCTCAATGTAGCTATGTTCGGATACAAAAATTGACTTTTACGCTGCAAGGAGAAAGATAACGTCGATGGATTGTTATCGCCCGAAGTGAATCCATGACCTAGAATCCGATAAGGTGTTTATCTTGGTTTAGATGTAAAGTACGGGAAGTTGTGCAAGGCAACGGGCTACTGCAGCGATAACGTATACCTTCTTGCAGCGCATACTTGAATGATACTTTCAGCAAATTCCCGGTCATACGGCTACGTCATTGTCATTCTCTGTAGTTTACCCTAGCCTTCGGTTTTGAAATCAAATCTTTGTCATAAATTTCATAAGACTAATTCCATAGATAACTCAAAGCGTGTGGTTCTTGAGACAAATTTATTTTAAAGATTTATTTTCTGTTCTGCTCGTTGATGTTAATACTACCATTTGAACTCTTATTGATATCAGTCATATTATTTTTATTGCAGTCTCCTTCCACTCCTACCGCGTATACTTTCCTGTAACTCTGGATTAATATAAATACTATTAGATAAGGCATATTTGCTGCCATAACTTGCTGCCATCAAATCGACAACTATATGTCGTGAGATGTTAATTTTAATAGGTTGTTGGATCATCCATACTCTGGCCAACCAGTATATTCTTCAAACGTTGGATCATTTCTAACGCACTGCGATAGTATAATGATATTGACTAGAAAATTTCACTTGTGTCCATTGCAATCCGACACGGAAGTTAACACTAAAACCTAAAATAATATACTCGCTCCGAGAGCTTTCGGACACCAAATCTTGATCTGTATGATGACTAAGAGAAGGGTGGATGGAAAAAATCAATATAACCATGTGAAATAGATTCGGTGTTATACAAGAGTCCCTCAATTGATCCTGACTCTATAGAAGAAGGGAGAAGATTGACGATAGCATTAAAACATTAAAAAAAATTTTAATCAAATTTCTCCCTAATATTGACAAGTGAATTGCAACTTTTTTCATAATACTATATTGATTCCAATATTAATAAAAAATATTTTTCTTTTAAAAGAACAAATATTTATAATGTAGAGACATATTATTTTACATGAGTTTTATGATTAATAAAATATTTTCGTAAATTTCAAAGTTATAACAGTTTTTAATACTTTTTCTGACGAAATTTATCTCCCGTGAGTTTCACAACGCTTCACCAAGGAAAAAAAAGTGTTTGCCTCAATAAAAATAAGAGAGTTATTAAGCGAATCAATGAATATTTTTCGAAGAGAAAGTATTGCTTAAGACAGATTACAAAGGGTTTATATTTTGTACTGTCTGCATTGTATACAGTCATGTTGTATAATTTATTGGTAAAGCAAATTTATTTATTTATAAAGTAAAATATTTATTTAATTTTCACAAACACGACGGAAACTGTGGAAATTTATTTTTCATGTGGAGAAATAAGGAACGTGTTTTCAAATTGTATTAAGCATTCCACTGAACAAAATGTATACGCAGTTTTTTCCTAGAAATATTTTAAATATATTAAATTAAATTTACCTTTTAAATTAAATACTTTTAATGCATACTCTAATAAATGAAAAAGAACAGAGGGGGGGGGGAATTCATACGCATTTAACTGATCGAATACATGTCTATAAATATTATCTAATACAAAATTAAAACCCGTGAAAAAACCCAAAACCAAATTACAGAATACGTTTAAAATCAAAAACGCATTTTGCGTCAAGTTTTTATCTGAGCTGTCGACAATCTGCTATGAGTAAATTTTGCAAGATTACTTCTCTGCTTCTTGTTACTCTACTCCAAATATTCACAGTAGTACTATTGATTATGCAGTGCAACATCTCCATCCAGCACTATGTTTAACCGACTTTGGTTACATATATCGGCATACACGTAAATACCCAAAACTACTGTTGAATTTAATATCCAAATGGAACAAGGATTAACTTACGAGTTGAATATGAGTTTTATTGTTACGAAATGTTTTGAAAAAGCCACTATAAATGCAGATTGCCTGAGTTTTAAAAATATAGGAATGGAGGTTTAGATTTGTCATTAAATATTCGTAGTGATCGTAATTTTATAAATATTTTTGGCGTCAGTTTGTAACGGTATTTCCTTCTTACTTGTATGTTCTATATCTGCCTATTATTGTTCCTTTTTTAAAATTTCGTGATTTGATCATATTGATTTTAATGTTAAGATTGACAAACGAGCCTTTATTAATAAATTTAAAAATAGAATAATTTTGCTTTCTATCATTTTAGTTTGGTGAATAGTTAACATTTATTTTTGAAAATAATGAAATTAATACAATTAATAATCGTATATAATTAAACTTACTGGGGAAAAAAGGTATTTTAAAAGCAGAAGATTTATTTTAAAATTGAATCAAGAATTTTTATATATATAAAGCACACCAGTTAATACAAGAGATATTAATTTAAGTCAAAAAAAAAAAAAAAAAAAAAAAAAAAAAAAAAAAAAAAAACGCATAAATACGGTTGGCAAGCGATCTTACCAACCTTGGCTCGTTGTGATCTGAAAACAAAAAAGTTTACACTTTATAAAAATTGAATCAGATAACAACTGAAGCTAGTACGTAGCTATCAACGTATTCTACAAGTGATAGTTTATTCATGATAGTGGGGTGTTATAAGCTATTGAATTTTACAAATTATTACAAATATAAATATCCTGTTTAATAAATTAATTTGCTAAACGCCTTAAATAGATATGTTTTTACTAAATAATTAATATATAAACATAAACTACATATTTATGTAGGTAATAAATAACTTTTTTGGGGTAGGTATTAGATCCTGCCTTTGTTAACAAAAATTGACATTATATTGACATAATATAATGAAAAAAAAAATTGTCATAGAAATATATACAAATATTTTTTTCCTTGTTGTTTAAAGGCGAAAACCCTCTCAGTCATCATCGTGTAATGTATAAATGAACCGTACACGCTGTTGAACTTTGAGACACTTTATATATAGTTCAGTACATAAAATGGAATTTTTAAATCAATGTTAAAGAGACAAAGTATTGGTACTAGAGTAATAGATTACCAAGGGATGCATGTTTTGTACAGTCTTCACTATGTTGTACAGTCCTGTTATATAACTGGTCAATTCTCCCTCAGCAGTGCTCAAATTAACGATAATACAACATCACATATTGCTACAAATATCTCATACCATATTCATTCAGGAAGGATCCTAAATATCACAATAGAGCATGTAGATATATTAATACAACATCAATTACTAATTTGTATTTTATTAAATTCTACAAATTCAATTTTTAAATTTCTACACTATCCGTCATTACATGTATTTTCCACACAGACAATCATTATAAAGTTAGTATGTAATCAAACATCTTTAGAATTCATTATTTTGATAACATCTTATTGAGAAACCAACTAATAAATATACCAATAGAGATTTTTTCTGGGTTAAAATTCTCTTATATATGTGTGTGTTGGTATTTAATATTGCATTTTTCTCGTTTCTTGCAAATATTCTACAAGAATTTGATGATTAATTACATGTTTTGGTAAATATAACTTTTTATAATTAAGTTATAACTAGTTATAACAGTTTTTAATAACTTTTTTTTGACGTAATTTTTACTCTTGGGTTTCACAATGTTTCACGGTAACCAAGGAATTAATGTGTTAGCCTCATTAAAAATAAGAGAGTTTTTACGCGAATCAAGGAATAGTTTTCGAAGTATTGCTAAATACAGATCACAAAAGGTTAATATCTTGTACAGTCCTGTTGTATAATTAATTGGTAAAACATGACAATTTAATTCACTTGAAAAATCTTAGTAATCATATAAACTTCGGCTTCAACAGCTGTCTTTTTCAGATATATACGTTTACAATTTTAACTGAAAATCTAGGATCAATACATCTAATAAAAAAGTGACGTACATGAGGGTATCCTATTTATAATTTTATTTCTGGATTTTTCTATATGTATTAGGTTATATGTTTATCATAATTTTGTAATCAATGATGTCAAATATTGTTATACAATATTTATTAATATTATTGTCAAATATTGAGATTGTAATTGTCCTTCAATTGGTATAGTTTATAAAAATAAAACAATTACTGTATTTCTTTTACTAAGTTCCCTAGAGCAGAGTCAACCTACACTAGTGGTCGTGGTCAAGATAATTCATACGTAATCACCTACTACACGAGAGTGGATAGTTATTTGTAATGGTTTCATCAATCACTTATTAAGCCAATGTAGTTACAGAACCATTTATAGTCCTAGTGTATCTTGCACTGCGGAAATCGCTGAGTATTACTAATTGTTCCCCCCCTTCCCCCCCGATTAGATGAAAATGCTTTGGATGTCATCAGAAACCACGGCTTTTCCAGTGTATGTGACTCCCGGTTTATACGGATTATCCATTAACTATACTGTACTTTCTTTATGACCTTTCAGATGTTTTCAGGTCTTCCCAAGGCCGCAGTACGACATTACTTCATGAAGAGAAAGCTCCTTACCTTCACCTACAACAATCCATTTCATCAGCGATCAATTTTCTTCTGTTTCCATTATGATTTATTGAACGGTGCTTGCTATTGCTTTTTACTTAACATCCAATCCGTCAGCATCTGAAGGATATTTCAGGTGATATGAACACTTCTAAGTACTCAGCAATATTTTCTTTAGGGCCGCCTTAACTCGAAAACAAAAGTGTGTGCATGACATCGTCTATCAATCCTTTATAGTAGTTTCATGTGACTTCTTAGCAAATATTTGAACCTTTTCAAGTAGGATTTTGAAGCCATTGCTACGGTCAACATTCCTAAGCTCTTTGAAAACATCTGTCCTTTCTAGAGTCAAAAATTTATATATGACATAGCTACAAGTACTAGGAGACAATTATCTCGTAGTGTACAGTATGACCACATAATCTTCGAAGTCACCCTTCGTAGTATTCATGACATTTGACCTAATCCTCGATTTCAATAGCTTTTTTTCACCCATACCGGGATTACATATAGAATTTTAGAATACACCACTCTATAAAAGAACATTATTTTTTCCTCTCTAGGCCCAGCAATGTTGAACTTAAGTTTCGCCTAGTTAGTCACTGGCTCATTTAACCTATCTACAGTCTATCTTAATGTGGAAGCCAAGTGTAGTTGTTGTCCAATTAAACTTCTAAACCGGGATGAATGTCGTCTGTACACAATAAAACGTCTTCTGATTTTTCAACCTGCACCTGTAAATTTCTCCTCTTGGCCAGATCTGGACTGTATACGTATATTATTTCATTTATTCTTTTCACAAAAATTGCCATGCTCTCTTGTGGATTTTTAATGATAGCGTCTGTAGTAAATTTCACAACGCTAGTATTGCTTGGTAGCATCATATTTAGGAAACTTTTCATTAGAAAAGGTGCAATACGATGCCCCTGTGTCACCGTTATCAAGTCTCTTCTTACCATCTCTAGTTTTTTCCAATCCGCAGAATTTTAGAGTATTCGTGGGTTAAGGTCCTTTTTTATGTTATTTTCTCTCTTTTTAGGTTAAGGCAATGATTACTGATAGAATTTTCGCCTTTAAACACGAGTGGGGCGTTTAATTGAATCTACCTTTCTTCATTGAACACTTTTCGATTACTTACTATTTATCTTTCTTATAAGGTATTTCGGAACGTTTTTAATTGTAAAAGCGATTATTACATCTTATCACCTCAATACCTTAAATGGATTCTTGATATATATATATTATTAAAAACATTTAGAACTCTTTAGTTTTAACTACTGCTCTTTTTTCTTTTTTTTTTTACCAAATGTACAGATTTTTTAAACCCATCTATTTTAGAGCATCCTCTTTTAGCATTCGGTTTGTCCGAAAAGGCATTCTCATTCATTATTATTGATATTAGACGATGTCATGCACACACTTTTGTTTTCGCGGCCCTAAAGAAAAATACTGCTGAAGACTTAGAGAAGTGTTCCTATCACCTGAAATTAAATATCCTTCATATGCTGACGGATTGGGTGATTAAGTAAAAAGCAATAGCAAGCTGCGTTCAATAAATCATAATGGAAACACAAGAAAATTGATTTCGGATGAAATGGATTGGTGTAGGTGAAGATAAGGAGCTTTCTCTTCATGAAGTAATGTCGTATGAAGTAATGTCGGCCCTACGAAGGCCTTAAAAACATCTAAAAGGTCATAAAGAAGGTATAGTCGATGGATAATCTGTATAAACCGGGCGTCTCACACACTGGAAAGGCCGTGGATTCTGATGACATCCAAAGCATTTTCATCTAATCGGGGGGAAAACAATTAGTAATACTCAGCGATTTCCACAATGAAAGATACACTAGGACTATAAATGGTTCTGTAACAACTCTTGGCTTAATAAGTGATTGATGAAACCATTACAAATAACTATCCACGAACACTAGTGTAGGTTGACTCTGCTCTAGAGAACTTAGTAAAAGAAATAATTGTTTTATATTTATAAACTATACCAATTGAATGACAATTACAATATCAATATTTCACATTAATATTAATAAATATTGTATAACATTATACAACATGTGATTACAAAATGTATAATAAATATATAACCTAATACATTGTACCATTCGAAGGAGAAAATTTTAACAAGAAACGAAGAAGCACTTTGGCACCAAATTAATGGTAATGTCAAGTGGAGAAATTTAGTTATTTAGTTCGCTCGGTGACCTTGGCCTCTTTTAACTTCAATATCAGTTAAATTTGATGATGCAGGTTTAGGACGTATGTATTGATTATTGTTGTCTACACCCATTTTCACCATTTTGAATTTATCTGCTAATGTAGCTAGAACGATTTGTACGTTCCTCATTAGTACAGCAGAATAGCAGATGCGGCCAGCGTTACTTTCGTCAGTTCGAAATGAATGTGCGCGGATGTGACTTTTTCCCTCTGGAGTAAGCTGATCGAGGGCACCATATCCTAAAAAGTCCTTAGTAGCTACCAGTCCGTCAGTCATAAGCTCAGGTGGTAGAGGATCCCATTGTTGAGGTTGCACATCTAATGCTGAATTTACTACTCGCATCATGGTGGTGTATGGTGCCATATAGCACTCATATACATTATGTGTCATAGCATCCACAGGTCCGTAGGTGCCTGCAAAGATTTCATCTTCTGGTTCTTTAGGCACAGCGATTAAAGGTAAATTGACCCGTACCTCATTTCCATCTGGCATAACGACATTACTTATATTAGTTAAGTATTCGTAGATTGGGCCAGGTAAAAGGTAATCACTGGGGAAAACATCTTGAAATTTACTGTTGTTGCCGGAAATTGGCCGCTCTGTATTTTCTTGTAATACGTCTATAATGGTAGCCTGCAAATGCGTGTTAATTACATGCAGGAATCCAGAAAAGAGCATTCTCTTGTTCATTATGGAGTCTAAACCCTCAAATTGAGCATAGGTAGCCTCACAAAGAGTAAGGTAGCCAGCGAGATCAAAATTTAGCTGAAATATTGCATGAGCTGGAACGCCAGCTGATTGAATTGCCATTTCATAGAGAGGTTCATTGACAGGGGGGTGTCTCCTTTTCGGCCACTACATCCCTTGGTTGTTGTCGGGTTTTTGTTGTTCTTGACTTCCACGTTGAAGAGCGGGCAGTCTGCCGTGGTGCTTGCTCTCGTGGGACGTATTCATTGGGTGCTGCTGCCCAATTCGATTGAAACGATCGTTCTACTTGATGATTATACGCTCTTTCTCCATCACGCGTCCGGGATTACCTAGGGAATTGTGATATACATATTTATAAAGATATTTTTAACAGATGTTATTGAAGCGCAATTGTTCCACATTGATGTGAGCACCGTATTTCCTACTAAGGAATCTGTTGTAGGGTACAATCCATCGGTTGTCAATACTAAATGATTGTATCGCCGTTATCGCGTCTCCTATAAAGGGGGAAGCCATTGACGTTTAAATTTGTTCCACTTTGAAAATCTTTAGGAAAACCTTTGGTACAGGTTCCCTCTTGCATGTAAGGACTGTTTTGGTTGATAGCACCGCAAGGTCCGTGTACCATTATTTGTTGAATGACTTTGAAAAGTTCGGGGTCGGTCTCTTTATCGGGAATTTCCGCACAGATCAAAGAGTCTACATCCTCAGCTGAGCGCAATTTATCCGCATCAGCCAAAATAAGCAACATGTGACAATGAGGGAGACCCCGTTTTTGAAATTCAACAACCGAGACAATAGCAATGACTACGACCAACACATTTCCTATCATAATCTTTATTTTCTGAAAGAAACACTCGTATGAAGCCTCCTTTTTGTTGGGGAGGAGACAAAACATGACCGGAACATAATGTCCGTTTTTCACAATATATATTGTGAAAAACTGCTTAAAAAATTGGCAGCAGTATTCAAAGTTCCGTCCATCAAAACAGTTGAAGGGGTTTTTAATTCGTCCAAATTTGGGAGGGGTGGTCTAGTTACATTCCACAGTTTTGCATGTGTGGAAAACTCAACCCCTGCCGCTACCTGGGGTTAGCCTTTACCCCGGGTGTTTAATGTCTCGGGTCGACTTTTAGTTTGTTTTTTTTTAAAGTAAGATGAATCAAAAAGTTTTTGAAGATTATAGCTCCCAAAAATGAAATATATTTTAAAGGGAAAATTCAGTAATCCCCTACTTCCTCGAGACGAGGGGGTCAATAGATTTTAACATTTATTTTAAGACGTACTGAAATGCACGTTACAGTATTAAACATGTTTATAATCGTATTCCTTTAGTTACGGACAAAGCCACTTTTAAAAATATACAAATAAAATATACAGTAAAAATTAATTCTAAGTAAAATTTTTTTTTGTATTAAATGCTTGTTTTGTGTGGTTACATATGTTCAAACTTTTCAAACCGTGTGACGTAATTTGAATTTCTGAAAAACTTGTTGATTTTTCATAGTCCTAACTCCCCCCCCCCAGGGTACTAGTAAAAGAAATGGAAAATATGATCAGGAATTGTATTATAAGTGATAATATTTAGTTATATAAAATCAAATCATTCATAATTAATGTTATAAAAAATATGTGTTTAACATTAAAGAAATAGTTAAAATGAATTATTTATAAATAAAGAGAAAGACGTTGCTCTTTTTTCAAATAATAAGGCATAATTTGCTTCTGTTTGTAAAACTAATTTAAAAATAGAAACATTAAAATTATAAGAGTGGAGTACACGGTTGTATCGATGATTTTGTTTGAGTTATGGAAACGTAAGTTGTGGGATACAAGGATAAAAGTGGAATTGATGGTGGCGGACCCTTTGATATGCAGGGGATGCTAATATATACATTGTATATCTAAACTCCCTTCATAGTATTGGAGCAGATGTGTTACTGGTGCGGCGTTTTGATAAAAATACTGTTGCCCATGAAATAAATAAAACTTATTTTCGCTTTGTTGTAATTTCTCAAAATGCAAAACCTAAATATTAAAATTTGGATATAAATGAAAATTTATTAGGTTATATATTTATGACGGACAACCTGAAATTATATTATATTACAAAAATATATAATTCAAGTAAATATAGTGGTTATTATTTATTTTAATCTTTAGAAAGGGTATAGGGATATCTTCATATATCGTATAGTTCAGCGGTTCCCAAACTTTTTTGATGGCGTACCACCTAATATGAAGTCCTCCTTTCATGTACCACCAGTATAAAAATGATTAATCATCATTCCATTGCCAACATAGTAAAGTTTGTAAATAATAATTAAAAAATAACATTTAGCCTTTTAAGTACTTTACTTTAAAACAATGTTTATTTAGTTCTTTGCAGTTAGTTGTAAATAAATTAGTTAAAATTAAACTTTTCATAGTTATAACCAATGCTTATTTTGAAATAAAAATTAGGATGAAAGAATATAAATAAACTTTAAGGTGTAGAACAAAACTGTATTTGTAAAACAATACAACAAATTCAAACATAAGTACACACAAGTTAATGAGAAGGATGAGCTTGTAGCGATTTGCTTAAAGTTGCAATGTCTGGTTTTATTGGGCTTAGCTTCAAACGCAAGTCATTTTCAACACAAGCCAGCCTATTTCTGTATTTGTTTTTAAGGTAACAAAGAGAAGAAAACGCAGCTTCACATAAGTAGGATGTTGAAAATGGGAGTAAAAACTTGACTGCTCGGTTGGCGATTTCACCGTAGTCTTGGCGTCGTTGAATCCAAAAGTCAATCAGGGTAGCTTTATCAAAAACTTCCTTCAAATCTGAGTCACAATTTAATTCGAACAGTTGATCTTTTTCGGCTAATGAGAGATTCTCTGGGATTGTCATTTTCTTAATGTCACTAAACGGGGTTTTCATCCACAAATGTTCTTTATAGTTTTCTGGGAAGTAAATGCTCAAGTTTTCCTTCAAAATGTTACAATGGTCACTGATATCACTAAGAACTGTCTTACTAAGTGAAAGCTCATTTTCTTCAACAAAAGTGCTGAGAGAAGGAAAAAACGAAACCTTGCTTTTCTTGGCTTCATCATCTGCAAAGGTGATTTTTTGTTTCAAGGCATTAATTTTGTCACACACTCGAAACGGGGTATTAGAAGTACCTTGAAAACTCATGTTCACATCATTGAGTTTTGAAAAAATGTCTGCTAAGTAAGCCAGTCGACACAGCCATAGTTCATCAGTAAAACGACTTCGTAGCTCAAAATCAGAATCTGTTAAAAAAATCAATATCTCGTGACGTAACTCAAAAACGCGAGTCAGCATCTTTCCTCTTGAAAGCCACCTAACTTCTGTGTGGAGCAGTAGTTGTTTATGAATACTGTCCATTTCTTGACATAAGTTGCGAAAAAGGCGTGAATTCAAGGCTCTGCTCTTAATAAAATTCACTGTCTTTACAGCCTCGTTCAAAACAGTTTTTAGTTGTGCTGGACAGCGTTTTGTTACAAGCGCTTCTCTGTGAAGGCTGCAGTGAATATGTTGTGCCTCCGGAGCTTCTTTTTTTATTTTAGTTACCAATCCACTATGAGCTCCTGTCATGGCTCTCGCACCATCCGTGCATATACCAACACATTTCTTCCAATCCATTCCATTCCTGAGCACAAATTCATTTACTTTATAAAATATGTCTTCTCCAGTAGTATGAGCTGAAAGAGTTTCACAAAATAACATATCTTCACCAACTGAGTATTTTTCTTCATAGCGAACATAACATAACAGTTGAGCCAAATTTGCGACATCTGTTGTTTCGTCCACTTGTATCGCAAAGTATTTACTACTGTTCACTTTCTTGAGTAAAATGTCTTTTACATTTAAAGCCATATTAGATATTCTTCTTGAAACAGTATTATCAGACAAGGAAACCACATCGAGCTGTTTTCCCTCTTTATCACCTATAATTGTGGAAACAAGGTCTTTAGCTGCTGGCAAAATTAGAGTCTCTCCAATAGTATGAGGTTTTAGTTCTTGTGCTATTCTCAGACTAACCTTGTATGAAGCTTCAACAGCCCTAGTGTTTAACCCCGTAAATGAAGTGATTGCTCCTTTATTCACTTTTAACTCAGACTCCTTCCGTTTAAAAAACTCTAATGGCTTGTTTATGAGATTGATATGCTTTGTATTAAAATGACGCAATAAAAGTGATGGTTTCATCGAATGATTTGACAAAGTTTCTAAACAAATGACACATTGTGGAACAGGTTCACTGAAATTTCCAGTATAAGTAAAACCAAACGATAAATACTTCTCATCATATTTACGTTTACCTGATTTCTTTTTGTTTTCACAAGTTCGTAACAAAGGCGTAGAAGTAGAGGAACAGCTTGGTTGCTCAGCATCTGTTCCTGCTGCAATAGGCTTTTCTTGTTCCGGTGACAAAGTTCTTTGCTTTTTAGAACTACTACACGTAGATCTTACCAAAAACTTATCCATTTCAATTCGACAGCTAACACTTACCAACAATGTTATTCTCACTGACTGATAGACACAAACTCTATATAAACAACAACACGTCAAACTGCAGGTTAGGTTTTCTACGGAGCTACGTAGTAGATAGTGCTCGCTGAGATGACAGACAGGCGACTGGGACTGGCTGACTGGCATCTGGCACAACACAATAACAAAGCGCGCGGCCTTGAACGGCGCTACTCCCCTCCACGCCCTCACAATCTTTCCCACTCCGACTGTCACCCCTCCATCCGCTGCTCGCTCACCCTCACGCTACTAGTAGAGTATACCAATTTTCGAACTTCACTCGCGTACCACCAGCAACGTTCCCGCGTACCACCAGTGGTACGCGTACCACAGTTTGGGAACCGCTGGTATAGTTAGTTTTTTAGGGCGAAAACCTATGGTAAACTTTTTGTAATTTGTATCTCTTTTTGTTATGAAAATTGAAAAAATAAACCAAACATTATTAAGTAACTTTGTTTAGATATTGATCTTAAAGAATATTAAAGTATACAGTAATAATAAATACGTTTTATTGTAAATATGTTATTTTTAATGGAAAGGAGGATATTTCTGATAGATCCATCATTATCCAGGAAGTGGTTAATTGGAAGTTTCTCAGAAAATTTATTATTGATTAAAATAAATATTGATGCTTTGATGAGTAAATATTGGAAATATTTGATTACACTAAGTTTTTGAAAAGTGGTAAAAACTCCACTTCTTATTGATAATAATAATAATAATTAGTTGTCGTATTTATACATGGAAATAAATTTTAATTAAATTGTAAATTTGCACAAATTAGAAATGTAGAGAAAATAACATAAATTAATAATTTAAAGATGAAAGTTGGATATTATGTAAAACATTTTGAGAGAATATAACGAACAAATGGAATGAAATGTTGATTTAAAATTAAAAAATACTTTTAAACAGGTATGTATACCAAAAAAGATAATTTCAGTATGTAAATTGTTTTATTGTAGACATTTAAAAAATATGTTATATGTGTTTAATAAATAATTATAAGAAAACGGTACTTAAATTAGTCACCTAGATTTATAATATTATAGGTTTTTACAGAAACTATAACTTTACAGAAACTGTAAATTATTATGATGCGATACAGAAAGTAAAATTTTATCCTGTGTTCATTTTTGTGCCTATATTTTGCTAAAACGACGACGGTGATGGTCAGTTGGCTGAAAATCATTTACTAAAATTACTTGATTTGCCTGCTTAGTTTATATTTTGCGATATAGGAATACTAGTTACACTGAGCAATTATAAATGAATAAAGTAGGCTATTCAATTGATCTAGATTAATTTTACTAATTTGTTTTGTTGTGTATTTCCGTAGCAAAAACAAATATATTTCAGTGTGGCTACATTGCACGAAAAATATTAGTTATCTTTACTCACACCTCAGAAATAATTATTTACATTTAAAAATAGAACATGTGGAATGAAACCATTGTTACTAATTCTAAAAATTCAGTCAGGTGAAATAATATTACAAACGCAGAATAAATAAAACACATTCATGCTATTTCTTAAATTTTTTGGAACTCTCTCTCCCCCCCCTCTCTCTCTCTCTCTCTCTCTCTCTCTCTCTCTCACTCTCCCCCCTCCCTCTCCTGTCGTGTATATTAAGAAGTAAAAATGTTATAATATATTCCATTACCACATTTTACATATCATTTACAATGTAATGTGTTATAGTTTTACAAATTTAATATTTTTGTGGAACCGTGAGACTGAATGGATAGTTACCGTGTCCAATCAGCCTAGCATTAAAATTTGTATAATATTGTAGCCTAATTTAGTTGATTTATAATTGTGCGTACTGGTATGGTCTCTATTATTCGATTTTCGGCAAAGAAGAACACATTTAAACACATTTGGGAAAGATGCCGGTCGACTTGTCGCTCTGTGGAATATTATATTGAATTATATCAAGAACCAATTGATACAATATCTGTTCTCCAATTGAGGCAAAATTAATGGACCATTATCTTGAAGTTCGTAGGTTCTGATTAATTGTTAGGATTTAGGTTTAATTTATAATTTAAAGTTAATAATTTAAGTTAGAATGGAATACATAACTGGACGTAGTTGTGCAATGGTAGACCAAAAGACCAAATCCTTGTTTTGAGATATTTGAGTGTTTTTAAAAAGAACTGTAAAATAGTCCCCTAGAACTATAATAAAATTATTTGTATCCGAATTATGTATCTTAACCCATTAAAGCCCAAAACTTTTTTTTTTGAAAATTTTTGTTTTGTTGGTTTAAACTTATTAGTTAGTACCTTTAAAAACCAGATATTCCACAGATTAGGAGATTTTTTATGTTTATGTATCTTTTTTGGCTTGGGTCGATAACGACCCGTTGGGATCAGGGCCTTATTGAAACTACCACAGATTTGTATGAACATATTTTACTACAAATAATCATTTTTATGAATGGATTTTATTACAAACTGCCACGCTGCGCCTCTGTCTGACTTCACGAATTTAAGATTCTTGTTCCCTTTTTTGGAACACTATTATCACGAACTCTTAAACTCGCTGTACGATCACCACCGACTGGGCGAACCACCTTTCTTTTCAGAGCAAGCGCGGGCAAGGCCAAGGTGCTCACTTTTACTTTTTTAAATCAAAGATTTTGCAACTCTTGGCTCTAATAAGTATGAGCTTGTCCTCATAAACTTACCAAATTTTAATTAACGCAAAATTCCCTGAATTTTATCTCAATGCTCGATTATTTAAATCTTTTAAGATTAACTCTCTCTCTCTCCAAGGTCGTGCCTTTTGGGAGAAATCGGCTCTTAAGTTCTGATGATAACTTTTAAAATTTTCAAATTATATTACCAGAGCACATATATAAAATTTATGTTAAAACAAGGTTAATAGCATACACAGAATGGATATATATTAAAAACACAACAAAATTTAGAAATGAATTATTTGTATATTATTTTCTCTTTTGCACAGAAAAATTTTATATTCAAAACTTTTTTAATCACACCAAACAATTTAATTGAACAATAACACAACTATTTATTTATTTGACAAAATTAATTAATGTAATATTTTCTATATCTTAAACAAAATAACAACGCTTGACTTTTCAGACAGAACCACAAACCGTTTTTCCTGTCCTGAAAAAGTCGTATTTAAATTATTAATTATTTTTAACACCAAAGCAGAGGTTTAAAAATGAATTTAATTTTTAATAATTCCCCTAATGACGTTATATTTGAAAAGAAGTTAATATTTGCGAATTATTCCTTAAGTATAAGATACCTTCACACTTTAATAGAAGTTCTAGTTGGATTTGGAATTTGTTGTATTATTAGGATGATGGTGATGTGATGTTTTCTATCCAGAGTCTGTAAGCTGCTATGTAGTTGAATGCTGGTATCGAATTCTTCTAAGTCGCCTTGAAGATCGATTAAAGTTGAAATTATTCTAAGTCCAATTAGTAGAGTGACAGTTGAATCTTCCTCTCAGCTCAGAGTCGGTTGCAGAAGAAACGTCCTTTCAGCGTCGATTCCAAATCAAAAGTAACCGTCTTTCGACGGTTAAATCTCGGTCTCCCTGTCAGTGGGAATTAATCCACTTTTCTGGAGCCAATTTTCCTCCCTTTTTGGGAAAAAGGTATTTTCCTTATATTATGTGTTTTCAGGCCCTTTTGGTCTGAAATATTTACACTATATATTTTATTAGTCATATTTCTTGACTAACGAATAGTTTTCTTCCTTAATTATTAATTAAAACACCTTTTAATTAATAATTTATAGTATTTTTTCTTTAACGTTATTTTTGATCCAAGTTGGCAACATGGTGTTTCTGACTTTAGACTCTGCTTGAAGATGCGCGCGCAACTTTTCATGTTTTTGCATGAAAATCTCTACTTTTGACGTTTTTTCGTTCAACTCGCTATAACTTTCGAACGCTCGAACCGATTTTAAAGTTCCTTTCGGATTCTTCTTCCTTTCCATCTCGTGGGTCTTGTGGAACTTGATTCATCGCTCTACTACGCTTCGTTCGCGAGTTATCGCCCTTTTCCCGAAATCTGATTTTTCCTCTTTTCAAATTTTGAGATAAGTCCTTTCTCAAAATTCTTTTGACGAAATCTTGTTCCTCTTCTACTACGACGAAAAACTATGTTTTTATTTTTTACATAACTCGTTTGGTTGTCGAGTTATTCGCCTTTGAAGTCCTTAAGTTTGTGTCGTATGAGTTTATGTTCATAAAAACCCCCCCATTATATATTATTACTTCTGCTTTGGTGTGTTACAATTTTACATACTAAATACATATAATTATCATGTTACTTTACCCCTTTAACGTTTATTTTACCCGCTTTTGGGCTTTGAAGTTTTAAGTTTTGTAATTATTATATCTCCCTTATTTTATTTTCAAATTTGATTCTAAGTACCTATTATTGTGCCCTATTGTGGTCTCTACAATAGTACTTATTATTATTTTTTAAATGATCCCCCCTTCAACTCAAAAATTCCAAAAAACTCCCCAAGAATGACTTTCTAAGTCCATTCTCACCTGTTAATTATTATTAATTCATATTTTTTATTTATGATTATTATTAGTTCCCCTCTGAGTTATGACTCTACGTTTTTTGAATTTTGAATTTACGTTTTTTCCAAATTTTAGGTTTTTGAGCCCCTATAAAAACTTGAATAACTTTTTTGTTTTAAATACTTTTAAATTTATTCTTTGATATTCTTAATCGGTTGATTCTACTGTACATTAATTTATTTTAATAATTTAATATTTTAATAAAATAAGAAACCAGACAGAACGATTGTACACGATTCAACATGCAGTGTTCGACACCTGTTGCCGTGACGTCATCGCTCCCCCTCGTCCCTCATCCACTATGCTTTATCGCGGGAATTTAACTTGTTTTAAATGGACTTGAGACGTTTGGCTTTTCCCAAACCGTCGCAAAACAATAGTCCTAATACATGAACCAAACTGTTTTAAAAAGTTTACTCGATATGGTACTCAGCAAAGCATGTGTCATGAAGAGGCACATCACATCGTTGACAGTTTTTTTTCGACACACAGCGCACCTCCTTCTTTTTTGTCCCGTTACGATGAGATGACCTCCGTGATGCTTGCGTTGAGGATCTGTACTTCTTTTCAGGACTTAAGTTGGACCCGTTGCCTTTGGCGGACGTCCATATTTTTGAAGCGATGCTTGAACAACACTTCGTCTGAAGCCTAGACTGTCCAACGTAATGCCATGAGCTCGGGTCAAAAACCATGAGTTGCTCATAACAACATCGAAAAGCCACATCACTATTGGCATATACCAACGTTTACCCCAAACAGCTATTCTGTAGTTAGATACATTGTTGTCCAACAAATCTACTCCCCCCATATTTCGATTGTAATGGGCAATAAGTGATGGCTGAGGAATAGTTATCTTTTTCTTTTCTGGTATGGAATATCTCTTTGCTTCTCCTAATGGCATCACACCGTTTTCATTAGGGAGTAATGTTACGACACTCTTGTCTTTCTAGGTAACTGCTACGATGTTTGCTTCCTTGTCAATAAAGCTCTCAAAGGTTCCCCGCTCACGAGCGTTCATACTCTTTTTGTCAGGCAATGGACATTGCTCAGTTCTGTTTGAACGTACTGTACCAGTACCACTCATTCCTTGTTCTCCAAGCTTAGCAATCAACCTGGGACTTGTAAAAAAATTGTCAATGTAAAAGTTAAATTTTACGTCTGGATATTTCTGAGACAAGATATTACTGAATTCAAGAACCACTCTTTCTCCCAATCCCAATCCATCTGGTGTAGAGTCTGATCCTTTCAGTCCTTGGTAAATATCTGTTTGGATACAATAACCTGTGCGTGCTGCAAGAACCCACGCCTTGTAGCCGAAACGAATAGGCTTACCCCTATGAGACAGTCAATCTGGACAAGGCTGACAATGAGACAGTCGATCTGGATTTTGACAGGCGTCTTCATCTCCAGAGTTCTCATCCGTCAAATGGTTAGGATCGTTGTCAGGAGGACAGATGTAAATATCAGCCGAAGTGTAGTCTGCAAAATCAGGATCCTCCAATGCCTCGAGAATTTTATTCAATGTAAGTGGACTAAGTGATCTGAAAAAAAGGAAAACAGTAGTAATACAAATCATTTATTAGTAGAAACAAAATAAATCTTGAGAAAAATGTTTCCTAATTATGTTTCAAAGAAACATATTACTTTTATAATTTGTTATTTATGCTTTTGATTACTAACACACATAAGCTATTATGCATGTATAGAAAATAGTATTTATTGTTACAAAGAGACTAAACTTTGCCCTCTTTATTCATTATTTTACGAGTATCACATCCAAAAGCTACCATAATGACTTGATCCCAATGGGTCGTTTTCGACCCACTTCCATTGTTTTCTTTTATAGCATGATAAAATTTATACTATTTATACTTGAAAACTATTTGAGTCAGTTCTTACATGTTTCCAAATAATTTATCAACTATTATTTTATTTTTAAAAAGTCAATAGGTGCTTAAAACTTACCTTCCATTAGGAGCTGACATGATGCTGTGTTGACATGCGGATAGAACTGCATGGCACTGAGTAGGGAGGGGTGGGGAGTGGCTCCAAACCGGTTCCCAAGGTCAACTGTACTGTACACTCCACTCCAAAAATATTTAGTTCAACATCTGGCTATCATCATACTATGTTCTCATATTATTTACCTTGGGGTCGAAAACGACCCGTTGGGCTGTAATGGGTTAACCTGTGCTACCTAAAAACTACAAACAAATCAGTACAAAGTCTTCTAGTTATTTTATAATTAATAAAATGTCGCTTAGTCTACAATTGATAAATTATATTTTTTGCGTTTTTCAAAATCTCAATAGCAGACTACAAGCCAGTTGACCTTTAGTCTACAAATGAATAAATGAAAGTTTCGTCTATGTTATCTTTTAGTCTATGTAAATAGCCTACATGTATAGAATTTTCGTAAGGAAATGGAATAAAAATATGTTGGCAATAAAAGGTACAAAAGAACAAAAAAATAAATTAGAAGTACACAATTTATTTTCAAAAGACAATAAAAAATTAGTGATTAATCGTGTTTTTCAGGAAATTAACTTAGGAATATTCTAACTCAAAGTCTGGTGTTCCAGAGAATCCTTCAATGTTATCTTCAACCAATACGGCACTCGATAGGCCTTTGTAGAAATTATTCAAGCAGTCTATAGGAATCAAATGAAACATTGACTTGAGATCTTGAAGCTTCTCTTTACCGATTGGTTTTCCTTGTGGCCATAAAACACTAAGTTTGCTCGAGAAAAACTTATCACTACTGACACATTTCTGAAACACAGTTTCACTTTGCCTATTTCTAAGCGTAACACTTTTTCGGTACTCCACATCTTTCTTTCTTTCACTCTTGTTTTCTTCGTTTTGTTTTGTACCTTTTTTAGTTGTTCTCTTTCCGATATTGATTTGAACAAAGTTTTCTTCTTTTAATTCTGTTTTAACAAATATTGATAATGGCTCAGACTTTTTCACCTGAATTACTTTGAACTTTAGCCAGTTTATTTGTTCACCTTCAATACTTTTTTTTCTATTAGTAATTGCTTCCTCTAACTTCTTTGTACTCTTGAAATCTTCTGTTTCCATTATTTCAACATGCAGTGGGTTTTTCTTTCTACAAGATTTGATAACTTCAATGTAGTCCTCAGGTACATAGAGTCGTTGCTGCATTTTTAAACAACACTCAATATCTGAAAAATCGGAATCGTTCTTTAAAAAGCTATGGCCAGGGACCAAGAAATGATGAGTTATTTCTTCCAGGATAGGATGTTCCTCCAAAATGGCCTTTATAAGCAAAGTAATCTTAATATTTCTGTTCTGGCCACCGCAAGAATCTGACCACAGCATCAGATACTTGGTTCCGTTCAGCACATTATTTAGAATATGTTTTCTAAGACATGAACCCACTTCCTGGGCTCCTCTACCAGCGCTTCCCTCTACCCAAGTATAACAAAATCCTCTGTTTTGGGAGTCATGAACTCCTAAGTTGTAAAACCAGAGTTGACGCTTATAGAAAACGATATTTGTTGGTGTTCTAGGCAAAGGTAGAGTCTTTTCTAGATCAAATGATAAACATTCCGTTTCTTTGGATTTGTCTTCTTTGGCTTTTTTAAACTGTTCATTCATGAGGGCTCGTGCATCTTCCGCCATATTGATATGATTTTTGTGCTTAGTTTCGGCATTTAGGCGAGAATCTGCCGTATCCCATTTTTCTTGAGAATAGCAAGGTTGTCACAAATGTTACATGTGTCCTTTTTTAGTGGCTTTCGTTTGAGGTTGAACTTTGTGTAAAATATTTGTTTATATAAAGACATGGACACATGGTTTTCATATTCCTCACAATATAGTTTATACATCAGGGGAAGAGTTGTGTCTGGATGAAGATATTCAGCTTTTGTTTCTGTACGACAATAGTGTGAAATATACCTCGGAAATTTGGATATGTTGTTACCAGGCGACTTAAATTAAAGAACAGGCGGAACCGAATGGTAACAATGTTTGAAAATAAAAAGGACAAAGACAAATTTTGTAATTAACAAGGCTCAAATTTATTAAATAAAAAAAGAAATTTCGACGGATCAGATTTTACCATTTACAAAGCTGAAAAACATCCTAAGTTAAATTGCTATATTAATATAAGCAAGGCTTATTAATTAAAAGATTACAATAGTATCTTTGAAGAAAAAAAAAGTTATACGCCCTTAATGTAAAAGTTAAAATAAAAAAAAAATATTGATGATTAGAATCTGATATTTATCCCCCCCCTTTTGCTTATATAAACTGTTACACAATTTAACAATAAAAAAAAAAGATTCTATTAGTAAGATTTATATTTTAAATTTTAAAAAAAATTATATTAATTCTAACAAGTTCATTATTAAATGAATTATTACATATCATGATTTTGTCTGTTAAATTTCTTAAGTACTAAATTGGCCAATATATATATATTTTTTAAATAAAAGAATTGGTTTATAACATGAGAAGATTTTAAAAAGAAATAGTAAAAATTTAGAATACTGAAGTTTTTAAATTGACGTCAATTTTTATTAATTTAGAAATAACCTCTTTGAGGCTGTCAGGACCGAAAAGTTTGCATGCAGCACCACCCAAGTATTTTTTTTTCTTTTAAATTATAAATAGTTACACATGATTACCTTTAAATAACAAGAAACACATTTTACTAAACAAAGTTAGGTACATGAACAAAATATGTATATTTAAACAAAGTTTTCTAAAGTCAGTTTTCAAAAAGTCACTTTCGTGCACTTGGAAATTTTTAGAGTTCTTAAATCAAGCATGTTTTAATGAACAGGCAGAAACATTGATGTACATTATTTTGCTGTAGTATGCAAAATCAAGCAGGTTCGATCTCTTCCTCCGACCAGCTTTTTGCTAAAGCAAAAGACACGTTTACTAGCATTTGTGCAAACTCAGACATGTTGCAGAACAAGATTCTTTAATTAAAATATCTGGTTATTTCGTCAAAAATTAGAGAATATTGATTGCATTACAGAAATTCATTAAGCTTATAATTAAATGCTTCTTAGATGGTTATAAAGCTGTATATAAATACTTTGATTTTGTTTAAAATAAAACTTGTATGAAACTTAGAAAATCTGTAAAATTCTGTAAAACAAGTACTCTGGTTCAGAAAAGATTTCTTTAATTAGCATTTTGACATGTTTGAAAATTTGATATTCTGATTGTTTAATGTTTGCTACAAGTTTGTTCTAATTTCACATAACTGCTCAAAACTTAAAGTCTGACTGTTTAAGGTTTTGTAAACTATGTTTTAAGAAATAAAAATTTTATAATTATTTAGTTTCTGAAAAATTTTGAATATTAAATAAAACATCAAATACATATCTTAATGAATAAAGCTTAAAACACTAACAAAATTTATAATATGGTAAAATCTGTAAATGGGTTACCTGGAATCCTCTTGAAAGTTCTCGTGAAACATGTGCCGTAATATATGAAAAATTTAACCAACTTTATTTTATTTTGTACACAAAAAACACATCACTGAACTATTGATTTGTGGTTTTAAAGAAACTTATTACTTCGGCATTTTTTGATTTAGACTAAAACGTGATTGAATATTAGACTACATTTTACGAATGCTAAGACAGGAGTGAATACGTTTTTTTTAAGCCAGGCTCGCTAGCGGCTGAACCTTGTTCCTAGAAAGAGAGAGAGATAGGTCAGGTGATTGTTACTGCTGACGGTCACTACGCAGAGACACTTGTCAAGGGCGGAATGGACTATGGTAGGAATTTCGGTTGATAATTTTGCTGCAGATTATTTTTGTGAGTGAGTTGAGGTTTTGAATGCTACAGCTCTCCCCCCCCGAAAGACGGAGTTAGGGTGGAAAGAAAAAGGGGGCCAGAAGGGCCTCCCGCAAAATTTTGAAAAAGGAGAGAGAGAGTGTGCGTGAAGAGGTGAATAAAAAAAAATTTTCTCTCAGACAGGTGTTTTAGACCTCGAGGAAGAAAAAAAAAACTTAAGACTAACATGCATAGCGAGTGCCACATTAATTATATGTAGTTCGACAGAACCGGTCAGTATACCTTCACCAAGATAAAGAACAAAGAACAAATACACCAAACTTAACTATTAAGGAAATGGACTCACTATGTCCTCGTCCGAAGACGTGATTGTGACGAAGAAACAGAAGAGTTCATGACGCTCTCTATATTCTCGTCGCATCGATTACACCCGCGGAGTGCTCGATGTTAAGATATGTCTGGATAGGGAAACATGTCAGGTACATGTAGCGGCCATTGCCGTAAAGTGGAACCTCATAGTTGATCAGACTATGGGTTGAAAGCGTTAAGTCCGGGAAACAGTGAGATATATCACTGGACAAAGAAAGTCAAGATCTCTTCGCCTGCAAACATCTATATAGATTACGGCACGGAGGGGCTCTAGGAGAGCTCAACCCACCGATGCCCAAACATACAGATGCGCATTTGGCTTAGAGGAAATACGGCTTGGTTCCGTATTTTGTTATGTTCTGCAGTGCACGGAAAGAAGACTACCAGATGACAATTTGTGCTGGACGAGAAAGATCAGAAAGAGAAATAAATCGTAAAGGAGAAGGTTATAGAAATTTTCTTAATATTTAATTTATATGATGAGGTTTGAGTTGCTCGACTTGTGCTTTTTTAATGAAACGAGGTGAATTGGCGAAAGAAAGCGCAACGGTAACCGGAGTAAGAAAATCAATGATCCGGAAAGGGCCTGACCATCGAGGCATCAATTTAGCAGCTCGCTTGTCTATGGCGGAGTTCAGAGGGTGTGTTTTACACCAGACAAGATCGTTGATTTTATACAGATGAGGCTTCCTGAATTTGTTATAGGTCTTCTCGACCTTTTGGTGCGCTTTCATTATATTGTCTTTGGCCTGGCGCCAAATTTGTAGGGCTTAGTATTAGGTTTTGGGAGGAGATCATGTATGTTCCTGCTGAGACTCAGTGGTGTAAATGGGAGAAAATTAAAAAGAATACTAAAAGGTGTTGCTTTAAGAGTCTCATGATGCGCGAAATTGAAGGCCAGCTGAAGCCAGCAAAGGGAGTCGTCCCAAGAGGATTGATTTTTGGAGTGATAGGCGATGAGGGCTGCCTTAAGGTTTCTGTTGAGTCTTTCCGCATTATTAGGTTGGGGGTGATAAGGGGATAAAGTTGCATGTTTAATACCGCGAGAAAAACAAAAGTTGCGGAAGACATGTGATACAAAACATTGTGCATTGTCAGAGATTATTATCTTTGGAAAACCGAAATTTTGAAAAATGTTTTGGCTTAAGGCCCTAATTGTACTGTGGGAAGTTGCATCTCTGACAGGCATGAGCCAGGTGAAATTTGAGAACTGGTCAACTGCGACCAGTATCATGTTATAGCCCTGTTTTGTCCTGGGAAGCTGTCCGACGTAGTCAATATGTAATTTTTCCATGGGACGATTGGGGACCGTTGAGGCAAGATATCCTAATTTAGTGTTATGAGCGGGTTTGCTTACAGCGCACACCGAACAAGCTCGCACTTTAGAAGTGACATCCTGTTTTAGAGTTGGCCAATAAAAATTCTCATTTACCTTAAACAAAGTTTTAAGTATTCCAAGATGACCACCCACAACGGAGTCGTGATGGTAATTGACTACCAGGTCGACTAAGGACTGAGGTAAATAAATTCTGGTGGGCTTTTCCAAATGATTTTTCAGGCAAAGTACACCTTTACTTAAACAGTACTTCTCCGAAGAGATGTTCTGTTCAAGGTCGGCAATGATATTTTTCAAAATAGGGTCGGCCTTCTGATGAGTCTGGATGTCATGAAAAGCTAGAGGAAAATTTGTGAGGAGACTGGTACATGAAAAGGTGGCATTCTCTTCGTTGAAACTTTCTGGTTCGAACATGCGCGAGAGGGAGTCTGCTATGATATTTTGAGTTCCTCTTATGTGCGCTACCTTAAATTTCAATGAAGTCAACTTGGCAATCAATCGGCCTAATTTACCAAGTTGACGAGGACGTGCTAAAAGCCAAGAAAGGGCTTGGTTGTCGGTTTCTAATAGGAATTCCCGATGTTCTAGATACTGCCTAAATTTCTCCACTCCAAAAACTACTGCTAGGCATTCGGCTTCATATGCAGATGAGGCTTTTCTTTCTGCAGGAGTTAATGTACGTGAAGCGTACGCTATGGGCTGTTGTGAGCCGTCAATTTCTTGGAGTAGAACTGCTCCAAGGGCCACCGAGCTCGCATCCGTTTTTAGGATGAATGGTTTGGCGAAATCGGCCATCCGAAGATGTTTAAAAGCTTTCTCTTGTTCAGCTTGCCAAGAGAATTTTTGGCCCTTCCTTCGAAGCAGGTTTAGAGGCGCAGCGTGCTCCGCGAAATTAGGAATGAATTTAGCAAAGAAGTTGACCATTCCAATAAATCTGGAAACGGCCTTAGGGTTCTTGGGTTGCGGAAAATTTCTAATTGCCTTTGTTCTAGATGGGTCGATTTGCACGCCACGAGAAGAAACTAGGTGTCCTAAAAAGCTTATCTCATTCACAGCGAAACGGACCTTATCTGGGTTAACAGTCAAGCCAGCCCGCCGCAAACGAGTAAGGACTTCCCGAAGATGTTTTTGATGCTCTTCCCAAGTTTTGGAGTAGATGACTAGGTCATCCAGATAATTAAAAATGAATTTGAATTTGATGTCATGGAAGACCTGATCCAAAAGTCTGGTAAGCACTTGGGCACCAGTACAGAGTCCGAAAGGGACTCGAGTAAATTGATAAAGCATCCAAGGAGTACAAAAGCTGGTAATTTGTTTGGACTTTTGAGACAAAGGGATTTGATGATAAGCTGAATTTAGATCGAATACTGTGAAATATTTGGCACCGACAAACCAGTTAAAACTTTGATGTAAATTAGGTAGCGGCACCGCTTCGACGACGATGTTTTGATTGAGCCTCCGATAATCAATCACCATCCTTGTTTTCTTTTCGGGATGTTGAACCAGAAAAACAGGGGACGCATATGCCGAACGGCTAGGTTCTACTACTCCTGAATCTAACAATTCGTTAATGTGTTCGCGGAGGTATTCCATTTTTGGAGGTGCCAATTGGTATGGAGAACACTTGACCGGAGTGTTGTCCTTCAGTTGAATATCGTATTCAACTAGATGTGTTAGACCTAACCTTTTTGTGAGTACCTGAGGAAAATCATTAATTATTTTTAAAATGGCATTTTTATCATTCTTTTGAAGATGTCCTAAAGGATGAGGAGCAGTAGGTTCAGATGTTGAAGACACTATAGGTTTATAAGCAGAATTACTAAAATTACACAGAGGAAAAACAATAGACCTTGAAAATTTGAAATAGAAGTTTTTTGCTGAAAGATCAAGTACCAGTCCCGTTTTAGATATGAAATCTGACCCGAGGATCAGAGGACACGACAACTTATGCGCCACCAGAAAATCCACATTCCAACTACAATGTTCCATTTTAAGATGAAGACGACAAGAGTAGGAAATGGGCAACCTTTTTCCAGAAGCCGTGACACAATCAGCCTTCACCCTGGTTATGGATTTAAATGCCTTGGTGTTCTTTAATTTTTTAAAAAGGGCTTTAGAAATGACGCATCTTACTGAACCGGAGTCCAGCAGAGCCTTAACTTTAATTTGCCCAAAAGCTACTTCCACCAAAGGCAGAAACTGATCGTTCAGACCTCTAGATTTAAGAGAAATATTATATTTTTTTTGAAGTTTGCAGTTGGAAAGATTGGAGCTGGAATAGGACTGCCTGCGCCTATTCCGTAAAGAGAAGAATTTACAACCCCAGATATAATGACCGGGCATGCCACAACGATAACAAATTGGTGTTAAATAATTTTGAAGTTTATTGCCGAAATTGTTTCTAATTTGGTTGGAAGCTAGATTAAAATTTTGAAAAGTTTGTCTATTAGTGAAATGTTGGTTAAGGTTATATCTAAATCCGATGTGGTTGGTTTTAAAATGGGAGGCTGGCCTGCGCCTGTTTTTTGGAGGGTATTGCCTTGTTGGAGGCCGGTTTCGACACTCTGGGCTTCTATGTCCCGGCTGCCCGCAACTGTAACAGACTACAGGTCTTGTAGGTCTAAAATCAGGACTTTTAAACTCGGGTCTCTTTAATGGAGCCCTTTGCCTGTCAGTGTACATGATGTTATTTACGTGAGCGCAGAGTCGATCTAGATCTGCGAAATTTTTAGGCTTAGTCGCAAAAACTAAACAGTTGCGGACTTCCGGAGACAGTCCCTCCAGAATGACGTCCGTGACCTCCAATTCGGACTTATCTAAATTAAGTGTTTCTGCAGCCTCTTTAATTTCATTTACAAAGATGTGCACCGCCTCGTTAGTCTTCTGGGGCCTATAAAATAACTCCTGCACTAAAGAAGCTAACCGTTTTGATGGTATAAAGAGACTTAAGGCCTCTTTATGAAAGGTATTAAATGCCTGATGTCTAATCAGACATGAATTTAACGGTCCCTGTGCATAGGGCATCAGAACATTATTGATATTAGCAGCTACATCAGGATAAGTTTTCACTATTTTTAGAGCTATTTTAAAAAAATTTAACAATTTATCGAGGTCGAACCCATCTGTCTGAGGTATGGTTTTGATGATTTGTTCGGCAGGATGGCTTAGCTTTCCGTATAAGGAAACGTAGGAACAGCTTTTCGAACTGCTGGGAGTCGGTTGCTGAGGATCGGCCTGCGGCGTGTCCGAAGTCAGATTTAGGCCATTAGAGCGAGATGGTTCTGCAGAGTTAGCTTTAGTGGATCCCCCAGAGGGCGTTAGCGGGATGCTCACATTCAATTTTAATGGAGCTATCGTTTGCTCGAAAGCTTTAAATTTGTCCTTGAGTGTTCCGAAATTGTTTTGTAGTTCGGCAAGATCCCGTGGCACGTTGTTATCAGCAACTTTTAGTTGCTCAGTTTGCACCCGAGTTAGGAACTCTAGTCGTCTTCCGAAAACGTTCATCCGCGCACGAACTCGAATCATTTTGATTCCTCGCTCGGAATCTAGGTTCTCCAGGTCGTCTTGTAAGACGAACAAGGAGTTTCGCGCTAACGATATCTGTTGCAAGAGGATCTCTTCAGTAAAATGTCCCAATTCGGGCTCAACGCTATTCTGTAGGAGGGACCTAAGAGAGGTTCGCATTTTAGCTACTGTGTCTTTCTCACCACCTCTAGCCACGACTTCAAAAGCAAGCTCAGTGTTCTTTAGTGAGTCTACTAATCTCAGCAAATCTACTGCCATTTTAGCTATTGCTGATGAAAGTTAAGAAAGTGATTAAAAAAAAAATTTTCTCTTAAGATGATACCAAAAATTGAAGTGAAAGGACCAAAAGATGACTCGAGAATTATGTATGTTGTGTAATTGTTGTGTATATGTGTGTGTGTAAGTATGAATTAATACAGACAAGCGAAAGTAAACTCGAGAAAATTTTAAAGGAAATTTTGAATTTTTTTTTGTTTCTATCTATTTTTGGGTTTTATTATTTATTTTATATTTTTTTTGAATTCCCGAATGAGCCCCGCCTGTCTGAATCAAATTCAGTCAATGACTAAAGTGTGCAATATATGTATATATATATAAAAAAAATTATTTAAGCAGAGAAAAATAAAGAAAAACAAATTTTATCAAAATTGGTTTGGACGTTTTTGTGTAAAATGTTTATATGAAAAATAAATAAAAAGAAACTAATAAGTTTATATAGATTTAAATATACTGTAAAAAAAAAAATTCATCAGCAATAGTTGTACAGTATTCGAGAAAGCTGCAAAAACATGAAAATTGAGCCTTGTTTAGCACTAAGAAGATTTTTTAGAATTTAAATTTATATGGTTCCAAGACAAAATTTTGAAAATTAACCACTCTATGATTTAGAGTAAACCACGCTCTGCTACCAGAAACATGATACCAGGCGACTTAAATTAAAGAAAAGGCGGAACCGAATGGTAACAATGTTTGAAAATAAAAAGGACAAAGACAAATTTTGTAATTAACAAGGCTCAAATTTATTAAATAAAAAAAGAATTTTCGACGGATCAGATTTTACCAATTACAAAGCTGAAAAACATCCTAAGTTAAATTGCTATATTAATATAAGCAAGGCTTATTAATTAAAAGATTACAATAGTATCTTTGAAGAAAAAAAAAGTTATACGCCCTTAATGTAAAAGTTAAAATAAAAAAAAAAATATTGATGATTAGAATCTGATATTTATCCCCCCCCCCTTTTGCTTATATAAACTGTTACAAAATTTAACAATAAAAAAAAAAGATTCTATTAGTAAGATTTATATTTTAAATTTAAAAAAAAAATTATATTAATTCTAACAAGTTCATTATTAAATTAATTATTACATATCATGATTTTGTCTGTTAAATTTCTTAAGTACTAAATTGGCCAATATATATATTTTTTAAATAAAAGAATTAGTTTATAACATGAGAAGATTTTAAAAAGAAATAGTAAAAATTTAGAATACTGAAGTTTTTAAATTGACGTCAATTTTTATTAATTTAGAAATAACCTCTTTGAGGCTGTCAGGACCGAAAAGTTTGCATGCAGCACCACCCAAGTATTTTTTTTCTTTTAAATTACAAATAGTTACACATGATTACCTTTAAATAACAAGAAACACATTTTACTAAACAAAGTTAGGTACATGAACAAAATATGTATATTTAAACAAAGTTTTCTAAAGTTGTAACATCCAAATTTCATAAATGAATCTGCAGACAAATTATCCACTCGTCTTCCATAGCTTCAACATTCCGTCCCTTAACAGGTGCCGGTACCTGGCGACCTTCTCTAAAAGTAAGCATCGCGTGACATATGCTAGCGCAAAGTCCAACCACTGGTCGGGCGATCTGATCTAAAAGTCTTTGTCAGTCTACCTGTAATTACTCACCATGTACAACAAACCTTCATAGCTCCGCTAGTTATTTTTTTTTGCCATAAAAAAATTATATTTCAGCTTCATAGATAATATGTTAGTCTACAAATTAGTGTTCTTTAGTGTTCAAAAATGTTGAATAAATTTTTATTTTCACGGCACAAGCTCACGTGAACTGCGACAGGATTTTCCAGGTATTCAAATTTACAGATTTTGTCATATCATAAATTTTGTTAATGTTTTAAAATAATTTGTTAATTATCATTTATTCATTAAAATATGTATTTCATGTTTTATTTAATATTCAATGTTCTTTTTTTTGAAACTAAATAATTATAAAGATCTTCATTTCTTAAAACATACTTTACAAAAACCTTGAGCAGTCACATTTTAAGTTTTGAGCAATTATGTGAAATTAGTGCAAACTAATGTTGAACATTAAACAATCAGAATATCTTATTGAACATGTCAAATATAAAACTATTAAAGAAATCTCTTCTAGATCAGAATATTCGTTTTACAGATTTTTGCAAGTTTCATACAAGCTTTGTTTTAAACAAAACTAAGTATATATAAATAGCTTTATAATCATCTAAGAAGCTTTTAATTATAATCTTAATGAATTTCTGTGATACAATCAATATTCTCTAATTTTGACAAATAACCAGATATTTTTAATAAAGAACATTAATGCTACAACATGTCTGATTTTGCACAGACGCTAAAAAACGTGTTTTTTGCTTTAGCTAATACGCTGATTGGAGAAATCTAGCAAATCATGTTTCATATTGCATACACCAGCAAAAGCTCATAACATGTTTCTGCCTGTTTACAAAACACGTTTCGTATAATAGATCTACAAACTTTCAACTGCACAAAAGTGATGTTTTCCTTAAAACTGACTCTACAGAACTTTGTCTAAACTTATATTGTACATGAACCTAAATTGCTTCAGCGAATGTGTGTTTCTTAAAGCTGTCATTTAAATGTAGTCTTGTGTAGTATTTATAAATTATATAAAAAATCATTGGGTGGTGCCTGCATGCAAACTTTCGGTCCTAACAACCTCCAAGAGGTTATTTTCCAAATTAACAAAAATTGACGTCAATTAATAAAACTTCAATATTCAAAATTTTCATTTCTTTTTTTTACAAACTTCTCATTTTATAACAAATTCTTTTTTTTTAAATATATAAGTTTATTGGCCAATCTAGTATTTAAGAAATTTAGCAAACAAGTAATATTATGTAACATTTAGTCTAGTGATGAACCTGTTTACAATTAATATAAATTTTTGAATTTAAAACATCAAACTCTTTTATAAATCTTTTCATTGTTAAATTCTGTAACTGTTTTAAAAAACTATCATCTCATAAAGTAAAAGGGGGGAATAAATTTCAGAATCTTTTCATCTTTTTATATTGTAATTTTATATTAAGGGCGTATAACCTTTTTTTTCTTTTTGGATTAATTATAATCCTGTTAATTATTAAGCTGTGCTCATTGTCTTTTTTTTATTGTTAAATTTTGTAACTATATATATATATATATATATATACTAAAAGGGGGGATAAATTTTCAGAATCTTTTGATCAATTTCTTTTTTTTTATGATTATATGTTATATTAAGGGCGTATAACTTTTGATTAATTATAATCTTGTTAATCATAAGCTGTGTTTATGATGATTTGTCTCCGGATGTCTTTTAATTTGTAAATGATAAAATCTGAACCGTCGAAATTTCTTTTTCTTGTTAATAAATTTGAGCCTTGTTAATTACTAAATTTGTCTTTGTCTTTTTTTATTTTTATTTTCAAACATTGTTACCATTTGGTTCCGCCTTTTCTTAAATTTAAGTCCCCTGGTAACAAAGTCAGTTTTCAAAAAGTCACTTTTGTGCACTTGGAAATTTTTAGAGTTCTTAAATCAAGCATGTTTTAATGAACAGGCAGAAACATTGATGTACATTATTTTGCTGTAGTATGCAAAATCAAGCAGGTTCGATCTCTTCCTCCGACCAGCTTTTTGCTAAAGCAAAAGACACGTTTACTAGCATTTGTGCAAACTCAAACATGTTGCAGAACAAGATTCTTTAATTAAAATATCTGGTTATTTCGTCAAAAATTAGAGAATATTGATTGCATTACAGAAATTCATTAAGCTTATAATTAAATGCTTCTTAGATGGTTATAAAGCTGTATATAAATATGACGTCGGCTAAGCTGTTGGGCAGAGTAAATAGCGGTGAGGGTGGTAGGCGGCTGTCTAGCCGGGGAAAGGTTTTTATGTCGGGGAATGATGGAGCAGGTTATGTTAGGTGGTTAGAAATGAATATAATAAGGTGAACGGGGGTCAAAATGTGGAAGTCCGGGGACACTGTAAGAGTAAGGGCGAGGTGCTTCAGGTAAGGGGACGGGAGGTCGCCACGTCAGGCAAGGAGCAGGAGCTTGGCCCTTGAAAGGGCCTTGGAGGGTTGAGGTAGGGTGGCCTTGTTGGCCCTGAGAACGACCGTTCTCAGGCTTGGTCGTGTTCCTCAACGCTCTGCTGGCCCTTCGCTGGAGACGGCGTACAGCCCGTCGTTCCTTGTTGCTCCGTCTCCCTGGCATGTAGCACAGGGGTCCGCCGGGTTACTACTACCCTATTGAATTTCCCTGTCGGGAGGCGGTAAGGTAGTAGCTCGCCGGGTTTCCCCTATTTAGCTCTTTCCCTGACGGGAGGCGAGTGGTTGGTGGTAGCGGATGAAATGATATACACAGAAGTACTTTTCAAGATAGATTGCTGCTCTGTGGGCTTCCCTGCACTGCTGGTGTGGTAGAAGTGTTGTAGAGCGTCAGATGAAGTGTTTCTTGGTGACAAGCTCGAGGAGCGGTGTTGGTGTCTCTCGGTTGAGAGACGAGAGAAGAGTGAGTCTGTCTTAGTCTCTCGGGTGAGAGACTGAAGAAGAAGTGTCTATCGTGTCTCTCGGGTGAGAGACCGAAGAAGAAGTGTGTGTTGGTTAGGAAAACGTCTGGTTTTATACGTTTTCCTACAGTCGAACAATGGAGAAGCCATTGTGCGACTTTCACTATTCTGCGATCCAATCACAGGCCGGCTAGAGGCGTGGGTGGCTTAGCGTGCTGTGATTGGGTCGGAGAATCTGAAGTTTATGTGTTCGGCGAGAGACCGTCCGCGGCCTCTCGCGAGTTGAGTCTGGACCAATCACGAGCTGCCCTTTACTGTTCGACAGTAAGGGAGATGTAGGTGTTTGTTTGGCCCAGAGTTTCCGGCACAGAGGTCCGGGAGAAGTTCGGGGAAGTGTTCTCAGTGTTTGGTGTGACCAAACGCTGAGAAATGTTGGATTGAGTGAGTCGGGTAAATTAGTTCCAATGTAAAGGGCGATGGCAAGTCCCCCCTCACTTGTGGAACTGATTTACCCTAGAGAGTTGTTCCGATGTTGTGAGAGTTTAGATGGATGTGTGTGTAGTATACCAGCAGAGAAAGGTTACCCAAAGAAACATCAAAAATGGTTTTTTTATTGGTCTTTTAACTATCACTAACGATACAGTTGTTTAATACATTTTCTAAACATAAAAACATAGTAAGTTAATTTATTTTTTTGTACATTGAACTGAATCTACCTTCAAGGTAGGGAACAGAGAAGTAGAAGTTACACAAAGCAAAATCTTACAACTAACAATTTGATTTCAACCTATATTATATCCACCTTCAAGGTAAGGATAAAAAAAAAACGAAAAAATTATTTGAGAGTCTTACAGAGAGAAAAACATAGAAAAAGAATACAAGACAATTTAATATTTAGTTAATTACACAAATGTCCCTACTTTCAAAGTAGGGATTGAATAGATTATACACTTGGGGAAATATAGTCTTTTGGCCCTTAGGCAGTGTTCATGGGAGGAATAACATACATATATTATTTTATTTTGTCACAGAAAACACAAGGAGTTAACACATGATATTTAATACAGACAAGTAAGTGGTGAGACAAGGACATAATTACAACAATGAAGCAAACAGAAATAATTACAAGACATGAAATACAGAAATAATTATGAGACATGAAATACAGAAATAATTACAGGAAAAAAATATATTGTTTTTGGGCCCTTAGGCATTGTTTATATGGGAGGCGAAGATATATTGAAAGTGTCTGATCACAAAGTCTAAATTTTTGGGCGGGTAAAACAAAAATCACTACACTTACGTTAGTCTGGGTGGTTTTCCGGGGCGGGCGTGGGTGCTGTCATCAGGTCTGCGACGTGGTCTTGGACAGTATTGACGTTTCTTCGACGGCGGATGTCGCAGCCTGGGATGACTGGGGTGGATGTAGTCCATGGTGCCGTGTTGAATTGAGGGCGGTGGTTGAACAGGTCTGGGCAGCAGTAGCTTCCGTGGATCGGGGCTTGCTGGGTAGGATTTCCAGGCTCCGGAGTCGTCACTGCGGTGGGTGTTATGGAAGTTCCGCTCGCCAGGAGTCCATTGCTGGGCTGCCTTCTGTTCGATTCTGTGGAGTCGCTCTTCGATCCGCCGGATGTCTGGGTCGGTGGACTGCGCTTCCCTGACCTCGTCGAACAATGTGTGAGGCTCCGCTTGGTTGATGACTGGCTCTCCGGCTTCCTGTTGGTCCTCCTTTACAGTAGGGGGCAGTGGGCGTTCTAGATGGCCAGCTTCTCCCGGGGTCGTTTCCTCTCGTGGTTGTTGTGACGGGGCGTCGGGCGGCTCGTTGGTTGGTCCGTGGTTGACTCGAATGGCGGGTGTTGTCCTTTCTTGGGGCGTGGTGGTCGTCCATTGTAGATCGTGTCGATCCTGCAGACCGAAGGTCAAGGTCCCTGCGTGGAAGTCGCAGACAGCGCGTTGTTCCTTCAGCCATGGATATCCGAGGAGGGCAGGTTCCTGTAGTTTATCAGCGACCAAGAAGTTGACTGGCGTCGGTTGTCCTTGAACGCTGATGTCCATGCAGATCTCTCCTCGGATGTGTAGGTGGGCGTCTCGGTTTGAGTTGGGCGGTGGCTGGAGCTGCTTGCAGGTGGGCGTCGGGGCTCAGTTGGTCGGTCCTCAGGAAGTTGCGGCTGGCTGCGGAGTCCACGAGGGCGAGGATGGTTCTCGAGCCTATCTGGAGGTGGATCCGAGGCAGTTGATTCCCTGGGGCAGCGTTGCAGGTGGCGCCATCTCTTAGTGCTGGGCAGGTTTCGGCGCGCTTCCTGTCCCTCTCCAGTTTTCCGCCGTTTCGTTTTGCCTTTTCTTGAGTACCGGGCACTCCCGGTGAAAGTGATAGTCCGGGCAGTACCGGCACTTAGGGTCTCTTGCTGGTGGTGCTGGTGGTCTGGCTGCAGCTGGCTGGGCGGCTGGGCGGTACTTCTCTTCCCGAGCTGGTCTGGTGGTGGTGGTCCGGTTCTCCTCGGCGAGGTCTCTCTCCACGGCGCGTGATTGGTCCATCAGCTCCTGCGTTGTTGCTAAGTTGCTCCCCCTTAGCCTAGACCTTAGGCCGGGAAGGAGTAGCTCCAAGAAGGTCTGGAGTCTCGTCATCTCCGAAGATTGTGGTTGGAGGCGTCTCATCAGTCGCGTCTTGCGGAGGAGGAAGGAGTCCACAGGCTCGCCGGTGTTCTGTTTTCGTCCGTAGAGCTCTGCCTGAAGCTCGGCTACGACGGCTGGGGAGTTGAAACGGGCCCGAAGTCTTTCGGTGAATTCCTCCCAGCTGAGTCCGTGGTCGCTGTAGAGGCGATGCCACTTCTCGGCGACTCCTCTTAGTTGTGCCGCAGTTGTCTTGGCCCATTGTGTCCTTGGGGTCTTTCTTTGTGTGAGGATTTCCTCTACCTGTCTAAGGAAGTCTTCCGGGTCTTCGGCTCCATCTCCCGTGAAGTCCGGTAGAGGTGTAGTAGTTGAATTCTGCGCTAGCATCTGCAAATAAGTGTAAAACAAATCTGGTGTTGTGGGGGGTAATGGGGCTGAGGTCGTTGATTGGGATACAGAGGGCGGGTTTGTGGAAGGAAGGATGGTATCGGCGCAGGGTTGGCAGGTGAAGGTTGCCGAAGGTATCTCGACTTCCGGCCATCCGATGCAGCTGTGGTGCTGGTACTGTTGACATCGGCAGCAGGCAGCGTAGAGATCGCTCTGGCTGTGGCAGTCCTCTTTTGCGCATGTCCTTCCCTGCGACCTGAGTGTTGGTGCCATCTCTGTAGGTGTTGTCGTCTGGTCTTGGGCGCCACTGGGTTTTGCACTCCCAGAAGTGGATGATGCTGGTGCTGGTGTTGGTGTTGGTGTTCGTTTTGGGTCGTGGGTGGTGTTCTCTGTCCAGAGATCCTCGGTCCGGTCGTGGATCGAGTTGCCCCTCGTTGTGGCCGCCAAATGACGTCGGCTAAGCTGTTGGGCAGAGTAAATAGCGGTGAGGGTGGTAGGCGGCTGTCTAGCCGGGGAAAGGTTTTTATGTCGGGGAATGATGGAGCAGGTTATGTTAGGTGGTTAGAAATGAATATAATAAGGTGAACGGGGGTCAAAATGTGGAAGTCCGGGGACACTGTAAGAGTAAGGGCGAGGTGCTTCAGGTAAGGGGACGGGAGGTCGCCACGTCAGGCAAGGAGCAGGAGCTTGGCCCTTGAAAGGGCCTTGGAGGGTTGAGGTAGGGTGGCCTTGTTGGCCCTGAGAACGACCGTTCTCAGGCTTGGTCGTGTTCCTCAACGCTCTGCTGGCCCTTCGCTGGAGACGGCGTACAGCCCGTCGTTCCTTGTTGCTCCGTCTCCCTGGCATGTAGCACAGGGGTCCGCCGGGTTACTACTACCCTATTGAATTTCCCTGTCGGGAGGCGGTAAGGTAGTAGCTCGCCGGGTTTCCCCTATTTAGCTCTTTCCCTGACGGGAGGCGAGTGGTTGGTGGTAGCGGATGAAATGATATACACAGAAGTACTTTTCAAGATAGATTGCTGCTCTGTGGGCTTCCCTGCACTGCTGGTGTGGTAGAAGTGTTGTAGAGCGTCAGATGAAGTGTTTCTTGGTGACAAGCTCGAGGAGCGGTGTTGGTGTCTCTCGGTTGAGAGACGAGAGAAGAGTGAGTCTGTCTTAGTCTCTCGGGTGAGAGACTGAAGAAGAAGTGTCTATCGTGTCTCTCGGGTGAGAGACCGAAGAAGAAGTGTGTGTTGGTTAGGAAAACGTCTGGTTTTATACGTTTTCCTACAGTCGAACAATGGAGAAGCCATTGTGCGACTTTCACTATTCTGCGATCCAATCACAGGCCGGCTAGAGGCGTGGGTGGCTTAGCGTGCTGTGATTGGGTCGGAGAATCTGAAGTTTATGTGTTCGGCGAGAGACCGTCCGCGGCCTCTCGCGAGTTGAGTCTGGACCAATCACGAGCTGCCCTTTACTGTTCGACAGTAAGGGAGATGTAGGTGTTTGTTTGGCCCAGAGTTTCCGGCACAGAGGTCCGGGAGAAGTTCGGGGAAGTGTTCTCAGTGTTTGGTGTGACCAAACGCTGAGAAATGTTGGATTGAGTGAGTCGGGTAAATTAGTTCCAATGTAAAGGGCGATGGCAAATACTTTGATTTTGTTTAAAATAAAACTTGTATGAAACTTAGAAAATCTGTAAAAATCTGTAAAACAAGTACTCTGGTTCAGAAAAGATTTCTTTAATTAGCATTTTGACATGTTTGAAAATTTGATATTCTGATTGTTTAATGTTTGCTACAAGTTTGTTCTAATTTCACATAACTGCTCAAAACTTAAAGTCTGACTGTTTAAGGTTTTGTAAACTATGTTTTAAGAAATAAAAATTTTATATATATTTAGTTTCTGAAAAATTTTGAATATTAAATAAAACATCAAATACATATATTAATGAATAAAGCTTAAAACACTAACAAAATTTATAATATGGTAAAATCTGTAAATGGGTTACCTGGAATCCTCTTGAAAGTTCTCGTGAAACATGTGCCGTAATATATGAAAAATTTAACCAACTTTATTTTATTTTGTACACAAAAAACACATCACTGAACTATTGATTTGTGGTTTTAAAGAAACTTATTACTTCGGCATTTTGTGACTTTTGATTTAGACTGAAACGTGATTGAATATTAGACTACATTTTACGAATGCTAAGACAGGAGTGAATACGTTTTTTTTTAAGCCAGGCTCGCTAGCGGCTGAACCTTGTTCCTAGAAAGAGAGAAAGATAGGTCAGGTGATTGTTACTGCTGACGGTCACTACGCAGAGACACTTGTCAAGGGCGGAATGGACTATGGTAGGAATTTCGGTTGATAATTTTGCTGCAGATTATTTTTGTGAGTGAGTTGAGGTTTTGAATGCTACAATGTGTTTTATAACTTCTTCAGTTTTCAAATCAGGCAATCTGTTGTGCCCACCAGCTTTGCCTCGTCCATCTTCGACACTACATTCTTTTTTCTTAGCCAATGCCAAATCAATTGTACAGCTTGATATCCTTAACGTCTGCATAAAAATGTTTTTACAAACTTTTTGATTGGATAAACAGTATTCCCTTGTTGTAGTTTTTCTTTCAGACCCTTTAACTCTTTTCCTTTTTATAGGCACTTCCTTTACCAGACTTTGGACTATCATGCATCTTGCCTCGTATGAGCCAGCTTTGTAAAAGTTTGTAAATATTGAATTCCTTTCCTCAACTGAAACCACCCGGTTACATTTTAACCTGCAATTACAATGATAATCTCGAAATTCTTTAGCATATTTGAGATTTCCCTTGGTAGTAATGTATTGTTGGTTAGTATTTACCTTCCTCTTTTTAGTTTGCCTCGTTTGGTCCTCGAACTTCCTTTTTCTTCCCTTTTTAGGTCGACCTGTGTAAGATGTCTCCTTAGGGTTGTCGCCTGGATTACTGTCCTGTCTTTTAACTTGTTTCTCCAATCTTTCTTCAGTTTCTGTTTCATTTTCTTGAAGAACAACAGGAATGCTTACCTCAACATTTTCATCTTTACTCTGAGATTGTTGCATCTCACTTTCCAAAATGATATTATTATCATGTAGAGGACTCTCGCATATGGGCTTATTGCTGCTTGAAACCACAACATAATCGTCTAATATAAAGTCTTCTGATTCTATTAGTTGTCTTAATTCTGGATCATCTATTTCAATAAGTGAAGATTGATTTAAAAAACTATCATTTAAGCTCACATCGTCGGTGCGTGATACATCACAACTTTTGGAAATTTCATGAATAACATTAGGTATTTCACTTACAGTTTTAGTTGTTTCACTACCGGTACTTATTTGCTCTTCCTGTGGAATGCTGCCCTCAGAAAGGTCTTGAACCTAAAAAAATTAAAAAAGTAAATGTAGATGTTTTGTATAATGTCAAATAAACGTGCACACAATAATAGAAATTGCAGGCTCATAAAGCTAACTGGACAGGAAAATAAAATTATGCGAAATAAAAATAAATAGGCCTACCTACATAAAGTGTCAATAACATTCATGCAAAATACTTCCGCTCAATTAATTATAACAAGAAGAATTTATAATGGATACATGAAAACTTTGTATTACAAATAAATACTTTAAGTTAAAACAGTAACAGTTCATATGTAAACATAAACATAACCTAAAGAGAGAGATGTTTAATTTATTATGAATAATAACACAACTTACCTTTGAATTTGAAGATAATGCTAATTGTGCCAATAATCTGCCTCTAGATTGATGCAAAGGCCTAATAGACATTTTAAACAAACTAATGCAAATCAACACAAAATCAAAACCGTTGTCACATTCATCAGTAAACCTCAAAATTTTATGGTCAATAACAAACAGGCCACATGACACAGCTAACCCAACTAATGTTTTACATTCATAGACCAAGTGTTATCTTTGGTCTACCAATGCAAAATTAAATGTCTCTTAGTCTATTAATGAGATTTTACTCGTCTAGTGGTATATGATTGCAAAATACAAAATGTGCGATAGGACAGATGTCGCTTAGATTTTGTTATTTTTTTTATGTCTTAGTATTAAGCCACAGATATGGATTTTGTTGCACAAAGAGGTTCACTCTTGATCTATCAGAATGCGCTTGTAACTCAAAATGCCCGTATATGTCGCTTAGTCTACCATTGCATAATCCCGTCCAACTATCCTACGTCCTCACAATAGAAACCAGAGTATATATGATCATTGTGACAGAGTACAAAAAGTTAGGTAATTTCTTGGGTTGAACCTACTAACGAGTCACAAATGATCAAGAGTGTACAAGACAAGGTTGGTAGAAAATCGACGATCGGCTGACGGGAGCTGGAGTTGGCACGAGGTTCCACAAGGTACATAGCCACAGGGGGCGTCAATAGGAAGGTGACCAAGCTTCATATGTAAATCAGTTCAGTAAATTTTTGGAATATACTCCATTCTTCGTCATATTCTTGTCATAATGTGGGATAGCTCTGGAACGAAAGCTTATGATATTTAACTAATAAATTAGTTTATTATTACATATGAATATCTACATGTATGAGAACCAATAATAATAATAATGAACTAAAGAAATTGCCAATATAAACATTTTTATCACTGTATCACTGATTGTCCAAATCATTTTAATTTCATTGGAACTTCAGGAATCCCCTTTGATAAACAGTTAAATTTATGTAGTGAAGATAATATTGCGTTTTCAAAGTTTTTTGTTCACATTTTAGAATTTTCAGAATTATATACATAAACTATGGTTGTGATATTTTCGTCACAAATTTTATCAAGAATTTATGGTTTAAAATTGTATTGATTATTCCCCAAAGAGTGGTGGAGTTATTAGATTGTAGAAAATAGACCCAGGGTGGTTTAAAAAATGTATTTACTAATGATCTAAAAAAAACGATATTATTTTTTATTCCTACACAAATATTACATAAAACAGCGGATAGGGTTGTTGTTAAAATCAGAGCTCGAAGTATGAAATGTAACCAAGGTGCATTTTATTAATTGCTTTTTTTATTTTTTATTAATTTACAATGTATCACTGTCGACTTCTCACCTAGCAATTCTAATGTCAAATAGTTCTTTTTTAATGGGGGTGCAGCCCAATGGCGGTCCCACTAGTAATTTCCTACTGGTTGGAGGGGTCCCTTGGCTTCGTCCTCTTCAGCCTCCTTGTGGTGAAGTGGTCACTGTTGTACAACATTTCCACGATCTCCGAGTTCTTATGCTGTCCAGCCTGTGTCGGTGTTTCATGGCTAACTTACCAATAACTTCTGTAACCGGTTCAATCCCAGGTTATTATGAAGGTTATCATTCCTTATGCACCATGGTGTGTTAACAATAGTTAACAAAAAGGTCTGAACCATGTTGGAGTTACATGTTTTAGTACAACCCCGGATTTGAGCACCATACGTCCATAATGGTCGAAGCACTTGCTTATATAAATATAGTTTGTTGTTTGTAGCTAGTACTGAGTTTCATCCTATTAACCAGAACTTGAGAATAAATTTAGCACTTCCTTTTTTGTTTTTACATGCTCCCTCCACCGGAGTTTGGTATCCAGGGTCATTCCTAGATAGTTGGCTGTGTTTATGTATTTTATTTACCTTTCATTCAATAATATGATAGTAGGTTCAAACTTCTTGTTAGTAAAGTTAATGTGGACAGATTTCGTTTCCTTAAGCTTTATTCTCCATCTCTTTGTCCATTTACTCATACTATTGGTGGCTCCTTGTTGATTTGTTTTTGTTTTGATGTTCAATTTATCTAACTTTGGCGCCTGTAAATTGATTTTACATTACGGTGTGTGTATAATTATCTCCCAGATCCTTCGAATAATAAACAAACAAATTATATTAATCCGTACACATGAGTCAATTTGACGAAACGCATCTATTTAGTTATGCCTAATCTGTTAACTTAATTTTTTTATATATTGTTTTCATATGCAATTTAATAATAGCTATTGTATAAAAAATTATATCATATTAAAATGTGAAATTATACAATAAATAACAACAAGTAATACAGTTTGATAAAAATTGATGAAATAACAGTTGCATTTCAAAAAGGAATATTTTTTAAAAATTCAGAATTCTATAAATTCAGCGTAGGTTTTATAAAATATCCGAGGTTTTTTATTTACAGTTTGATAAAAATTGATGAAATAACAGTTGCATTTCAAAAAGGAATATTTTTTAAAAATTCAGAATTCTATAAATTCAGCGTAAGTTTTATAAAATATCCGAGGTTTTTTATTTACAATTACGATGTGAAAATGAAATATAATTTAAACCGGCCCAAATCTCATTGCAGCGCTTGCATTCGACTCTCTGGTAATTAATCTAATAGGAAATATCGATCTAGAGGCTACATGGGTCGAGTAATGAACGCACTAAGGGTTCGTGAGTTGGGGAAGGGTATTAGATCATGCGCTGTACGGGGTAGTACTGTACAACCCTAGACAGTCGCGTCCGTCTCTCTGTCCTGTCGAGTTGAACTTGTACGGAGAGCCTTGAATCATCACGTGGAAGTGTGAATTAATTAACCAGATGTGTTTTGGAACTTGAGTGTTTTTACAAAAGTTTACCGTTGAATATGTTTTGGATTTTGAAACGTTCCGGTTGGACGAATGGGGCTGCGAATTTTTTCAATTCCTTGAATAACAACTCTAATACTGGAAATAATTCTACAGGTATTTTATTTTTCAGTGTGTAATATTTTTTTACTTAGCTATATTTTCTATTTTTACGTGGCAAAATCACTTTTATAACAAAAGAAATTATTGATTTTTTAAGCCGTTCAAATATTTTTTCCAATATTTTGTGCAAAATATTTTAAAGTATGAAATATTATTATATTGCTGTTAATAAGCGAGAATGAAATAGACTCTTCGCTAATATTTTTTTAAATCATAGGAAGACAATTTTTACATACATAGGATAACAGATTTTTTTCCCTTTTCTTAATAGGCATTAATCTGACGTTTATGAAGCAACAGATTTGGCTTGTGAAATTTTACTTGGTTCTGAAATAAAAATAAATGATGTTTTTTTGTAACAATAACAAATAAAATTTTGCTATGTTGTTCTCTTCTTTGAATTTTAAAATATTCAAAATAATAGGTGTAATCATTTATTCAAACGTTAAATTTGAAATTAGTTTAAATTTTATTAATAAAATAAACTAGAGTTATGTGTTTTATAAACTAATAATGTTATATACATGTACACACAATCAATTTTATATATATTTTTCCTTTACGATGACAATATGGTTTATTTTTCTACATACTCTGTTAGGTACAAACAGTATTTTGTTTAATTATCTGCTGCGGCTCAACATATTCATTCGTTAAAGTCTCAAAGTTATTGGATAATTACAGATAGTTGATATTATAGATAAAAATTTATTGGTCATTTTATGTGATCACGAGAAAATCAACTTCAGAATAACGAGAGTTGTTTCGTATCCTCGAAACGTCTTTTATTAGTTTTTATTAAAAAAAAAATTATGGCAAATTAAACTATATCAATAACATTTTTTTGTATCATTAACATTGATATTTCGTCAACATTTTATAGAAGTTGCTGCGATGATTTTTAATTTTTTGACCTTCTATATTATATAAATTCAATAAGTGTCACAAGTTCCAATTTTCTCTCTGTTAACTGAGAGTTTTCGAAACGTAATTTTAGGGCATGTAATAAAACAAAGTATTTTATTTGCGTAAGAATGAGCCACATGTTAGCAAGCATAATAACTTAACATTTTTTACGGTAGATTTTAGGAAAATAGTAATTTGATATTTCATTTCTACAATGGTGCCCACACAATTGCTTTAACATACCAGTTAGTTGATTTATTTTTGATGCTTTTGATACCATTTTTTCAATACTTTGCGGTCGATACGTACTTCTGTAGTCAGTTGAAAAAGTTTGTGTTTTTGTATTTTTATAAAGGGAGCGTAAATTTTGTTAGCATAAAAAATTCTTTTTAATTAGTCAATTTTGAAGTTATTTTATTTTAAATTATATATAATACAATTTACCGGTACATTCTGTGCAGTGTATTTTTATTTTATAAGAACAAGATAGGATAATGTATCTTTGTTTTATAAATATCGAAATTGTTGTTTGCTGTATAAACTCCTTCTACAGCACATCTCATGGTTTACTTTTTATAAATTAAAAATTCCTCTATAATTTGGTAAAACTTATTGGATTTATCTTCTCTAAGGTCTATTTTACATTATTTTTGTTTCTAGTGATTGACTAGTTCTAAGTTGTACTTGAAATTGAAATGTACTAGTTCTTGATTATTATTAAAGAACTCAATTTATAATACTAAATAATATCTATTTTTTAATGACGTGTTCTTTTTAAATTAAAAAAGAATGTCTTCCAAATTCTCACCCCCTTCACATCTGATTGATTAGTATGATATGCGGAGGATATTTTTTACACTTTTCTTTAGTTTGCTTTTACGTCTGTCTATCATCAAATTTGAGTTGTTCTATTTGAGACACTTCTTGTTAATAAACAATTTCGAAACTTTGTATAGATGTTGATCTTGGACTACAATACAATTGTTATATTCACATTTTTAAGGTGGGGTAAACGCATGCGCAGTTGGCAGATATGCGCAGTACGTACCTATGTGTAGTATACATATGCAGCAGGTAGTGAGAAGTACATATGGGTATTATATGAGGTAGGTAGTACAAATGCGCAGTAGGTTAACATCTCTCAAATGTTAACCAAGAAGAACGCGAAGCTCATGTATAATCTGATCGTCACCACAAATCGCAATGCCCTTGAAGAAATTCAAGTTCGCTTAGAACGTGATCGACAACAGCGGCAAGAGCAAAATAGCGTTCGAATAGGCGATCAGTAATCCATCAAAGTAAAGTATGGACGCTCAGAATTTAAAATTGTAAAAACTATCCTAAAATTTTAGGATCGAAACAAAATGTTCTCGATCTTTGCGAACCCCCACAAAACAAAAAAACTCTGTTATATTCTTATTGTACATGTGTAAATTCACTAACTTTTGATGTTCACTGATTTGTTAATTTTCAATTTTTGACCGACAATTTCATAATTAGAATTGGGAAGGGTAATGGTAAGAATAGGTTTTTTCCCCCTTCTTTTTTTCCTTCTTTTTTTTCTTTCTTTCTTCTCTTCTTTTTTTCTTTCTTTCTTTTACTAAAGTTTGTCCAATGATTTACAGTATACTCTTTAATATACCTCAAACGTACCAAAAAAATTTGTTGAATTCCATGTAGCACTAAGATTAGGGCTCATGTTAACTTTTTATTGTTTTGTTTTTATCGCTATACACAGTAAAGAAAGTAACTACTATTTATTAATAATTCAGCTTAAGTTATAGTTCGCCATTTTAAAATTAGTAAACAAACTCTTTCTATCTTTTTCATATACTCATAAAAAATGCAAACCTATTTAAAAATGTAAAATAGCTGAAATACTAAAGGAAAATAGCAGTTTACTTTCTCACGTTTACGTTAAATTTAAAACAAAAACATCCGTTACAGAAAACGAACAGTATTATTTCTGACCTACGGCTTAGTATATTGGTTTTACCAGACACATTTCATCAACCAATAAAATCTATAGCACTGGAAATATTTTAAGAAATTTCATACAAAATTGTCATTACTGAGTGATACTAGCTGGATTTACATCTTTCTTCATGTAAAATTGCATTAGGCTCTATCATATTTCCGATCTTGTCTCCCTTTCCAACTCTTGTTATCTTAACCCTGATGTTATTAGGGTGTCGAGTGTTATGGGTTTTTATTTTATTTTCCTTTCTTCCTATGTTTATAAGGCGTGATACTCGAGAGGTTTTTTAAAAAATGCACTTTATAATTCGGTGCCCATTATTAATTTTTAAACTTGAATCGGCAACTAATAATTTTATTTTGCCAAGCTATTAGTTTTATGCATAGTTCAATTTGAAGTTAGTTCATAGTTCATTATAACGTTTTTAATTTCGCCAGTTAAAACCTAAATTTCTTGATATTGAGACTTTTACTTTGGTGAATTCTTTATTTTTCACTTAAATTTTATTGATATCAATATTTTTCCTTTTTTAAAATTTTTTATTTATATTTTCGACTGGGGATATTTATAACGATATCTTCTTTACTCATACGTTTTGCTAGAGTAAATAAGTAGTTCGTTTTTGTAGCTTCCACGGTTAATTTTGCGTGCGTAATTAGAAGCAAAACAACTCATTTCTGTAAAAATTATTCTATTTTTGGAACTGGTGATTAAAATTTAATATAAATTCGTTTTAAGATAACAATATTTTATCTTTATATAATGAGTGAAAAAGTGAAAGAAGTCAGATATAAAACATATTATAGAGTAGATATGTGTGTGGATATGATAAGACAGATACGTGTGCAGGAAACATATTAAATGTCTTAGAAACAAGACATTTTAGTGGTACGATGAATGTCCCTTGTGGCATGCGGCGGAGTGACAGAGTGTAGGGGTGTAAAATGTTGAATTATTGTACGTCCTTGTGGAGAATAAACTGCGCACAAACAAATCTCACTGACTTTCTGTTCGTAATAAAACACCATTTTAAAATCATTTTCGTTAATAATTATTTGATTAATAATTAATTACGGCACGTGAATCTCCATATCAATCAGTACATAATTTTTTATCACATATACAGTATGAAATACAATTATTATACAATAAATTTAATAAAATCGACAGTCTAGAAATTGTACAGATGTTTTCACCTTGGTGCTTATACTACATCTGTACTACGAATCTAATGAAATATCAGGAGTTATTTTAGCACTTGATTTGATGAATGTTGAATTTCTGAATTGCGTTATGTTGTTTGAATTGCTGAAGATAAGTCAAGTCTCGAAACTTTTTCTGATTCACAATCCCCCCTCATGAATTCCACGGATGTCTAGAGGTGTGAGGTCAGTTTAGCGCAGAGACCACTCAGGAAAGCGGCGTACCTTTGCGTTAAGTAAAGAAATGTAGTAAGATAGCTAAAATCTCATCTATGATATTATTATGATCAAAGCTAAAATTTATTGTGCAGATATTCAATTCTCAATGCCTTTAAAACGTGGCCAGGTTCTTAAAAAATATATAGATAATGTTGACATCGAAGTAATACAAAATCTCAAATTGGACCATAGAGTAGTCTTAAATAAATTCGAAGCATTTACAATATCAGTAAACCATAAACATATATAAAATAAAGTAATTCAGAAGTTATCTGAAAGTAATACTAATTTTTGTAAAATATCATAGAATGTTTTCTGGTGGCATTGAAAAGTAAACCTGAAATTTTTTTATTTTGAGGTTTTATAACGGAAAATAAAATTTATTACTGTGCTCCAACGGTTTGGAACGATTTTTACTACGTTTGGTGTTAGGACGTTTTCGACTATATATGCAGATTTATAAAACTAATATTATTATATCTAAAAACACACACGCTGTACGATTAAAATTAATAAAATAGATTTCCAAAAGACTTTACCGAATTGAAATGACTTTACCGAGTTCGTATTCTTTTCAAAATATGGGTTTTAGAATTAAAAATGATATATCGACAATGTCCTTAGTTATCGAATCACTCAAAATTAGACTAAGGGATTTATCTAATTTTTGGCTAGCACAAACTTCAAAAAATAAAAAAGCATCGATTTGTAATTTTTAAATAATGAATAATCGGATTTAAATTTCTTCGTGTTTTCTCTTGTCTGTATTGGTTTATGTTACATATTGGTTCACACTTATTAATTTGTTAATTATATGACATTATTTATACTAACGACTAGTTTTAGTATACAATATACTATTATATGGCAATGCCAAAGTTAGAGGTTGTAAACTAAGTTACTTTGCTGAGTAAATTACAAAACTTTTAAGATATTAAACACTTGTTCAACAATATAGCCTAGTTATGAAGTTTGTAGAAATTAAATTAGCGAAATCATTCGACAAGTGAAGATGAGACCCAGTATTGGTATTTAGAAGCGTTAACACACCCTCACATATTGAGTATGACCTTGTTAATCCCGAAGATTCAAGCTAGATGCACACTATTTTCCATATTATCTTGGGTTACATCTCTTCCTTCATCTTTCCTATCGGGTTTCATTTGACCAATTCTTGTTAATTTCAGACTCTGATCTAATTATAGTATTCGAGTGCTACGAGTGTTTTTATTATTGTTTATACCGAGAGGTGTTATAAACAAAATCTTTTGCCTTTAAATAATACAGGGTGTATCAGAGCGGGTGGCCGGCTTGTATAGCATTGAAACGAGTATACTTAGACATTTAGTTTAAACTGATAACCCCCTATTTCGACCCCAAGGAATTCAGGGAAAATGTTTTCAACCCTCTAAAATGCCCCAAAATGGTATTTTGTGGGGGTGGGGGTTGGTTTTTGGGAAATTTTCAAATGTAAAGGTAGGTCGTGTTGTACCTCATTTTAAAGGTTTCGGTACACTGATCATTAAAAACAAATTGTTTTCATTTATCTTGCACCGTCAATACAGGGTGGCCCGAAACATCATAAAAACTTAAGTTTACACATCTTTTTACATCTTTCATAAACATTTGTTTTAACAGCTACAATTTTTAAAGTACATTGACAAAGATGTGACATTTCAAACAATACCTAATTTTGGTAGGTTTTCTCACATTTTTAGCAGGTTTCAAAATTTACAACTTTTAGAAGTTTTAAAGGTCAATATCTCAAAATTTTCAAATTGCAATGTGGGTCATCTTACATATCAAATTGAAGCCCTTACAATTATCAACATTTTTCATATTTTAATTTTTTTTCATTTCTCTATTGGCTTAAAAATTACAGAAAAATATGGTTTTTCTTAGAATTACTGAGTTTTTGTGTACGTTATAAGTAGGCTTAAAAAATAACCCGTGTAATACTCGGCGCGATTCACTCTGGAAATTTACTTTTATTTGTTTATTGAAAGGGAGTTGAGATTCCAGTATAATGTCGTACACAGAGATTTAGTAAGGGTGTCTCAACATACCAGTCTTCAGTAGTGCAACCTCAGTCTTTAACTCTCAACCCTTAAATATGGATGTTCATCAAATGGTTGGCTATTGGACCAGAGATAGTTAAAGAAAGACAATACATATCTTTATATGTGCAACAATAATAGACTGAGTTTTTTATTATAACCACGACTTTCTATGCTCGTATCTAAAATTTAGGGTAAGACAATGTTTGAAATCAAAATTGTAAATAATGGTAATACAAATTTAATTGAGTTGTTTGCCAATTTACTCCGTTGTGTTTACATCGATTTGTCGTATTGATTAGGGTTATTGATCTGAAAATTACAATACAATTTCATGGAAATCGCTAGTGAGAATTTTGAGAACTTGTGTTCTTTGTAATAGAGTTTAAAGTTTTTTTATCCATAAATAGTGAACCGCTATTTAAAAAAATATTTATAAAGGTCTTTACGGTTTCATTAAAGTATCATAAAACATCTTCTGGTTGACGTTGTGTTTTGGTTCCCTAAAGATAGGATTCCTCAAACTTTGAGTTAATATGATTTTTTTACACACACAATTAGAAGCCAGAAAACTCCAAAATTTGAATCAAAATTTATTTAGAATTTTAATTAAATCAGTGTTTAGGAATCTATAAACAGATGTACCAACACATATTAAAACAAAAACTAACGACAAATTTCGAGAATTATCATCATATTTTTCATTTCCTATTAAAATATTTCCTTTTTGCATTGGAAAAAGATTAATTCAGCACTAACATTATTCAATGATAATAAATCATGAATTTATGGTAGATTATCTCGAATATACTAGACTATACATAATGGTTACTGAACCATGGATTTAGTCACATTTAGTATAAGAAAGGTTTTGACTTGGCTATTCATTAATAAAACCAGCGACCTACTTATTACATGTGTGTCACTTTGTAACTTTGCTAACATACTTGTTTAAAATTTTAGAAGAAGAAATTGTTCATCCCGTTAATATTGATCCATATAAAACATGTTATATTAAGAATTTAATTTTAATTTTTATAAATATTCATTTAAATAAAATATTAATATTCCATGGAATCGAACAATGTAATTTTATGAAAATCTCTTTCTGGATGATATAGCTTTCTTCCGTACGTCTAAAATTTAACCATTTTTATTTAATATAAATATGTTACGTATTATATGATGGGTAAGACGATCACAAAATTGTAACTGATCTTCAATTGCATGAGGTAAAAATTTTTGAGAAAATATTTACAACATGCTATCCATCTTTCGGTTTTTTCTTCCACATTCCATAAAAGAAAGTATTTCTTATTCGTTGGTTGCTGAAATAGAAAAAAAGCCATTAGGATATTATTTAAAACTCTCCTTCCCCCTATTTTAAATTTAATCATCTTGGAAAATGTTTAAATATTAACAATTTCATAATGTAATATTTATTTTTTATATAAAATATAATAAGGTTAGGTTAGGTACCTAAAATGTACTTACAAAACAACTTGATATTTCTAAAGTTACAATGTTTCCTGAGGTGATTCGAGCTTTGCAAAATGCTTCATACGATATCTATTTGCGAGCTCTGTACGTGTACAATTTTGTGCGAATTGATTTGCAAATATTCTGGGGTAATGAGTTAAAATATCTAACAGTCCTCATTTCTTTTTATGATAACATTATCTATCTATTGATAAAGATTATTTCAAATTTTTTTAAATATATGGTAAAATGTTCAATCTTGATAGAAAGATTTAGCTTTTATAGTAACGGCAGTCCAGAGTATCAAAATATTATGGCGAGAGCTTGAATTAAATACCAAACAATAATCTCTCAGAGAATTTTGACAGTTAGCAATTGCCCCATTCTACCATGTGATAATTGACTGTCTGGAGAAAAACTGATGAGGTTAAATATTTCAGTAATAAAAATGTTCACAAAAGCGTGTTTTACCAGCACCACTCCACACTTCAGAATAATCATATGCATTATTAGAACTTGTATACCTTATATCCAACATGTCATTCTAGTTTAAGAATTTTAATTACTTTAATTAATATTAAACCTTCGAAAAAAATAACAGGAAAACAGCTATTAAATATTTAAAAAAATAAAAAATACAAATATTTCAAACTACAAGTTGCACAAATAGTAAATATAATATTTTCTTAACACAATGTTCAATAAAATTTGTGCTATTTATTTGACAGTTAGAAGATTGCGATCCGCATAAAAAACCAACAGGATCTATAATTCTTTAAATCCTAACAAGTTATAAACGTTCGAATATTACATAGCATGGATTCATTTCACTACCGGTACTGATTTTCTTGATTGGTGATGCACCTGTAGGTTTATAAATCTGTAGCTGTTTTAAATGTTCTAGTCTAACAAAATCTGTGCCTGTTTTAAATGTTACTGTATTATAATAATAACTGGATTTATTTCACTACTGATTTTCTTGACCGGTGATGCATCTGTAGGTTTATAAATCTGTGGCTGTTTTAAATGTTCTAGTCTTCCATAGCATGGCTTCATTTCACTACTGATTTTCTTGATTGGTGATGCACCTGTAGAAATGAAAAAAATTTGGTTGCTTCTTTTAGTTGAGTTACTATTTTTTATAACCTAGTTGTACAGACCTCAGCTTTGATTCTTCTTTCACTACTTTCTCTGCTCTATCTGTAGACATGAAAAATCTGTGGTTGTTTTAAAAGTTCGAATCTTACATAGCATAGATTCATTTCATTGCTGATTTTCTTGATTGGTGATGCATCTGTAGGTTTATAAATCTGTGGCTGTTTTAAATTTTCTAGTCTTACTGGCTTCTATTTTCATGGCTTCATTTCCTTACTGATTTTCTTGATTGGCGATACACCTGTAGACATGAAAATATCTGGTTGCTTCTTTTGGTCGAGTTACAATTTTTTACAACAAATATGGAAATAGTGAAAAACATGAAGAATGACACACCAAGAAACTAATTAAGAGACCATATATAATTCGAATTCTTTAGGTGTATGTAAGAGTGTGTAACCTATTCATATAGTCATTCAGAATCGTGGCATTGAAATCATCACCTTATAGTGAAATCTTGATGATATTAAAGATTTGGTGACTACAATAACCTTTATTATTTAGGAATTACATATTATATATCTTACATATTAGGAATTAAAACATAACAGTGTGGTTTGAATTTGCTTTTTTCTAATGTGACAGAAAATTAAAACCCTATATTTAGGTATGAGTTTATAGAAAAGGCCGAGCACTTTGTTGTCAAAATAATATAATAAGATTTAACTGCAAACAATTAGGAAGTTTGAAGATCATGTCTATGATCTGATGAGACATCAACTTGACTAGACAACTTGATTTTGTGAAGGCAAAATAATTATTGTTATTTGAATTAGGCACGTAGAAATGTCACATGTTGTTTTCATACCGACCCATTACAACATATAATGCATTATGTTATATAAAGTATACACTTTAAAGTCTTGCATATAATCAATTAATGTTTTTTTAATTTGTCTTAATTTTAAAATAACAAATTACCAGTAAGTACTTTTTAATGAAGACTACTATTAAGTCGTAAAACATTAAGATATGACAAACCACAAGGTATTACACAAAAACACAAGTTTTGTTATATTATACATGATTGCAAGTAGAAGTAAAGTGTGTACCGCGGTAAAGCTAACTAGCTACTTTGAGATAGAAGATTTCTGTTGATAGAGCATAGTTCCGACGCGTGTTATTTATATTCCTCTAGGACGATGTCTCACAACTGATAATATTAAGGTAATATTGTTATACTTATTATTCTATAATTGTGACTTGGTATACAACAATTTTTAATCTTCATATATCACCATTTCCAATTTCTTTACATTCTATATAATACCTTAACAATTATCTATTATAACAATACAACAGCTTTTATAAAAAATAATCTTCCTTCCCCTTTATCTTTAAACTCGTAAATTATATTCCCTAACTCCATATTTCTTTCTCAATGTAGTTTTCTGATTCTTAAACTATACCGGTTTTTGCCCATTTTTCTTTCAAATCTATTCAACTCGTATTAGTCCCCATTAAATACCCATTAATCCCTCATATCCATCTATCTGACTAATAAGCATATGAGTTACTTTTCATAATTACAATAATAAGCAGTGAAATTAATAAACACCAACGTATTGATAAATCTTTCTTTATTTAGAAACATTTGTTGCTAATATTTATTATTAGGATGTTTCTTCGTTCCAAATAAATTGGTTATTTAACTTCACACTAATTATAATCTCTATTAAAGTAAATTTTGTAGAGTATTGCGCAACAATTTTTACATTTTTAAAACTTGTTATTTTAGAGTAGGATTTAGAACAACTACATAAGAATATACCAAACAGTGTTTTAGACATACATAAGGTGATTTTATGTAACGATAAAGTGTTAATGATAGTTATTAGAATAAGTATTTATTGAGTAATGATCTCTGAGAGTAATTTTCATCAACTTGGCATTTAAGAAAGTACTATTTGTTTACCTGACTGAAAATCATTCTATAAAATGTGTGTGTTACAAAAAAACATATTTAAAATTATTATCTCAGAATTATTCAATTACAATAGATACAAAATGAGAGGCCTACCCTTAATTTCGTTGTTCAAAAGTCCTTAACTATTGCCTTGGCTATTTTTATAACTAATTTGGGTGGTCGACATAAATAGAGCTATTATTCTTTCGTCTTCGTTGCTAAATTTTACTGTAACACACATAAAAAGGAATATATTTTCATTTCCTTGCTGTCAAAGTTGAACATTATTAAATTATTTATATTTTGTTCTTTTTATAGCAGAGAGTTTAGAAATAGTTAATAGTTTCATAACAATGGTTTCTTAATTGTATAGTTTGTTTGAAGTTTTTTTCTCGAAACACATTAAAACAACTGAAATTAAATCAGTTGAATTCAGTTTTAATTATGCTATTTACACTTGGAATAAAAATATGATGGTAAATATTTTTTTCATGTTAGCTAAACCATTAATAATAAAAGTTTAAATAATAATTAATTATGTATACCAAATTATTATACTTGTGGAAAATACTTAATCCATAACTTAAAAAACCTAAATTCCGCAACAAGATGACGTTGGTGGTTTTATGTTGAGCATGGAAAGAAAACAAGTTTAAATAAGTTAGTAACTAAAATATAAGTGTTTAGTTATTATGAATATTTGACAACTTTTATAGGTGCAAACAAAAAAGCAGGCTACAACAAATTGTCGTGCTGTGACGAGACTTCCGCATCTGCTGACTTAAAGAATGGTAACATCAAGGACAACTTGGTAATGCCGCTGCAGCCATCACCTACAGATGCAGATTCGTCGGACTCTAGTAGTGCTTCAGATTTTGAACTTGAAGAAGAAGACGAATTTTCGGACGACTCTGATCACGGTGAGCCTCATTAAAAAAAATCAAAAATCCGCAAAAATAAATCTGAGCTTCATTTGTCTTTAAATTTTGCATGCATTATCCAAATTAATTGTAATTCGTACGAAATGTATATTTACAATTTTAGTCTTAAAAAACGTTTAAACAATTTGAAAACGTATGTTTTATTAGTGGTTTTGTAGACCAATTAATGACAAGAGTTTGTTATGTTAGCTGTGATATACTTTAAGTTGAAACTTTGAAAATCTAGCTGCTATAAGGGTAGATATAGAGAAGAATGGCAGGCAGGTAGCGGAATTGGTGATCGGATGGAGAGTTACGAAAAAGGTTGAATTGTTACAGGTGTATTAGGACAAATAAATATTGCAAACAATAAACAAGCCGACATGCGATAATTTCTCGTTAGGATAGACTCCATGTCGAAGACTAATTTTTATACATGAATGGAGTTCTCTATAAAAAAAACTATGGGTATTAAATCGAGTTTAAATAAATATAAGCAAATGTTGCTTGGGATAAAGTAAATGACATACGATAACATTTATATTTATATAATAAAATTTATCAAGTGGGCTCACAAATTGGGTGATACACATATTGTCTATGTATTAGTTGCAAACATAAGACATTAAAATAGTTTTTTAAATTTTATTTCGGTAACATATATTTATATAGTAGAATTTATCAAGCGGCCTCACAAATTGGCTGATCTGCATATTATCTATGTATTAGTTGCAATTATAAGACATTGAAAATAGTTTTCCGGAAGGGATCCTATAATTTTGGAACACCTGGTATGTATATAAATAAATATAAATAAATAAATAAATAAATAAATAATATATATATATATATATATATATATATATATGTGTGTGTGTGTGTGTGTGTGTGTGTGTGTGTGTGTGTGTGTGTGTGTGTGTGTGTGTTTATATAGTATCAATCACCTTATATTAATATAACTGATTACCAACACACTTTACCAAGAATATTACATCTATTCCAAAAACTATACGTGATTTTACAATCTTGATATTTGAGCAGAAAAAATATTAATCTATGTTGTCTTAGGATTTGTTCCCCAATACATGTAAATAACTTCATATTTTTAAGCTGTTATTTTTATTCTAGAAGTATTATTCCATAAAAGGTAGAATCAGTGCCTTTTCCATTTAGAGAAATGTATTACAGGACTTAGCAATTATGTTTAGTGGGATAAATTTTCTGAAATTAGTGTAAAGTTTTTTTTTCTCTAAAATTTATGGCAAAAAGTTAAACGTTTCCTCACATTGTAATGCAAAATAAATTATTATGCATGACAAAACTAAGAAATCAGTATGTGAAATTTCTTCTAATTATGAACGCTATAATACATGAGAGTGACATTATGAGAGCAGAATATATGTTTTATAACAGGTTTTTAACAAGTCTACAGATGAGTGGCCACAATTTGTTTTTTATACATGTTTTTAACCTAATCATCACAACTTTATGGCTTCTTAATAATGAAAATATAAATTTTTGGTATGCAGGTAATTTATTGGGAAATATCGTCAGTTTACTTTAAAGTTGAATAAAATTATCTTATATCCAATTTCACATCTTTTGTTCATAACATATACACTAAAACTGTCCCCCTGTTATAGGATTTTACTTTTACCTAAGTTAAAAATACACATCCCTACAGACTGTTCCAAATAACGCCGCTATTCAATTTAGAGTACTAATAACGTGTTTCTACAGAAAGTATGTTTTGATAATTTTCTAACTAATTTACTTTGTTGTTTTCAAATATTTACAAAAAAACCAATGTAGTAAAAAGTATTTAAATATTTTAAGGAGACATTTAGAAAAAGTTGAAAAATACTTAATTTGAAACTGTTTAATTGTTGACAGATGAGTCTCTAACCTGTAACGTGTGTGACCGTTCTTTCTGCAGCCCTCGTCAGCTGTCTTCTCACCAACAGAAGAAAAGGCATTTTGGGTAAATAACCAATGTGTCCACACTAATTTGTTAATGTATCATTGCACTAATTTGTGAAATATTTTAGGATCTCTTTCTATCGTAATAACTTATGTTTTTGTATTAAAAAAAAACAACAAAAAAAACATGTTATTAAATAAATGCTTAGTTTTTAGTTATAAATTTTATTTATCACCTTTAAATAATCAATATGTTATGGTCATTCTATTTTATGGTATATGCATGTGAATAAATGTATTTGTAAATTATGCTTTTCTTCTCGCATAACACACACACACACACACACACACACACACACACACACACATATATATATATATATATATATATATATATATATATATATATATATATATATATATATATATATATATATATATATATATATATATATATATAAAACGCCACTAACGCACAGTACACAACTTCTTAATATCTCTTATATTTTTATCTCCGTAGTCTTTCAAAACATTTTCTCTTGTGAAACTCATGATACACTTCTCTCCTGAAGAGCTATTCCCAACATTCAATTTCCATTGCAGTGTTGATGAGATTCACAATAGATTTTGGCTTGTGATTTTCAAAATAAATTATTTCCTTTGTGATCTATTGCAATAATTTTTTTTTTTTTCAATTAATTAATATACTTAGAAAAAATAAAAACAAAAGGAAATCTTATCCTTAACACTTAAATTACTTGTTGGGTTGCTTCAAAATTTTTTGCTTAGAATAATTTTCCTCAGCATAATTCACACAAAATATTCACGCAATATAAATACAGTATTTCCCTTTATAAATCAAATGTTTTCTCATCTCTATTTAATAAATTCTGTCAACCTGTTGTAATCATTTTGCCTTTGGCTCTATCATAAACCTAATAAACTCTAATGTTTAAGTTACTTTTTGGTAGGGTTTGGTGACTATTGTAAGTTAGTTAAATAGTCTATGGCAGAGGTTCCCAAACTTTTTTGACCCACGGCTCCCTTTGAGTACAGACGCAAAGCGGCCCACCTGTAATACCCTTTGGCGGCGCACCTAGTATAATTTACTTGTTTTGCATTGCATTATATTACAATAATTAAATTTTTAGTTTATATTCTTAAATATATACTCTTATTTGTTAATATACTTTACATAACATTGTAAATAAGATTGTTACTATTTTTTTAACAACACACGACACAGGATTTAATAAATTCTTACTGATTGGTTAGTTGTTGAAAAAGTTTGCCAGGATTCTTCTTAAAAAAGGTCAAAAAACAACATTAAACACACAAGAGTTGTATTGTACTTGATTTATTGCAAAAAAAAAAAAATTAACTTGAAACAACCATAAGAAAAACGCGACTCCTTTTATAAGAATATTTTATGATATAAATATAAATGAAGTGCTAACTTGAAAAATGTTATACTTAAATTAGCAAAGTCCAAGGCAACAAAGTCATGAGCAAAGTCTGATTCAATGGGAGGGATGCGCTTGTTTGTCATTTATAAGTTCATTTTACCTGGGAGTAAATTTTGATATAGCAACCCGAATAATTTAATTTTCAATGTTAAGTGTTGCTCTATACTTGGATTTTATTACTGCAACAGCGGAAAAACCACATTCGCAAATGTAAGAACTTGCAAATGGAATAACGGCACGCAAAGCCTTCTTGCTCAACACTGGAAATTCATTTTCAATGCCACTCCAAAACTCAAACGGGGATTGGGACTGAAATTTTGATTTCAATGACAAGTCCGTTGAAATGTCAATCAGCTGTTCTGCTTCTTCATTGCTGAAGTGTTGAGGCGTTTCAGTTTGAAAAGGGTCGTTTACCCACTGCTGCGCTTTTATTTCATCTTTTGGCAGGTAGTCTTCAAAATAACTCTGTACTCTAGATAAGTGCTGAGTCAAAATGTTTTTCTCTTCTTCTTTCAAGGTAAGACTACTTTCTTTAAGAAACTGGTTCAAAGTTGAAAACATCGAACAATATCCATTCTTCAAACTGTTTTCCCAAAGCATAAGTTTCTTCTTGAATGCTTCAACTTTACTAGTCAATTGAAAAATATCCGTATTGTTCCGCTGCAAAGACTTGTTAAGAATGTTCAAACGTTCAAAAATATCTGACAGGAACGCCAGTTTAAGGAGAAAGCTTTCATCAATAAACATATCTGTAAGAACATTATTGTCTTCACTTAGAAATATGTGGATTTCTTGCCTCAGTTCAAACACTCTTAGCCATCGCGCACTGCTATAGTACAAAAGCGATGAGTGTTGAGCGCCTGTGTCATCACATAGTTTAGAAAAAAAATCGGGCCTTCATTGGTCTGGTTTTGATAAAATTTATTACATGTATCACGGTTTTTATAACTGCACTTATCTCTGGATTGAACTTTGCTGCTGCCAGTGCTTCTCGGTGTATAATACAATGTGTCCAAACAGCGTTAGGGGCTTTTGCCCGAATGAGAGATTGCAGTCCTTGGTAGTGGCCTGACATTGACAGGCCTCCATCAGTACACACCCCAACACAGTCTTCCCAGTTGATATCATTCTTTGAAATAAAACTGTCAACAATTTCAAACAATCCTTTACCAGAAGTGCCTCCTTTAATTTCTTTACAAAACAACAAATCTTCTATCAAGTGTTTTTCATTCACATACCTAACATAGCAAATCAAATGAGCGTCTTTGTGACTGTCAGTAGCCTCGTCTAATTGAATTCCGAACTCTTTACCTCTCAAACTATTTATAAGTTGGTTGTTAATGTCCTCAGATATGTCATCAATCCTCCTTCTTATTGTATTGTTTGACAGAGGAATTTTAAGAAGTTGTTTCCCTGCTTCCTCGCCGATCATTATCTTAGCCATGTCAACGGCAGCTGGTAAAATAAGCTCTTCCGCAATTGTGTGAGGCTTTTTGCATTTTGCAATGTCATATGCTACTTTGTATGAAGCTAAAAGAGCATCGCTGTTAGGTTTGGAATGATTAGAAAAAGAAGCCTTTTGTTTTACTGCCTCAGTCTGCTTTCTTTGAAAAAACTCTCTTGGTTTCCCGGTCAAGTTTGGGTGGACAGTTTCTAAATGCCGTTTTAGTTTACTAGGCAGCATAGATTCGACAGATAAAACCTTCATGCAAACAACACATTGTGGGCGCTCTTCATTATTAATTTCAATACAAGAAAAACCAAAATCCAAGAACTTATCGTCATATTTTCTGTATTTTGGTTTACGGCTTCCCTCAACTGCCTCGGAAGTATCGGCATCGCTCTTCGCAGACGTTGATGCGTAATCACTACTTTGTTTACTTCCTTGATCAGTTTTATTTGAAGATAAGAATGTTTTCATTTTAAAGAACAATTTAATAACCAACAATAAAAAAAACTGAACAAAACAACAACTTCACTACTTTGATTATTTACTTCACTTGTGCGTGACGTTCACACTGCAAACACTAACTCACAACTGCAAACATAACCTGAGCAGAAGCTGGACCGCAAGCAGTAGGCTGTCCGCCGAGAACGTACGAATTTAGCTTACTAGCCTAATCGACTTCTCCCCACCCCACTAATTATTCACTAACAGAAATATTTAATAACTGTACCAATGCTAAGAAGGGACGATACACCCCAATATGGACACTACTAACTAATGGTGGCACGCAAATGTTTATAAACCTTATCACTTTTATTTCAATTTTAAGGGTTCAGTTTCTAATCTTTCGTGGTAATCATCTTGGTTTTGATCTGTTGGTGAATATCAGGCGGTATATTTCATACTCACCAACAATTGTTTTATAAATGTTTTGTATGTATGTTCTGTCGTTAGGTTATCTAACTAAGCTTGAATTTTTAAAGATAACCTCCCCCGTCCCCTTGGAAGATTAGTAAAACTTTTTCCAAGAGAACATTTCATAATATCATGTCACAACAGCGAGGGACTCTAGCTTAATCTACGTTTGTTTTGTGTAGACTTGGGCTAGATCCCTCTATTTCATCTTTCCTATCAGGTTCCTCTGTGCAAACTCTTGTTATTTTCCTACCCTGGGGTCATTAGAGTATTCGAGGGCTAGATGTTTTTCTTTGATGCTTTTAACATTTTTATAAGGTGATGATGAAATCGAGTTTTTGCCTTTAACCAACAAGGAGAACAAATCCCCATCCATCACGTTCATTGCAATAACTAAATTGACTTTAATTAAAAATGAACTAATTAGTTATTGTTGGTGTATATGAGTTAAACCATAATAATTTCACTGATGTTACAGATGCTCCTCATGCGATGGACTTTTTCCGTCAGTTATGGCGTTGGAGCATCACAAGGAAGAGTTTGAACATTGGTCAGCTGATGAGAGTATGTTAGCACCACACAGTCATTCTGACGATTCCAGTGAAGAAACCAGTGAAGAGATGGAACGATTACTATGAGAATGAATACAACAATTTTTAACTTAACAATGTTAATCAATACTTTCAATGTAATGTAAGCCCAACAAAACATCTATGTTAAGTCTTCTACATGTGTTATTATCACCATTACAAATCATAAGCCAATAGAACAGTTTGTTAGTAATTTTAAATGAAAGAAGTTCTTTGTTTCTTACCGACTAAATGTGCATCGCACAAGTTTTTAAATGCTTTCTAATTGATCTAGAGTAAACAAGAAATATTTGTGGTAGAGGGGCTAATGAAATTCAAAATTTGAATTAAACAAGTTTAAACTTATATATTAACCAATATTACGATAGTGTTTATTGTTAACAAGATTTAATAATTTTTCTCCAAGATTAGTCTTCCGAGGCCATTTATTTCGAATTAATAAACACCAAGAAAATTCAACCAAAAATTGGATTGAAAATTAACCATATACAAAATTGGATATTTTCAAACAATGTTTTAAAAAAATTTCAATTAAAATATAAGACAGATACAAATAAATTATAATTGTAAGTACATTTTTTAAAGTTTTTTTTCGTTTTAAATTTACTAGATTGAATATTATTTTTGAGTTAATTTCTGTTAATTTCAGTATTGGTAAGAATAGCTTTAGTTATAGGTTTATGAGAAGTTCAAAAATTTTAAGAAAATCACTCGGTAATTGTATCTTCAGAAACAAACTTTAAAAACATTATTAAAATAATAACTCCTATACGTGTGTTTTATGGGTATTGACTCTCACATTAGTAAAACTTTGAAACAATATTTCAACTTGTTAATTTAAAATGGTAGAAAATTTCAAAGACCAACGTACTATTTTACGAGAAAGATTTTCTACACCACTTATTTTAATTATACAAAAAGAAACTCATACAGTATTAGTTCAGAATAGAATTTTTTCCGCAAATAATATAGGTATATAAATAACTGAAGGTGCTACAATCGTAAGGTTTGTCTTTAATACAAATATTTACTGAAACAGATTAAGAGAGTATGAACATACATTTTAAAACTGCTTTGCATTTAAATTAAATTTACATTTAACTGTTTTTATAGACAATAACTATCAAAACTTCAATTTTATAATTTGTAGAAATATCCACTATATTTAAAATCTTAAAAAATACATCCCATTAATTGGGTACACCACAAAATATAGTCTCTTGAAAAATGTATTCTAAAGAAATTATTAGAGAAAGCAATTTACAAATGTGGGCTTCATAGCTTTATACCATTTCCTTACATATCTTAAATCAACCATCCAGGGTAAAACTTTTGTATATACCTGTACTTAGACACAGTTAGAGGAAAATAAATGGTATTAACAATATATTTATGTACGACAACTTTAAATTTTAAATATCCTTCATTTCTATGAATATAATCATAATGATGGACCATTTTGTAAATAAATACATTTGTAGAATAAACATGTTCTCTACCTTTTATGTACCTTGTATTTTAAATAACTGTTGAATTATTATTTTCTAAAGTAATGTTAGTTAACTGTGTAAATACTGTAGGTTTATTAAAATAAATAGGAAAAAAAAGATATAACATTGGTATTAATGATTTATTTATTTATATATATAATTTTATGTAGAGAATCTTGAAGTCCATCATAATAATTACCTAACCGTAATCATCATAATACCTATACAACCCAAAATTACCCTCATAGTACCTTCCCAAAAGTAACCATCATAGTACTTACCCACTGCAGTATTTATAACCATTTGGACCTGTCCATTGCTTGACACGGTGCCAAGTGTTACACGAGAGTCTGTGTTTAAGGTGGGAAGTGTGTGTGTGTGTCAGTGTGTGTGTGTGTGTGTGTGTGTGTGTGTGTGTGTGTGTGTGTGTGTGTGTGTGTGTGTGTGTGGTAGGCTTCCACCATTAACGTTAGAACGGTAGAACCTTATAGAGAACAGTTTTCCGCCCCAAGTGTCTCAACACTTGAGGAAACAACAACAAAATACAACACATCATTAGTTTGAAAAGTCCCCAAACGGCGTCGAGTAAATGTTTCGAGTAAATTTTGAAAAAAAGTTAGCCAAGATTGAAAAACTAATGTTTTACATTATGTAAAGAATACGCGTACAGTGGCAGCTATCTTCTGTCTACACAGAACCCAATTCTTTAATTGGAGTGAACATACGGTACAGGGTAGTAAATGGCCACAATGTCGGTAATAAAGTGACTTCTATTTCCGATTGGTAGCAAATTTTACATAGCTTACACTCGCATGTAGTTATAGAGAGGGCGCTATTTGTTGTAAACGCACTACGAAGCTTTACATCTACCTGACGTCCATTCGTAATGTTCTACAATAGGGTCTTCATTCGGTTCCCAATCTCCAATCCACAGGCTAAAATTCGGTGATCAATACCGGTGTAAAAAACCCTGTTTCGGCCAACTTACTCGCTGACAAGGGATGTATCCAATTTGAATTGGTCTTTATCTGTGCCGTGTAAGTTGAGTATTGGGTGTCGTATACATTTTCTTAAGTTATACAGTCTGTCCACCACATATTCTCTCACATCCTCCTCACTCGTAACTAAAACAAAATACAAGGATAAATAAAGCACAAGCTTAAAGTTTCAATTTTTTTTTTTTCAGTAACATTTTCTCGTGCTTTTTCAACACTTGTGCGGGTTTCATGCCGATGGTATTGTGCACAGTGTTATTGTGAACAGGCATTCACGAATATCAACGGAACGAATAATTAGTTTTTATATTTTTTTTAAAATATTTGAAACTTTAAGCTTTTGCTTTATTTATCCTTGAATATGGAGTTTCAACAAGAAATATCTGCTATTACATTAAAGTTAAAACAAAATAGACTTGTCTTCTGTGTATCCACGGGGTTGGTATAGTAAAGCCGTTCCTCGTGCCCACATTACAAACCAGAGCAAGCAGAAGGCTTTACCACTTGTGGAAATAGCTCCAAATCCATCGCTATTTCCTGTGACCCCCACTCCATTAAAAAATAGTGATATCCAAATTTGTTTTAATTTTTATTGTTTATTTTTTTTTAGTGTCGCACAGGTTTACGAGAGAATTGACTCCAAGCTAGGGACCTAGGTAAACACTAAAAAATATTTTGTAATTTATTTAAAACTGAAATATTGCAACACAATTTAAAAATAAGATATTTTTTTGATAAAACTTTAGTCTAATAAAAAAAAATCAGAATATTTTAAAGTCATTGTGTATGGAATTCAGTAAAACAGTTATTTTGTTTATTGTAACACAATACAACACCACATTTCTTACACATGGTTTGTGAATAGCTCTTGCATAATGGTTTTTTACAGCGATTTCTTTTCACCCATATCGGCCAATGTCCAACATTATCCATGCGAATGTCCTTTGGTGGAACATATTGTGTAGGTCCTCTATGCTTCTTTGCTTGTAATTCTTGCTCTATATTACTGGAACTTGGTCTTCCTCTCTTGCCACTATCATAGCTCTCAATTGAACACAAAGTTTCTGCTAGTTCACAACGAAATTCTTTCATATTAAGTATTTTTTTTTGGTATCTACGCCTTTTATTTCATTTATACGTCGATATAGTTGCCAAGCATTGATAACAGTCATATCTAATAGGTGGTAAACAATTCGTAAATACCATTTTCTACTTTTTACTCTTATACGATATCGTCCTATATGACTATCCATAGTATCAACACCCCCCATGTTGCTATTGTATTCAATGACTGCTCGAGGACAAGGAATATTGACAATTTTTTTAAATTTTTTATCGTATCTTTTAATTTCAGATGAAGATTCACTACCTACAAAGGTAGACAATAATGTTACCACTCTGTTATCTTTCCATAAAGTTGCAGATAAATCAATGCCATTGTATGTGGTAACTTGCTCTTCAAATGTACCACGAGGTACAGTAGATTTCATGAGCTCAGTTTTATGAGGGAATTTACAACCTGGTAATCTATTTTTGAGTACAGTGCCTAAGCAGTATATTCCTTTTTTAGCTAAAAAAGTTTCCAGTGGAACAGATGTATAATAATTATCAAAATATAATATATGGTTTGTATTTTCTGGAATTATTCTACACAATCTTGCTACTGTATTCCCAGTCACCCCAATATCCTCTTCTTCTGGAAGAATTATACCTCCTCCTTTCCCAGAATAAATCTCAAATTTATAAGCATAACCTGATGTGTTACAAAGCACAAACAACTTAAAACCCCACTTGTGAGGTTTGTTAGAGATATATTGCTTCATAAAATGTTGTATTTTTGTCGCACACATTTGTTCATCAAGAGACAACTTCTGATCTAACGGTACCTTAGCAAAAGAGACATTTAAATGATCTATAAGAGGCCTAATTTTGTGCAATCGGTCATGTTTTGGATCACTACGTGGCAAATGCATTTCATTATTATTAAAATGTAAAAATTGTCTTATTTTTTCAAATCTATTCAAAGTCATTGTTTGTTTGATATTATGAATTCCATATTTATTACACCAATAATCTCTTACACTAGGATAATGGTAAACTGACATAAATAGTAATATTCCAATATATTTTTTTACTTCCAATGAAGAAACATTTAATACAGCATCTGGATTACTTTGAATGGCATAAAGATTTGATTCAAAAACGATTTTCTCAATAAAAGTATTACTAATAAAAAACATGAAAAAACTGTAAGGTGTCTCTAGTTCCAATATGTCTGTACTGTATTGCAATAATTGAAATGAAAGCTGAGATTCATTTAATTTTAAGTGTTTGTTTTTCCATACTAAATTTCTAGGTTTTTTTTTACAATTAGAATTAGGCCTAGTTGAAACTTTTTGATTATGAATGCCAGAGGTGGAAGGTTGTTCAGAATCAGATGTTAGGCCTACGTTACTAGAATCAATATTTTCGTTATCTTCTATAATTTGATAATTTTCATCAACATTTTCAATATCTATAGGTTCAGTATTATTCAAATAATCATCCTGTACAAGTTCTAAAATAAGTTCATCTTCCTCTAAATTATCATCTGAAATATAACCATCTTCAATAACATTATTTAGATAATTTTCTAAATCATTATCTGTCAAATGTTTGTATTTGAATTTTTCATCAGCCATTTTATTATTATTAAATTTCAAATGAAACAAATGACTTACAATCACTCATATATATTGTCCCTAAATAATCCTATTGAACAGTCTTTGAGGTTATACCATGATCCAGTAGAAAAAATAGGTTAGAATAAACTAACACTTGTATGCACAGTGTTGCAGAAATAAAACATTCACTAAATACGGGGTTTTTCAATTTGCAAATAAATAAATGTTTACACAACCATTCGAAATTATAAAACAAATATCACTAATCATATCAGTATTTTTAAAGTGTCACAAAACAAACAATATACCATAAGTATAACACATAAACTGAGCACTAAATCAGCTGTAGGTCATTCATCAACCATGACAACAAACATTATTTCTAACTGAATTCAAATGCGCTCTAGTGAGTGCATTCCGTACTAAAATCATAAGTTGCTTTGTTGTAGAACTACAACCTTACGATTTCAAGCCTATTTTTAATCTATGTAATGCAAACTACGGACAAAAACGGTATGTTGCAGAAATACAACACCATGCATTTAAGGGCTAGGTGTTGTACAGGGTTTTTACACCTCTCCATAGAGATACACAAACAAAGATACCAGTCAGATATCTTCATCCCCGTATCTCTCTTAGACAACAATCTCTTAAAACGAAATCGTAATAACATTTTGCAGTTTTTAGTGCGTTTGGGTTGAAGAGCAGATTAAGTAGCACATTTGTCTTGCCGCTGTTTGACGGTCCGTACACTTTAGATCGAACCGTGTTTGACAATAAAGAGCTGTAACGGTGAATTGTTCATCCGGCTCCTGCAACGACGTCAAAGTTTGTTACACGTAGCTTATCCGCTGTATTTTTCTAAACGCATTACACTGCTCAACGTTTGTCTGAAAACTGCGGAAAACTAGTTTTATCAATCCAACTATCGTATTCCTTGTCAAACCCTAACAGTACCTTGGGACCCTTTTTGCGTAGGACTTTTTCAACGAGATATACGTTGCCGATTTATGACTTGTTTAATTTTTCGGCATAGAAACCGCCTTTCAGAATGTCACTTTTCGAGTCTTGTAGAACGTACGTTACAGGACTGATCGGTACCACAGCATACACTTTGTTTGTACCACGCATTTCGTTTGTCCAGTTTGGTAGATATCCTTCAGCAAAAATCTTTTTATATATTGAAATTCTAATTTTGTCGTCCACTTGAAATCGCAACAGAGATTTAGTACTTTTACGTACTATATTTTTCAGTAACATTTTCTCGTGCTTTTTCAACACTTGTGTGGGTTTCATGCCGATGGTATTGTGCACAGTGTTATTGTGAACAGGCATTTACGAATATCGACGGAACGAATAGTTAGTTTTGATACTAATACATATTGTAATTTACTGTTTTAAAATGACTATATAGAGTTTTTTCCGTTTTATAAACAGAGTAAGTATTTCACAACTTCGTAATGTGGTCAAAATCCATAGCTTATCTTAGCATCGAGTATATAGAAACAATTATTATTCAATCTATTTGTGTAGTGTAAACATTACTTTTTTTTTCAATTCACTATTTGTTGTGATGTGTTATTGTGATAGCATTAATTGATAAGTCCTCTAACCACAATTGATGAACAATATATTGGGTGCATTATTATTAGTATACTTTTCTGATGATGAGTAACTCCGTTATCAAAATGAACATCACGGTGTTTTTTGAAATAAACTAAACATTCACTCTAGTGTTTTATCACTTTCCCAAGTTAAAAATTGTCCTTTATTTATTTTACAGCCAATCCGATAAAACTTTTATTCGTTATTTTACTTTAGAATTTCTCTTTGATGTTCACTTTCATCGTTTCTTCTTTGTAAATGACTTTTCCATCAATTTAGCAAAACATTAAACAAAACCCCACGTCAATACGCCAAAGCACAATGAGATCAATTCATTCTGAAAAACGTCTACGGCAAATGACATTGACAGTTTAACAATAAATCTTTAAGTTGTCTATAAGTTTGAAGCTTTTAACCTACTTTCAATGTTGTGTAATAATAAAATAAATAATCGGGTTTTCTTACTTAAGCCATGGAGCACTCTGGGTGTATCAATAAACAGACTACTTTTCATTTCAATCCTAATTTTAAAAAAAATTGTTACTGATTGGGAAAACAATTAAAATAAAATCATATCAAAGACTTAAACTTATTTTGTTTAATAATTCAATCCTCAATATTATATCGAGTTTAAAAACAGCGTTAAAAAACTACCTTTTAATTACAGTTTAAAAATATATTCCATTAAAAAATATATAATAATCAATTTGTATCTTTTGTGAAACGATGATGAAAATTGTTTCAATATCGGTATTTAAACGACGGACACTGGACCTCCTAAGTAGATATATTGATTTAAAAGAACAATTTATCATATTCACGAATCAATGAAAACTATTTAAATTAAAAATACATATATGAAAACTATGCAATAAGGTTTAATTTTTGAATTATTTTGTCATATAAAATAATACGGGTACATGTATACGTCACGCAAAGACCATATGTTTACTTGAAGAATACAAGATAAAATAAAGATACCTAGCCAACGAATACTTAAATCGAATACTTTAATAGCGTCAGATTGAAAAAGAGCAGGAGTTTATTAAAAATACCAAACAAATAGTAAGTTGAAGGAGAAGGATCTGAGTCAAGACTACATGAATCAAGGTCTATATCCTCCTACTATGGTCTTAGTGATTACTAAGCTCATACTCACTACAGCTGGGCCCTGAGGGATATTTATAATGAAAAGGAACAGCTATTTTTTCATAGCTTATTCGTTAACTGAGATGTGCTTTTAAAAGAGATAGAGTCTACTTTAATAATATTAGGGTTGGAAAGAACAAGTGTTGGTCAAGAGATAAGAAAGATGAAACAGAGCCATCTAACTCAAGACTACATGAAACAAGGTGTAGATCCATCTAGGTGCTTGTTTAATTTTAATTTGCTTCTTAAATCAAAATATGTTAAATTTTTTGATAAATTGATGGAATAGTCATTTACAAAGAATAAAACGAAGAAAGTGAACATCGAAGAGAAATTCTAAATTATAAAGTAAAATAACGAATAAAAGTTCTATCGGATTGGCTGTAAAATAAATAAAGGACAATTTTCAACTTGGCAAACTGGGTAACACATGAGAATGAATGTTTAGTTTATTTCAATAAACACCGTGATGTTCATTTTGATAACGGAGTTACTCATCATCTGAAAGTATACTAATAATCATGAACCCAATATAAGGTTCTACAATTGTGGTTAGAGGACTTATCAATTAATGCTATCACAACAAATAGTAAATTGAAAAAATAGTAATGTTTACACTACAGAAATCGATTGAATAATAATTGTTTCTATATACTCGATGCTAAGATAAGCGATGGATTTTGACCACATTGCGGAGGTGTGTAATACACCATTGCGGAGGTGTGTAATACACCTGAGCTATAATAATTAATCTGTTTATAAAACGGAAAAACCTCTATATAGTCATCTTAAAACAGTAAATCACTCTATGGATTAGTATCAAAGCCAATCATTCGTTCCGTCGATATTCATGAATGCCTGTTTAGGCATCACTTCCCAACGGCTATCATTACAGTCAAAGTTAGAACTCCTAATCAAGTGTTGGTCAAGAGAGAGCCGATAATAAAGATGAAACAGAGCCTTTTAACTCAAGACTACATGAAACAAGGTGTAGGTGAGTGGGGATTGCCAAGCTTGTACTCACTATAAGTGAGCTCCAGGGGGTGGTATAAATTAAAAAAGTATAGTCACTACAGGAATCGATTATATTTACATCGTTAATAGACCAAATAGCAATACTGTAATTACTTCCAGTATTACAACGCCCTAACTAAATCTCACATAGATATTTACTAATGAACAGCTTAAATGCATTTTAATTTTAAAATCGTCTAAAATTGATGTCACTATTACAAGGTCAAATTTAGAAACACAATGAAACACTGTTTTAGTAGATTAAAAACATGATTCACCTTTCAGCAAATTAAATAAAAACAGTAGAATAATTTATTGTTGACAACGTTTTTCATTTAATGAATTCGTTTTCATTCACACTCTACAACAAGTTTTCTAATCCGGATCCTTAACTTGTTAATTCTGTTGATTACAAAATACGACTTCTAAAATTGTAATATTTATATAGACTTTAGACATTAATTTTCAAATACGATCTAAAATATAAATAACCTTTTTAAGATTATGCAGGAGCTCTAATTACATTTTTGTTCAAAGTAACATTCATTTAATATTTAATTGCATTTAAATTAAGTGTGCTGCATGAAGTAATGATTTAAGTTTACTCAGTTAATTTAAAAGGGTAGGATTTCAAATTTACGGTAATTATCGTAGCAGCTCATCTCATTACGTTGTATGCACTTTAGCTGGTGAAATATATAAATATTAACATTTATTACATCAACTGTATTATCTGTTGTAAAAACACACGCAAATTAATTTCAACGAATATTGTTTACGTTAACCAATTTTTAAGTTATAGTGTAAGTATAGAACATTTCCCAAAAACAATTTCCACGGCAATAAATGAAGTTTTTCACAACATTTTTAACTACAAACACAAAAAAGTAGAATTTTGTAACCAACATAACACCATATCTGTAAAAAGGGAAGAATTATGAATGTCATTGAAGAATTTGAGATATACAGGGCATTTGAACAATTGAAGGGCCTGCAGCAAGAAGGAGTCAGCTCCAGTTATGAAAATTTTGGTTAATTAAAAAAAACTGATTTGCTGTAAGATTTATATATATATATATTTTTGCTAATTTTTTTCATTGCATAGTATAGGCAAGGTCCAAATACTTTATGTGTTTTTGGCTAGAAATATGTTATTTTGACTGAGATATGTACATATATATATATATATATATATATATATATATATATAATTGGAGATGACTCTTTTTTGCATCAACCTAAAAAAAATAATTATAACCAGGGTTTTATATAAAAACAAAACAATAAAAACTTGAGTTATGTTATAATTACTCATTAAATTCAATAAAATACATAAAAAACTGTAAGTCAAAATGTAAAAAGTTTATTTGAGTTCTTTAAGGTAGCAGGTATTCTCTCCTAATCAAAATCATCGTCTTGGGCATCAGTTTCCTCGTCTCTCTCTTCAGCTGGTGTTGCTTCGACAACAAGTAAGGGATTGTAAAACCACAAATCACTTTTGGGGACATATTTTTCTACTAATGTTTTTACATCAATGTATTTTGCTCTTTTCAAGGGCAAGCTGCTTCCGTAAAATTTGTTAACTGGACAATAATGTGGAAGGTAACCGGAAAACTTAATTGATATTGTATTTTGTAGGAATACCGTCCTTAAAGTTCATGCTTTTCGTGACCCAAACCTGATCAATATGATTTTGATCGTACTCAAAAACCTTGTACTTTGTTACAAGAAACTTTTCCTTTTTTTCATCATGAACATTTTTTTTTTGAAAAAAGGGTTTAAAGAGCTGTTTGAGGGTTTAAAGTCAAAAATCATTTCTTGGTTTACATGAACTGTGTGGAACTTTTTAGAAGAGTTTTTATGTGAGAGTGATATTCATTTGGAACAAATACACGCTCAATCACCTTCAGTTTTTTTTCAATAACCCCAAAACACCTGTCGCAGGGTAGAAAGCTGTGGCCAGGCACTGGGAAGTGATGAGTAACTTTTTCTAGCCTACCACTTTTTACAAGTAAAAACAAGTATTGTACCAATGCGTAGTTTTTGTTTTGAGCACAACAGTTATCAGAACATAGTATAACTTCTTTAACCCTTTTGTCTAAAACATTTTTGATGTAATGATCCAGAGAGCTAACGGTTTCATTTGGCTTTTTGCCACCGGTGGTTTCGTCAAACAGATAGCAATGAGCTTCCTTTTTTTTTACCGAGTGGATGCAAAAGTTATACAGCCAAAGCTGCCGGCAGTAAAATGCATCACCAGATGGAACTTTTGGCGAAGGAAAATTTTGCTGATAATCAAATGACAATACCTCAACCCGGGAGTTTTCTGATGCGATTACTGATTTTTCTCTAAGTCTTTTGTAAAAAACTTCAGCTTTTAACAGATGAAGTTGTTTTTGTACTTTAAAATTCTCTACTTCTTCAGGAGAATTTTTTAAATTTTTAATGTTGTTTTCTAGTGTGTCACACGTTACACAAGTATCACTACGTGGGCTTCCAAAAGTATAGTTAAAGTTAGCCTTAAGGTAACGCAGGTAAAAGTCTCGTGAAACTTTAGGCTTGTACCCTGTCTTGTCTCCTGACATTAACTTAGAAAACATTTCAGGTTCGTACTGTTGCAAGTACATTCAGTGCATAAGCTGAATATTAAGTTCTGGTGATAAGTAATACCGCTTACTGTCACGTCTGCTATAGTGTGAAACTCTTCTTGGGAAACTCCGAATGTGGGCATCAATGAGGTCTACTGTAGAATCGGAGATTCGGTTAGGCCTGTTATTATGTTTGCATCTGCTATCATTTTTAACTGTAATTACATCATTGTTTTTTAATTGAGATGCTATGTTTTCTACACGTTTTCGTGAAACTCCATGTATAGATGAAAATGCTTGCTTACACACTTTACGATCAAATGATCCGATTCTAATGCTGTAAACATTCGAACACGTTCTCGCAAAACCTGTACCCACTTTAGGCCTTCTACGAACAACTTCTTTAGATGATATTTGACCTGCTAAATAAATATCTTGTTTATGTTTGTCTCCTATTGAGTTAAAATTCTTTAAAACTGTGTTTCTCAAGTTCTCTGAACGTATTCAAAGCATTGGTACTTACATTTACAGTTCTTCACAATTACCCGTGGCTGAACTACATTGCCTACACTGTTAACGTAGGCTTTGCCCTCAGAACGTTTCCTCTTCAATACATTACGTTTCCAGTTCTTTTCATTCTTCAATAATTTTCTCTTCTTAACAACAACATTATTCTGTTCTGTATCACTATCAGAATCACTACTGGGTTCGTAATTGTCAGAAGAACCATCACTAAAATCGACAAAACTATTCACTCACCAAACATAGCCTACAAAGACAACAATTAATGAATCAACAGTTTTCTGTAGCACAGCTGTAGCATTAGTCACACAAATAGAGGTAGGATGCCAGACTCAGTCTTGCCGCAACGAAATTTCCCAACTATGATTGGGGCATAAAGGAGCCAGCTCCTGGAGCTGCCTCCGTTTTGTCCCACAAATGAAAAACATACAATATAAAATAGCCTGCACTTAGCGTATTTGATTTCGGATCTGCTTCCTTCTTGCACCAACGATCGGTAATGTTTTGCTTGTTATACCAACATTAAAAACTGACATTTGACAAATTCTAGAGTTGCCTCTTTCTTGCTGCAGTCCCTTCAATTGGCGGATAATATACTCAACGATAAATGATCAATCCAGTCTCTTTTATACTACAGCTATGAGATGCAACAAAGTCATAAGCCCTTCACCTAAACTCTTAACCCAAGCCTCAACGCAATAACCAGTGTCTCACGGGACATGTAATTGTGAGCACTAAATAATAAAATAAACCGATATATGTGTGTATAGTTTCGTGTTATGTTACTTATAATTAATTGTATTAAACGTTTTAATTACTTCTATCGAACGATTACTGAACATGGAGTTAAGAGTCTGAAACGCGTCTAAGACAAGAGACATCACAAGACGGAATCAAATAAGGCAATAGTTTTTATATTAATAAATATTATATTAAAGGCAATGTTGGTTATAGAAATCTCTGTGGGCCAACATAAGAATAAAGAAGCTTTAAGTCAAAGTAGAATGTTTATAGGTAAATTCGTAATGTAAAATTCTGAAGGCCATCATAGGAATAAAGGATCTTAAAGTTAGTGGTGGATATTATTAGAATGGAGGATTCTAAAGTTACAATTGGATATGTAATTACCTAGGAAAATGTGTTATTTTTATGTGGCCCAATCCTAGGAAATGTATCTTTAAAAATCATCAATATCCTCCCTGCGGAGCTTTAGGGGTGCGCATATGTAGTTTCTTTACCTGACCTTAGTAGTCGTATCTTTAACCTTTATATTACAGTTTAAAAGATAGGTTTTGCATAGAATTGTGGTTATTGTTTTAGGGAATTTTTGATCAGGGTTATAAGGGTGGTCTTCTGTTGGGTTGTAAGATTACACCCCGTTGGCGGGGATTTTTATTATTTTTTTTATAGGGGAAGTGCTTTTGGATGTAGTGGAACAAATTATGGGAGAAGCGTAAAGAAAACCAACTCGTTTAAGAAATTTCAGCCCAAAATCATATGATGTGGTAGGGTGAAGGCAATTAGACAGAGAAATCCCAGTACAAATTGTTGTTATGGATTTAAACCGTTTGGGTGAAATGTAAGCGCTGTTCACCGGCCGTCCGGACTAAGACTTTAGGCCTAGTTACTTGTTTAATTATGCTGTGGGTTCATTTGATCAGATTATTGATAATTTTTGAGAATTCAACGAATACGACCTCTATTAAGTTAGCCCCCCCCCACCAGCGCTAAAAAAGTTTTAACCATAATTAAAATTAGGTGCTAATTAGGTGCCGAAGTCCGAAATTAGGTGCTCAAACCGTTTGGCAGAAAATTAAATATATAATGGGGGGGGGGGGCTGACTTAACATAAGCTGAACCCCCCCCCATATAAAAATAATACAATTAGAAAAAAAAACAAATGTGTAATAATTAGGTGCTCTCAGAAACTGTTAAGATATATACAGAATAAATTTTTTTTTATATACAAATTTACTCTTGTACGGCGATAGGCGCGACCGACGTTTAAGTCCGAAATCTTGCCAAACGGAACGAGCACCTAATTCGACGTTTAGATATCTTAACATAATATTCCTTGATTAATATTATGTTAAGATATCTAAACGTCGAATTAGGTGCTCGTTCCGTTTGGCAGGTTTGAGCACCTAATTTCGGACTTCGTCACCTATTAGCACCTAATTAGCACTTAATTTTAATTATGGTTAAAACTTTTTTAGTGCTGGTGGGGGGGCTAACTTAATAGAGGTACGAATACGTGGACTTCTTTGTCAATTAGGGATTTAATTTAATTTGAGCCAACGACCGTCTGCACCATTATTAATAAGACACGTTTTGTAGTTTTTAGTTTACTCGGTAGTTAGGAACATTACCATGTTCGTAAAGTGAGTGTCATTTATTTTTATTCATATCGTACCTGGGCCACAAGGATGGGATTTTCAGATTAATATGAATAGTGAAATGTGGTTGATATAAGGACATATTGGTATTATCTCGGAACAAATTAGAACAGAATTTGGAATCCGTTTTTCCTTTTGATCGGTTAACTCGACACACTCGCCTTAACTCTACAGTAATGTGTTGTAGCCAATCTCTCGTCCTCTAATCACGCTAAATCAAATATCAGGTTTCTAGGTATTTGCTCTTCTTCAGGATATTCCAAAGGTAACCTAGCCGTATCTACACCTTTTTTTTATGTAGTCTTGGTTTAAATACTACTTTTTCATATTTATATTAAAAAAAAAAAAGATTTAATTCATTAGTAGGTTTGATGAATTCTATCACTTTATTTCCCTATGCTTTCCTTTAGCGTCATAAGTTTTAGATCAATAACACATTCCTGCCAATGGATGTAATTTTTAGCAATAATAACATAATCTTTATTATGAATGAAGTATTTTAACATTACGCTTTAAATAACGATTTTTTTTTCCAAATTTATAACAACAAAGGACATAGGACATAATTTATGATGACATAGGACACATATAAAAATTGAGATTAATTATAAAAGAATCACTACGAAACTTATCCAAGTGTAAAATGAATGGTACAGATAATGTTTAATGTCCAAAACACAAGATCATATTTAATTTCCTTCAATATTTATGCACGTGTTTTCTGTTTATATTTGGTGTTCTGCTAGGGTTAATTGAAACTCAAATTTCCTGCATCATCTTAAATATTTTACAAATGTAGCATACAAAGACACTCATCTGGTAGCTAATACAACAACAGATACTATGAAATTAGCATAGTGCGTTCTTACACGAAGGAAACCAGAATTAAATGAAGGCAACGACCTGACCTCTAAGTAGTTTGGATCTCTACAGCTGTGTATTATTTTCACTAATGTTTACATATACTGTACCTAAATTGTCTTGCGTGTTAATAAACAGTACGGGCTTTTTGAATTGAATTAAACCTTTATTAACAAAACGAACTTTATATTGTTTGGTTCTACAAAAGTGCTTAAGGTATGAATTTTTTAAGCATCTTTAAATTATTTAATCGATGGTTTTTTTATGGTGTTCTTTGGACAACATGTTTTTAATATAAATCGTTTAATTCTTCTACTTTTATACATTATCTATACTTATTCTAAATTTCTAAAAAAGTTTAATATATATATTTTTTAAACTTATTCATTTTTATTGTGTTTTATAGTGTGAAATACTTTAGTAGTAGTTATTTGAAAAAAACATGCATTTTCACTGACTCAAAACGTTTTAGTTGATCATGAAACATGGAATCATTTATAAAAATAAGTTGTTGTATAGTGGGAGAGAATTTGTATAGTCTATATCATCTCAGTTTTTTAAATTGATAAAATGCACGTATTTTAGAGCCCTGGTTTTAAATTTCTGAGGTTTTAACCTTTGAATCACAAAAAAATTAACACAAATTAAATAATTATTTAATTTGTTGTCCAAATTTGAAGTGAATCGTTATTTAAGATGTAATATTAGAATTACTTATCAACTATTTAACAATAATATTATATTTTTGTTTTTTATATTGTTGTTGTTTTTTTGTGCGACTTTTAATTTAACTACATTATCCACTACTCAAAACAAAGGAACATATTTTGCAACCGAATTTTATTTCACGATTAAATCCCAAACATTATGCAATATTGATACAATTTGATTGTCTGTCATTGTAGCCCACACAGGTTCAATCCATTTCGTTTCTCAACATCGTTAATCGATTCTGTCTCACAGACAAAACCTAATTTCAGTCAGGCCAGTGCATTTAATCATCACATGATACATAGGTTATCCTGTAATGTTCATTACTATCAGTAATGTTAACATCTGACATTTAGTTATATTGCACAATTAATTGAATTCACAGATTTTTATCGACCTAAGGTGAAATGTAAAGATATTAAATTTTTTTAAAACTGCTGAAAGAAATTAAAAAAAAAATACATTGTTTTATATCATTGTCAATCTACAAAGAAAATTATATATATATATATATTGCGACGGACAGTGTGCTAAAGCTTGCCTAAGCCACTCGTAGTGACGTCAACTTTGCGACGACAGAGCGCGCAAACTTTGCACAATGTTTTCTGTCTGTAGGATTGCCCTACTTTGTCACAAAATAAAGAGATTATATCACCTACTGGAAGTTTAAGGCAAATTAATTTCAATAGCCTAGGTGATATAACTCTGGTTAGGATAACTATGTCTATAGTCACCTTAACGAAAAATATTTTATAAAATTTCTTCCAGTTATTGAAGTTACTATTAACTTTAAATATGCTCAGCTCAGTAATTAATTTAAATTTTATTCGATGATCTCTGAGGAGTGAGAACTGTGGAACTGACCTTAGAATAATTAAATTATTTGTGCTTAGTGAACCTTCTATATTGATCATACACTGAAAACAACTTATCATATAGGATACTCAGATAATAGGAATTTCTTGAACAAGGTAAATTATTAATAAATTTTTGAAATTATAAATCAAAAGAAAATTTATTCAACAAAATAACTCAAAATTCTTCATGGTTTCTTTCCAAAAACTAAATAAAATTTTAAAGTCTCAATTTACTATTTACATCCATTTATTACTTCTTTTAGGTAGAACCATTTATTCTTTATTTAAGCTTTTATCTATTTTATTTAGTTTTACTTGATTATCCTTTCAATTAATTTTATTATTTAATTATTTAATTATGAAAATGATTTTATGTATTTAATTTACAAGATTAATTATTTCATATTTTGAAAAACCTAATTAACTATCTCAACCCAGTATCAATAATTATTTGAATTTAACTCAGGCAATATTTTGGATAGGGGACATCGTAACGTTGTTGACAGACCTTTTATTACTGCGACCCTTGACTCTGAACTGCTTTCCCAGGAATGTTGATGGAAATACAGCCTCCCTGAAGTCCGGTTCTCGTTGGTATAGCTGACCGTCTCCCGTGATTTGATTCTGCCTAGTTGAATTTTCCTGGTTTAATCTTCCTTGAAGTCTTCTAGTGCCTTCCCTGGTTTGATCTTCGCTTATTTATTCCAGTAGTTTCTCAAAATCCATTTGGTGTTCCAGTTGTTTCCATTACATCGCTCCTGTGATTGTCGTTACGTCATTTACTATTGTTTAGACGCCTTAGCTATATGCAACACTTATAGCCTATTTCAATTAAATTGTTCGACTGTTTATTCACTATCTGTAATGAAAACTGATATAACACTGTCTCTGTACATTAAGTTAACTTGTATATAAGTTCGAATGATTTTAATAAAAACTGTTTGTTGAAATATTATATTGCATAATATTTTTATTAATTAAAATGTTCACTGCTAGTTTAATACATTTCAAACCACTGGTTTCGTAATACTGCGTTCAAGAGAAAATTTATAAGTGTTTAGCACATCTTTACACAAAAGAAAATTAAAACTGTTCACTGTAGCACATCTATATTATAGAGAAAATATAAATTGAGTGATCTCGTCGTACATCTCTCCTCCAGAGAAAAATTCCATAATGTCCGCCTCTGCTTCGGTCAGCTCCTTTTATCGGCAGTTTTGCCCCCTCCGGGATACCAACTACTTCCCTTCTTTTCTATACCTTTTTCGCCATCTCGCAATGCAACTTGTATTTTTTTCTGAAGTTCTTGGGTTGGTACTACCCCCACTAACTTCTTAGTATGACTTTTCATCTTACTATCTTTTACTCCCTCTACAGGCATATTGTCCTATTGTTTTATTTATTTTCCCTGGAACTTCTCAGAAACTTGTTTTACAGGATTGCGGTTTTCGTAGTCTTATTCCTTGTACTTTTTCCTTTCTTCTCAAAGTTGTGTGATGGTCGTGCGACGTTTGGTTCGCCTATGGCGCGACTTTTCGTTTTCCGCGGTTTTTCCTCGCGGAAACTCTTCTGTTTTTGTGAAAAAATGTTTTTTTTTTTTCACATATGTTGGATATGGTTGTAATATCTACTAGCCAAAATTTCATTTCTGTCCGATGATTTTTCTTTTGCTTTTGGGACTCGTAGATTTGCCTATTTTAATATTTACTTTTGGATTTGAAATTTTACTTGTTAATTGATACTTTAGCTTGAGATTTACAATTTTATTTTATTATTACCTTCTTAACACTAGGTCATTTCTTTTATTACCTTTTTTCTTTTATTTTAAGCTTAATATAGGTGTGAACTTCTTCACCTATTAGTTTAATTAATTAACAATTTTACAAAATTATATCTTATAAAACTTTTACTCCTTTATAACTTGTATACTTTTTCATTTTTACCTTTTCATTTTTTCAGGTGCTTTTTCACCTTCAAACTTTAACAATTATCTCTAACTTTTAAAATACCAAAATTTTCTTAATTTGTTATTTAACATTTTTTATTTATCTTCTTTTACTCTTTTCAAAAATATCTCTATAATTTACTTTTGATCAAATTTGAGAATTTTCTATAACTTTAATCCTTTCTAACTTAAACATTTTTTAATTTACAAAATTGTGATTTCCATGGCTAATGTTAACACCTCCCGTGTTTCACATTCACCCATAAAATTCATCAATTTTATAATTTTAATTAACACCTTACTCTCTCATAAAATAACTACTTTTTCATAAGTCTTTTCAACAGTTTGAAACAAGCTCAGGGACAAAAGTCAAGGTCTATTGACACAGTACATCTGGCCTGGATTTGTCTTTTTCTAATCTATTTAAGTATAGGGTGCACCACAACTTCTGTTATGAAATCTTGATTTTTGCATTTTATTGCAAAACTCAATTTTTCATTCATTGCATAAGGTTACACCGTTGCAAAATATATATATATATATATATATATATATATATATATATATATATATACACATACATGTAATAATTATATTGTCGACATAATTGTAGCTCTTAGATGAATTTTAACCCTAGTTGGACCAAGGATTTTGTAGTAACGCGCATGACCGGGGGGGGGGGGGTAAATTTCCACGTTGGTTTCTACTAATTTTTTTTTTAATTCGCACAAAAATTATAATATGTTAAGAACTTAGTTGGGTTGAATATATTAGTATTGCCAAATATAAAATATAAAAATTGATATGAAAGCTCCTACACAAGGTTTAAGGCAGATTCTATGAACTTGACGAGTCTTGTCCTGATTTGCACTGCTTACAAATATTTGATTTTTCACTGTTTTCCACAGAGATACTTTTCACAAGAACAGCATACAATTATTGTTTTGCTTCGTTTGTTTTTTATTTATTTATTAGTTAGAGCACTAACGCAGCACAGACAACACCGCCCTTTCCCTGAATTGGTTGGTTGCTTTTTCTGAGCGATTGTTTTGATTTTGTAGCCTAAGATATTTACAATTGCTGCTACAACAGGTTACTGAAGTCCGTTTATGTCCTATGAAAATGTATATTTAATGTTGTCACCAAAGCCTAACAAAAAAGACAAAGTGACCAACCCTCAACAACATTCATATAATTACAACCTAATAGTTTATTAACGTACGGAATAATTTTTTTTTTTTTTTATTCATCTTGTTTTCACCAATGTCTTTCTTTGTATAAAGAAACAAAATTTAAAAAACCGTAAACAAATTAAAAAAATGTTCAAATGACAGGAGAACGTTTTAAAGTGTTTATCTATAGTAAAAGTTAAAAAATCGACATCGAAGTACTTTATCAACATCAGATTCAGATTCTGGACAAAACGTTAGCAAACACTTACTATTTTATCAATTTGCATTTCTTCTAAACATTTAACTTGAGCACACTTATGTCACGTTCTATAACGATTGTCTGGTTACTACAGTCAACACCAGTATTAAACATCTGTTCCTGCATACTAAGTAAGTTTAGTATTCAATACAGCCTACTCCCTAAGCCTAGAGATAGGTTGTAAAGTTATTAAGCATTAATACTGGGATTAGTGAAGTTATTTGGAGGGAATTGGGCATTAGTGGAAGGATTAAAGCGAGCCTACATGCTCATCAGTTAGCATACTTCCCCGTTACATAGTTAGGAAAATAATCCTTTCAAATTTTAGAAATCACATTTTAGACCGTTCTTTACGTGTTGAGCCCCTACAAATTATTCAGATCATTTTCCAAATTAAATCTGTTTGTTTTACGTTTGTCCCGCATGATTTTAAGTATATTTTGTGTGTGAGTTAATAATTTCAAGAAATAAGTTGTCGTACTTAGCCCAATGTTGAGTTTTGTGTCCAAAAGGATAGCTAGATTATTATAAAAAAACTGCTTTTAGATTGGGGTAAAATATTTTCTACTCAACTTAAAAAGTTGTATTAATTGTAAAAAGTTGTAGTTCAATGAAGTGCGAGTGTATTTATAATTTTTAAGTAAAATAAAGAAGAAAACCAGTCTTATAAGTCAAAAATAGTTTGATCCACAGCTGTTATAAAAGACTGAGGTGATTGTAAGTGATGTCAAATACGATTGGTAAGTTGTTTGAAACCTATGCACGGCTATCGACGTAACTTTTTTCATCTTTCAAAAAGATAATTTATAATTTTTTTTTACTTTCTCTAATAAAATTTTTTCTTTTACTTATTCAAAATTTAGACATAAAAATGAGTTGAAACCTGTTTCCCCAGACAATTAACTTAAAAGTACAATGTAATAACAGTGAATATGTTGGTATAAAAGTATGACATTTATTGTTCATTAAATAATATATAGTTATACACATTTCCAAAGAGATTACGTTTTTACACATTTCCCAACACAAAAAAAAATCTATTCACGTTATACAAATCAAATAGTATGAAATACTTTCATCGAGCTATTAACTTGTAATAAACGACAAGTGAAAATTAAAGAACTAAAGGTAAATCACAAGGAAATCAAAAGTTCAATCTCTTTTGACACTCTTTGAAAATGGTTTTACATTTTCTATTAAAAGGCTTCCGATAAAATGAAACGGCAAAGTGGGCGGTAGGGGAGAGGGGACAATCTGAGTCTTAAATTACAAAGCTTGTCCCTTGTGAAATGGCGTAACATAATCATTGCATATTAATTCACAAAAATAGCAATCAAATAATGATTATGTATATTTTTTGCATTTTTTAAATTTATCAACGGAGACTTGATTTAAATTTTCCGGTCAGGTTTTTAAGACCAATGAGATTTACTTTTCTATAAAGTGATAAATATGTATAACATAACAAATATATTTATTAAAAAAACAAAACAATCTACAAATCTTATTTCATAAGATCTTCTCTTAGCGAATTTTCTGTGACCGAAATCTTCTCTGACCGACTTTTTCTCTGAATGAAAATGAAGGTTATATCTCTTATTTGACCGAATCTTTTGTGACCGAATTCTTCTCTGACCGAAAGAATTGAAGGGTGCAGGGGAAAAACCGTCACAAAACGTAAATTTTACAGGGGAGAAAAAACAAAGTTTCAAACGGAATGAGAGGAAGTGGAATAGACCTTTGATCTAAAAGGAAAGTTAAGTTTTTAAAAACACTATTTTTTTATAACTCTGTAAAGTTATAGCTCAAAATAGCAATTAAATAATTTTATACAATTTTTTTTATTAACCATTACTGGGACTCAGTTGGTTTTTCCCCTTAACCAAATGGACTGAATTGGTTTTTCCCCTGAACAAAAGGGACTGAATTGGTTATTTCCTATGAAAATTAAATAACACGCAAGACATTTCCCTTTAAATCTTAGTTTAATATTAAAAATTAATCGAAAAGTACAAAACAAGACTAAGAATAATAGTATCTACTGTTGTATAGCAATTTCTTTTTCGATCCTTTTCTTTTCTTTCAAGTTAGGCCCACTTCCTAAAACAATTCCAAGATAAACACCGTATTATTTTTGCAGATAATCATTAAGTCAATCTATTTAAAAAATAAATGTTATTTTTATCACCATTTAAAATAGTATTTATAGGTACATTTTTTATAGATTTTCAAACGAATCTAATTTTGTTATTTGACTATAAGTATTTATTTTAAAGTTTAAGGCTCAAAGAATGTTAAATTGACTACATACCTTTAAAAGTTTGGTTCTGAAAGTTCATTACCCCCATCAATGTCTGGAACGTCATTCGGTGTTTCATTTGCAGCCAAAAGATTGATGTAATATTCTTTCGATCCCTCTTCTTCGCAAAACTTAAGCAAGATTTTCAGGTCATTGCACTTTTCCATGGACAATGCTAAAGGAGCTGTGTAGGATTGCTCAGGCTCAGATAGTTCCCTAGGAATCGGCATATGCTTCTTCCTCCTTGATTTTTCTTCTCTTGTCTTGTCATTCTTATTCTTCTTTACTGCTGAAGTGAAAAAAAGTGCCGTTATATCCATTTCGATGTTCCAGAGATACACGTTTGGCCTGGACAAATCTCAGCTGTTTCAATGGCCGCAAAGCAAAGGAAAACTTGTTTTTGTAATCTTTTGCGGTCAAATATTCTCCCCACTTCTTGAACATATTCCTTTGGCAAGAAACTACAGTAAATGGGGAATGTTTTTTCCGGGCACTCTCCAATACTCTCCATCCATCGGGGGTTTCTGCTCTCACTGTCTTAGGAATCAACCCCATATTTTTGTCATTTTCCATGTACGAGTGACCTCGTACAGGAAACGTCATAACTACCTTTTCGAAACGTTTCTCCTCTGTAGTAACGTGGTGCAGCAGTTTTATTATGGTACGATTCTTATTTTGCCCCTAGCATGGGTCAGCAAATATGTTGAGTGTCTTCACTTCCATTGGCAGGTATGTATAGAAAAAATCATGTAAAAAGGAGGCAACATCATCAGACCCCTTTTTTCCTATAGTCTCGTCATAGGTGTACATGATGGATTCTCCAGTAGACAATATGTGTACGTTGTAAATGTAGAACGTCAATTGCCGTCTGAAATAAACTTCACCAGTTGAAATGTTTGGGGTAGGTAGGTTTTTTCCAAAGTCAATGACAATAGTTTTCACTTCATTGGACACTTTTGCAGCTCTTTTGGCTTTCCGTTTCAACTTATAAAACCAGTCTGCTTTTTTTATATGCAGTTTTTTGTCATCATACAATTTTTCCTTTTCTCGTCGCAGTATTGTTTCTCTTCTAAGCTGACTGTACTACTTATCTTTCTTTCAACAGCTGTCATATTTGCGTTATTTTCATCGCAAAAACAACATGTGTCACTTCTCGGGTAACCAAAAGCAATATTGAATTCACTGACAAATGTGTGTAGAAATGTTTCATATGAAATATTCATGTCTGGGTGTTTGTTTAAAAAAATTGCTTGCAATTCCTTTACATTTAAGTGTTCAGGCAAATACACTTTTTTGCTGCCATGTACACTGTAGTGGGCTCGTCGGCCTTTGAGGGAACCAAAAATTCATCATCTAAATAAATCATACGTCTTTTAAGTGACAAATTATGTTTCTGATTTAGCTGAGAGAAATGTTTACTAAAAACCTAATGTTTAGCAAATGGTTTAATCAAAGCTTGACGCTTGTCAACACTTTAGGATGAATAAACATTTAGGATAGATAATTTCAGGATTGTAACAATTTCATCAAAGTGCTGCAGTACCAGAGATGAACTTGGGTAAGCTAGGAACATTTCACACTTCTGTCCGAGTTATATTAAAATAGAATTTCACAAAATAAGTAAAATACGTATATACCAATCATAAAACTAACTTGTTCACGAATGACTGACACTACTGTACATTTCATTATAAATATAAAATAGAGAGACCTAAAATAGAGAGTAATAATAAATACAATCAAAATACATAATGCATTTTTGAAGTAAAGTTCTTATAATATTGAATGTAAGTTTAGAATAATGTCCAAATGAAAATGTGTGAATTAAATACAACATACAAAAAGTCATCAAAAAAGATGGGAAACTAACATGGGGTACTAAAACCTAATAATCGCCAAGAACATATAAACCAAATTAGCGCAACATGATTCACTTATTGTCAATACCGATAAAGGTAACACTTCGGTAATAATAAAACGGGAAAACTACAACAAAATTATAGAGATTTTATTAATAAAAACATCATCCATATAAATGATGAACCTTCCTTCGAAGCCATTGGAGTCACTCGACATTAGATGCCAGCCAAGATAAACGAATTTATAATTAATGTGAAACATATTGTTTGTAACTTAATTGTACTAAATTGCGAAAAAGATATTGTTTCAATATATATATTTATTTAATTTATACAAAGATATTCTTTTTTGTTTATTTTTTGTAATTGTACAAACATTTTTATTGTTTGAATTATAAGTATATATTAGAGGTCATACTAATGTAAATACAAATATTTCAATTATATTATATAAAAATGGATATACTTGCTTTAAAGTTTAAAATGTTTATATAATAAATTTATTAATAAACTGTATCTTATTCCTCTCTTGCGTTCTTGCTAAAACAAACTTGTGTATTTTATTGTGTTATGTAAAATATTACTTTAGAACCACCGATGTACTACGTCACAATATTGTGGCATTATGAAAACACATTTCGACTAGTATAAGTGTGTGGTTATCAAAAAAGAAACGTTATATAAATACAGTAATCTATGTGTGTTTTATTTGTATATATATATATATATATATATATATATATATATATATATATATATATATACACATACATACACATACACATAAATTTCTATAGTTTGTATAATATTTATTTGTACAAATAAAAGACTTATATAGTTTACTGTATTCAAAGCATTAATCGTGGAAAAATTGTGACCTTAAAATAAATGCACATACTAGTCGCTTCCATGCGTATTCTAATTTTTCACTCAGCATTTAGTACTATAATGATTATTTATAGCTAACCTCAGTAGTGGGGATAAGCTATCAAACCGTCTTGCTGATTAGAACAGGTCCATTATATGTGTGGAGATCATAGTTCCCAATTCAACATGTTTTGATGAATTGTTTAAATTGATATACATATAGGGACGTCCAGTATATCTGTCGTTAATTTAAACAATGGTGTAGAAAAGTTAGTTAAATGTATATGAAAAGATAAAGTCTAGTTTACAAATACTGTGGTTATTGATTTTTATCCATTGTGATTATGTTCCTATATAAATAGTTAATACAAAATAACATAGTAACCAAAAAGTAACTTTTAACCCTCAGCGTCTCACGTTTGTAATTACAGACTTGGGAAACCTTAGGTAACCTAACTGGATTTACATCATTTTAAATATAGTCTTGGGTTATATCCCTCTAGTTTTCTCTACTATCAGGTCTCTTTTGATTAATTCTTGTTCTTCTTTTCTGACTCCGACACTATTAGAGTATTCCAGCGCTGGGGTCTTTATTTTATTTTATATTCCTACTCGTTTCATAAGGTGTCGATGACCAGAAATAATTTACCTGATAATAACAACTAAAGTTGAAATTTGTAAGTACAAATTTGGTTGGTTTTACTGGTTCCTAAATGCAATTGTTACTACAAACAGAAATAATTGTAGCGTTTAAATAATTATTGCCTCATATAACTTGGTATTATTATATTTTTAAGTGTTTGGGTAGTGTTGTAAAACTGAGGATGACCAGGTAGTTCTTGAATTGTTGAGTTGTTTTCTCTTTATGGAAATTAATTAGAGTTTGTCATTCATTTTACACTATGAATTTTCCAAGGGTTAACTGTGTTAAAAACATTTGAATACGTTTTGAATGATCTTTCGTGATAATTTTCTGATTACTTTAATTTATTAGCGTAAATCTATTATGTCATTGGGGTAAATTAAAATTTAACGTGAAATAAAGTATCTCCAAGCTTTATTCTAATAATTTTGCATCATTCGAAAGAGAAAACAGTCCCCTACAACTCTTAAGTTTTGTGAGTTTAAGCATTTCCTCGAAATTCTACGTAAGCTGTGATATATATATAAAGCCGTTGTATTGTTTCTAGTATGAATTAGCGTCGCCTACATTGTGTAAAGTAGCGAGTTTAACATGTAGGTCAAGAAGTTGCACACGTTATCTGTTATAAGTAAATTTTATAGTGATTGAAAGTGTTTGACAGCCGCTTTAGTGTGAAATCATAAGGGTCGAAAATATTACTTTTATATTGTTCCTTTGTTTGCTATTTTGGAAGATTTGTTTTAGTAAACAATGTTTAAAAACTATTTTTATCTCAGATTTCAACGAAATGCATGTTCTCAGGCTGATCTCAGGTTCTATACATAATCAGTTGACAGTCCATCTGTAAGTGTGTGTGTGTGTGTGTGTGTGTGTGTGTGTGTGTGTGTGTGTGTGTGTGTGTGTGTGTGTGTTCCAATGAATTGATGAATATGATTCAGTTGACTTATTTAGTCAATGAAAATCTGTCCATCCGCCTTAAGATAAAAGCTATTTAACAACAACCAAAAATCGTGCTTTGAGATGACTGAAATAAAGTAGAATTTAGAATTACAGTGACAAGTCAACAGAGATATTACCATAAAATTTATAGAAAAATTACTGATTTTAAGAATAAATATTTCATTTAAAAAAAATCAGAATAAACAAAAACATTAAAACTATTAAAGATATTTTTGGTTGACTTCAATCAATGCTAATTTAATCCATCTTAGTTCTACAATTTTATGCAATAATCTCAATCTAGATTTCCAATTATGTGTTGTCTCTAAGTTGTAGAAACCTAAGGAAACGTAAAACTGCATTCAATGTGAAGTAGTTATGTCACTGGATATGAATATATCACTATGACCATTGTAGTGGCAACTGTATTGCTCTTTAATATGGTAGTCAACTTAACTTTAGAAAATGGTATTTATATCTTCTATACCGATATGTAATAGAACTATTATATGACTTTATTCCGAATAGTTAAGAGGGTACTAAAATAAAAATTAAAAAAAACAACACACCAACATCAATGTTTGTATTGTTAATATTGACGTTGGTTTGTTGTTTTGTAAATCTTAGTTCTTAGTTGTCTGATGAACTTAACCGCGAAACAGCTGTTACAAATATACTTGTATTTTGTGAAATTTTTACTATTTGTTTACCTTATCATGCAATTTCACAAAGAACCGGCTGTGGTCACACTTAATATGACAAAGATTTAAACTGATTTTAATACTTGGTAGTTGTAAATGGAGATGAAGGGTGTATTTCTAGAAACTATTTAAGTAACCTTTAAAGAAATTGCGTTCCTTTGCTAGAGTTTTCCTTTTAAAATACTTTGAACAAAACATACTTTTCTAATGGGCTTCTAGCATAGTTAAATGTCCTTTCACTTACACATGATCCCTTTACAAGTTTTGTAGAAAAGGAAACCAATGTAACTTGCCATTAGAATATAATGGCATTACAACCACTATCTAAAGATAATTAAACACTAACATGTGTTGCTTCCACTTGCCTTACACTATATACATAAAGTAAAGTATATTAGCTATGTATTTTGAGTACACGGAAAACATATTAATGTAATATGGATTAAAAGATCTATATTGCTGTGTATAAATAAATATATTTTTACTTCATTATACATTTTGAATGAAGTCATTTCAAAAGAAAATAATGTAGCAGCATCAGTCTATATCTCAGCAAACTTGTTAAGACTACAATGTTGATATTTAATAAGACAAAAACCAACTTCTAAAATTACAGATATAGCTGTAGCTATATCTAGTAGCATTCTAGTAATGATGTTTTATGAAGAGATATAGTTAAACATTGTTCAGGATTTAAATAATGAGTGACATAATACAATTGTATTATAATATTGTCCTATCCCTATCTATTTATTACATGAGAAAAAAAAGTTATAGACACAGATCTTCCTTATGTGTTTTTTTTGTCAAATAAAAAAACGACAGCTATAATCCAACGTATTTCCTATTTCAATACACAAGACTAGGAATAATAATATATACATATTATTGTTCATTTTAATAATTCCACAATTATTCTTAAGCTTTAATTTAAGGCCATGTTTTAGAAATTTTGATCTATTGAAAACTTTTTCGTTCGTTACCTTAGAGTCTGGGGTTTATGATGCAGTACTGTCCTTAAACAAGGGTAATATCACAAGATAACGTGGTCTAAACAAGCTTGTGGTCCATATAAGCTTAAACACTCCACTGACCATGTCCTTCACTTAAGACGTACTAGATAAATTTCAATAAAAGACGGCATAGATAATCCTAAGAGAAATATATTATATAGTTAACAATCTATATAGAATTTTGTTATATCTAATAATTTACTATACATGGTAGAGCGCGGACTATGTCTATTGCATTATTTCAATACTTACGGAACTTTACAATCGTTCACCAGTAGTGCCATTTATTATTATTATTATTAAGACTGGGGAGAGTGTTTTAGAACGCCTTCTGCACTGCGACCTAATTAGATCTTTTGTGCCCCCCTCTTGTTGGACTCTGGAGAGATCTATGTCTTTGACAAAATCGATCAAACCCCTGGTCGGGGGGTTTAGTAATTCTTCCGAAATGAAGATACATTCTAGAAATTTATGTCTGTTTAGGCATAAGGCCGGGCACTCCATGATGATGTGTTCCATGCGTTCCACCTCTTCACCACAGTACCTGCAAGTGTCATCATCCACCAGGCCCATCTTACTTAAGTGATACCTGCAATGGATATGTCCTGTTAGTAAACCACTAACAGAGAGGAGTTTTAGCTCTCTTCTGCTTAGGTTTAGCACTACCTTCCCCCTATTTTTATTAGGGCTAAGGATATTCTTGGAATGTATAAGACCCGGCAATGCATTCCACGTTCTGTTGATTACTTTGTTGGCCCAGTTGGTAATAACCTCCTGGTAATCCCTAGGGCCAAAGCCATACACAGGAGATGGCCCTGTTAAGGGTTTAGATGCACCAAGTTTTGCTTGTTGATCTGCTTCCCCATTGCCTGCTATTCCCTCATGCCCTGGCACTCAGACAAGTTCTACTTTGAAGTGCTTTTAATGCCGCTAACTATCCGACGTGATGCTAATTTAGTTTTTGGTGATCAGATGATTCACCACAATATGGATGGCATGTACCTCTGCTTGAAAGATGGTGGCGTTATCACTGAGGGATACATAACTTTTGAACCTTGGTCTCACCACTCCTGCCCCACACCACCTTCCATTGTGGATCCATCTGTGAACCACTTTTGGAAGTCTGCAGGCACACATTCCGTGCTTCTCTAGGAAAGTATGACGAGGTCAAAACTACCTCCTTCTTTCCTTCAGGGACAGATTCGAGAAGAGTTTCAAATGAGAACTAGCTGCTAGAACTAGAAGGGCGGCGTCATTAAATCCTTTGCGGCTTACCACCAACCCCCACTCCAAAGAAAGAGTAACTGGGTGTAATCTCACCACTAGCACCCCACTGCCACCACGAAACCATACCTCAACGCACGCTCCCAGAAGCCGAAGCTTCTGGACAGGCCAAGCATGCTCCCATGGTACTCATGTCGGCAAGATTACTCAAGCCACGTTTGATGAGTCACCGTCGGGTCGCTTACGCGATACCCTCCCTCACGCACTCACCTACTAAGGGCGACGCCCGTTACCTACATACATAGGATTGGGTGGCCTTCTCCTAGTTTTCTTGGGCCGGCACCGTGAGGTGAAAATACACAACCCGAGTGTAGATGACACCCATGTTCACCTATACTCATGTTAGCAAGGTTTCCCAAGCAACGTTGGATGAGTCACCGTCAGGTCGCTCACGCGTCCCTTACCTCACATTTATTCCGAAGGCGGCATCCATTACCCACATTCATGGGATAGGGCAGCCAACCCCCGGTTCTAGGGGCCAGTGACGTGAGGTACACCACTGACCCAGAGTAGATAGTGACAGATTCGAGAAGAGAAGAGTTTCAAATGAGAACTAGCTGCTAGAACTAGAAGGGCGGCGTCATTAAATCCTTTGCGGCTTACCACCAACCCCTACTCCAAAGAAAGAGTAACTGGGTGTAATCTCACCACTAGCACCCCACTGCCACCACGAAACCATTCCTCAACGCACGCTCCCAGAAGCCGAAGCTTCTGGACAGGCCAAGCATGCTCCCATGGTACTCATGTCGGCAAGATTACTCAAGCCACGTTTGATGAGTCACCGTCGGGTCGCTTACGCGATACCCTCCCTCACGCACTCACCTACTAAGGGCGACGCCCGTTACCTACATACATAGGATTGGGTGGCCTTCCCCTAGTTTTCTTGGGCCGGCACCGTGAGGTGAAATACACAACCCGAGTGTAGATGACACCCATGTTCACCTATACTCATGTTAGCAAGGTTCCCCAAGCAACGTTGGATGAGTCACCGTCAGGTCGCTCACGCGTCCCTTACCTCACATTTATTCCGAAGGCGGCATCCATTACCCACATTCATGGGATAGGGCAGCCAACCCCCGGTTCTAGGGGCCAGTGACGTGAGGTACACCACTGACCCAGAGTAGATAGGGACAGATTCGAGAAGAGTTTCAAATGAGAACTAGCTGCTAGTAGATAGGGACAGATTCGAGAAGAGTTTCAAATGAGAACTAGCTGCTAGATAGTAGATAGGGACATTTTTTTATTTTTTATTTTTTTTCTTCATTGGATGGCTTTTAAGTAGATAGGGACAGATTCGAGAAGAGTTTCAAATGAGAACTAGCTGCTAGAACTAGAAGGGCGGCGTCATTAAATCCTTTGTGGCATACCACCAACCCCCACTCAAAAGAAAGAAGTAGATAGGGACATGTACTACGAGAGTTGCAAATAATGCTCCAGGAGCTGGTGTTGGCAGTCCTCTCGGCTCTCCACCAGCTCCCACTTTACAAAAATAAGGGAGGAAGGGAAACCATCTACTATTTAGCATTGACACTGCCCCCACAAATCCTACTCCAATTACCGTGCACTCGGAGGGTTCCCTTAGGGTCCCCCGAGGGGCTTGGGCACGGCCCCGTGGTACCAGTTTGGCTTGGGTCTCAAGGGACTTACACCTTAAAGGCTTAGACTGGTCACTAGCCCGCCAGTCGACCCACATGGTCTTCCAGCTACGGTTTCGACCACCCTTCATGACCTGCTTGGGACTTCGCATGTCACTCCGGTTGACCTGGTCTTCCGTACCCACACACACATTCACCCCTTATCCACTAGTCAATACATTCACACCCTACTTCCCTATCCATTTCGCCTCCCCGCCAAATTACCCCCCCATCTCCCTGTCACCCCCGATTCGCCCCCCCCAACACTACCTCTTCGTTCCTGGACCTTGTTATACCCTACTCAGTTCAGGTCAAGGCCCAGGACACCTCCCTACTCAACAACTCTAAATATCCACACTCTCACTTATCCTACCCCTCACCCCTAAATAAATTACCTTTCATACCCCCTTTATACATATATCCTCAACACTCAATAAATACTTTCATACCATAATAAATAAATATACTCTTCTACATAACTACTATCCCAATTCCAAACACCAGTAACAACAATTTCCCCAATAATAACAAAAATGATAGTCTACTAATCCATTCATGCGCGTCACTAATTAGATGACGAGGCATTTGGCTATTTTATTTAACTCGCCTAGTTGTTAAATTTCCCATATTGGGTTTTGCCTCTTTATCCATTTCACTAAGAAAAATTCCCTGCCTAGCAGGTATTGAATTGTCATCCTAATTCTCCTGGTTAGTGACGCGCTTCCTCTGCCACTGTCCTATCCCTACAGCTTTGCAACCACTACCCCCTCGAAGCTCCACACCATTGTCAGGCCCAGATTCTCAATTTTCTGGCGGGCTACCTGACCCCGAGGTACCAGTATTCATAGGCCTTCTGCTCCGCTACTGGTGGGCGTTCCCTAAAGGATCATTCCTCTCAACTCCTCCTCACTATCCTATTTTCTGTGGGATAATGGTGTAAAGGGCCACTATCCCACAGATTCTCCTTCTAATCATCTTCTTCCTCTACTCCTTTGCAGTATATTGGTGTAAAGGGCCTCTATACTCCAAACATCTCCAATAACAATAAAATAAAATCTCTAAATAAATAACAATAACAATATATTAAAACTCTACAGAAATAACAACAATAAATATAGCTCTATATTAAATATAATAAATACAATATATAAAATCTCTGGAACAGATACAATAAATATTTACACAAAAGGGATCAAAGATTCGCTTCGGGGTGTAAAGGGTCCCTCAGCATCCTCCTTTTATCCATAATCCATATGAGCTCCTACTATATATATGGTTGATCTTACTGTTTTTATAACCATTTCTCTTAATTCTTTATTAGTACTGATACCCAATTTTTCTAAGTTTCTTACTGTTTTCATGATAATCGCACCTCTAGATCCAAAAACTATGGGCAGTAGCTTAAAATTTTCGTTATTATATTTTTCTTTTAATACATCTTTTAATTTATTATATTTCTCCATTTTCTCTTTGTATCCATTCATTAGGGACTGCCCATTTTCATACCTGACCGTTACATCGGCAACCAAAATTCCCCCTGGTGCTATAACCACCAGGTCAGGTTTAAGGTGAGTGCCATCTTCAGTTCTATATGATTCTTCTCTTATTATTTTTAAGTTTTCCTCACCTCTCAGTTTTTGTTCTATTATTTGTACCAAGTCATCATGTCTGCCTATTCTTTTACTCTTACCAAAACTGCATTCTCCTATTATATGTCCTAACGTCTCTTCCTTAATTCCACATCTTCTACACTTCTTATCCTCATCATTTTTCTTTTCCCTGTTTATAGCTATTTTGGTGCCTATTGTATTTGTTCTTATCTTTAGTGCATCTATAAATTCCCCTTCTTCCAATATTTCCTGATTTTGTAACCAGTAATTTGCTATTCTGTTATTTTTAAATAATTCTACCCCTTGCCCTTGTCCCATTTGCTTAGCCCATCTTACCGCTTCATTCTCATTTTGTTTTCTGTTCCATTTTTCAATTTCCTCCACAGAAGCACTTTCATTTATACCCATCTTTCTTTTTATTTCATTTAGTCTTAATCTATATCCCTCTGGGGCCATCGCAATGCTTTGTTTTAATTAGACAGTCGGATTCCCCCGGTCCGTGCCAGTTCTGAGTTGATCGTTGAATGGCGGCCGAAGAGGTAGGAGACTCGTCCTCCGGGGCCACCGGAGTGCTTCCCGCGACCGACAGTCAACACCTCGCAGCAAGGAAGATCCGCGGGAGGCCAAGGCACGGGACCGAGCTCAGATCCTGGGATTCGTCAGCAAGCTGACTTACCCCGTTCACCTCGCCCAGGCCCGGCACGTTGGCACAAACCCGCTTCCCGACCAAGCCCGACACGCCCCGATCCTCAGAGCCAATCCTTTTTCCGAAGTTACGGATCAAGTTTGCCGACTTCCCTTACCTACATTATTCTATCGACTAGAGGCTCTTAACCTTGGAGACCTGCTGCGGATATGGGTACGATCCGGCGCGGACATTCCGCGTAGCCCTCTCCCGGATTTTCAAGGTCCGAGGGGAAGATCCGGACACCGCCGCAACTGCGGTGCTCTTCGCGTTCTAAACCCTATCTCCCTGCAATAGGCTTCCAGGGAACTCGAACGCTTATAGAGAAAAGAAAACTCTCTCCGGACCTCCCGCCGGCGTCTCCAGGGACACTCAACTATGCCTTTACTGTGGCTGTATCAGCATCAGTGAATTCTGAGAGAATCGTTATATTAATGGTTTTGTTAATCAGAATCGCCGCCCTCGATGCCAGGGCAGATCTTTCATAATTAAACTTACAGTTTTTGGTACCTAGTCCACAAATACGTCCTCCATTGACCCAGGGCTCCTGAACTAGTTCCATCATTTTTGTGCTTTGGGAAAACCTTTTGCATAAGTTGGCAGAAGCAGCCTTCTCATGGTGGAGGTTCGCCTGCACGCACTCCATTTTCAGGATGTGTCTGTCGAATGAGAGAGTCCCTCCATCCTCCGTCACCTCCATGGTGAGCGTGTCCTAAGAATCGGATTGCTCCTCCTCCGTGGTGTTTGTATTCTGAGGATCGGATTTCACCTCCTCAATGGTGATTATGTCCCGAGGATCGGAATGCTCCTCCTCCAGAGGTGGTTCATTAAGTTTCCTTAGCTTGACAGCCACCTCCTTGAAACCAAAAGATAATTTATTACTCAGGGATTCCACTGTGGACCCTGAGTTTTGGTCGAGTGAGAGGATTACTAGTGCAGATATACCTCTCGCCTCCTTCTTTACCACCTCACAGATGTAGGTGTTGATTCCATGTTTCTGCCCTTGGATTAAATAGCCGGCCTTATAGACGGAGGTTAGGAACTTAGGTTTAATGGATTTATTATACCTCTCATCCACTTTGTCCATAAGGGCCTAGCAAATTTGGTCTATCTGGTCTGTTGTATGGAGATCAGTTGGAACTCTCCTAGACATTATTGCCATTTTACTACCTTCTAAGGCACCTTTATATGAGACATCTTTCTGCCTCCTAGCCTCCGGTTTTTTAGATAGGGCGACAAGTGTGCCCTCTTTCTGTTTTGGTATTTTGGCCTCCCTTTGGCTTTCGTCCTCGGATCTATACCTTTTATTAGTATCCTGAACTTGAAGTCCCACCTTCCTTCCTAGGAACAATAAATTCTTCCTTCTTCAGGATGGCTTGCCTCAGTGTTCGAATATCCTTCTTTCAAAAGGAACTTGAATCTTTTGAAGGCAGCTCCACTCAGCCTTACATTATTTTAGCCCACCCTGAGGCGTTCGGTCTCTTTGACTAGTTTCTCAACCCCACCTTCTGGCTTTGAGGCGCTGCTTTCACCAGCTTCCACTGCCACAGGTTTGGGTTTTTGGTTTGAGGGCTTATTCACCTCCGTATTTTTAGTTTTTTTTTTTGTTTTTGAATTATTAGGGTTCATTTCGTTTCCACGAGTAAATAAGGAGTTAAACGGTCCATCCAGCAGAGCCTCTTACTGAATAAGGTTATATACTACTGGAGGTCACCTGGTATCTAGAGTTCGCATATTGTCCCTCAGCACATGCTGTTCCACCTTTGATTGGGTGCCAGAAAGAGAAATGCTTCCACTAGGCAAAATGTACACAGCCACTAGCATGAGTCTAATGATAGACCAAATTTAATAGTTAGTGAACTGTGAAAAATAATTTTGACATTGTGATGGCTGGAAATGTATTTATAAAGGAATACATCTATTTCATACCACTAATTGCGGGAATAGACCTTTTAACGTCATACCCAGGACCACCAGTATTGCCATAGGTGTACTTAAATTTACATATACATGTACTGTCAATGTACTCCACGTATTGCCTTGTTATCTTATAAGTAGTGTTGAACGAATATTTATTTTACGAACCATAAAAAAGCCGATGCAGCGACAAAGGACGCTACTAGTCAGATACCAGTTACACACACATCGTGTTATGATATCTGACTTTGTATCGAGAGTTAAATTATTTTGCATAATAAATGGGAAGAAGAGTGGACAAATACAGAGTCCAATAAGCTGAGGGAAGTAAAAGATACTGTCCGTCCGTGGTATTCATCAATACGTGCCAGTCGTCGAGAGGATGTGGTGGTTATCCGTATTCGTATTGGCCACTCTATGATCAATCATGGATTTCTGATGTAACAGGGAAATCCGCCACAATACCCATTTTGTCAAGGTGTGTTGTCATAAAGCACATCCTCATTGACTGTATTGCTTTGAGAGGTGTGCGTAAAACATTTGCCCTTCCTAATTCCATTCAGGCGATGTTGGGGGATAATGCTGAGATCTTCGATAGGGTATTGTCCTTTTTGCGTCGTCTGAAAATATTTGATAAAATCTAGTCAATTATTGCAGTCATTCACAACTCTGTAATATTATGTTTAGTTTTTTTCTTTTAAAATTTAATTCTTAGAAATTCGTTGAAGGGCCCTTTTTCAGCCATGTAAATATTTGTTTTTATTGTTGTTAATTGTATTTTACATATTTTATAATTGTTAACTCGTGCCAGGGCCATTTTACATTCTTGTAACAACATGTTATGTTGTGGTTTAATTTTTGTTTGCTTACTTGTATTTGTCCTGTTATTGTTTTAAAAAATTCTATGTTATTGTTTTTGTTTTGTGTCATTTATTTGTATGAAGGTGGAGCATCTTCATGCTGAATTTCGTGAAGGCGTTAATGATCGGAATGGTTTTTCGCTTTAACCCCTTACTTCCAATCTATATTATATTTAATATCTTCTCTCAAAACATAAATTATACTAAACTAATAAAATAGATTACAATAGTTTGAATTTTCCATTCAACTGTCGCAGTAAATAAGTGAAGTTGGCGTCCTAAGAGGATTATGTATAAGTAATTTTAAAAGGAAAATTCACAAACTAGTGCATATTGTATGAAAATAATAAAATGTTGCTATAAATGTAACCATTATTATCAGAGAAAGTATCGGTTTTTGAATGTCTTGAATATTTAAAGATTCCTTTACCCTACATTTTTATTTTCGTAATATCAATTCTACTCGCAAAATTTAAATTAACTTCTACTGACAGTACTATATTATATTATATAGTGAGCAAACAATGGTAATGCATTGCTGCTATAAGTAATGTCAACTAACGAGTGATAGTTATTTTATCATCTTCATGTTAGATTTTCTTTGATAAAGTCCACAATTGATGCAGTTTAAATAACAAATTCAATTAACATGTTCAAGTACGTGACTACGAAATTCATTGAAAACTTAAGATTGTACTTCCAGTTCTTGTTTGTAAAATATACTTATCTCTAAATCTGTGTATTCAGTAACTTGCTCCTCACAAAAACATTCAAAGTAAATAAGCGTGATTTAATCAAATCTAAGTGAATTATTTATTATGTACCTTCAAGTTTAACTTGAAGATCGTTATCGCTATCTCAGTCTAGATGGAAGAGAAATAATTTTAATTATAAAACAATAACTACGAATAAAATAAAATATATTTTGGAGAATAATTTTTTCTACTTCCCCCTAGTATTATCTGTCTGTGGTTAACTAATTAGAAAACTACTAGATAATTTCAATAAAAAATTAAAGACTGCATTAATAATCAAAAGAGAAATATAGGTAGGTCTATATAGAATTTTGTTATATTTAATAATCTACAATACATAGTGTTGCTATTACATAGACATAGAATTATATACGGATAACCAAGATAATAGATTAAAGTCGAGTAAAAGGCATGTTATTAAATTGCATCCTTACTGATAACATCAGTAAAATTTGGTAAACCATAGGTTATGAACAATGCAAGAAGTCACTATTTTAGCAATCTAATGTGCAAAGTCGTGTGTTATTAATACCAGTAGCAGCAAACACTAATATAAGGAAAACAACTACTTTGGTAAATAATAGAATTATATATATTTTGAAAAATCCAGCGTTTTGCAAAATTTAAATCAAATTATATCATATGAGTTGACATTGTAAAATCTGATGAATTTAAAAATAGTGATTAAGATATTAGGAAATAAATATTGTAATGAAAATAAAATAAATTTAGAATGAAAAACGTAGTTAATTTTACATGATCTAAAATACAAAAAAACTTTAACCATAAGTGTTATATTAGTCAATGGAAAATTGTATTTAACGTATATCAGTGAATCAAACGATAATTTCTAAATGATAAGTGAGTAATCTTTTTTGTAAATATAATTGAACGGAGTTGCAAGTAAAACTATTTTATTTTAAAAATCCAAGTAGTTTATAATAATCCTCGGTTTGAATATGTAATCACTTTTGATAAATGCTACTAAAATCATTAAAGTTTTGGTAGCTGATAAATAACTGCCGCTACGTAACTGCCGCTAGCGCTTGTGCGGCGCGATTAGGCACTAGCGGACTACGCGGGTCAAAACTTGATGCGTTTCCCTTTAAAACAACACTAAAACGAGCTCTGGATCTTTTTGGAATAATTTTATATGCATTTTCAAAGTTGTAAAGTCCTTTTTGAAACCCTCTGTATTATTACGAATATCAAAATTAAGTAATGTTTTATATAGTAGGTAAAATTTTGTCTATCTTTCTGAAAGAGTGTTTATTCCATATTATACTGTATTTCTTAAATTATATATGTTGCTTTATGTAGATAACTCAATATAATATTCTGTGCACAAATAATATTACTAAAGAGACAATACTTATCTTGTGCATTTGTTGAATTTGAAGTTTGTTTGAAGGAAAATGGCTATTTAGATTTTGTAAATGTTAAATATTTAAAATATATTTAAAAAAAATTATAGTCATTCATAGATGACTTGTGTTCCATGTCCAGAAATAGTGCTCTACCAAAAATGATGACAGCCCACAAAATTAGCAAATAATATGATTACCTACATTTTTCTTAAAGTAGTAGACTTCAATATTTGCCATTTAAATATACATGATACGTAATAAACAGTACTTCTGGAGCTCACCAATAGTGAGTTTTGATTCGGCAAACCCGAAGGTCCCTAGCCGGACGTACACATTCCTTTGTGTAGTCTTGAGTTATATCCATCTCTTTTTCTTTCCTATCACGACTCTCTTGACCAACTATTGTTCCTTACCGACTCAGACGCTATTAGAGTACTATTGGTCTCTAATATACTATTTTATCCTTTACTACAAGGTGGATAATAACTGAAACATTTTTTTTTTTTTTTCACATTTCATTAACAAGAAAAAAACGTAATAAAAGGACTATGAATCGTTAAGTAAAATATTTATTTAATTATCAACTGTAATTATTTGAAAATATTTAATTATGCAATTTTACTTCTACAAATCAGTAATTAAAATATAAATAAACTTCTTACATTTAATAATTGTAAATTGATATCCTTAAGAGTGATGCAAATAAAACAAATTTAAACTTGATCATCCTATACCTTATTCTTGGGAAGAAGCTATATCCTTTCGAGACAGAATTGTAAATTTATATCCTTAAGAGTTATGCAAATAAAACAAATTTAAAATTGATCATCCTATACCTTATTCTTGGGAAGCTTTTGCCTTTCAAGACAGAATTGTAAATTTATTTCCTTAATAGTTATGCAAATAAAACAAATTTAAACTTGATCATCCTATACCTTATTCTTGTGAAGCTATTGCCTTTCAAGACAGAATTGTAAATTTATATCCTTAAGAGTTATGCAAATAAAACAAATTTAAACTTGATCATCCTATACCTTATTCTTGGGATGCTATTGCCTTTCAAGACAGAATTGTAAATTTATTTCCTTAAGAGTTATGCAAATAAAACAAATTTAAACTTGATCATCATAACTCTACATCATCTTCTTTACCGATAACAGATTACATTGAAGCTCGAGGTGTCATATTATTATTACTCTCACCATTGCAGTTGTTATTATTTTTTGACGTCGATATAAACTCTGTATGGCCAAAATATCGTCTCTTCCCAAATCCTTTTATATCAGTTAAAAAAAATAACTGATTTTAGATGACGCCTAAACCGTCATATTTCTTATATTAAAACCGACGACAAACTTGTGTCCTTTTGATTATTGAATTTTTTCACATTTGTATACGCGTAATACATTTCCGTAGGGTAAAAAGAGTGAGCTAGGTATAACTTTACCATCCAACTGATGAGGGTATAAATTAAAACTACCTTTCTGACTATGTCTTCACCTTTTAGTCTAAATTAAAATATATTATTAATATTATCACGTTCAAATCTAATATTTGGATATTTCTCCCAAACGCTAAAAGCAGATCTAGCCATTTTAAGTTCCTATTATTGGCGTTCTGCCGTGTAATGCCATTTTATCCTACTTTTCGCAAAGGTAATAATGTCTCAAAATTGATAACATTATCGGAATCACAACATCTTATTGCATAAAATTTAATGTTTCATTATTTATTTCGACGGTTTGCATTTAATTTATAATTCCCTTGAAACACACATAAGCCTATTGCATTCTATATATTATCAGAGTTCATTTTTGACAAAGAATCATTGGAAAAAAATAATGCATTTTCATAATCAAGTGCAAACTTTTCGAAAAAATTATTAACAATGTTAGAAAAAGAAGAAAATATCGTTTAAATTTGACAATTATCCCATAGTCATTTTATAGAAAAGTAAAAAATTTCTACAACTTACAATCGTCAACGGTATATAAAAAAATATAGTTCACGACACAAAGAGAAGAGCTCCATGTTGATAGGATACCTCCCATCCATTGATTGCATTAGTTTCGTCCCTGCGTTGACAAAGTTCAGTAAACATGATTTTAAGTGCAAATGTTGTTATTTAATAAGATTTTGACCAATTTAGAGCAGGGTTGGACGTTAGATAGGAGATGGACACTAACTTAGTCAAGGCAAGAGTGAAACTTTATCTTCACTCTGCACACTACAAAGATAAAATATAGTCTGAGACTGTACTAAGTAAGTAATAATTCAGATTTAATAGAGAATAGTATATGTTGCTTTGTTATAATATTAGAGAAGATTTTGCTTGAGACTAAATCGGAAACCATACAAAGTAAGTAAAAATAGGAAACAAAAAATGGATATTTTTGTCAATTTAGACAATAAATAGCATTACGTGCACAATCCATTTCAAAGTGCAGATCCGATCTATCGAATATTGAATAAACAGTCTTCAGATATATTATGTATATAGTATATCCATAGGGTTATTAATATCAGGCTGTTATTGATAAACTTAAAACAATAACAAATATTATTCTGACTCTTACAACCCTACTTCGTTCCAACAGTTTTCCGCGTTGGTAATTGAAATATGATGTTTTTCCTGTTGTGGAATGTGTTTTTCTTATAACAGGGAAATACTGGAGGAATATTTAGTCATTTGGAATTAAAAAAAAGAAGAAGACAGAAGAGTAGAAAATAATCCTCACATATGCCTAGACTTGGATGTAAGTGATGAGTTTACTGTTTTCGTGTATAATTATCCCCGTTATACTCAAAATTCTTTGCCATTAAATATTGTGGTATTAAACATAGACCATATATCCACCAGCAATTTATTGTGTATTCTTAACGAAGGTACGTACATACATACCATAAAAATAACAAACAATATATTTTTTTAAACAACAATAGTTCATTTTACAATAAAATAAAATTTAGATTTGTTTATTGAAACAGGTGGAAAAAAAATCATAGATGTATGATTACTTCTTTTTTATCCCAATTTCAACATAATTCAGGGTTTAAATTGTTTCTGAAACAATGAATGTATAACTTGGTATTTTCGATCATATTATTATGCATTTTTCGGACATTTGCCATCATTTGTGTGTTAAAAATCAAAACACGACGTTTAACACACAAATGATGGCAAATGTCCGAAAAATGCATAATAATAAAATTGAACTTCCAGCATTAACAAATAATTTCAAACAGACAATTTTCGATCAGTTCATTTTATTCATACTTGGAAATATATCAACATCAATATTTATTCTTAGCATTTTTTCGTCTGTTTAAAATCCTACTTTCTACTAATATTAGCGGTTTCGACAATCAAATTGATATTTTTCAGATTTCTTCCACCAGCTAATATGGTTATTTAATATGTATAAAACAGAACACAACATAAAACACATGTTAAAACAAAGACAAGTTTATATGGACTATGCATGGTAGGTATTACGACGAAAGTCTGTAGGGTTAAATATTACTATGATATGTCACCTTAAATGTTTCAGCTCCTAAGTGAATTAATCCAGGAAACTCTCATTTTTGAAACGTGATCACTAACCACTACACCAGATGAGGGGTGTTAGTAAACATTTCGCTTTTAATGTAAACATTATTAGTTACGTAGTTTAATTTAAAATTTGTATTGATCAGTTATTGTATAAATGTGTCAAAAAGACAAATATATTATGTTGCTTTTATATCAAACAATAAATTGAGTCGTCTGGTTTCAAAGCAAGATACATCACTTGAACCAAACTTTTCAGGAAACGCAAAAGTAAATAAATTCTTTGTTTTAATTTACATATTTGTGTTTTGTTTTTTTTAAAACTTGTAAATGATATAGACAACCATTTTCTAGAAGTTTCAAAAGTTATTCAGTTTTACAAGCTTTTTAATTTTTGACGTATCTCAGTTTGTTTTAAAACTTATTGATGTATATTGTTTTGGATCTATCTTCTTTTGAAAACAATATTTTTTGATGTATCTGGTTTTTAAAATAAACACATTTTATTAATCATAAAACATTAGTATTTATTAAAGAAATACAAAATAGTTAATCTAACAACATTGTATATAATATTGATACATAAAAAATTGAGATAACTACAGATTACCAAGTCGTAAACGCAGTTACTGTCTTTGAAAAGATATCTGTATATTCTTCTAGAATAATGATTGTGTTATGTTTCTTTATTTCCTTTTCAATTACCCTGAATATTCTGTCGGCCGGTAAAAAAGAATGGGCAAGAACAGGGGGAAAAAAATTCAATTATTTTTACATCATTTTTTAGACATTGGGTTAAGAGCCTGCCTAGCAAACCCATCATGAAATTGTTCTTGTTCTGGCCTCCACATCCGTCAAATACCAGACGAAGAACTTTAATGTTTTCCGGTATGTCAAGTTTAGAAAAAACGTATGTAGGTATCTATTGCGTGAAAATTTGACCAAATGTTTTATTTGTATATAACTATTAATATATAATAATATATATAATAATAAATATTAATATGAACAATCTTTTTAAAAGCTGTAATGTATTAGATGTTATCGGGGTTTAAATCGTAATAGTTCAAATATAGGATTAATTTGTCCAGATATCCCTTAATTATTCTGTTATTTATATTTTGTTTGACTGGAAAATGTGTTAGTTTGTTATACATTTTGACGAATATTCTGGGTATATATTTGATCTTACATTATCAATTGTGTTTCTTAATTTATATTTAACAAAGTTTTTTGTTAAAATTAAAATAATAAATAACTATTGGATTTTAAACATAAATGTTTTTTTTTTTTAAATTTATCACGTGTATGTAGTGTAGCTACATTTACTAGGCGGTCAAAAATGTATGGTAGGTTTTTCATACATAACGGAAAAAGAATTTCATATCAGAAATATTATTATTCAGGTTATATGAACGTAAATAATAGCTCTTGGAATGGTGTCAAACTGTTCATTATTTAGCTTTACTCTACAGCTTAAACTGATTTTGTTCTTTGAACCAATACTCAAGAATGTGTTTTATAAAAGGAGTATAAACATTTCCACGTACATTGTAATGTAGAGTTCCATATTACTTTGTTAAAATTAACAAAGCCAAATGAAACTTAAAACCTAATTCTTGGTCTCTATTGAAACATTTTAAATAACAAAATATTGTACTTGACGTTGTTCCATAAGACATACTTTCTATCAGATTGGCTGTACCTGTCTTGATCATATTTTGTTGCAAAGGAAAGATTGATGGCCATATCACAGTGTTAAATCACAAGTAAAATTATTCCAAAGGATTCCAGTTAAACGGTGTTTAGACGTAGAATAAGTTTATGAAGTTTATAAAGATTTTCAAGCTTAGGCCTTATTTAAAAAATTCACAAATTGTTGATAAAAAGTGCAGAGGAGGGTGGGTGAAGAATAATCTTATACCTACTTATCTTTCTTAATAAAGCACATGGAGAAAATTTGAAAATTAATAATATGACAATCTCGTGTATAAATTAGTACATATATTTGTTTGAATATTGCAATTGATTTTTATTTCGTTGTTACTTGGTTTGGGATGTGAGTGTGAGGAAGGTAGTGCTAAGTTTTTACACAGTATATTTTTTCATGTCTCATATTGAAATAAATAAACTTTATTTTACATATACATTAAAATTAAATCCATAGTTAAAGTAACATGAATCATAAACTCCTTATAACAATACACCAGTAATCTCTCTTAATATTAAGATTATAGTCAAACAAAGCTTCCTTTTTACGAGTGAAAGTAGATAAGTGCTGTACAAACATCATTTACATCCATTTAATTTTTCATAAAACTACTCATAAGTACAGTTGTGTGATAATGAATACAATCTACATTTAGAAACATACACGGGGCCAAAAATTTATAAATAGCTACCGTACGCACTCAACAAAGTAAAAACTCAAGTATTAGCAGTTTAATTTAAATAAAATATGTTTCAAATACCGTACACACACACACACACACACACACACACACACACACACACACACACATATATATATATATTTTATATATATATAATTTGACATTTTTTGAATTATATAAAAATTAAATAAACTTTGAAATGTTGAAAACCTTATGAACATATTGTATTAAATCTACTCACAAATAGTTTAAAATATTCAACACTGAAAAGTTTTTTGGATCTCAGTGCATGTTACAAAAAAAATAATAATAATAAAAAATAAAACAATGAATAGCAAGGGATTCGTAACAATATCCTTAAAAAATCAGATTTCCCGAAATACACCAAAATAAACATTGACACAGACAATACATTATGTTTGGTTAGTGAAAGATAACATACAAACATTGTATATCTTATTGTATTAATTAAGATAATTTTGTATAATGGTATACTTGACTAACTTTACACTTCTTTTGGAACAATGTTGTGAAATTGATTTTTAATTTGTCTTTTTTCGTCATGAATATACTAATTTCAAATTTTAATGAATGAATTTTATTTAGAAACATTTAATTAATTTTGCATCAGAACTGATAATATTTAATTTGACAAAATCTACTTCCAATATTGATATAATGGATTCCTGAATATTATTTTTATTACAAATAATTCATTAGTAAAGACAAAATAATAAGCTTCAAATTAATCGATTTTTAAACTGTATTGACAAATATAATAGTTGATATTTGTTTAACTTAAATTTTCATAATTTTTGATCTATTACTTTCCCAAGTTTTAAGCTATTAGAAACTTATTTCTGTAAAAGTATATTATTTTTTCTGAAATTTAAATTTACATTTTTCATATGAGATTGAAGGAGAATTAATGACTTTATTTTAAAACAAGCAACACAAAAAATTGTACATCAGACTCGAGTTGAAGCAACTCTTGTTGGAACTGCCAGCTCCAAATGATGGAACACACAATATCATGAAGACATTTCAGTGACTATGATGCAATGGGATTTGGATGATCCCCTAATACTAAGTGAGCCCCAGAAGACCTATTTTTAATTCCTTGTATTTGACAAATCAGATTCCCTTTATTAATATTTTGCTTTGTGTGTGACTACCTACACTGTTTCATCTCTTCTTGTGTTTTTAACTGATCCACCTGTTGATGACGGCTGGGTAGTTATGCATTGAAGCTCACCCTAGATTTTAGTGGCTAAAAATCATGCAAATTAAACTATTTACTTTGTTTGTCTTCTAATCAGATATGTTTTAACAATGTGAACAATTTTCACGTCTAAAAATTCATTAATATTGAAGAAAATGACACTTTTTGACACAAGGAATTATGGCTTATTTGGTGAAAGACGAATGTGTACCAATGACAACGTGAGTCAAGTTTGTGACTGCGTAATGAGTATATGTTTACAAAAGTCTATGAAGGTCTATATATATAGTTTACCTTCCTAGACCTTTATCCCTAAATTTACAGATCACGATTTACACTAATGTAATGTACAGCGTATAACGTAATCATAATAATATACTGATAATGCAGTCACAAAGTTGGCTCATGTTGTCATTGTACAAATTCGTCAGAACCCAATAAAGCCGAAATTCCTTGTGTCTAAAATTGTAAGTTTCTACAATAATAATTGGTTATGAAACTTGAATATTGTTTTGAGTTGTTTAAAATATCTGATTAATGACAAACAATGTAAATAGTTTAAGTTTGGATCGTTATTAGCGACTAAAAACTAGGGTGACATTCAATGCATAAATACCGACCACTGTACCCGGAAACAACCCTAAAACCGGTTAAAGCCGTTAGTCCGTACTCGGCTAACTTGTCAGCTTCGTCGCTAAAGTCTATGCACTTGTGTCACAATGCCAGTGCTGGGTAATTTTAGTGAATAAATCATTATCTTTATTGGTAATTGACTTCAAGGCAGGAAATTAAAATAGATATGGCCAATGCCATATACATAGATAGCAATAGAAAAGTTATAAATATGATCTTATTCCATATACATTATCATTAAAATACAGTTAAAAATGATGACGGTATAGAGTTTAGAATCTTCCCAAACGATGGGTCGATTGACCTCTTAATTATATTGGTCAATCAAGTTCCAATATTCATTAGTGTTATAGAATTTTTTAATAAATTTCATATACCAAACCAGAGAAGTCTGCATTGATTACATATTGGAATTCCTTCATGGTTTAAAACAGGCTAATATTGTAAGGGATTTTAGGACATTATATAGTTGGGAAACATTTTACATGAATACAATGAAAAATACAATTTTAATAGTATGCTATATTCATTGTTTAATATTTTATTATTGTGAAGCGAGTGTTTTGATTTTCACTTTTTTTATGGTATTATTTTTTAAATATTTTTTACTATGATTTTATTGTGTATAGTTTTATTTTATATCAACCAAATTTTGTTAACTGAATGACTTATATGTTTCATGTTTCCCTGTTTTTTTTCTACTTTTTTATTATTTCAATACATTTAAATTTTGATTTAATGTTTTGCTGTTTACTTTTTTATTGTTCTATATTTTATATTTCAGATTTCTGTTTTGATTATGAAAGTACCTTTTGTAAAATAGAAATAAAATAAAGGTAAGTCATTTTTTTCCTATTATATAACATTGAAATAAAATGACTACCTGAAATATATCAGTTGATTGAAATCAATATATTGCTTATTTATGATATAGTAACTTTAAAAATTGAATAAAGTTTGTTTTTTTTAAAACACTTTGTAACAATAATGGGCATCTTTAGTGTGTTTTCGTATCCAATCAAGGAATACGGGGACTGAGGCTTCGTATCCTAATAAATCGCCAGAGCCACCACACTTAGAGTCCCCGAAGGATACAATTCTTGAGAAATCAGTATTATATTAATAATTAGCAAATGTTAAAATATAAAACGAGCTTAATGTAACACAATGAGATTACAAATAAAAATTCATTTTTTTTTTTTTTTTTTTTTTTTTTTTTTTTTTTTTTTTTTTTAGATGGGAAAAAATACGTACACCCCCACCCTAAAATGGGGTTTGGGAGGCAGCTGAGAATATTCTAACTTAACTGAATTAGAAAAGTTTTGTTTGATATAAAATAATTTTGCAAACTAGAGGTCGCTCTTTTACGCCATCCAAAATGACACTCTAAGAAAAATAGTATGGAGACAAAAATATAATTACAACAAACACTTTACTGTTAGATAGAATAAAAATCGAACACTTTACTTTAGTGTTTCTGAAGTAAAATTAACTTTTTAAATATGTCATTTGCGCCATTTTGAAATAAGAGCTAGTTAACGACCTCTAGATATTTTCTATCAAGAAGAACTTTAAAAAGAAGTATTACTTTATGGGGATATACAATGAAAAAATTGTGTATTCGAAATTTCCTCCGAAAACCCCACTATGGAGTGGGGGTGAATTTACCTGAAAATGTCAAAAAATAATTTTGACCGCAAAATAAGATTTCTATGCTTCATTTTAAGAGGTGTTTGATATATTTTAACACCTGGTGATTGTGTGCCTTTATTACGTTAACTAATTAATTCTTTTTCTGCTCCTTTTTTTTTAAAGTCTATATTATGTGAGTTTTGTTCATAAGTGTATTACCAAACACAAGTATTAAAAAGCAATCATTCAAAATGTTGAAATAATCGGGAAACAATCGTTGCGTAATCTTTCTAACAAGTTTTAATATGCTTATATATAACAATTATTAAAACTAATATACAGAAATAAGCTGAGAATTCATGGACATTTTAAAAAATAAATTATAACAGTATGAAAATCTAATATAATTAGTTGTTCCCTGCATTTGCGGAGGACACAGATTTGTTCTATTCCTATCGCAACAGTATCTTCTTTATAATTGAATGAATTTTGATAAAATCAATGGTCTGCTGTAGGGGTAGGAATTGGCCAATTTCTCTAGTTGAGGAAAATTTATGAATTTTGTATACTTAAATAAAGACTAGATCGTTGATAAAACTTATGGTTTTGTGAAAGCCACTGTGTATCACTACATTTATAAAATTTAATATCTCATATTCTGTCTGTCAAAATAAGATTGTAATTTGAGTATAACTGATCCATGTAGCTACAAAACTAGGCCACATTACAGTTTTTATTTTAGTCAAGATTATTCACCAGCTCTGAATCTATAACATATTTGTCTTTACGGGTAACATAAAAAGCAGAATTTGTTCAACATTTTACACATTTTCTTATAACTTTCAATGCCAACATGACTTCGATTTAATATGTACATGTATATAAATTCAAAACTGGCTTTTGCTTTTTCGTATTTATTCACAGAGAGCTATTGGATATATAAAGGATGTTTCAAGGATTGTTATATTGTATGCGTTGTAGACACATTTAACTAAGAGGCGTATTTATTACAAATGATTAACTTAGCAAAGTTGTAAAAAGTTAACAGGATGTTGTCTTCATTGTACCAGAGATTTACTTTCTATTTAATAAACTTCTTAGTTGGCTCCTACTTTAGTTTTGTAAAATGAACATTTGAAATTAACCGTATTTTATAAATTAAATAAAAAAATTAATGAAACATCGATGTTTTTATTCTATGTAATGAGCTTAAAAAGAAAAGAAAAGAAAATAGTGTAGTCCATCCAAGTGGAATCATCAGGGCTAAGTAAGGATAAAAGACAGCCCGAGTTCCACACAGCTAGTTTCTACGGCCGCGACACAGCTAGTTCAATAACACAGTACTTACCAATTTGAACTGCTCTCCCATTTTGGTATTCATAAAACAAAGGTCCACCACTGTCACCCTGAATCAAATTGCACAACAAAATAAATAAAGTGGCACAAACAATAAAACTTACTTACATATAATACATTATAACATTACGCATAGACTACATACATCTCATTTACTATATGTTAGCTCAATGTTATTTGAATTATATTTCAGTTTCTATCGACTAAATACTCCATTGGTTTGGAATAATAATCTTTTAAATATTACAGGACGTAATTACGTTAGTTTAGTTTATTCTGATAAACTTAATCTCGAAAGATGGCGCTATAAAATTCATTGTTTATTGTAGTAATAGCTACACCGATTGCTCATATATCACAATATATGTATATAATTTTTACTCTAATAAGCAATTTTGTGTCATTAATTGTTGACAACTGTTTGCCTATTTATCTTCGGATCTTTCTAGCATGTTAATAGTTTTTTAAATGTATTCAAGTTGATTCTGAATGGTTTTATAATTATTTATGAAGTGTTTTTGATTGTAGCCTATTTAATTTCTGAAGATGCCTGACAAATACTCAAAACAGCTGTGAACAATTTATGACATAAGATTGTCAGGCAAGTAGATGATATATAAACGTATAAATTACAATGAAACTGTTTGAATTTTTTTCCAATAACTTTATTAGGATTATTATTTAGGAAGAGGGATAGTGATCAATATATTTTTTAGGCAACTATTGTTTAGGAAAGCTTATTTTGAAAAAAACATATTTTGAATTTCGGCCATATGTTAAATAATTAGAAGTTGCTGTCTATAAACGAAAAAGTTCCAAGTTTAATCAAAATCAACACAACAACAAAGTTCAACTCGAAAATAAAATTTGAATTTTAAGAAACCCTTCTCTTAGATGTATACCAGTAATAACTATTGCTTTATAATGGAGAAATCTAGTCAATAATGTAAACTGATGTGTAATGATGGATAATGTAAAAATAAGAAGAGATAGTTGTAATGTCTTAAGAGATTATGTCTTAAGTGCATATTAAAGGTTCGAAAAATGGAAATTTGAACAAAATCAGTCAATATCCTGACAAATTATTGAGTATCCACATATATACAGGGATCTAGCATGAAAAGACAATTTTGAACTCACAGTGCCCAGAGAGTTTGTGTATCTATAAAATCCTAACATCAATAATATCCACTAAGGTATTTACTCTGTATAGAGAGATAGTGGTAGTAAGAAAACAATTTTCCGTTCATACATCGCATAATTCAACCGGATGTTTACTGGGTCTGGTTTCCAATTAAATTATTATAACTGCAACACTTTTAGTACAAGTGTTGTATATCATATTATATTACACCCAGTAGGCTAAATCGTCATGGCGGATATAAACAGTGGCGTTTGGAATTATGTTTGTTTGACGTCAAGCGTCAAACCTACCTGCTGACCTATTGCAAAAATTTAGATTCTGACCAAGTCGAAGATAGGGAATATAATTCAGAAAAATATTCTAAGTGAATTACAGACAGCCTTTAAAGGTCCAGAGTAGTAGAGTTGCATACGTAAGTTCAATAGCCAAGGCTTACAAAAGAAGACTATGGGTAGTCCAACAATCGAATACCTAGAATCTTTTTTGAGCAGTTTAACAGGATAAAGTTATTTAATTTTATTGAAAATTTAGATTTTTATAAATACATGTTAATAAGACGTAGTTACTGAGGAAGAATGTGTAATAATAAATTTGAAATTAGATAAGAAATAGAAGGTATACACAAAACAGTCAGAACAAACTTTTGTCTAAACTATGAATAAATACAAAACTGGAGAAAACACTGAAAAAAAGCCTATATGGTAAAAAACACATATTTAATTACAAATATAACGCAATTGAATTTAATTTAAGTTGTAAAAAGGGATTTAATGTTATTTTATTTAGTTTTTGCTCAATACGAGTGTACCAATAAATCAAAAAAAAAAAAATGAAAACCGATAAGAACGTGAATATGCATATCTAGTTTCAAAGTTTGAACAAAATCAGATATATGGTTTTGTAGTAAGTGTGATTGAAATGTGAAATTCAGTCTACTTTAAATTTTGATAAAATAAAAACAGTTTCCATCATTGTTAAAATTGTAAAAGGAAGATAAAGTAAATATCTATTATGTAAAACCAAGCAAATTTAGTAAAATAGCTAAAGTGACGCGTTAAAAAATAAACAAATGAAATCAGAAAAACAATAAACTTTGAATTGCGGTAATTAAAAATACCTTATTTTAATAGTCATAAGTGAATAAAAGAAAATTTCAAAGGAATCTACCAACATTTCGAATATCCAAACGATAATATCTCGTAATGAGAACAAGGGTTATACGACAGAAAGTTAGTTCCGTACAAATTTGGATCAAATTTATCTGTATTTGTGGAACCTGGAAATTAAGAATCCAGAAAACAGAATCCAGAAATGTAAACTAATTCAAAAGATTTTGAACCTTCGCAAACTATTACAAGAATTAACAGGTTACATTACAAGTGGTGACGGCACAACGTGGCATCACAAACCTAAACCAGGTTCTCAAACGTTCTAAATTAATTACTAAGGATTACGAAGGGCTAAATAATTGGAATTGAATACATAAAAATAAATAAGTTCACTTACATATCGTTAATAGAAGGTAGTGATGTACAATTAAAAGTAATTAGTAAATTATTAAGGAAGAAATGACATTGAAGTTTAAGAGATACTTTATATACAATGAAGAAAAGAAAGTTGGTGACAACTTTTCATACATATTGGAGGACTTCAAGAACGAATGATAAATGTATACTCCCTCTCCTCCACATTATGAGTAATTCATTAATAAGCTTTCTTTCCACGAACATTGAACTACGAAGAAGTCATAGGCATATTGAGTATTAGAAAAAATTATAACTAAATGTACTCGATAATTTAGTAACAGTAACCATGAAGTTGATTTAAACTGGTAGTGAATAAATCTAATTTAAAAGATTTCAACAAGAAGAGGTGATAAGTGAATTCGACTACAAGATTAGACGACATAACTGTAACATCAACTTACTACCTATTTTGATGAATCATCTTGGGAATTGCATAACTGAACAGGGCTTCCACAATTCCAGGATATGGGGAAAGAGCTGCCATAAAAAAAAAAAAAAAAACTACTTCATAACCATACAGGATAATAGCCATCTTTTATTGCCAAATGATACCAGATATACTTTTGATAGAGAATTCGTAAATTTTAGAACATATAAAAAAAAATAGGAATAATTAAAATAAATTAAAATTGAAGAGAACTCTCTTTATTATTATATTTACAAGATTTGCTTTGGCCAATAATTTAAAATAAAATATAATGTATTGTTTTTTAGCTATAGGTAATATTATTACTTTGTGTTTTTGTATCATAATAGTTTTCTTTCGTTATTTTAATAATAAATAATATTATGCATTTTTTAGTTAAATAAAAGTTTTGTTATTTGACATAAAATAATGATTCAATAAATTGATATTATTGATAAGATAATTATTTGGTTTTTTAAAGATTTATTATTTATTTCAAGAATAAGAATTTTAATTTTAATTTTAAGAATAATAAATATTTAAAATTAAACATTTTTATTGAATCAGAATTAAATTCATTTTGTTCATATATCCTTATGTATATTTTTGAATGTATATACTTTAGCTCTATTTTAATCTTCAATAACTGTAAGATGACAATGGCAGGATTTAATATATTCAATCTCTTCTGAACGTCACGTCTGAGAAGTGTCGTTTACTAGTATATAAGTAATTTAATCTGTGCAAGATAAACTAAAGAAAGTAAAATTAATAAATTTTGTGAAAACTTGTATGAGAATATTTGATCAAATTTCCATAATAGGGTTGTTTAATTTTTCTAGAAACTGTTATAGTTTCACTACACCCATGAGTTTTAAAAGTGGTTTTACTGTACTAAATATGAAATGTACTCATTTCTGTGTTGTTCTCTCCTAATGAACTGAACTTCTAAGAAATAATAATAGTATAATTACCGAGCACGCCTCATGTTCAAAACTAGAAGTACAAATCATAGTATTATCGAAAGCTTCATAATTTTCCTGACATATTTTTCTTGTCAAAACTATAACCTGAGTTTCTCGAAGAATCCTAGAGGTATATTCATTCCATTTCGTTAGTCCCCATCCTATAACGGTGACTGTTTTCCCTTCGATTTTTTCATCTGTAATAAAATAAACAATAAATTGATTGACAAAAACTTGCTCTTCTTGTTTATAAATGTTAATTTTTGTGTCACTTAAAGTTATAAATATAATTACAACTTTTAAGTTATTTACAACTAAATAATATTTTGACATTTAATTGTTATTAAGATTATAAATGATTTTTCAATTGTTGAAGAATAATTGACAGAACAAAATCTTTTCGTGTTATATTCTAGGTTTTAAAAGATTGTTGACAACATTTAAAATGTTGACAAAAACACTAACAATTATAGTTTTTTACCATCCTAGTGACATCATAAATTTACCAATTATTGGCCATCTTGGTTAAATATTAGTTTACCTTTATTATTCAAATACATAATTGTTTTATATATACATTATAGTGTTTTAATGTTGGTTAGATACATATTTTATTTTGGAAACTATTACGTCTAAATTTTAAAACAAATAAGTTACCAATATTAAAAATGTCATATATCGCATATAATGAAATTATATACGTGAATAATAATTTAACGTGAAATAAACACGTATTTTAGAGGGTTGAAAACATTTTTCCTGAATTGCTTGGGGTCGAAATAGGGGGTTATCACTTTAAACTAAATGTCTAAGTATTCTCGTTTTCAATGCTATACAAGCCGGCCACCCGCTCTGATACACCCAGTATAATATATATTTTCAGAGTTTAAAAGACATTTTTGTTTAAAAATTAACTTTTGTATTTATTGACTGTATGGGATATTAATTATATCTATATTTTAAAATTACTATAAATTCGATTTTTAAAATTTTATAAACAATAATTGGTACGTCATATGCATGCCTAGTAATTTTTTTTTGTATGTTGAAATTAATATAAAAACAAAAATTGATAACACTTATATTCGACTGTTATTCTAAGAGTAAATTCCACAAAGACAATCTTATCTACTTTAATATTAGGGTTAAAGTTAATAATATATTATTGAACTTACTTTTATTTGGTAGACATATAGGTTGAACAAAGTCGGTGAATGTAATCCGTCGATTAAGTTTTAAAAGAGCAATGTCACTTGGAAAAGATATATATTTATAATTTTCGTGAATTTGTACATGCTTTACATTATACATTTGATGTCTATTATGGTGGACGTTGTCTCGATCGTGAACTCCAAGGTGAACCGTGATATTTTTTTTCGGAATCCTAGCAACAGATAATAAGTTAGTTAATAGTGTGACCGTAAATATACACACACACACACACACACACACACACACACACACACACACACACACACACAGAGTTTTTTCGTTGCCTACCTTTCTAAGTCCCTGATCTTAATTTATGTTACACACAATGAGACGGTTTGACAAGGAGTCAAAAGTCCCAAGTCAATAATTTAAAGCAAGTTAAATTCCCGCGCTAAAACCATGTAGAGAGGAGACGAGGTGGGGCGATGACGTCACGCCAGCTCAGGTGCAGAACTGCGTGCTTGAACAGGAAATGTCAATTTGCCTCGTTTCTTATTCTATTAAAAAACTAAATTATTAATATAAATAAATATGCAGTAAAATCAACCGATCAATAATATCAACAAATAAATTTAGAATCATATAAAATAAAAAAGTTATTCAAGTTCTTATAGGGGCTCAAAAACCTAAAATTTGGAAAAAAGTTAAATTCAAAATTCAAAAAACGTAGAGTCATAACTAAGAGGGGAACTAACAATAATTACAAATAAAAAATATGAAATAATAATAATAAACAGGTGAGAATGGACTTAGAAAGTCATTCTTGGGGAGTTTTTTGGAATTCTTGAGTTGAAAGGGAATATTCAACAATATTTTTCTGGAAATTTTAAGCCAATAGAAAAATGAAAAAAATTAAAATATGAAAAATGTTGATAATTTTAAGGGCTTCAATTTGATATGTAAGATGACCCACATTGCAATTTGAAAATTTTGAGATATTGACTTTTAAAACTTCTAAAAGTTGTAAATTTTGAAACCTGCTAAAAATGTGAGAAAACCTACCAAAATTAGGTATTGTTTGAAAGGTCACATCTTTGTCAATGTACTTTAAAAATTGTAGCTTTTAAAACAAATGTTTATGACAGATGTAAAAAGATGTGTAAACTTAAGTTTTTATGATGTTTCGGGCCATCCTGTATTGACGGCGCAAGATAAATTAAAACAATTTGTTTTTAATGATCAGTGTACCGAGACCTTTAAAATGAGGTACAAGACGACCTACCTTTACATTTGAAAATTTCCCAAAAACCAACCCCCACCCCCAAAAAATACCCTTTTGGGGCATTTTAGAGGGTTGAAAACATTTTTCCTGAATTCCTTGGGGTCGAAAAAGGGGGTTATTAGTTTAAACTAAATGTCTAAGTATACTCGTTTCAATGCTATACAAGCCGGCCACCCGCTCTGATACACCCTGTATATGTCTAGTATGTGGAAGTGTAAAACATCAAAGCAGAAATAATAATATATAATGGGGGGGTTTTTATGAACTATAAACAAAACGATAAAAACTTTGGAACTTCCCAAGGACGTATAACTCGAGAACCAAGCGAGCTACGTAAAAAGTACAAACAGATTTTTTCGTCATAGTAGAAGAGGAACAAAATTTCGTCAAAAGAATTTTGAGAAAGGACTTATCTCAAAAGATCAAAAGAAGAAAATCCGACTTTCGGGAAAAGGGCGATAACTCGCGAACGAAGCGTACTAGGACGACGAATCAAGTTCCACAAGACCCACAAGATGGAGAGGAAGAAGAATCCGAAAGGAACTTGATAATCGGACCGGGCGTTCGAAAGTTATAGCGAGTTGAACGAAAAAATGTCAGAAGTTGTAATTTTCAGGAAAAATCTTTTCGAGTGACGCACGCATCCCTCAGTGAGAGTTCAGCGGTTGGACTTTGCAATGCCAACTTGGATCACAAATAACACTGAATAATAAATACAATAAATTATTAATTAAAAGGTGTTTTAACAAAGAACAAAGGAATAAAACTATTCAGTAGACAAAAACTATGATTAGTAAAAGATATAGTGTGAAAATTTCAGACCAAAAGGGCCTGAAAATACTTAAAAGGAAGGAAAAACTTTTCTCTTTAAAAGGGAGAAAAATTGGCTCCAGGTAGTGGGAATTTTCCCACAGAAAGGGAGACCACAATTTATCCGTCGAAAGACGGGTACTCTTGTTTTGAAATCGACGCAAGGAAGACGTATCTTTGGCAACAGACTCCGAGCCGAGAGGACACTACAATTGTCACTCTACTAAATTGGACTTAGAAAAATTTCTACTCATTTTGATCTTCGAGGCAACTTAGCAGATCGAATTCGAGACCAGCACTCAACTAACTCATAGTCTACAGCAGAGGTTCTCAAAGTCCAGGCCACCACGGACCCCCACCTGAAAACTTGCCAACTTTGCGGACCCCCCCCCCCCCCAATTTATATGATACATTTCAATCTTATTTCCTAATATGTACTTACCAAGAATTCTATATATTTATTCAGTTTTCTATATATGTTTTAGAACTACTGTCTATTTCATTACTTAACACTATTATTTTGGGCTGTGTTAGTCAAAATTAATTTAAAAAGCAATACCTAGGAATAAATGTTATCAAATTCCAAATGTTCTTACAAATGTTATTAAAGGTTTACTAGTAAGAACGAACTTATTGGTGTTTGTGAACAAAACATTGTTAGCCTCGTTTAAGTGCTGATATCATTCTTCATATGAGTTGTACAACAAAGACGTATTATAATTTTAAATGACAAAACGGAAATGCTCAAACGTGTTTAATTACACAAAAAGTAAGAAAGTAAAACATAGGCTAGTAACTTATGAACATAGTTATCTATAATATTTTAAATAATATTTATCAAGTCTCCTTTCACAAATCATTGTGTCATCGTCTCTTGAGTTTTCACAGATAAATCAAAGGGACGAATGAAGTTGTTTCTTCGATTTGATAATATCCAAGGTGTTGGGGAGAATTGTTGAAATCTTCAACCTCAATGCTGGTTCAATATTCTTAAGTCGATTTCTTTTAACACTTTTTATGTTACAAAGTGTAGAAAATGTTTGCTCACACAAATAAGTTATACAAAAAGGGACAAGATGTTTGAGTGCTTCGTTAGCTAAATCTTTGAATTCAGACTGGACAAGAAACCAAAAATGACGTAAATCATTTTCTTCTTTGTAGATAACTTCCCAAGTCCCACTGCAAGATAACTCTACTAATTCATCTTGCTTACCTTCAGAGAGGCTTGAAAGACTAGCAATTATCTCTTTTTTTAAATGGGTATCTCATCCAGTCATTATTGGTATCTGGTTCAGGGAAGTACTTTCTCAATGCATTTGACAAATCTATCATGTGTTCAACAATTATGTCTTGGACTTCAGAGGGAAGACTTTCTTCAGATGTCGTTAGAAAATGTTGTAAAACAGGCAAGGCAGTGTAGGACTTTTTTGCAACTCGACCTGCCCACAGTTTCAGCTTTTCAATCATTGCTTCGATTTTTTCTTCTACAAGGAATACATTGATATCAGCTCCTTGTAGCTTCAAGTTTAAAGCATTCAAATGGGTAAATATATCAGCCAAATACGCAATTTTACAGAGCCAAGAGAAGTCATTAAGCTTTTCTCGTAGAGTAAATTTTTCATGTTTTGTTTCCAAGAAAAATAATCTCACTTCATCAGCAAGTTCGAAAAAACGCGTGAGAACGTTTCCTTGAGAAAGCCAGCGCACCTCTGTGTGTAAAAACAGCTGTTCGGGTCACTTCCCATTTCCTGACAAAGCAAGGTAAATAAGCGCGAGTTCAAGGATCGTGACTTTATGTAGTTAACAATTTTAATAAGTTCATCAAATACAGTTTTCAATTCTAGTGACATTTTTTTTTACTGCTAGTGCCTCCCGATGTATTGAGCAGTGAGTCTATTTGACATTTGGAGCAACTCGCATCACTCGAGCCATCAATCCCGTTTTATAACCAGCCATTGCTCCAGCTCCGTCAGTAGCCAATCCGACACACTTATTCCAATCTAGTTCATGTTCCTTAACAAAATAATCAAGGGCTTCGAACACATCATTTGAGTTGTTATGAAGAACCTCTTTACAAAACAACAGGTCTTCAAAGACACGTTTTTCGTATTCGTAACGAACAAAAGCTAACAAGTGAGATTTGTCAGTTAAATCTGTACTCTCGTCTAATTGTAACGCATACATTTTGGTGGTTTTCAAACGTGTAACTAATTGAAAATGCACGTTATCTGACATATCATCGATCCTTCTTTTAACTGAGTTATTGGATAAAGAAATCGAACCCATTTCTTTGGCCGCAGAATCACCCAGCATTATGCTGCACATAGTTTTGGCAGCAGGCATAATTAACTCTTCTCCGATGTTAAAAGGCTTTCCCGATTTAGCAATCAACAAGGAAACGGCATATGATGCCATGGTCGCCTTTTCATTTGCAGTGCCTGTTGCAATTTTTTCAATTTGAGTTTTGGATTTTTTCAACTTATTGCTTTCTATTTTAAAGAATTCTATAGATTTACCCAACAACTCGTAGTGCTTTGTTTCTAAATGCCTACGCAGCTTAGCAGGTTTCATAGATTCATTAGACAGAATTTCAAACCCCCTTCCCTCTCAGCGCTCAATCTGTACAGTCCCTACACTCCCTACAGTGTGTCAACTGAAAGAGTGAAAGTCACTGCTACAAACTGTCCTCACTGCCAACTAACTAATTGTAGTTATATATCTATGCTATTTATCTACTCCAGCTACATGTTGTGGTTGAATTTAACTTATTTTCTACTTTTTAGCAGGCTAGCACCGCGGACCCCCTGATACAAGCTCGCGGACCCCCAGGGGTCCGCGGACCCCGCTTTGAGAAACTCTGGTCTACAGGATCTGGATTGAAGACATCGCATCAGCATCAGCTAAATTAAACAACAAATTCCAATATCAACAAGAACTTCTAATAAAGTGTGAAGGTATCATATACTTAAGGAATAATTCGCAAATATTAACTTCATTTCAATTATAACGTCATTTGGGGAATAAATAAAAATTAAATTCATTTTTATAAATTTCTGCTTTGGTGTTGTAGATAATTAATAATTAAATACGACTTTTTCAGTACAGGAAAAACTGTCTGTGGTTCTGTCTGAAAAGTCTAGCGTTTTTTGTTTTGTTTAGAATATAGGAAAATCCTATTTGTATTTTGTGAAATATTTAAATTGTTTTGTTGTTGTTTAATCAACTTTATTGTCATATAAATTTTGAAATTGCTTTTTTAACTGTGCTGAAAAGAAAGATTATATACGTAATTCATTTCTAAAATTTGTTGTGTTTTCTATATATCCATTCTGTACATGCAAATAACCTTGTCTAAGATAAATATTTTATGTGTGCTCTGGAAATATAATTTGAAATTTAAAAAAAGTTATTATCAGAACTTAAGAGCCGATTTCTCCCAAAAGGCACTTCCCCAGAGAGAGAGAGAGAGAGTGTTACTTTAGATAAAGAGTCAAATAATCGAGCATTGAGATAAAATTCAGGGTATTTTGCGTAGATTAAAAATTGGTAAGTTTATGAGGACAAGCTCATACTTACTAGAGCCAAGTATTGCAATATCTTTGATTGCATAAAAGGTAAAAGTGAGCATCTTGGCCTTGCCCGCGTTAGTCCCGAGCTGAAAGGTGGTTCGCCCTATTCGGTGGCGATCGTACAGCGAATTATTAAATTACGCGAGCGGAGCGTAGCGGCAACACACACAAGGTTACGGTTGAGAGCAGTTTGTTCCACTGGTCGGGCGAGACCTTTTACAAAGAACTATAACCTTTCTCTTTTTATCCAAGCTTAGCTACTCAGTTAATACGTTTCTACTCGTCGTATAACACCGTTTGTCACTCTCTTGCTTAATGAATTTATTTATTTATTATTGCATGTTGTACATTCGGAATTACATTGTTAATAATATAAAATAATGCGTGAGAGGTTTCCGACAAGCCTTGCTGATAAATGTCTCTTTCTTTGTCGTTTTGGCTGATTTTATTCTATAAGTGTTACTGGTTAATAACTGTATAATGTAAGTCATAGTGGACTTACGATTTAGGCGCCATAAAACAATTCTCCTGGTAGTTCAAATTGATGTCTGTAAAGTAACTGTGATGAACTTGTGTTTTCATCCTGTCTTTATGTAGGCTATGCGTAGTACATAAAGTCCTGTGTTCACTATGATCCTCAAGGTGGGCTTTTTAACGTTCAATGCGAACGTTGCATTGTGAATGACCTGTAGGTGTAAGATGTTTTGACAACAATACCTTAATCCTTAAAATGGTTGTAAATATAATATATGTATTTGGGATACATTGTATAGCTAACATGGTATCTGTGAAAATTAACACAAATCTTAAATAATTAAGACAATCATAAATTTAATTAGCAATTTTAAAAGGCGAAGTATGTTAGTGTTAAAGGATATGGGAAGAAATGTTTTAAATGTGAGACCTGAACTTGAGTGTGAAGTGAATGTACTCTTGTTGGTGTTATGGTAGTTTTGTAATTACTGTCGCAGCTGATTTAATAAATTTTTTATATATAGTTAGTTATGAGCTATCAATTATCTGATCATTTGCCTAGAGTAATTTGTTTAGAAGTTGGTACTACTTCTGTAGTTGGAGTAGGAGAGTCTATTACTTTTGTTGCAAGTCTTAAATGACTTTTAAAAAAGAAGATAATTAAGTTATTTTAAGACTTTATTCCTGAGTAAAGTCCCCAATCAATTCTTTGAATGTTATGTTGTTTACCCCTAGATATACTCTATCTGTTAATATGTATTTTGATAATATAAATACATTACATAATATTAGAACTTCTGAATCGTCCCAATTTAATTGTTCTTTAAATTGATTGAATTAGCTTTGAATGCCGTTCTGTCCACACTGGCATTATTAGTTATGTATGGCATATTAAAAGTTTGAAGTACTGACAACACATTTGCCAATACAAATCTTCAAATTATCGAATGATATATTTTATCTTAATTTTACTCCATCATTAAATCACTGCATTAGCTACATCCAGATAAAACTACATAAAGAGGTTACATGTTGTAATTTCCATGAGAGAAATAGATATAAATAATTATGATAATATGTATGTACTAGTAATATATTTGTCTAAAATATTTTTTTGAAATGAGTATAGACTTACCCATATGCACAATGAGCTGCCGTAAGTGTGTACAAATCATTTATTACTGTCCCTCCATATATGCCATTATTAACTTTTACCAGTGCTTGCCAAGGATAGGCATGTGGTTTTGTAATTTTACCACCGACTATCCTGTCGCGTGTTTTACTACCTATCGCACCACAAGCTGTTGAAATTAAAATGATGTTACATTCTATCTCATTGCCCTATTAAACATAGATTTTACAATTTTGATCAAATGAGTCAGTAAATTACATCACTTTCACCCCCACCATATTTTTACAACAAACCTTAGATATTTTGTTCCATAATTATTATTTCATAGGATATCCACCACTCAACATATTTAAAATTTTAAATCTATCAAACTACTTGTGCTTGAGATGATACCTGTGTCTAAATTTCTACTTGCCGATAAGAAAGAATAGGCATACATTAATTCAAGCTTGTTCTTAAGAGGGAAAAATGTGATGTAAACTTTTTAGTTTTAATAAAACCTTATTACAAAATATGTAAATAAAAGAAACCTCTATACAGCTGATAGCAATGATGTGACATAAGATCGCGGTAAACGAGTTGGTTGAAGATGTGATAGTTAACTGGCAGAATTAAAATAGCGTTAACTTTACATCTTAACGGTTGTACAATATTTTCCCATTAGAAACAATCTTACTTTCTCACATTGACATTTCTCTGACATTCATTTCCTATTATAAATTACTTTCTATAAAATTCAATATACCACAATTTTCCCTCCTAATTTTAAAATGGACCATAAGATAATTTTTAATATTATAAGTATTGTCTATTTTTTTAATTTTAAAATTTAAACATTAAGTCAACCACAAATACAAGAAACTACAACAGACTTTTTGGAGCTTTATATGTTCCGATGGTACTCTCGATATTTCAAACAGCTTTTTATCCGCTCTTATCAAACATCTTCTAACTGTTAAACTTCGTGATCTTGCTTCGACTATGACCTTTGATTGACAATTTGGAGGTCTTTGGATTAAAGAATCCTTTTCCTTGTTGATATAGCATTTTCACCATCCATGATTGCAGAGTTCCACGATATAGGTTCTTGTCCCCATTTTCTCTTCAACGTTTTACGGAAACAGCATCAAAGGAGTTCATCAAAATTATTTCGTTTGCCATTGTCTTTGTTTCTTGAAAGTTTTTGCGATATATTGTATCTTATATTTTCATGGCCACCCAAGTGTTCTCAGGCACACCAGTTCTCAATAATTTACAATAGGTTCTCCGAGCTATGTATGATGTCAAGAAAAAATAGCCTTGAACCTCTACTCTATGTTAGTATGTCTCTTTTATAACAACCTCCATTTCTATTTCACCAAACCGTCAGATCATTATGACGTATTGTGGGTCCTCTTGCTGACAATCTCATGTGATACTATTTGCTCTAAAATCACTAGTCAACAGCAGTTCACTTTTATTTCGGAATTTTGGATCACATAACTCAGTATATCTAAATACCACTCAAAGTACAAATTGCTGATGCTCGGAAACACAATGCACCCACTCAGAGTAAAGTCACTCTCAGAAATCCTGATCCTTCTAATCTTGCTTTTGATAAATGCATAACATATGGCATCTTTTAACTAAGACACCCTTATTAATTACGCCAATAGTGTTTCGATAATATCACGTGGTCTAAGCGATTTACGAATATAATATGACCAAAAAATTCATAGCAGTTTTCGTTCTATATAGATTTGTCGATGATAACTAGATCATAATCAGCCACTATCCTTTCTTCCTAATCTATGCTGGAGTAATTTCTTGTCTATTATTAACTTGTGTATTCGTCCAACTCTCTCAAATCGTAGACCCTTCCTGAAAGGAAAACACCTCTAACTCCCAACTTTTTATCCTGTCTTATCGCCGAAAGGACATTCTCCTGCCTTTCTAATTGTGGGAGTCCTGTATTCTTCTGTTTCACAACTAAAACAGCATCCATATCTCTCAGTCCCATTAAAATCAACAGCCTTTAGTCCGAAGTTACAAAATGTATAGTTTTAATTACATCATTTCACTAAATTCTGACATTTCCTCTAGTGATATATTTTGTGCTTAGGAGCATTTCAACTGATTTTTTAACGGCTGCCAAAATTACTGTTATCATTCATTCTCTAATATCACGGAATTCGCCAATAGAAATTTCACATACCATTTCTTGGTCTAATTTCATCTGAGCTCATTTCACTTTGCCCATTGTTAGAACGCGTCCAGGTCCCTGTCCTTATACTAATCACTATAACGTCAGGTATATTTTACATTTCCTCTCCACCTTATTCCCATCTATTTCAATCGATCTTCACATTATGGCTACTCAAAGGATGGCCTCTGTGAAAAGGTACGAGTATATACAACGTGGATACGGCTTTTACGGTCGCTTATCGTGACTTATCGGAGGAGAATTTAATGAGTTAGAATGTTTCTCGTGGTGGGTAAAATAATGTCTTGAGCTGGCGTTAAGTTCAAACCAGCTAAGTGTACAAGTTTGGATGTTGAATGCTGTGGTGGATGGCGTGTGGAGAGGGCCTAGTTAAATTTGAAGGACGGGATGTGGAGGTTATGCAGGAGGGCAACGAACACCATCACCGGGGTATTCCCACTTGCTTTTCCAGAATTACTAGACAACGGTCTGGTACTACGGGCTACCTGTTGTTGTTCCCGTGCTGACACCCCGGTGGACACTGTTGTTCCTGAGAGCGCACGCCAGGCCATGTTACTGTGGTTAATAGCTATCATCATGTCTGGGTAAAGTAGACGTCTGGTGGGAAGGTGGTTAAGGTAACTCCACAGTGTCACAGGCAGTACCACGGGTGGCCAGTGAAGTTAAAGTGAATAACACTATTCACGACCTAGAGATCAAGGAGGGGGAGCGCCACATTCCAATCGTTAATATCACCATCTCCTTTAAGAATCGCTACCATATATATTGAGTTGCAGAGAGAAGTGTTTGAAATTACTCACAATTTATGCAGAAGCTGTGTGGTCAGAATTACATGCTATACATCCTACTTATTATAATTATAATAAAATAATGAAAAAACTATTTTCACCGTTTAAACATAAAACAAATATAAAAATATTTATTAAAATAATATTCATATTCAAATTTAATTATAAAAATAATTTTATATTTTATGAATTGTATTTCAAACTAATAGTATATAAAATTGTAATACTTACTGCAGTCATAATAAGTACTTTTATGAATCTGAAAATTAAAATGATAATTGCGTATGGTAAATTTCATTGTACATATATTTAGGATCTTAATATACATAATTGTTTTGTGAACAGTAAACTTTGATAACTATTAAAAAACACAAAAAAGACAATTACTGTTTATATTTTACTTTATCTCACTGATTAAATAAGTTACATGAATGAACATTATATTAAATTGTAGAGAAAATAACACAACGTAATCTAGTATAAAGTGTATGTAATAACATTAATATAGATTTTTGTAACACTGAGAAACATGGCAAATATTCATATAAACAATAAAAAGGATAGTGAGGAAATTTTTCTTTACTTTTTAGTCAGGTAAAAGTAAAAGTTGCTGTGAAATTGTATTACACAGTTTTTCGACTTATCCCCACGCTTTATTCAAACTTGATATTTAATATTTCAAAGTCAGTTATCATATCCAAACCTACTGTAAAAAAAATTAAATTATACAAATTACATTGAATCTTACATATTAAACAATCGATTACATTTTATTTTGTTTCTATACTCAAAATTTCAATTTAAATCCTCCTAAGATTCGTCAGCTCTAATTATCAGCAAACTAACACAGAGATATACTTAATATATTTTAATGTGTAGCAATATTCCAAGAGTCATAAAACGTTCACAAAATGCAATAAAATTGTACGTTATGAAGTTTTAAAACTTTATTAGGTCTGGTTTTCTACATTGTTTTGTTGAAATTCATAGCAATTTAAATATTAGTTTGATAGAAGTAGATTAGTACATAGTCTGAAAAGTAAACGTATTATTATTGTAATTTTAAACATTGGAGTTCATTCCAAGAGCCCATTATTATTAGGTTCGGTTACTGTCTAACATAGACATTAATTTTCTGTTTTGAAAATATCTTTAACATTTATCACGTTAAAAGTTTGAAATATATTTGTGTTAAAATTGATCAGAAACTAAATTAGAAGAAGCACATTAGAATATAAAATAATTTTATAAAAATAACTTTGAGGGATAAATCTGTTGAAAATCGGTTTCAGTTTCATATATTGTTGTTCTTCTTTGGTATAGGTTGCAGTATGAAATTTTTGTTTGGATGGGGAGGTGGAGGAGCTTCTGTTACAACATTATATACTCTCTTTTTTCCTTAAAAGACAATTATTGTTTAATTCATTTTAAAAGATAATTTTCTCCTTCTTTTTTATACCAGGGTCGATAATTTTTGAAACAAAAAAATAATAAAATAATAATAATAATAATAACAATAATAATAGTAGGATGACTATTATTTCCATTGAAAAAGGAAGAGAATATAACAAAAATGAAAGGAAAATCATTTACGTTCGATCCGAGGTCGGGAAGTGGAAGGGGGTGAGGTTTTAAGGGTAGAAAACGGTTTATCTTGATTTCCGGGAAAACTACAAGTCCTATGGAAAAACGTTATATGGCAAAATTGTCGGTAATACAAAGATCTACTACTTTTGTAATTACTTTAATTTCACGTAACCTCAAAATTTATGTAAAAATTCAAATAACTCAGTTTTTGTTTTTATATTTTACAAAAAAAATTTTTTTTCACGAAATTTGGTGAAAATTTACCTTTTTATGTCCCAAACACACTATAATTTTTTCGATTTTATAATTTATTTTTTCACCTTATTTTGACTTAATATCGAAAAAGCACCCTAATTTTCTATCGAAAATTCTCGTGTCAAAATATCTGCTTTATTAAAAAAGTCTGTGGGCTTTTTGTTCGTTGAAATCTCTACTTCCTGATGGTGTAAAAAAATATACATTACTAGGAAAATGTTTCAATAAATGCAAAGAAACGGAAAAAAAACTCGAATCCGAAAAAAAAAAATTCTAATCATTATGTACAATTTTGAGCTATTTATTAAAATTTATTCTTTAATTACTCGAAAAACGTAAGATTCCATTATACATTGATAAACAAAAAAAATTTAAAAAAATACAAATCCATAAAACATAAAGATCCCCAAAAAAAAAATAAATAAAAAAATTAAAAATGCGAACATAGTTGTTTTAAATATAATTAAAGGTAGGATTTAAAGGGGATTTCATCTAAGAAATGTGATTACTGCTATTTTTTTAGTAAAAAAGTTGCATTATTAAATTTTAATTACTTATATGTCATAGAAAATCTCATAATATATAAATATACGTGTAAATCGTACTATTGAATTTAGATACTTTATACTGATTACGCTATTCATTAAAATATTTTTAAAAACATTAATCTTGTTGTTTCTAAATACCTTATCTTGAATTCTAATCACCGCAACTATGCATGTATGATGCGGCTAAGGACGATCTATATCTCCTACTTTCTCTCTTAACGGTATATTATACTTATCCATTACTTTTTGTCTCTTTGATGGCATTTCTTCATAGTTAGATTCGACAAACCTTCCCGATTCTAGTAGATTTTCGAAATCTTCAAGACCATCGCGTCTTCGTCTCCAATTTTATTTCCAGTCTGCATTGGTTCTTCATCCACAATTTCATCTGAATCATTAACTTCCTCGTAGCTTTTTTCTTTCACATTGGAGCATTTTTCAGAACTATGACAATTTGAGCATAAATTTGTGCATTTTAAACCATGTTTTCGGCAGCCACATTTTTAACTGTTACATCCAGTTTCACAGCTGCAGCAAATAGTTTTGAGCAATATTTCCGGAATTAATTCCTTTTTTTGTAAATTTGGGCACGTTGATGTTGCTTCCAGCCCCAATCTGTTGCTGTCAGTTTGTTACCCAGCCAAGTTTGAAGCTGATAATATACCCTGTAACAATGTTGTTCTGCTGCACCTTCTGTGGGTGGGAGATTTGACAAAATGAAAGATGATTTAATTTTCGCCAATTGATATTTTCGAAATCGTAATTGATTCAGTGTTATATTATCATTTTTACTTTTATCAATAGATTTTATTAATTGTAATTCATTTTTTTCGATATCTTCATTGTTTGCATCTTAAAAAAAAATGGCCAAATTTGACAAATTTTTATCGTCTAGAAATGAATTTACGATACTTTTCTTTCCGGCAAATCCAGATGTTGTATCGCAAACAGAAAACAATGCAGAAATGCAACAATGTTTTTGAACAATTCATATTTGAAACTGGTAGTCGCGAAAAATAGATCTTTTACGTTTCCAGAACTTGGCTTGAGAAAATAAATGTCATGATTATTTGAATTTAATTAATTCAAAAGATCAATATCTTGACCCACAACAGTGACAGTTTTATTAGTATCTGGCAATTTCTATCGAGGTCTTAATTATGTCAGCATCAGCATCTTCTTGTGCTTGCTTACAGGAAAATCCTTGTGACTGTAATCTTTTCATTAAAGTTTTTATTATTTTGTCCTTGTTTTTCTCGTTAGATAAAAAAATTTCTTGCAAAAATGATATTTTTGTATGGTTTTGATAATTGAACTCTGGAATATTGTCTGAGGTTTTTCTACGACTACGTTCTCCTCTTTTTTAGTTGATTTAGCTGCTGGTACTGTTGTCACAGTAACTGATTTTTTCAGTTTCGGGGTACCCATCAAAAACGATATAGCTGCTTGCTGCGTAATGTTTTTCTACGTAGCGCAAATATTTATTTATCTCTTCCACCGTTTCATTTATCTGCCAAATTACTTTGTGCTGTGAAAATCCGCCGTCGACGACATGCACAATGCCGTCAGAATGCGTTGGTCCATTAGCACTCACAAATAATTCGTAAAGTTGAGATTTAACATTTTTCCTGGAGCCATTTTCTGTAAAAAGTGACAATGGAAAAGGTGCAAGCTCGTATTGTAAATAAGTTTCCATATCTTTTTTACTGTCGATCGATAGCTATATCTCGGTTTACTTTAACGGAAAAACATTTTTTCACGACATTTGCTGAAAACTTACCTTTTTATGTCCCAAACACACTGTAATTTTTTTGATTTAAAAGATTTATTTTTTCATCTTATTTTGACTTAATATCGAAAAAGCACCCTAATTTGCAATCGAAAATTCTCGCGTCGAAATATCTGCTTTTTTGAAAAAAAATCGGTGGGCTTTTTGTTCGTTGAAATCTCTACTTTCTGATGGTGTGAAAAAAAAAAATACATTAATAAAAAAAAATGCAGAGAAACGAAAAAAAACTCGAATCCGAAATTATTCGAAAAACGTAAGATTCCATGTTACAATGATAAACAAAAAATTGCAAGTCGAAATATACACCAAATTTCGTGAAAACATTTTTGTTTGTAAAAGATAAAAATAAAAAAACAAAAACTTGGTTATTTAAATTTTTCACATAAATTTTGAAGTTGTGTGAAAAACGTGTAAACATATAAGTTGTAGATCTTTTTATTACCTACTACTTTGCCATTTAACGTTTTGCCATAGGACTTGTAGTTTTGCCGGAAATCGAAATAAAAACCGTTTCCTACCCTTAAAAACTCACACCCTTCCACTTCCCGACCTTGGATCGCCCGTAAATTATCTTTCCTTTCATTTTTGTTATATTCTCTTCCTTTTCCAATAGGTTTCATTATACTATTATTTTTTTCCACTTTTTACCATTTTCAAAAGCTTCAGCCCTGGTCTATTTCATTATTAAAAAAAACTGCATTACTTCGTTTATATTACCTTCATATATATAAAGTATTGAAATGTTCTATATTAGGGTCTTGTAATTTTACAATGTCAATCACTTTTATTCTACTTGATAAAACTATAATTATTTTATTTTAAGATCCAGGTTTGAAAAGTATGAACTTACCTTTTAATAGTTTCTCACCTACTTACAATAGTTTCCTATTGGTATGGATTGATAATTGATAATAAAAAGTGAACATTATTATTTTATTGTTTGCGTCATGTATTAACCTTTTTTATTTATTACTAGTTGTAGATTTTTATTTCATTTTGTTATTATTTCAAGAAAACAGGGATATTGCATGAATGATATTAAAAAAATTCCATGTGTCTATAAAAATAAAAATATATCAAAACAAAGAGTAAAATATACATATAAGTGTGTGTGTGTGTGTGTGTGTGTGTGTTGCAACGCACCCCCCCCGCGTGATTGTGTTCGGGGATCTCCTCTGGGAGACGGACGCTTGCAAGACCCTAACGGAACTCTTAACTAAACTCGACGTAGTAGAGAATGTTTCTTTCGCAGTTTATAGAAACCCCGATAAGGCTCTTAATTCTTATGTTACACAAGATTAATTTAATTTTAACAACTTATGCTAACACATGAAATTTTTTTATATATTTGATATATTCACTTCTTATACTATCTTACCTTTCTTAAAACTCCAGACTCTTTCTCAAAGGGTGTGCCCTTTGGAGCTAATTAATTCATTAAAACAAAATTTGCTCTTTTTTTGAATTTAACTTTTTACTAGTGAGCACTTACTTCTTCTTCTTTCTGATTTTAAGAGTTTATTTGCATAGGTTAGCTTCAATCAAAATATTAGACAGTGAAATTTAACAAATTTATTGAAAAGTCTACAATTTAATTTTTACTTCAAGAAACAATGGATTTCTTTAAAATCGCTTACAACAAGTTATGTCGCCTTTTCTTTCAATTTATATTAAATGCTTCTTTCTCAAACAAATTGCAAATTCTCTATTCTAAACAGTTCTAATATTAACTAAATCTAACAAAATATATTCCTAATCTAATACATGTATTTATGAACCCTTTTATTTATCTGTTTCCAATCTGTTACTTCATTGATTTATTATTTGACTCGAATTTATCTTATTTGATTTCTCTTTATTTTAATGACTTTAAAATTGACTTTATTTCTGACTCTACTTTGACTTTAAAACGTTATTATTTAACTTTGTTGATTTTAATAATTTTGGACGTTATTCAAGTTTATTAAAAAATGAAATTTATTTATTAAAAAAGCTTGATTTATGCAGTACCTTGTTTTTGTGAATTGCACAAGTCCGCTCGTCCTGATTCTGAGAATGTTAGTGGATCTTGGAGATTTTTTCCTAGAGTTGTCTAGAATATCCCGAAGTCCTGTCCTCGGTGAATCTGCTGATGACGACAATTTCTAGAAGAATGTTTGCCGGAGTCCGTAGTGAAGATCTCTTATACTAAGCTGTTGTAGGATGTCACGTTGTCTCCTGCAAGGCCGATCCTGTCTGTGGGCACCGTTAATAACCTGGCGAAGTACTGAACGCTGACAATATATTTTCGCGACGATTTCCTCTTCAGTCTTGAGTAAAAGTGGGTGATCTATCTTGGAGCTAGTACGAGACTGCCGAATTAACTTGAAGAAAGTTAACTCGCCAAAGTTTAGGCTATACAGTGTAGCCAACCTTCATTGATTTTTGTTACTATTTTATTTCACAATTTATTTAAGTTTCTTTATTTATTTGCACTACTTATGAACTCTTCTTGGCTTATCCTTACATTATTTGGCTATTTTTTCTATTTTGAATTAATTATTTCTATTATTATTAGTTATTCTTATGGTTATGTACTGTTATTATTAGATTTTGGGTTTTACTTATTTTAAGAGATTTTGGTGTTTTATGACGTTTTATTATGGCTATAACTTTTTTATTATTAATCTGTCGAGTTTATTATCTTATTATTTATTACTAGGTTTTCTTAGCTCTACACGATGATTTTATTTTATTTTTAGTTTTTGGATTTTTGAATTTACAACATTGGATTATATGAGAGTATTCATGTTCAAACCGGAAAACTGGATATTTTCTGTCCAGGCGCGTGACCTTGGCTTGGTCCAACCTAGATATTCCCTTTAACTTTACATGTGTTTTAAATGTTTTTGTCATTTCTACATGTTTTATTGGATTTAATTGAAATTTTGGAATTTGGTTGTTTTCCAAAATTGTTCCTTGCGGACGGTTCAATTAAACCGTTGCAAAGTGTGTGTGTGTGTGTGTGTGTGTGACTATTATCTTTCTAAGGAAAAATGTGAAGGTTATTGTTATTATCAAATGAAAATATTAGCTTGTTGTTGTAAATATTACATATACAATTATTACGTATATTATATATACGTAATAATTAATTATGTATTACGTATATTAGAAACAATTTTGTCAGATTGATTTTGTATATCTTTAGCGTGATTTAAGTTTTTACATTAAACCTTTTATACAATTATGCATCTAAAAAAAACTTTACAACTAATAATGTTTTCAGTCGATTATTACTTATCATTATCAGAGATTTTCTGTTAATTATATCGTTGTATGGATATACTGTCTCATAAACTATGTATATTATTACAGTTTTGATTTATATGTGTAAAGTGTTTTATGCAGTTCTCCAGGTTAATTTTTTTCGTTTATCCTAAAAAATAATGCTCGGTGTGCCCAACCGTAGGGTGCCAACAATAATTTACAAAAAAGTACATAAATAATTTTTTAAAAAGGGGAAAAAAGCAATTATTTCTTAATAATGTGTATTGAATCCCAAACCTTGAAAATGTTTTTCTTAATGGTTAAATTGTTGAATGATTATATATAGTTCTATGTGTATATTCTATATGTAGATAGTTACATATAGATAATATAGATCTAATTATGGGAGAATATTTGTAATACTGGTGAATATTCATTACAAACGGATGAAAGTTATTCTATAATATATGGTGTAATGAATATTCACCAGTATTACAAATATTCTCCCATAATTCGACCTATATTTTCTATATGTAACTATCTACATATATAGTTGTTTATTTGGACTGAAACATTTTTATAGTTAATGAACTATAAAAATGTTTCAGTCCAAATATATCTTTTTTAAATATCAATGTTTACAACTTTTGAATTTTTTTTTTTCAGTATCAGTATTGATTGCACTACCTTCACTCTCTTACAAGTTATTCGATATTTAAGAATTATAATATAATAGAAATTGTTTATAGTGAAGTTTTTGTTGTAGTGAGAGGAGGAAAATTGTTATTATTTCCATTTAAAATAGATGCAATTGACCGACGAGCCAAGATCAATGTAAATTTGCAACCTAACCAATGGTATATATATATATATATATATATATATATATATATAATATATATATATATATATATATATAGTTTTCAAATTGAAACTACTCTTCCTTTTGTAATGTGGCTGTAATTAGTCTCAGCCTTATTTAATATTATTAAAGTAAAAGCTATGGGTCTTGGGATTTTATAAGATAGTATTGCAGAGAGTCTACCATACTATAGTGACGAATTTATTGCTAAAGTAAGAAATATTATGGATTAAAATAAACTAAGGCTTAATATCATTTCATGTTCGGTATTATTAAATGCTAGATCTCTATTGATCTTATAAATCGTTTTTTTGTGTTTTTTCCTTCTTTTTCTTCTTCTTTTTTTCCCCTTCTTAAATAAGAAGTACAATCGTTGATGCCAATCTTTTATAATAAATACATGAACATAGAAATTGTTTCAATTCTCAAGCTCAATCTGGGGAAAGGACACCTATTAAGAGGAGTTTGGCATCCCTCATGGTCCCAGTCTAACACTCACAAAACTCACTATCATCCATATGTTCATTTATATATACAATTTACTTACAATACACAGTTAGTTCATTTTTAGGCGGAATTCCCTCTCTTGGCAACCAACTTATACGACATTGAGATTACTTCCGGATGTTAAAACCATTTATGTATATGAGAAAAAAAGAAAAAAAAGTGTGTTTTTGTCTAATAGACATTAGAGTGATAACTTTCAATTGTTTTAACAGAACTAAGTGGATCCTAATGTGTGGTTTGCACTACTAAGGAGATAACAGTTCTAGTTCAAGAACAACAGATCACCTATAAGTGTTTGATAAGCAAGTGGTAAGTAGCGGATTCCATTACTGAAACTAGAGACTGAGTTGATAATTTTCCATAGCTACAGGGGTGACTAGTCAGAAGTTACCTGGGAAATTACATTGTAACGACGTACCGGAACTCACTTCTGAGGAAGTTTAAGGAGGGCATTAAGAGTCAAATTGTTTTAGTACTCTTTAAATTTGGAACACATATCAGTTCCAATTGCCTGAGCTATTGATTATGTTGGGTGTCCCTGATTATCGTTTGTCAGATTTTATTATTTTTTTTACGAACGCCGGACAAAAAACTATATGGATTACTTCAAACAAAAAATGTTAAATATAGAACAACTAGCATTATAAAGCAAGGGAAGGAGCTCGTAAACATTACCCTTTACCTATTTAACAAAGCCATTATTAACGGAGAGGGTCCTGTAATTTCTACATGAAATCTGCAATAGAAATCTTAATAAAGAAAGACAAGTACCAAAAAGCTAAATATATATTTTACGAACGCCGGACAAAAAACTATATGGATTACTTCAAACAAAAAATGTTAAATATAGAACAACTAGCATTATAAAGCAAGGGAAGGAGCTCGTAAACATTACCCTTTACCTATTTAACAAAGCCATTATTAACGGAGAGGAAGTCTGAATTAAAATTGCGATTTTTAATTGAGGTTTCTTGCAAAATGTGAACAAAGAATGTCAAGAGAGTCCCAACTGCTATGTTATGTAAGGGATAGTCATTAGACCATATACTGTATGTACATACACCTTGTTTATACAAAATAAAAGTGACTAATCATTGTATGTACATACTCCTTGTTTATACAAAATAAAAGTGACTAATCATTAGACCTTATCTTCTAAACCAACGACATTCTGGTTTAGTGATATATTCTCTAAGTGTTTCAGAGATATATTCACTCTCAGGTCTAAGTAGGCTATATTTTTTTTAAAAATCCTATTCAAACAACATTAGATAAAATACAATGAAATTACACGCTTATTTTTATGAAAAACTGAAATCTATTGTTGTTTCATGCATTAAATCTATGTTATTTTTAATTATAATTGGTTATTGGATTTAATTGTTCTATAAAAATAATTAATATTTTATTAATTTTTTTTTTAAATAGACGAATTAGGTGCAGTTAAACGAATTAGTTATGGAACACATTTAGGATAAGATAACATAATCAAATATGTACCCTCATTCCTATTAAATTTTCCGACTATGGTTTCCTATTAAGTACTTTATCTTATATGTATTTAGCAAAATTTCTTCCAACCTTTCAAAGTATGTAGCAAAAGTTGCATTGGTAAAGTATAAGGTTAGTATTAATTACAATACAATAATTTGAGTTTAATTCTTATTTTGGGTTACACAAATTCTTATAGGTGAAGCATTTATATCTTGTAAATTGTTTATATTAAATAAATTCATTTACATTGAACAATTTAAATATACAATTAAAAAAAAATCTGTTTTCAACAATTAACTAATCAAATATATCCAAGAAAAAAGCGCATTATTAGCATACTAACACTTGTTAACATGATTAAAAAGTATTTTGTAGTAATGTCTGTGGTGTGGAAACCTTGCCTAATTGTTTTGATTGTGTAATTCTCAGTTATTGAAATCTATATCTATGAATTGTCATTGGTAAATAATAGACTTTACAACAAGGTTACAACACAACAAATTAGAAATTGTCCATTTTTTAACATTTTTCAAAATTATATGGAATATTGACAAAGTTTATAATACCTTGTCGATTATAAACTATGGTGTTATATTTTACATTTTAGTAATTTAAATGTATTTACTAGTTACATTATTAGGTTTTCCATTTTTAGTTAGCTTTAGTCTTTCAGTATGAAATCTGTATTATTTTGGCACTGAATTCAATAAATTTTGTTTTGTTCTCGCGGTGAATTTCTTTTCATATTAGTAAACTAGCACTTGCCCATCTGTTTTACAAATTATGATGGTAATTGCGATACAGGTTCACTTTTGGGGTAACTAATCCCACATACTTTTTCTTTGTTTATTTGTTACTTTCTCTCGATTTTTTAAAATAAGAATGAACCCATTTTTTAGCCCATGTGCCATGGAATGTTGAACAATTTTATTTTTATATTATGTATTATTAATACATATGATATAATTATGTAAGTTCAAGTTTCAATTAGTAATTAAAGCTTTTTTTTATTACAAGCTTTTTGTTCATCTAGTAGAGGATTTTTGTTTTTAAAGCATGACAAATAGACAAATTATTACTACTTAGCAAAATCTACACCACAAACTGATCTAGCACAGTGGTAATCTGTCAACATTTTGATTCCTTGTATAGGATATGTATTATAAAATGTTCAGTGTCATGTTGTATTGAAATTGTTAAAACGGTTCAGTTTTATTGATAGTTGGACACGTCCCTTGGTGAAATAATCTACAGAGTGCTGAAGAACACAATGTAGAATACATATATAATATATATCGTATTATTTAAATATTAAATATTTTATGGTTCAAGAGACAAAATTGTAAAAAAATAAAAAAAAAAATAATATTTCTATTTAAAAATACATTTTGCAATTTTTTGGTTGAACACTGTCTAAATGGAAGGAGAAAATAACATCATTACATGCAAAAATAGAAACTTTTAGAACCATATGTTATTTAAAAAAAAAGAAATTAATTTGTAACCTCATTCGATCGCTATAACAAAAAAGAAGAAGAAAACGTTCTTAGAACACACTTCTCTTTCGTCAGTAAAAACTCATCCATTTTCATTCGGGATATCAATATTTTTCTATGCATTGGGTTAACGTATATAAGCAAATTAGTGTCATAATTCAATTAAATAAGTGAAGTAGGTTAGACGTTACAACTCTATATCTGATATATGGACATACAAATTTTGAATTTGTCTTAAATCTGTGTAGTTTAACACTTTAATAGCTACACTTTAACTCAACGTAGTTTAAAAAAAGTTGTAAATTTTAAAAAGCGACAAAAATAACTTCACATCTGTATGTCCTAAAATAGCTCAATATATTCAGCTTTCAAATCTGCATCTAATATGATACCATTAGTTTTATGTTTAAAAAAAAATCCTAAATTAGATAATTTTTAAACTCTAACAAATATAAATTTTCACCCCATACTGTCAAAATATACGAGTATATTAAATAAAATATTTAACAAAAAGAATCGAATTAGAAGTGTTTGTTAAATTTTAATATTACTACTGACAAACAAGCTGAACGAAAAATAGAAAGGTTTATCTGCTACTTGAATGAAATGTATGTTTTGTTTTAAATACTGATTAAATTAAATAGCTACTTCCCAAACTTGCTTACCTTCTTTCTGGCACTCGGAACAGCATTTATAATTGTTGTTACCAATAGGAACATTTGTATAACTGTTAACAACTCCATTTAAGATAGTTCAATATATTATTAAATAATGAGATTGAAGAGAGCACTTTGATATTTCGTGCATTTATAGTTTACGATTACTGATGACTTCATTCAGAGATAATCTTGTTAGTTCTGGAATGAATGGGCTTACAATTATACAAAACTGTAAAATTATATTAGTTACTGATTCCATTAACTTTATTGTTGATCTATTAGGACTTACATATGTACATTGTGTAGACTCTTTTATTTTTTCTAGCTTGGTCTTAATAATAATTGTTTCTTAATATGTGCGTTTTGGAGGACATCAATAATCAATAATTAATGATAATGGAATTAAATTGTTGTTAAGCTCTAAGATGCACTTTCCAATTCTAAATTCAAATAAACATGTTTTAGTTATTTTAATTAATCTGATTCACCATAATCGGTTCATAACTTTCTTCATATAATAAATTCACAATAATAATAATAATTTTTTTAAGAACAGTAAAAACCGCCAAACGGGCAGGGACATCTTTGATTCTCGATTGTTTGTTGCGGATTAATAAACATCATTGATATTATTTCAAAGTCATTATATAAAAGATATATTATTAATTAATTGATTTTAACGTATATTTCTTTGCGATTTCTTTGCATAAACAGAAAAGCGTTTGTGCTCTCTAAAACAACAACAACAAAATAAAAATTGATTTTTATTTTTTTATTTTGGTTTTAGTCTAGCTGAAATAGCGTGTGTAATAGTAAAATTTTAATAAAGGGTTCCTATGTCTTCTTATCATAATACGGTAACATCAAAACGTATTTTTGGCCAAACGGGTAACTAATTTGTATTCTTTTAATATATAAATGTTTGTTTTTTTTCCCTTGTTTTGAAATAAGGAAAATAAATTATTATTATTTTTATCATTACAGTACTTTTAATAGGATATTAGAGATGTGCCAACATTAAAACTACACATTAATTCACTAGGCACTGGCCTATTTCAGAAATCATATCTTATATATAAAATGTCTGTAACCAATGTAAACCGATTATGTAATATTCATATATTTTTTGAACCGTAGCATATTTACTACATACAAATTTAACTGCTTCAGTTGCGAAAAGTCTCAAAGTGTTATTGTTAGAATATCTAAGTTACTTTTAATTTCTAAACTATTTTCATACAGTTTAAATGTCTGAGAATAGTTCTCTTAATTTTAAATCACGGCAACAATATTAATCTGCAAACATGGTTTTTGAAAATATATATTATTTTAATAATTTTGTACCTTAAGTGTATAATTACTACTTTGACTTTGACTTTCATAGTTAGAAATACTTAAAAAACTCTTTCCGGGAATATACACTCTTATTTTATATTTAGCTTCACGAAATAATAACAGAGATTTGAATAAGTTTTCACAGAAAGATTACATAAACTGTACTGACATCTACACAAAGGACAATGGGAGCTGGCGTTCCTTCCAATGAAGGCTAAGATTTAAACATGTCAATACGGTAATTATTGTCTATTGATTGTGTGACATGAACTTTCGTTTTATATCCAGTACACAAATGGAAAAGATTCTTATAATGTTGCAATATTGGTGAGACTTTATATAAAAACAAATCTCAAATATACAGTCAAATCTATATTTTGTACAAAGTAGCAAAAAAAAAACAATTGAATTGAAAATGTTTTAATTGAACATTTAACAATTATTATATTATGTATAATAACGTTATGTTATTTGTATTGTGCTTTACATTTAATTTTATATTACATTATCTTTCAGTTTGTCGGAAATATAAAATCAACGTGTCAAAATATTCGTTGCTTTGTTTAAAAAACAGTAGCCTTTTGAATAGATTTTCGGTTATATGTTGTACCTTCTACAACGGATCACATATCATTTGTTATCTTTTATATTTTTTGTGAATTTAATATTTAAATAACTAATTACTTTTAATTTAAAAGCTATTTTAATTACATTTGTCGGATGAAATAAAACTAATTCAACCTTTGAAATATATGTAAAGTAAATATATATAGCCTACTTTATTTCACGCCATTTTGCTGTGTGTTTTCTCGTTTACGAAATAAATTTTAGTATTTAAACATACATTTGACGTTATTTTGAACTTTTTCTGGGTATAGCATAATTTGCTCCTTTAAAAACCAAGAGAAACTGTTATTAGATGTAATATTAAACCTAATAATTTTGATGCATTTATTACTCCTATCTCTTCTTCTAAGGACGTAATTTTGAACAAATTATTGTTATTATGATTTTGGGAAGTGCAATTAAGCGACTCTGTAAAGAATAATTTAATGTACATTTATTGATTTCCTTTTTCATGTCCTCTTCTGCTAATTTTTACCATCACGATGAGGCGTTTTATTATTAACAAGTTTGTTTGACCTGAGCAGTTCGTATACAAATGGGTTTAATATATGTAACAAAACAAAAGTGGAAGTAAACTCTGATTTCTAAAGTTAAATTAAAAAATACTATAGATTTTACGTTACCTTTGGCCTCAATTATGACATTTTATCTTCTTTACGATTAAAATAAAATGATAAGCATATTGGTATATTATTACAAATTTGAAATTTACAGTGTTAAATAATTCATAAATCATACATTAGTTACTGATGAAGGATATTTAAAGTTAAATTTGGATTATCTTGTTTTTGGATTGTATAATGCCAAATCAAAATTATTGTAATATATTACATGTAGAGTTAGTTTGTGTAAACAGATTTTAAATCACATACCAGTAAAATCATAAACAACTTGCGAATGTATTTAAATTCAAACAAAAAAGGAAGGAAAATAATATACTTTAATTTTAACCAGACTATACTTTGTGTTTTGGGGAATCAAAAAGAGTAAATGTCAGTTTTGCTTCGATTCCGCTATGCAGCTGTTTCTGTGTTTCTTTTTATCCATTTGTTCATGTCAAGGGTGAGTTTCACAAAGATAAATTGCTTTAACTCACTGCTGTTGAGCGGACATATGTGTTAGGACGGCTTTACAGCCATTAGAGATGTTTACAGTTTAAGATATTTAGAACAACAAAACAACATGAACATTGTAATATTGTAAATTTGAGATTACCCAATTCTCTTTTACGTAGATCTTTAACAAAAGATTTAATATGATGAATAAAAAGTGGCTTGACCATCATATAAATAAAACCACATTTTTTTAAAGTTTGTTAAAGTTAGATAAGTTTAAGAACTGAAATTTGTCTTTAATATTGGGAAATATGATCATCTCGATTCAAGTCAACATTAAAACCTAACCAATCATTTTGAGCAGTCATAAGATAAAACTGGAGCTAAAAATGACGCTAAACGAACCTAATATTAAGCTGATTAAACATCCTACGTCACATAAGTTGGATGTTACCTATAAATAAGAATATGACTGAAATAACGTGCTATAGAAATTGTGAGCCAAATATCGTTTTGTAAGTTTGATTAACATACATTTAGTAGCTATTGTTTACTGTTATTTAAAAAATATATGCAAATTTAAGAATAGTCTAAGGAAATACTGTAAATTCAAAACTAAATAATTGTATCAGTACAAAATACTTTCTAATCATTATCATTCAAAATAACTCCTAAAGGCTTGAAAAAAGTTGTTATTAGCTTTCGCTTTAAAATTTAGAATCGGGAACTAACAGTTGAAACGTAAAATTATTAGAGGTCACATCAATAAAAAGCGAATTTCTAAAATCTCATATATAAATATCAATACAGATTATTGGGGAAACAATGATTTGACCGATCTACTTTCAAGAGAAAGAGAAATGCGGTTCGGGATGAGAAACTTTAACATAATAAATGTTTATGATAGTAACGAGAGCTATTTAAAAAAAAAAAGAGTGCATAGAGATTACGCGCGTTAGAAGTGAATACTTATTTAAACCCTGTTTTTACCATATTAGCTTATTAATTATCTAGAGGTTAAGTAATATATATTTTGAAATGTAAATTTAATTATTCAAATTTAAATATTTATTATTCTAAAAATTTAATATCATAATTATATTCGTAATTTTGAAGTTTTATTTTTATTTGTAAACAGTAATAATATTTAAATAGGGAAAAATTAAATTTTAAAAACATATACATAAAATAATGATTTATTTATTAATTATTATTGTTTGTTTAATTGTCATTTTTTAAGTACGATATAATTGGTTTACGGTAACTATATATAGTATGATGCATAATTAACTGAATGAAAATGATTAATATATTTTGAAAATATTCTGTCAATTGTTGTCCCATATTTTGTTGTTGACTTTGTTGGATCATTACTTAAAGTCAAGTTTAATTCTTCCTTTAAAAATTCTGTTAATGGCCTTACATTAAAAATTAACATTAAAATCTCCACCAATAATCATTGGCATTTTATCGTAATCTTTTTTAAGTATAGCTGAACCTGCTGTAGTGTATGGAAGTAAAATTTTAGGTATGTATTTTATATTTGTAATTGTTTGATTTGGCGATTTGTATATTGCTACAATTACAATATTATGTCTATTAAATAAATTACATTCTACTGAACAAATATCGCCTACATTAGAAATCGTATTACTTTCTTCAAAATTAATTGCATCATTTACAATGACAATATTATTAGTATCTCTTGAACTATGGTACACAGCTACTCGATCATTTCTTACATCAGGCCTTTTGAATTTAATAATACAATTGAAATTAGGTATTTCCATTTCTTCATTATCTATTAAACAAGTTTCGGAAAGAAGTAAAATTTAAGATCGTTTTGCAATTGTATCTTGATGTAAATCTACTGCATGTTTTCTTTGACTCTGAACGTTAAAAGTAAATATCGGAATATCTGAATTCATTATTGCTTCTAGTAATACTTGATCTATTGTTGTTAATCTATTGAGAGATAGCCTTGTAAATTCATCTTGCAATGATTTAATACTTGCTGGTTGTCTTATTCCATGGTAAAATTTCTTCTTGTTGTTTGTCGTAACGATATAAAGTCCATTAATTGATGTAACTCTTGATAATGCAACATACAAAAGTTGTTGCGAATGCGTTTTGTCATATAAATAAACAATTTCATCGTAACTTCCTCCTTGAGATTTATGAATTGTAATTGCACATGAAGAATGTATAGGGAAGTGGCTCCTTTTCGCACTAATTGTTTTATTTTTATTTAAGTAAAATAGTAGCGGTACGTCAAGCTATAGGTACTGCGTTTGGACTTATATTGTTTTCCTGCATGTACGCAGATAATTTTTTTCTTAACTTCTGACCTGTATTTGATTTTGAAAATGTTAGCCAAACGCGATGAACTTCTTGATTTTCATTGTATTCAATGTGAACTAGTTTTCCAATTTCACCATTCGCAAGGCCATCAGATACATTAATATTAGTAGTCAAAATGTATGGTTTATTAATTACTAATAAAATTTCATACGGCAATCGTCCACCTGTGTCAATAATTGACATTTTATGCAGTTTTTGTCTTACAAATGCTTCCTGTTCTGCGCTATTATAACCTGTATAATTCTTTCGCAATAGAATTTACTTTACTTTCACTTGAATTTAGTATAACGTGTATTATATTTGGTAACATTATTATTTTCTAAAAATAGTCTTATTCCATCAGGAGAAAGAACTTGTGATTCTTCTACAGAGTAAAATCTAGATTCGATTAACTAATTCATTGTGGTCAAGTATTTGTCCGTTGCCAATTTTTGTCAATAATGATGAAAACATTCTTCGTCTAATTCGTAAAATTTAAGCCCATGCCACAACGTTGGACCAGCTATTAGTTGCTTAATTTGTTTGTATATTGGAGTTGCTCTTACTGGGGGTAATTGTCTTAGATCTCCTATTAAAATAACATCCAGTCCGCCATAGTTAACGTCATATTTACTCGTAATCTGCTTTAATCTCTCATCAATGTTAGATAGTAGTTCAGCACTAATCATGCTTACTTCGTCAATGATTATAACTTTAAGAAATCTAAAAAGAGATTTGTATTGTTGTAAAGATTCGAATGATAATGGCAGAAACTTTGAAAGTGTAACTTTAAATGTAGTATGAACTGTTGTGCCATCAATTGCAACTGCTGCTTTTCCTGTAGAAGCACAAGTAATGTAAGCATTACAGTATCCATCAGTGTTGTAATATCTGTTGTAAATTTCCATTAGTAGTTTTATAACGAATGTTTTTCCACAACCAGCTGCACCTGCATAATGTTTTAATAAAATCATCCGTAGTTGATCTAGAATTTTCTGTAACGCTTCTACAAATTTCTTGTCGGTAAACGTTTGCATGATCCTGCGAATTATGTTCCAATAAACAAACATTCAAAGCTTTTTTCCTTTCACATAAATTTAATGCATAACAGCAAACCAATATGTCCTCTACATAAGTCCAGCTGAATTAAATTTTACATAGGAAAATAATCAGCTGTTTTAATTGGATATCTCTGATGTTTACTTTATTTAAGCCTCAGCTGCTAGATATCGTGACGTCATTTTCGTGACGATTTCCCCTTTCACTCGTGATGTCATTTTCGTGCCGATTTTTCCTTTCACCACATCGATTAACAGCACCCAAAAATTGCCTACCGGGCGTAAAGAAGTATTCACTTCAAAAAGTTTATTTTTTAAAACAAAGGTGTTTAATTTCTTAGTTACATTCACGAATAAAAAACCAAAACTCATGTTGCGCATTACATTCTATAATTAGGTAATTTTTCCAATACTCTTAAAAATTGTACCACTTCATAATACAACTAACAATCACGGTTAGTTTTAGTCACAATATTATTGTACACAGTGAAATAAAACGTTTATATTTATCTGTACAACATGACATGTAATGTCACTCCAATTCCACTTAATCCATTAACTGGAGGAAGATTTATTGTGCGGAGAAGTAGCTACATTCAGTAGCTATAAATTTTCTTGGTAACTTGTAGGAAAAACAACTGTCGTCGTTTAAGTACTCGTTAAATGCTGAATAAAGAGAACAATGTCTATAAATTATGTCATTGCGTTGTTTCCTCTGCAACTTGTAAATGGTGTTTGAGATTTGGCTATCTTGAATACGCTGTTCAACCGCCACTTTGTACAATTGTAAGACTGAGGTCAAGTTTTCCACTATAATAACAGTAAATCCTGTTATATTTTAGGAAAATTTATGTTGTATCCCATAAAGGGGGTTTTTTTACTTCACATTCATAAACTGTACAGTCAAGTAAAGCTTATGGAGAATTGAAACAAAACGCAATGAATGAGCCTCCTTACTGTATATAGATATTTTCTCGTATTTATATTATGACCTTTTATTTTTTCATATTATATCTTTGCATTTTGTTAGTTGTCATTTAAGTGAAATAAATACTTAAAAGCCTTCTTATTTCACTCTAGACATTATATACTATAATTTGTTTTGTATACATGTTACATAATATCTCATATATATTAAAGTAATGTAACCCTACAACTATTGAATCCGACTATAACTAATGGTATACATTTTCCCCTCTAAAATATTCTGACTAGATTTGCAAAAAATGTAATTAATTGAAGGTATTCTATTTTCACATATTGGCTTACGGAACTTAAACAGAAATCAAGCCAGCACAGCGCTTGTTAAAATGTCTGTTATAAATTGAACATCTGTACTTGAGTATTCATACGTAAGTCTACACATGTATATTTAGACTGTATTAAATAATTAATTATGTAACTAATGGTATAGAACATTGTCCCCTAACTATACAGTCTAAACAAAAATACAACATCTATCATACATTAGCTGACACTGCAATAAATACAATTGAGTGACAGCAAGCAGCCTTTCTCACGACTGCCCTCAATGCTGACAAAAACAAAGAGCGGTAAAATAAAAATTTTATTATATGTCACGTAACAAAAATCTGGTTTTGCGGAGATAGCATATTAAAAGCAAAATTTCCAAATTCAGTAATTTTTAAATAGTTCAAAAATTAAACGTAGTTTATGTAAAACGTAGTTTAATATTCCCATTACTACAATTTAGGAACCTAACTTTCCCCTGAATTGTAAAAGTGAGTAGCCTATAATTACTTTGGTATACGGAATGTCAAATAAATCATTGCACGATAAAAAATAAATAAATATATGGTTTTTGTTTTGTTGGTAACATTACATTAATTTGAAATAGTTATATAATTAATTATATTTAATGTAGATTGGTAATGTTAAGAATTGATTGATGGAAGTGTAATTGTTATAAATGTTAAGAAGAGGATGTAACATGTTTTAGATTTTTTTATAATGTATTATGATACTTTTTATTTGGTACTAGTGTAGATTCGATTTGATTATTATATGTATAATTCTTTTTTCTAATTTTCCTTGCGGCTCAAAAAAATTACGTCAATTTTTTATTTTTTTAAGTGTAAAGCAATAATTATTAGTATTGCATTGCCTACAGAAACATGGGTATTTGTTGTAAAAATCTATTACAAGCATGGTGTGATTGCTGTAACTTAAAAATGATTTATAAAATGCAATGCCATCTAGAAGTAGACACAGTCTATCTAAATAAAGCAGGAGATTACCGGCAAAATATAAAACTCAAAGGATTTCATTTTTTGTATTGTTTGATCCCGTAAGTAATAAGCTGACATGCCAAGCTTGGTTTATGATTTACGTAAAGATGAATTTGACAGGCGCTTACGAATAACTTGGATCTGTATTCAGAGGAGTGTATCTCTTCTTGAAATGTGAGTAATCTTAACAGAACCTAATGAAACACCATAAACGTGTTTGTAATTATTCAACTTGAACAATCACAGATAAATTTTAAAAAAATATAATTTTTCCATCTGGAATAGTCAATCATAAATAAAATAAACCAGAGACGTCGGACTGGATTGTTTTCATATCACACTTCTAAGAGATAAATATTAATTATGTTAATTAGTGATATTAATAGATTAATAAAAGAACTAGTAGAAGGAACCAATGTATGTAAATGAAAATTGTCTGCTGGTAGTTTAAAAACAACAATGCCATGCATTTCGACAGAGATTGATTTATATGGATTTATTTTATTTTAAATTTAATACGGCAATATATTAAATAGAACATATGTTGGAGTTAAGTTTCCATAATAAATCTTCTTACAAAATATCTGATTCATAAACATATATGACTCGTCAAAATTTTTGGGAATGGTACTTGACGAAAACATAAAATAGAAATCATGTTACATTTCTTTGGAAAAAAAAAACAAACAATATCAGCATATCTTGAACTTCTTGCAATTTCTATTCTGATTACAGTTAGAACAGTGTAGACTATTGTCCATATGTGTACTCTTATTTTATTGTTTTTAGTACAATCATATATTTCCGTTAGGCGGAATCATTCGATTCCCAGATTGAAGTTCCAATAATCAGGTCTCGAATAATAAATACAACAGGTTGCCGGAAGACCTAATTGAAGTGCCTTGTTCTGAACAATTTAAAAACAAATCTAAAACTTAACTTCTTCAAGATGGATTTTGGAAGAATACCTTCTTCAATTGTAAACACTTTATAGGGTTCTTGAATTATAATTAAATATATTGTACTGTATGTGCTATATTGTGCATTGTTTAAATGTTGCTGTATGTGTGACAACTAAAATATTATATTATGATTGTTATTATTAATATAGTTTTGTGAATACTGTGAACATTATGAAACCATTTCATGATATTATGTAACACTAAAGAAATTTATGACTGTATAATTAATTATTGAGAATCAACCAATAAATATTGCAATACATTTGGTTATTATTAGAGCGTAGCAAGTGGAACACACTTGGCAGAGGGTTGAAATATAAATTAAATAAGTTTTCATCTCGAAACATATTCGGCCAATCACCTCTATTTTTTGTTGAAGATTAGAACACAATTTTCTCTCGACCGTTACAAAGACGGAATTTCCGAAGATCTAAATCACTTTTTCCGAGCGAATAAAATATTTATACACTAAAAACATTTATAAACCAAAAGTCTGTTTTTTTTCCTTTTTCTTTTCTTCTTCCCCCCTCTTCTCAAAAAAATTGTGAAATCAAATCAAGGTTAGAGGTTTAAGGTAATTATGATCTCTCTCTCTCTCTCTCTCTCTCTCTCTCTCTCTCTCTCTCTCTCTCTATATATATATATATATATATATATATATATATATATATATATATATATATATATATATATATATATATATATATATATACACACACATACATCAAATGTACAATTGCTACTGCTATAAGAGTTTATAAGCAATTTTGTTAATATTTAGTCATCAGATTGTGTTTTAGTGCTGTCGTGTCTATTTATTGTAGTGAATAGTAACTAGTGGTAATATTCAATTCAAATTGTCCCTTTCGTATTATTAAGCAAAAAAATAAAACTATAATAAAAATATATGAATTTAATTCGGAAATTAATGAGGAAAATTAACCAAAGAGAGACATACCAAAGTCAAATACAATGTTTTATATATAGCACGTAATTTTTATAAATTTGTTTGGTCTTATTTTTAATAATATGGATAGTAAAATCTCGTTGACTTTATTGTCTATATTACAAATTATCCTCTTTTATAAAATACGTCTGGTAAAACCAACTTTTCAATAACTCTTTCCCCTGTTGTCAATGTTTTATATGTGTATATATAAAATTGTTGACTAATGAAAACGTTATAGACCATACAATTATATGGAAACATTTTCAAACTGGCAGTAAACCTTTTTAACTTGGAATCTAATGGTTACTTTTTTTTAAATCATCGTAAAACAGTTCCAATAAGCTAACATATGTTTACATTTAAAGTTATGTAATCAAAAGAAATGTTACTTCTTGTTGGGTTTATTTTAGTTGACGTATTTTTGTTTATGTTCAATAGAGTTAACAATTTAGAAATAAAGAATAAATATGACTATGAATTCAGAGGCGTTTTAGGTGTTATTTGTGTACAAATAAACTTATTTTTTCCTTCAACATATTTTAATAACATTTTGTACTAAAATATGAAAATGTTAGAGCTACGTAAAATGAAATGTATACCTAAGAAAACCAACGGAGTTTTAAAGTAAATATATTTATAACTACGTGTACTCTACTCATATCTGAACTGAGGAATCTCATATCTTTGCCGCTAGCAGTGTCATATTAAAAAACCAATATAGTTGTAAAATATGACCCGGTTTTTTTTCTATGGCATAGACTGCGTGTCCAGATTGATCTTCACCGATTCTGCTTCTACATAAATGTGGTTGAGGCGATAATAAAATATGTTGATACTACTAGTATATACAAAAACGTTTAAATTAATATCTGGCATGTTATTGTATTCTCCAGTTCTGTTTTGAAAACAATAACATAGATAGACTTTGCAGCGAACGTCTCTGCTACCAATTATTGAGGTGAACGTCAGCCCTGGTTATTAGATATGACCAGACGTTTCAACCGCTTGGGTCCGGAAGGAGGGTTTGGAAAAACGTGTGAGGACTTACCCAGTAAATATATTGAATCGGTTATTAACGTGTTACCAGGGGACTTAAATTTAACAAAGGCGGAACCAAAATGGTAACAATGTTTAGAAATAAAAAAATTAAAAAAGACAAAAACAAATTTAGTGATTAACAAGGCTCAAGTTTATTGAAACAAAAATTTTTAACGTTCCAGATTTTATCATTTACAATTGAGAAAGACATCCTGAGACAAAATTATCATAAACAGCTTATGATTAAAAAAGATATTATAATTAATAATAGTTATACGCCCTTAATACAAAATATTATAATTTAATCAAAAAAAAAAAAAAAATAATCAATAGATTCTGAAAATTTATCCCCCCTTTTAGTTTATATATTTTATAGTTACAAAATTTAACAAAACAATGAGCACAGCTTAACAATTATCAGGATTATAATTAATCCAAAAAAAGATTATACGCCCTTAAATGTAAAAATTACAAAATAAAAAAAAGATGAAAAGATACTGATTTTTATTTCCCCCCCCTTTTTAAACTTTATGAAATGATACCTTTCTAAAACAGTTACATAATATTACTTATTTTATAAATTTCTTAAATACTATATTGGCCAATAAATATATATATATATATTAGATAAAGAATTTATTATAAAAAGAGAAGTTTATTTTAAAAGAAAATTTTGAATATTAAGTTTTATTAATTGACGTCAATTGTTTTAATTTAGAAACTAACCTCTGGGAGGTTGTTAGGACCGAAAGTTTGCATGCAGGCTCCACCCAATAAATATTTTATATATTTTATAATTAATTACACAAGTCTACATCTAAAAGATAGTTTTTTTTTTTAGAAAACATATTCGCTGAAATAGATTTAGGCACATATACAATATGAGTTTAATTAGAGTTCTATAAAGTTAGTTTTTTTTTGTAACATCACTTTTGTGCACGTGAAACTCTGAATCTATGTTGAAACAAAACGTGTTTTGTTAACAGGGCGAAACGTGTTCAGATCTTTAGCCCTGTTTCTTCTACCAGCATATTAGCTATGAGCAAAAAACATGTTTTTTAGCGTCTGTACAAAATCAGACATGTTGTAGCATTAAAGTTCATTATTAAAGTAAATATCTGGTTATTTGTCAAAATTAAAGAAAATTGATGGTATAACAGAAATTCGTTAAGATGGTACTTAAAAGCTTCTTAGATTATTATAAATCTATTTATATATATTTTAATTTTGTTTGAAACAAAGTTTGTATAAGACTTGCAAGGTCTGCAAAGTCTGTAAAACGAAATTTTCTGATTTAGAACAGATTTCTCCAATTGTTTTATATTTGACATTTTCAATACGATATTTTAATCATTTAAAGTTCAACATTAGTTTGCACTTATTTCACATAATTGTTCAAAACTCAAAATGTGCCTTTACAAGGTTTTGTAAAGTATGTTTTTAAAAGTAAATTTTTATAATCACTCAGTTTCAAAAGAACATTGAATATTAAACAAAACATGAAATACATATTTTAAATAATACATGATAATTAATAAATTATTTTAAAGCATTAACAAAAATTTAAAGTATGATAAGATCTGTAAGGTTCAGTACCTGGAAAATCCTGTCGCAGATCACGTGAGCTTGTGCCGTAAAAAATAATAATTTAACAAACATTATAGACTAAAACGCACAGAAACTGTAGATTAAGCATCGTTGAAGGTTGAAGCAGAATTTTTGAGAATCAAGGAATTTATTATATCTAACGTAACGATGAAGAGTCAGGCATTGTGAGTGATTACCGGTAGACTAGATAAAGGTTTTAGATCGGCTCGCAAACCAGCCGTTGTACTCTGTACTTAGATAGAGAGGGAAGATAAGAGGCACGGCGAGTGGACTGCCGATAACAAAATGCAGATTTATTTTATGAATGCTACAAACGCTTAGTCTCAAACCCGACTATTCACTATGTCACAGCCAGCTTATGATGAGATATAATTTAATAACTAAACTAAGTTATTAATTATTATAATTGAATAACTTATCGGTTAGGGACAGGCGTGATGGGAGAATTATGTTAACCCTTTTAGGTCATAATAATTCTGCTCAATTTAGTCGGAAGACCTACTGCGTAACACCCGAGGGTCGATCAGACCCCGCAATTAAGGTTTTATGTTGCCATTTGGTTTATTACCAAAAGTTAAGAAACAACGAGGTATTGTGCTCCGGTCCTTCCGCGCACTAGAGAACGACTGTGTCTCGTCTTGACTACGATGCGCGCGCATCGCATATCTTATACCGTGATCTTAATACGGTGATCCACAAATACCCGTGGATTCACCACAACTTACTGAATCTTCTCTCTCTCTCTCTCTCTCTCTCTCTCTCTCTCTCTCTCTCTCTCTCGAGTAAAGTCTCATAACCGAACCCAATTAACTTAATTAATATGCGAAATTATAAGTGTGTTAGCAAATGAAAATTTAAAAAATTACAATATATGATAGAAAAAAATTACTATTTTCTAAAAAAGGTATTCAAATAGAATTCAGAGTGAAATACTACCGTACATTTTCATAAAAAAAAGTTACTTTTCCCACCACAGTGTGAGACTGATAAAGCATCTCAAAGTTAAGATTTTGTCACCATCACTAAAGATAAAATAAAACAAGTCAAACAATAATGTACAGAGAACGTACTTGTTCTAATAATCTAATAGTCTGGGAAACTAGACATTTTGACGAAGCGACGACATCCCTTATGGCATGTACTGGAATGAGAAAGGTAGTTCTGTAAAATGTTTAATTGCCCTACCATGTTGTACAGAATAAATTGCCCAATAAAACGGATCTTACTGTATTTAGTGAGCTTTGTATGTCCTTTTAAGACTTGGGGGAGAAAAGGTGTTACAGCTGTTCTCATTTTTTATATTATTCTAAGCATTAGATTAATATTTTTACAGTTGTCTATACGTCTTCTTATGTTTGTGTTTCTACTATATATTTTCCGCGTTGACTATGACAACTTAATTGCATAATATAACTAGAATGAATATCAATATCTCTATCAATAATATTGCTTCAAAATTAAGCTAACCCATAAAAGTTTTAAAAACTAAGTTTCTTTTACAAAAATAAGTAGAAAAATCTATATTAGTATTCAGTTACTGTGAACAATATTTCGCGAGATTTGTTCACCTGAAAGACCTAAAAGAGAAAATGTAATAATAATTCAGCATTTGATATAACACAAATAATGCATATTTTGATAATAATATTTCTTAAATTCAGTTGGTAAATCAAAACTCGAATTGATTTGATTTTACTTTTAACTTATTTTTAAAAGTAACTTAACTGTTATTTTTAACAATGGTTTTCACTTTCAAGCAACAGGCAAATTGTTTGTAACGTCTTATCGGCTTATTTTATTTGAAATGATTGGTCAATCAGAATGTACGAACCGCATCAAAAAACAAAAACCTACATATTGTCGAATTCTAGCTATGAGAAACAGCATTTGTTACATTTCGATTTCAACCATTTATTAAAATGTCTCTCCAAATTTTAATCAAATCCAAAAAAGTAAAGAGAGAATTAATTTTCTAATAAGTAAAATACATTTCTTTATCTCAAATAATATTTAATATATATTTATGTAGTAAAGTATGTAAACTATATTACTGATTATCCTATTAAATTTAATAAGTTAGTTATTACAAACTGAGTTGAATTGCTGAAGTAATTACAAAATTTTAAAAGATATTACACCATTAGCCTTGTTATTACGCTTAGAGGAACCTGATTATACAAAACATTTCTTACGACTCTATTTATTAATTATTAACATATAAACAAAATGAGTGTCATACTAGTTAATATAGCCTACACGGTGATTTGAAACCCTGCTACTTTCCTGAGATGAGTGTCAATTTTTTTTTAATGTAATGGCAATCAGCCCCTCACAAACTTTGCGGGTTTCCATATTGAAAATGTTTTGTACTTAGTCATCGTGTTATCTTCCTTTTGTGTGTTTGTTATTGGGTGATGGATCTATGGTCGCATCTCAGTCACAAAGGGGATTTAAACCTACAGTACAGACGAGAAGAAACAATATTCTAGTGAGATTTAGAAAGAGGATTTTCATGCCAGAAGAAGACAGAACCGAAGTTTAGATATTCATTTTTTGTTCGGTTTACTCCACATATCCAAAATAAGTAGTTTGGTGTAACACACCTGCCGATCGCTTATAATGCACCCAGATATCTGACGGTCTGGACGATTCTCTAATCTAATACGAACCGTTGAAAAATATTCTGCGGCTCAGAAAAGCTAAATAGAGGGATATTTAGTTTTACAATAGTTTTACATGACCTTGCAAAGGGAAAGAGGTCACATCATCTCAAGAACAAAAAGAGAATGGCTTCTAGAGCCATGATTTGCTTTACTTGTGCCCTCTAATTTGCGGTAGTAGTGAATTTCAAACTTTGAAATAAAAATATTTAATAAATGCTGTAGGCAAAGTTATGTGATAATATTGTTATTAATATCCACATAATTAATTATTACAATTGATAAAATTTCTTCACTGATTCAGTAATACATTCAAAAAATATATCGATAACATGTAGCAATTATTTATAACTAAAAAAATAAAATTTTGAAATATTAAATTAATACTTAGAAATACTGTTACAAGTATTGGTTAGCCTTCATCACACGAAATTTTATTTTAGGTCTCATCTTTATATCACGAGAAAGTGAAATATAATAACATAGGTTTAACTAATATCTTACCCCCCCCCCCCATAATAAAATATTAACATAGTTATAATCATATAATTGTTGGGTTACAAGATAACGATCTCGTTGATCAGATGGTGCATACTTTAGAATCAAGAAGGATTTATTACTGTTCTCTGGACGAGGTGAATAGAAAGGACTCTAGGATTATTAAATAATGATGAAAAATTGGCAGTAGAACGATTGAGAAAATATTGGTTAGTGTCATGTAAAGAAATATTCCAAAGATTGGTAGAGTTGATATTCCTTGGATGAAGACCCTTACGTAACTTGGGATGTTACTTTCAATTCCTTATATCTCGTATTAAAACACTTTCTGTAATTTTATTTTTACATTGTAAGAAGTCTATTTACTTTTAAAATTTTGATGAAATGTTATTAATAATAGGCTGTTTTCATTAAGTTATAATGAAGTAATAATTGCAGTTTCTCCGGAGATTGTAACATGACAAGAGCTGACTTCTAAGTAGTTCAGCTTTATAGCTTTAATTTCCTGCTTTACAGCTCAGTATTAACTTCTCTAACATATACATTTACATAAGGTGCCCTACATGTTAATAAATAGTAAATCATTTATACAGAGTGAAGTTATCAACACGGTACACCTACTTATTTGAAATGTGAAAGAATTATTGCATGAATACAATTATTCCATGCTTTTCAAAAGAGTAATTGGTTTATACTTGACGCCAAACTAACCACAGAAAAACAAACATTAATTTTGATTAATTCTGTTTTATCTATTTACAATTTTATACAATCTAGCTGAATAGATATATTTTTTAATTTTCATAATATAAATTACACATCTAAATATTAACATAACACACATGTTAATAACAAGGTGTGTCACTCAAGACATATTATTACATATGTTTTTTACTATCTTATTCAAAATTTAAGTCTATAAGAACAAAATTGCTGTTTACCAGATGGTATTGTTTCATTTTCTTGTAATACAGCAGGAAGTATTTTTTGTTATTATTATTATTATTATTATTATTATTAATATTATTGTTTATTATGTTATTATGAATTTTATTTTATATGTATTACATTTTATAATGTGAACAGTTGTCTATTTTATTATTAAGCATATAAGATTGTCAAATTTTTCCTGTTAAAATTATGTATGAAAGAGGGTCAAATAAATAAATTTTCATTTTCATTTGCCTACAACATATTTAAAAACCGACGTGAGTTCATACCATGTTGAAATAACGATCACAAAAAATACATGGAAAGAGAAGATGTTTTCAATTTTTCAAGCTTGTTTATTTACATTGAATATGCAATGAGGAAAGTCTTCGTTTATTGACGGAAAAAAATTTTGGATTGAAGATAGAACTAACTCGACGTTTTACATAAGTGAAGAAGTAAAGTAATACAGCCCACATTAAGTTTAGGACAAGAGACGACGGATTGCAAAATATACCTCAGAGTGAAACACAACTCTAAGATTAACCTCTCTATTTGAATACTTATAAATATTCAAATCGATATTTTCTGCCTAGAGAGGGGTATTCGCTCGTTACTTGAACCATTATAAACTTAAAAGAAAAGCAAAAACGGATATCATACAAATGATCGAACACGTGAATAAATAATATTTTTTAATGTGGAATCGAATATAATAAAGTTTATACATTCTTTATATTTTTTTAATCAATTTACTCAACTCATAGATGATTCTATTTGCACTGAAATAGTATTTTAAGAAATAACTGTGGAAGACTAGATTTAATTTTATTGACAAATCATATATTTAAGTACCTACCATAAAATATACAGGTATACAAAATGAAAATTAAAATATCCATGGTATAATTCTCAATCATAATTTAATAATCATGATTGAATTCTATTAAATCATAGTAATAGGAATAATGACAAAGCGATACACCACTTTTGTAAATAATACCGCATTAATAACTTGATTTTCAACTTAGTTTGTTATCCACTTTCATTATCTTCATAATTAGCATTAAGAAACGTTATTAAACACAAGTTTTAGTTACATTGTTAACAATTCTATGAATCCTAATATTTTCCAATCTTGAATATTAACTCTTTAATTACATCATTTCGACGGTTTCTATTATAAATAAAGTAATTTACGACTTACGTTTTCCTTCAAAGCATTCATAGAACCAACTATTTAGGATTACCTTTTGATGAAATAATATGTAAATGTATTATCAACAGAAATTTATATCACCGACTAATAAAAATATACTATTCACTAAAACTATGACACCAGCAAAAGGGAGTCAACAAAAGAAGAAGAAAAAGTGAGCCGTCGTGGGACGCCTGGCAGATGTGTAACATCCAAAACATTTTTTGCAGAAAATATGTATAAAGACTTATTTATTAAAGGAAAAGTAATGTGGTATAATTCGAAAGAAAATTATTAGATTTTTAAATATTCATATTAAAAAAATAAATAAATTAATTAATTAAAAAATTAAAATAATAAAATAGGAAATATATGGTCATAATGAAAAATAAATAGACTTAAATTTCTTTTTGAAATATAAAAGTTATATAGCCTACGATGTATCTTAATATTTGAAAAACATATTTACATTTATGATAATAATATAATTATCTTAAATATTTTTAATCAGTAACTTCCATTTTGGTTATATTCGATGTTTCTTCTAATGGTATTACTGTGATGATTGGTCGATGATAACTAAAGTATGTTATAAAAGTACACGTTTTTATCACAAGTGGAGAGCTTGATTACGTAGTTACCTTTATTTCCATTGTTAGTTGAGATCTTTATGGATTCTTTTGAATCAACAATTTTGGAGAATAATAACCAATTTAAGCCTAGAATTAAATCGGGATATACATACGTAAATAATGATGTCTCATATTTATTTGAAAGTTACTGACTGCCAACTAGAGTATTATACAACTTACTATGGAATAGGTTTGCCTAATCAAATACATTTTCTTGGTCTTACTAAATAAATCATGTAAATAAATGATGTTAGTCTTAATATCTACACTTGTAGGAGAACCACGTTTACTGATCAGGTTCCTTTGTCATGTAACGGGATTTGTGGGCTTGGTCTCAAATTGTGTACAATATTTTCTTCTTAAGTTATTTATTGTTTTCATAAGCCTCGTCAATGCCGTAACTGGCGAAACCATGGTCGGCTAGACCTAATAAACCTAGATATTAATTTCTGTGCCTTTTATTTAAATAAGATATAGTTTACCCTAGTTAATTTATTCGAAATATTCAACATATATATTTTTACACTACATGAATACAAATCGAAGTTCTTATGCTATTTTACGTGTACAACTCAAATGGAATACGAAGCATCTAGTTTTAGAAAATCAATAAAATCTTATCAAAAGAACTTTTGATAAGTTCCTTGATATCAGTTCCTTGATATAAAATAATTAACTCCATTACATCTGAGCTTAGAGACGTTTTTTATAAACTTAGAACTGACTAACACAAGACGTAGCACTGACTCTCAAGCATTTGAATATTAGCATCATTGTACATAAGCATGAATCTAAACATCCTCCACCCCAATCATGAGCTTTCCTTTGGAAACTATTTGCTATCAGTTCATAATAAAGATAACAATCCAAATTACTCGAAGACATGTTGGGAATATTTATTTGTGTTCTAGGTCCTCATTTATCCAATACGTCAAAAATAAAAACAAAATATTTCTATTTACAGGACAAATTAAGGTATTTAATTAATTAAAGCTATCTTGGTACCTACTACTATATAATATGAATAAATTGTGACTAAATATGTAGAACAAATAAGTCTCCATTTTAATTTATATTTGTCTTGCTTTACTTATCAACAATGAATTAATTTTTTTTTTTTTTTTTGTAATAGAGAAAATGTTCTTTCAAGAATTTATATGAATATATTCATAAATATAATAAATTTCTTTGTATTACTGGATGTGGGTTTCTACAATGCTTCATCATCGAATAAAAAAGAAAGTTGTAATTTTAAAAACAATTTCATTTTGTTTTCTAAAAGCAACAAACACTCGTCATCATCGCCTTATTAAAAAAGGAAGAAAAGAACATAAAATAAATACCCCATAGCCCCCAAATATTCTAAGAACGTTAGGGTAGGAAAACAAGAAATCTAGTCATGAGAGACCTGGTAAAAAATATGTAAGAGAAGTATAGACGAAAGGGAGCGAAAATGAAGTTGTAAATCCAGCTAGGCTTCCTCGGAGTTTTCAAGCCCACACTCGCTATAGTACATTATCCAACTTAAATTTCACCTATTCAAGAAACTCCCAAAAATAGTACAAAGATGAAAACCATAAAAATAATGAAACTAGATGAGGCAGTTTCTCCACAGCGCCAAGAGATAAATGAGCTGTAATTTACAAAAAGATAGTGTCGGGCGACCCAGTTAGTTATACACAGCAAAATATCACCCAAGTAGAAATACCTTCAATCAGCAATACATAGAGCGATTTCCTTTTAATGGGAGTAAAGAGATCAATATTAATCGAGACCTAACATTACGTTGCGATTAAAAATATAGCTCGCCAATAGACTATTATAAGCGGAACAAATGCGCAATAATATGTAACAATTCTGATTAAACTTTGTAAACAAGTCTTTTTTATCTAACTTGAACATGGATCGTATCCTGCCGGGTTAGAAACAATTAGTCTACAGTATATAAGATTAGAGAGTGATCAAAAATGATAGACATATAGTCTATATTTTAATGTATACTCTTTAATATACAAATGACCAAACATGAAGAAAGATGTGGCTCATTTGATAGAGGAAGCTCAAAGAGATTGTTTCAAGTGATCTGTCAATGTTTGTGCAGGTTAGAGGCCGGTTTTTGTGTTTGGTTACTCCAACGTCAATGAATAAACGAAATGAAAATGAATGAAGACAATACAATTAATTCTATGTATGATTCCATAAATTACTCTTAAATATGCGATGTTGATGAACTAACTTATGTACCACATATGACAGCCCAAATTGTGATTAGTGGTAATAAAGTGGTTCTTAAAAACCTTACACTCATTCCATAAACAATAGTTAAAATTTTTTTTTTAATGTTTGTATTTCTTAACTTGGCTACCCGTTTGCTCATATTTTGTAAAAGTAAAAAAACCTACTTTTATATGTGTTTTTAATATTAATCATGTATTTATAGTTAAATTTCAGAAATACTGAAAAAATGTATTAAGTATGATTTATAATACATATTCATATTTTGTGTGTCTGAAAGTGTTGCTTATTTGGAGATATTCGTTTATATAGGGTAAGTTATAACAAGAGGGATGGCTAAAAATATCCAATTACACATCTAAATATCCTGTTTAAAAATATATATTTCACATACATGAATGAACAATAGCAACACAAACTTTACAAAAAGTGTAGGAGTATTTTCTGATTGCTTCGTTTGATCAATCAAAGAGAGGCATTTGAAAGAGGAAGAAATAAAGTACGAAAGCCTGATGAAACACTAAACCTTGTTTTACTCTCTTCCGCCATTATTTGGCTCAAATGAAATTGAAGTTTGTTGAAGCCAAAAACCTTTTACGCTCTGATAGACAATACGTTCCCCTTGTCGCATTCGCAGAAAATAGAGAAAAGTGGTTTTTCCGAATTTAAACCATTGATAACTAAAACTATGTTAAGCAATTTTATCCAATTAAGTAATTAACTTTAAAAAAGTTAAAAGTTTTCAAAATTATTTGAGACAACACAAAATTGACGATTAAAGGGAGGGTGAGTTATGTTAACTGGCTCAAAATCTTCAAGTAGCGATTAAAAAGACGCAATTATAAAGCAATAATTATATAGTAACAATTATAAAGAAACAGTTGATTGAGAAGAAATAAAAAATAAGGATGTAATTACACATTCGTGATCGAAAATCAGCAGTTATGCATTACCTACCAAGTCAACATGTTCTCAGGAAAAGTACGACTTTTTACACAACTGGTTTGTTCCGTCAGATTTTTTGCAGTATAATTTTTCCACAGCAGAGAAAATAATTACAATTCTATTCTATTGTTAATGGAAAAATTCTTTATTAAAAAAATAGACTTTGTAGGAGTAATTTTACTAATTGAAGCTGTAGTACTAATATTACTTCTCGATATTAATAACACAATAATATTATATTAGTAATATATTTGAAAGTGATTTATTAATTTTAGTCATAAAACAAGGTTCTTCTTTGAAATAGCTTTTTCTTTAAATTAATTTTAATATATATCTCTGTATTTTCAATAATAGAATAATTAACGCATGAGATGATTAACATTCATGGAGTAAATTTGAAACCTATTACCGGTTTATTTTTTAATGGTAATTAAATATAATATTAATATAATTTAGTAGCGATATCTATTTGAGAAAGCTCGAAAAACGGCGACTTTAATGTCCATATGCTAATCACACATTTCTCGATTAAATAGCCGTCTAGTAAGCTTAGGGTTTGGTTTATTTTTTGAAATATATCACAGTTAGTTTAAGCTCTACTGCTAATAATTAGTTATTGATATTATATTTATCCTTAAAAATTGCATGCTATAAATAGTTTTCAGAATTTTATGTCTCAAAAATATTAAGCATTATAGTTTCACTTATAAAACTTTAGACTGGATTACATGTCTTGGAGTAATTTGAATTGTTATCTTTATTATTTAAAATGTATTAGTTTACTACTTTTTGACGCTTCATATAATCGACAATGAAGTTTTTTCAAGTTTTTTTGTAACAACCATAACACTTAATAAGGCTATGTTTCAAAATACAATGAAATGAACTGATATCAAATAGTTTTTAAACGAAAGCTGATGTTCCTGGTGGAGGATGTTTAGATTCAAGCTTATGTACAATGATTCTAATATTTAAATGCTCGAGAGTCAGTGCTACGTCTTGTGTTAGTCAGTTCTAAGTTTATGAAACACGGCTCTAAGCTTAGATGTAATGGAGTTAATTATTTTATATCAAGGAACTTATGAAAAGTTTTTTTTATAAGATTTTATTGATTTTCTAAAACTAGATGCTTCGTATTTCATTTGAGTTGTACACATAAAAAAGTACAAGAACGTATTCTACTTCTGTTAATGTTATTTTCAAAATCAATGTGTAAGCATAGTGTAACTGAAGACGATGCGTTTTATAATCTTAAAAAGAATTTGTAAAAGGAAAATGTTTTACCAGCATATTTCTCAGAGGTCTTGTTGGGAATAGTTGTTATGAATAATTGTAAAATGTATCAAATATAATTTTTAATCGAAGTCTCAAGACAATACATAGAATTCAGCGTATTATGGTGAAATTTATCAGAAACTGTTGGAATAGCTGATTCTACACAAAATGAATAGTTCGTTAATCTGGCAATGCATGTAAACCCATCATGAAAGGTGTTAGGCTGAGGACCTGCTCGTCGGTTGACCAAAGGGATTGGTCGGGACTATCTAAAGGGTCGTCAGAATCAGCCAAGAAACCAATAATGTTAAAAACAGGCACGTGAACAATCCCACAGTGTATTCTTAAATTAATATTTTTTTACAAAAAATAGATATATTTGATTTTTATTATATTTCACAATAATTTTCAGCTTGCTCTATCTTGGAACTAATATACATATATAGTTTATAATTAAAAAATCTAAAATATAATACTATGAATAAAATTATAATATTCCCAGAAACCACTGATGCTGTTAATCATTATTTGCTCTATTTGAAATAAATACCATTCAATATATTAAATAGTATGTACATTCATTTATAACTATTATTGTATGGGCCTTATCTTGAGAAGTTTTATTTGAATCCAAAGTTAGGTTTCTAGAGTGAGAATCGAATCCCTAACAGCCGAGAATTAAACCTTGGAGAAATAAAGTCGTGAATACTATCTACCCACACATCCATGATTAAAAGACTGCTTGATTAAAACTCAATTATTTTTTTATGTCCGTCTTTGTGGTTAGACATTCGGACGATTGGACACGATTGGAGATGTCGAACCAAGACAGAAATCGATTTCTTTGTTCATTTCTTCCTACGATATCCTAAGATTCTCTTTACAGTAAAATAAAGAATAATTAATTTGTATTAACTTTTGCGTATATTAGTTGGACTCTTATTATCCATTTTTGATATACGCAATCTGTCTACTTGTTAATCTTCAGTTTTGATAAGTAATAGAAGCGATTATACTAAAATCTTTGTACATTTAGTTCTTTTGTTATACACTCTGTGAGTGACATTGGTGGTTTGTGTAGCAGCACCATAAAACTAAAATATCTTACAAGTTGCTTGAAAACTCTAATTAAGCAAATTTATAAAAATCTATTAAAAAGTTTTAACGATTTACAGAAATTATATTTGATTCCCTGAAAGAATATATGATAAATATCCCAGATGCGACCTATATAACACTCATTCCTTATTCTTGGTTTAGATATCTCAGATATTGCACAATAGTGCTTTAATACAACTATGAACTATGATAACAATGTTATTTATACACTTTTTTTTTACGTTGTTATAATGGGACATCGAGGTCAAGTGCTGAGCTACTAGTAAGATAAATATACTTTTTTAGTTAGTCTCCTATGTATTACGTATAGTCCTATAAAATAATAATAGTTGTGGAGTTTGAATTAACCCACGAAACATGACATAATTATCTGTTCTCTTTGTTCAAGTAAATACCGAAACTTCAATTTTTGCTGACAAATACACCTCATTAAACTTTGTAGTTGGCTTCAATAATATTAAAACGAAAATGTAATTACTAGCCAATATTTGACTATATGAGATTTTTTACAAGGGATATTAATTAATTGTTGCTAGAAAAGTTTTATATACTAAAGAAGAAAAGCAATCCAAATTTTGAAATTTAAAAGAAGTTGTACAAAAAATAATTTTATACCCAAAATATTTATACTAAACACCGGTTATCTGACCTTTTGTTAAACGATATTTATAATACTTTTTTTTTTTACTGGTAATACCAAATGAAATGTATAATAATGGTCGTTTTTTACAAAACAGACAAAATTCCTAAAAATTTGTTTTTATTCATATTAACTAAAAATTAAAAATTAGACTTTGGAAATTTTATAAATATGGACGAACATATTTATATAACTTCAGGTTGCCTAACATCAATGTCTGACTATTTTTTTTAAATAGTAAAAAAAATAAATCCTAAATCCACGTTTAACGTATGTTGCTCAGATAATGTACATATTGTTGCTCATATTAGATGGACGTTTTTATGAGAAGTTAACAAGTTAGCTTTGGTGAGAAGTTTTTATAAATGTCTATTCTTTCTTGAATTAGTACGTTTGTGTATAATCATAGAAGGCGATCTTATAATCAGCTGAAGTTCAATTTCTTTTAATCTTGTACCAAATTCGAAACTGCTTTTGTGCTTTAGTTATTTTTAAATTGTATGTCGTTACTTATGATTTCACCTAGTTTTTAGCGGTTTTGTAACCTGGTGCTGTAGTAAATTTATTACAGTCCTAAGAATAAAAGAGGCCACGAGATGGATTTAAAAGGTAAGATAATTTATTCTAAGTATTTAAGTGTACACATTTTTTAATTAATTTGTCTGTGATTTCTTATTTTTAATAAGTTGTTAAGCGAAGTACGAATTGGGAACTGCAGTATATTTGCTTTATAGACGAAACAGCAGTGGTTCATAAGTATGCAAGACGTTTGGACAACGTTTCTCTTTTCATTAATATTTACATTAGACAATATAAAATCCAAACCAACGTTACAATTTGCAAGGAAGTTAAAATTACCGTTCAGATATTAACAAATTAAAAAACCTTCACGGTTTTTTCAAGTGGTGGCGAGTCATTATTACTTAAACTACTTTGCAAGAAACTTACAATAAATACGTTCGTGTACGCTGTGAAGGTAAGGTACACATTCCTGTGAAAATGTACACATAAGTGAAAAAGTCCAAAAATATCTAGTAGCATAACATAGAATCCAAAACACTACCAGTGATATACTTATTTTATAAAGTTAGCTTACAAATAGAAACACAGTTTTACAAGTGTGGAAGTATCTTCTTCTCCGTTCAATGAAAGAAACTGAAAGGACCGAAATAAAATCTAAAAAACTGACGAAACTGTAAAACTTGATTCATTCCCTCAACATCTCTCTCTCTCTCTCTCTCTCTCTCTCTCTCTCTCTCTCTCTCTCTCTCTCTCTCTCTCTCTCTCTCTCGAACCATTACTTTCGTCTGAAATAAAACTGAAGGTCAATAAAGTCTGATACTTTCTATTGAGAGTCGCTTGTTTATAATAATAAACAAACTTACTCGCTCTTATATAATAAAGAAAAATAAGAAGTAGTATAAAATATATATATTACTATAGTTTATATGTATAATATGATAACATGTAAATAGCTTGAATACTTTATCACACTAATTAATTAAGTCATATATTTTATTACATGAAATGTTGGTTGTTATGTTATCTAGACAAATTTATTGCTTTATTGACTTCATAATCATTGTTTAAGGATATATATGATTTTGAATTTATGAACGATGTTTTGGACAATGGGCTTATTGAGAGTCTATGTGTTGTTATAAATAGGTTAACTAATTGAGTCATGAAGTGAAATCGAATCAATTTCATAACTTGGATCGCCATCTTGCTACACCATATTAATTATAATTGCTATATTTTAAAGAAGAAATAAATGTATAAAAAATTTACATACACAGAAAACAACAAATTTATTAATTGTAAATCATTCAAGTATTTTAAATATATTAAATAGAAATGTTTATTTCTAATCTGTCTTTAAAAGACTAATAATTTGTTCATGATTTTGGATCATTTTTCATGTGAGTAAAATAGTGTTGTTGTTATAATATGGCAATAATATAATGTAGTAATAGTTCAATGTTATTTGTATAAACACATTATATATTATACCCTCAAAATATATTTTCAGCTTTCATGTTAATGAGTTACGTAAAATAATCAATAATTTATTTAAATATAATCCATTAGTGAATAATATATTGTAAAATAACGTGAAAAGTTTTCGGTTGTTAATGCCATTTTGATTTTCATAATACGAATAATAATAATTTAACAGTTTTAAACGCCTAATTAACGTTTATAATTAAAGAATGATTATAGAATACAAATCGTACAGTTCGTTTTAATGATATTTTGATATATATGCTTATCTTATTTGCATATAACGTATAAAGAAAAAAGTCCACGGTTGTAAATACAGTTGTTTCAATCTGTAAAATAAATTAAAGAGAGAAATAGATTTAATATGTGACGTCATTACTACTGCACACTAATCTATTAATCAACACTTTGATTTAATTCTACGAAATTAAAAAGATCAGCGAAGGTATAGTTACGTGTTATTAACAAATCATTTCTAATTAAACTCGAAACTGAGCGTTAATTTAAAAAACACGTTTTTAACACAATATGATTTAACACAATACGTATGTAGGCTTTTAACAATATTTATGAACCCATTGACAGTTTACCGTTGATTATATGGACTAAATTTTTTTGAAACAGTCAAAATTTTACCTTGTAATAACATTTTACATGTGATAAGGTTTGCACTTTTATTATTCATTATCCTTGAATTTTCATTGTCTTTCATGGTACTTGGAATTAAAACCTTTGGTAAATAATTTAATTAACCCTATAATATTCGTTATATTTGAAAGTAGAGAAATTGGGATTTGTATTACAAAAGTACGTGGTCTACATAGTTTACATTAAAATTTTTAACTAAATTTCTGATAATTCATACATTTTAATCAATTTTCTGAGATACTAAAAAAAAAAAAAAAAAAAAAAAAATTATAAGCTGTATCTAAAAAGAGCAAAACAAAAACATCTTCAGTATCAATGAAATTAAAAAACCTTATTGTTTATCTTAAAAATCGTTGTAAGAATTTATTTCCAAAGAAATACTATGATAATTCAAAACAGAAAACATATTAATTAAATTATATTATTTACTAATTGTAAGTAGAAAATTTAGTTGTTTTCATTATTATAGCTAATTGTATTAGAAATACATTGGTCCTTTAACTATGAGAAACAAACTTTTTTTATTGAATAATATGTTATGCAATAACTATTTTTTTTAATGTTTTAAAATACTATAGGTTTCATATTTGAAATAGGTGGAATCTGTAGATTGACATGGTTAAGACAATGCAAATAAATTTTCAATTGTGTTATCAACTAACCACAATTCAGACGATGAACTACCTATTTTATTGAGGCTAAAATAATTAGCATATGTCTATAAAATGGGAGCACCGTTTAATGCTGGAGGTATAAACAAGCCAACTAGTATTAACATTTGTGTAAATGGTAAAATCTACTTCCAAAGTATTAAATGAAGGATAATCAGACGTTATTTGTTTGAATCACATCACATACGTTAGGTATATGAAGCTAATTGTGACAGTAAATTCTTCTTATCTAAAAACTAGATTTAAAAGCTTTTCTTTATTACACAGCTAGCTTATAACATTCCCAATAATTCCTATTTCATTCTACAGATTTTAATATTTGTGTACATTTGTTGTGAAATTATAAATTAGATGTTTACCAATTTTAAGAAAAAACTAAATATATTTAAAGGTTTAAATTACATTTATGAAAAAAACAAAAAAAGTTTAGTTTTATCGTCCACAAACGAATATATATTTTCACTCCTATACATACATAGAAACTCATCACTATGTTTGAATGTACTGCAGTCATTGTTTTATAAAATACAATTTATTATTTTGTATCACCAATCGAGATTATGATACAGATTTGATTTTAGAAATTTGATTTATAACTTTTTCTTTTTTACATTTATTGAAGGAACGTTTCACACATACTATGTTTAGTTCCATAGAGAAGAATTAATTAGAAACCTAAAAACCTATCGTGCATATTGACACTTAAGTTTGGAGGCGGCTACATTGAAACAAATTTCATCTCTCACTGTCTCAATATAGTAAGTAAGGGCGTGGCATACTCAAGGGACTCTACTAAAATCTAGATATTTTTTTATGCAATCTTGGGTTTTATCCCTCGCTCTCATCTTCCCTATCATCTTTATCCAACTATTAGAGTTGCTTTTATATCATTTTTTTTTTCAACTTTTTATATAAGGAGAAAGTTTTTTGCCTTTCAACAAGAAAGAAAAACAAACAAACTTTATTAGCACCTAATATAAGGCCGCTTTGATTCACTTGTAAAATATGTTTTAACATGTAGTTTTTAACTTCACAACACATTTTCACGTATTGAGTGGGAAGTATTAGTGAATGAAAAATCAATGATTTATAAATTCCTGGCCACTGATAAACTAATTTAATATAGAAACATTTAAAGTGCTTTGCATCACTGTAAAACCAGTATAACACACTAATTCTCATAACTTGTTAGTTTATTTTTGGTGTGTATTTCATGTTCTTATTTAGTCCATAATCTTTAATATGAGAAGTCATTGTAAATTTTAATCAAAGGAAACAAGAAATCCTACACCGGTAGAAATATAAAAGTCTCTATTGGTATTATTGTTTTCATTCGTACTTTTTTTTATTCCATTTGCATAATTAGATCAAAATTTCTCTTTTTTCATTACAGTGATACAATAATATTTCCACTAAACAATTAGACTATAATGTATCTTTATTAGTTTCTCTAAGTAGATGTATGTACAGGGTGTTTATAAAAGAACTCCTTGATTTAAAGTTTTATTAGTACACAGTAAAGTTAAATCAATAGTTATTAAACCTATATATTATTAAAGAGAATGTTCTCAAGTTTTTTTTTCATACCTAATAAAGTTCTATATAGCACCATTTGTTGCCCTGGCCACGTCTAAACGATATTCAGTTTCTTTTCAGGTATTCAGCACAGCATATCAGGCGTGACGGATACTACAGCTTCAACAATCCTCTCCCTCAGATGAGCAATGTCACGGATCTTCTCGGAATACACAATGTTTTTTACATGTCCCCAAAGGAAAAAAAATTAGTGGAGTTAATCTGGGCTCCTTGGTGGCAATGCAAGTGGCCCACATCTACCAATCATCCACCTATTAGGAAAACGCAAGTTCAACGCATCACGGACACGGTTGCTGTAGTGAGGTGGCGCGCCATCTTGCTGGAAGAAAATTGGTCCCTTCTCTTTATCATGTTTGGTGAGGCAATCGCTCTTCTGTCTAACTGGCCCTCTCACCATGCTTGATGTATGAGCAGAAGGCCCTGGAAAGATCAAACATGTGTTTTCTTACCTTTTCCTCACCGATTATGTTTATCTTTTTAAAAGATCATATAATCCTGGTTTTCCTGACTCTCTGTTTTGCTTTTGAGTTATACACTGTTCTATTTTCGTAGTCTCCACACATTTTTTTGGAAGTGATGGAATCTTTATTCATCATCTCAAAAAACATTTGTTTCCATTCCAAGCAATTTGAAGCATCTTTGCCTAGGTTCTGCTGGAATAAGGAGGCCATTTTCTTATATGCTGCATTACTGGGGACACTTCTCTCCTTGGAAATTTGATTTTAACATGGTTCTATACATCAAATGTGCTTCACCAGGGTGCCAGTTTCCTGTTGTTATTTCATTGAAAGGATAGTTGCTTGAGTCCTCCCAAGCGGCCCAGTTGACATAATACTCTCCTATTTGCCATTTCTCCGACAACGATGACGACTGCATTTAGAAATACTTCACATAAAAAGAGTTTAAAATCAGTCACCTTAAAGAGAGATATAATTCCTTTCAGAAACATAGAAACTCCAAACAAATATTTCCGCCAAAATATGAAAATCAATTTTTTCTCGTGACCAAACTACATACCAGACTCTATCCTAAGATGATATGAACAAGTATGATGTACAATGGAAAGAGAATTTACTTTTATTTTAGACATAATTATTTTTAGTTAAAAAATCACATTAAAGAGTTTAAAATCAGTCATCATAAAGAGAGATATAAATCCTTTCAGAACCATAGAAACTCCAAACAAAATTTCCGCCAAAAAGGAAAATCAGTTTTTTCTCGTGACCAAACTACATACCAGACTCTATCCTAAGAAGATATGAACAAGTAGGATGTACAATATAAAGAGAATTAACTTTTATTTTAAACAGAAACCAGAAATACATAATTATTAGAGTTACGTAAATAAATTTTAGTTGTCTATAGTTGTATAGTTGTCTATACCTGTTTATTATCAGTTGCCCGATGATGCCCCAAGGCGAAACAATTGTAGCTCATTTATATTATTAAAATATTTTGAAACTTTAAGCTTTTGCTTTGTTTTATCCTTAGGTAAATGAAGTTGAAATCAAAGACGCCGGAATGATGGTAGTCAAAGTTAATGTACACAAAGCGGAAATAGCAGTTGAAGTTAAAATTAAAGTAGAAATATATTAAATTTTGAAGTCAAAACAGTCGAAAACACTATTTTAACAAAAGTGATGTTGATAACTTCATATCGGAGGAATCAAAGTTCAAATAGAAGAATTAATACTTCATAATGATTTTCAAGTTTTCAAAGAAGTTACAGAACTTTAAAATCGATGTCTAGATTCTCGATAGTATATATTATTCATTGGTGAAATATATTTATTATACATCGAATTAAAAAAAAAGTAGCCGAAAAAATGTTTTGGAAGCGACAAAGTCTAAGTTGAATAATTCGAAGACCACATATTTCAAATTTTACTTCACGTGGAAATCAAGACCTCTAAACTAGAAATATGTAATTGAATTCCAATAAAGATGAAATCAAAGACGACTGCATAACAGCAATTTCTTCACTTTTTATATGGTTGCCATAAGGCTCTCGAATGGCTATGAGATTTCCTGCAGTTTATTTTTTCTCTGAGTAAAATATATTGTTGGGAATTTTAGTGTCCAAGCTAATTAATCCGCCATTTAGCCAAATGGACCTGCTCAACAAGACAAACTATTTACAGGTGTACAATATAACATGGATGTTTGACAATAATTATCTAGCTCTTAAATACTATAAATTATATACGTTTTACAGGGTGTTTAAGACCAATATTTTAAGACATTGTTTCTGGGCCAAAAGCAAATCTAAATATCATATCGAAATCGTCCGGTAGTCTCCAGTTACTCTCACAGTCGTCATCTTTCACGTATTATTTTTATGTTCAAAAACCATTAAACGTATATTTTTTTTAATTTTGAATTCAGTTTTATAACAATTAGGAAAACCTAAAAAAAATGCAATATTTTCCGTATTTCAATACCAAAATGGCGGCCACTTAATGTATTTGTACAATCATAATTTTAAAATGGCTAATTGTATCAAAAATGTACATGCATAACTTTTTTTAGATATTTTTATAATTGTTCACAATCGGCTACTTGAAACAAGGTCAGTCCAAGTCAGTATGACAGATACAGGGCGGAATAGGGATATTCGTTCCGTTGAATTTAAAGAAAATGTTTTAAAGCAGTTTTATGAAAATCCCCGAACAAATACTTTGTCAATTTCTAGTATAATGAATGGAAGCAATCCCACAGTAGAGCGTTTTAAAAGGTGAGCGAATACATCCAGCACCTGATAAGAGTTAACAAATATGTTTTTAAACACATGTACAATATTTCTTCGTTGAAGTCAGAACTCAGAATCTAAACTTAATTGGATGCTGACAAATTTTATCACCATCATGTAAAACGGCATAAATCGTCACATTCTAAAATGTTTTCTAAACAACAAAACTAATAGAAATATCCTTCTTAACTTTGTTAGGACTAATATTAGGGGTTCCCAAAATTACAACTGCAGTAAGATTATAAAAATAGATTTAGACTATCACTGGGTGCAGCAAGACCTTTTAACTCACATTAATTAGTGATGTCACACTTAGATTTTATGAACTATTTTTTTAGTTACGCGCCGCATTTTAAGAACGAAACCAACCCGGACCTGTTAAGGTTTAAAGAAGTGAAATTATGTATAAAACTGACAATGAAAAATTGTGCATGAACTTACATTTTATTGAAACACCATATTCTGAATTTACTTCCTGTTTGACCTAAATAATAACGTTTTATGAAAAGCAATTTCCTAAGTTGAGGACTGTGATATACTAATCACTTTTCATATTACATGAAAACTATGAGATGAATTTTTTTAAGTGCAAAGTCTGACGGTGAAATATAATTCTATTTCTTTTTCATTCTAAAGTGGTTATGAAAATGTGTCAGAAAATTATTTTAGTTATGTCGTGTACAATATGTAAACTGAATCATCTGTTTCATAGAAACCTAACCTAATAATTGAGGGTTTCAAGATTACAATACATGTATTAGTTTAACTTCGAAGTATGCGTCAACTCATCTCAAAATGATGAAATAAATATGAATAGTAAATCTCAAAATTTGATTAAAATTGTTCAAAGAAAGAAATTATAAGGGGGAAACATTATTGTAGCACATCTTTCAATAGAAGGTAGTATGAATCGAGGCATACAAAATATTGTATTGTTAAGGACGATAAAACATTTGATTGATTATATCTTTGACGAAATTGATTATAGAGAGAGAGAAGTAAGTAAACTATAACGGTTATTTGAATGTATTTAAAACTATATTGTCAAAAACCGATGTAGTTAGTGAATTATTATTATTATTGTTTTTTTTATTTTTATTTTTTTTATTTATTTTTTTTTATTGAGTGATAATGTTAGCCCATTGAATGATTATCACTCATGCTGCATAAACTTTTCATAGGCCTTAAAAATTAGGAGAGAGTGGGCGGTTCTTATTTAACCTTACTGGCGGTTCCAGCCTACCCTTCTCGGTTTTTACTAGAACGGCGTCAGATAATGAAGCAGTTAGCATTACAAGCAGTTGGAAGTGTGTTACATTTCAGTCGACCATGTAATATAGTTTTGATTAATTTGTGAAGTCTTAAGTTAATTTTTTTTCTCATTTAGGGGTGACACGGATATATTTTAGCATAAGAATCAATAGTAAACAGTTCCAATATAGAATCGCCACATTGAGATCGGTTTTGCAACACAATTTTAAAAACAAATTTGTAACTGGGTTAAATAATTATGTATTTCAATTAATTGAAATTGGAGAAAACAATTATTTAAAAAAAAAAAAATTCGGATTAACTTAATATATAGTTATTATTGATAAATAAAATACATTGATTACATATTTTTCCTTATACATATTATTCTCATAAACATTATTTAATGTTTATGTAAAAGGAAGTTCTTCCAAATCACAAAACGAGGAAAAATAATAATTGAATTTTGAATACTAGATAATGTGTATTAATCGTGTGGGCGTGATAATGACATAATATAATACCAGAATAACTGCTGTTCATTTAGCAACACACAAGCGGCAAGTATACCTTATGCTATATTACAGACGCCATCAACTTTACAGGCCTGTGTTGTGAGAGATTTGTCTAGTATGGTTCGTTAATGGACGGAACATTGTTCTCTATGGATAACTAGTCTTGTCTTCAAAAAATGAGGAATTGAACCTACTTACCCAGCAGGGAAATATCTTTCCGCAAATCAATAACCTTGTCGCCATATCTTGGTGAAAACTCTAAAAACTCGTCCATATCCTCTAAGAACTCGGTGTGAAGCAGCCGTATGAGATACAAAGCTTAGACAAAAGATGGGAGTCTCTCATTCATCCCCTTCGATATCATGGTAGCTGCCCTGATTTATAGATGTGTCAGAGTTCCGACTACTATATATATTTGATGTTATCTGAAGTGTAATCAATCTTTATTTTTATATATTTTAAATATTGGTTGCTACACTATTATTTTCAAAATGTAATAAACAGGTAAATGTCATTCCTAACATGTATTTCTTGAATACATTCGAAGTTATACACATATCTACTCTTGCTATTTGTCTGAAAATATAAATTTGTTAATAAACAATATGAGTTAAATTACGTGTATCATCAAGATTGTAAGTGTTATTCGGACATTGATACGATCGAAGCAATTTGAATTTTTTTAATATATGTACATTTTTGAGCACACTAAAGGATTATTTGACGTCGATAAGGTGGTCATATACACAATGACGAGGCTCATTAAATCGGTGTAACAATTGTTTTTGAAGGTAGAAGGTACTTATCGTTGTGGGGAACAAAACTGAACCTCCTCAAGTGATATTAAAAGATGTCTCAAGTTCTATGAATGAGAGTTTAAAGCTGCAGTTTCAGAAATCGTTCCCGTTCCAAGTTTATTATTTGGCGGAAATAATGACATCTTATGCAAAAACTCCAAACCCAGATCTATGGGATAACACATTAAATATTAAAATTATAAACGTTAGGAGGACATAATGCAACATCAGCGTATTAATATAATCATTAATACATTATAAATAGCGTTGCACATATTATTTTCAGTTACAGTTCATCTAATTAAACAGTTGAATTAAAACACTCTTTTTATGTTTTAACATTTTAGTCAGTATTTTTATTATATGTGGTGAAAAAATATAACACCATATATTTTATTTATTTGATTTGTTTTATTGTTTAATTATAAGGAACATTAGACTAATATTATTTAAAAACATGAAGTGTGTACGATAACACTCGATATTTTCATTACACAAAAATGAAGTCAAATGTTAATTAAAGTTTTTTAAATAATTTTTGTTAAAAATATACAAAAAAAATTCGTATATTGAATTTAAATAGCGTGGGACAATATTTGCTCCCTATAAAATATCAAATGCCAGAGTTACAAATTTTACCTTGAAGGTAGCGGCAATAACTTATTAATACGCTATTTTACTGCTCCCATGACAGAATAATATTTAGTTAATAATAAATGAGGCATAATTGATCGATTGTGTGATACGATTTCTACAAATTTTGGAGAAAATATAACCATCTTTTGTTTTCCCAATTGAATTAATTGATCTAATAATTTTGTTTACAGTTTTACAATGGCGTCCCTTTAAATATACGTATAACACGACAAAACGAGCTTTAATAGATGACGAAGTTTATATTTCAAATAAAATTTAAGTATATATATATATATATATATATATATATATATTGTTTGTACTTCTTTCATCTTTGGATATTTCATTAAAATTTGTATATTATACGCTTGTTTAATGTAAACACTGCACATTAAATGAACCGCTGTTACGTGTTATAGATTTTATCAGATTCTTCCTCTCATGTACTCGACAAATAATTCAGAGGGAATTAACATTATTTCTGCTGTTATTTCCACTTCCAAACTCACCCTAACAATTACAAATACATTCATTTCACCACCTGCAAATTAAATAGGGGCAATTGGGAATTGTACATTTATTTCAATTGAGGTCAAATTAGTATTAATGTTTTTAACTATGTTAATATCTGCTATACATCAATACGTAATAACTAATACATTACTTACGAATTATTCAAGCCAGGGTTTAGTTTCAATATTGTTTTGAAAAGATAATTTAAAACTTTAAAACATGTTATCGTATTTGATTAGTTTAATTTGTTCATTATTGCTCTCTTTGTTTGTACGGCAAATTTTTTCTAATCAATTCAAATGTAGTTGTTTCTCGTTTCTTCTTCGTGTTTTTCCCAGTTAGCATCGAGGTGAAATAAATTCGTTGACTACGTATGTAGGCACTAAATGCTAGATTGTCACGTTATGTTTAAAAACTAAATTTCGAAAATCAGTTCTATTTTCCCCTTCTTTATTTGACCTAATTTAAAAACTAAGCAAACCGTTTCAAAAGCGCTTGTTAAACTCGAATACAAATGATTACAATTCAGTAAAAACAGTTAGAATAATTCAGTATAAATAAGTGAGTATACTTCATTGTAAACAGTTAGGAAACTTCAGTATAAACGGTAAGTTCAACTCATTACTCGTGGTATGTTTCATGTTCGTATCCTTCTATCCTTTTTTCATAACATGTGTTTTGTTCTTTATATGACAATTAACGACATGTCTTATCCATTACATGTGTTCTAACCTTTACGTAATCGTGCCATTTTATACTTTATCGACTAAAACTCAATATTTATCTTGTAGTCTGTGTGTGACAGAGCTCTCTGTAGGGGTTTGAAAGTCATCTATTTCCCTCTCTGTTTTTTGCTGTTATTTTGCTTACACGCTTTCCTCCATTAATCTTACATTACGCTTTCTAAATATGCAAAAAAACATGTTGTCCCTTTTTAATGATCTGGAAGTTACTTATGTTCTTTTTATTATTCGAAAACCTCGTCGAATGCTAAGGTTCATTTAATACACTCTAAACAATAACACTGGAAATATGAAAACATATCTGCGTCATCAAAATGTAGAGAGAAGAAAATATGATTGGATCAAAATTGTAGATCATATTTTTATAAATTGAAACTGTAAATTTTCTTCTTATGGCAGGGTTATTAACTAAATAAACTCAAAGTTTATTCTTATTTTGAGTTTTTATCAATTTTTTAAAACATGTCAAGATTTGACTAAAATTTACTCTCATACCAAATTTGGTAGAGATTAATTACTCCTTTGTAATTTAAATTTTCATTTAAGGTTCTTCTATGTACGTCTACTAAGAGTTCACGTCATCAGAGATGGTGCTGAATTACAAAGTCAAAAAATCCCCATCTATGGCTTGTAGATGTGGTGTATGTTTACAATAGCAGCCATTATAAAACGTTAATTGCGACGTTATATCTTTATTTTTTAATAACAAAGCAATTGATAAACATACATACGATATGACAATTGGTCAAGTTAAAACAGGATTTTGATTCACATCAGTCAATATAGAGGAAGATCACATTTTAAAGAAATTTATACAAATTTTAATATTTTGAGAAATTAAAAAATAAGCATTATAATAAATTACTTTAAAGTATAATTTATTTACCTTTGTAGTAAAATGTTAAAAAAATAAATGCTCAACCAGCCTTATTTCTTGCATACTCTTAATGCGAAAAAAGAATAACAGGGAAGTGGTGTTTTTGTTGCTGAAATGGCCACAGAACAACACACAAACACTTAGCAAGAGTAAACGATTTTACTGTGTGCGTCTAAGGTTAGGCTAGACTACATTTGCGTGCTAATCAATACTAACCTAATCGCCTAATCTAACCTAAACTTATACTAAATATGGTAACACGTTAGTGAACTTACGCTAAACACCATTTTAGCTGTGCTGAAATATTCATAAAATTATTTCACACTCTAAGATACTTGAATTTACTGTACTGGTAAGAACTTGAGGTAAACGGAAGACAGGCATCTAAAATGGGTTAGTAAATTAACTTCTATTTTCCTATAAATAATATAAATTTAAAATTATTTTAATAAGAGGGGATGTAAAGTGTAGTTGGAATTGCAAAACAATTTGGAAAACGTAGAAACAGGCAAAGAAAGCAAATTAAGGAAACAGAAATTATAGCCTTAGAATAAAAATAATGGAATAACTCCAGTTTTTTTTTATTCTTTGAAATATTCTAATAAAATCAATATTCATTGGTATAACAAAATTATAGGTTAATAGCGTCGTACGAGTAATATCGAAAGTTATTAATATATTCGGTTTCTTTTTTTCACATAAAAAGGGAAACTTTTTTCAAATGTATAAACATTAATAATCACTTCTTATATTATAAAATCATGAGTAATTTAAAACGTTAAATTTTAAATTCTGGTATCTCAAAGAATAATATAGATCCCCTGTGAGTACGTTGTTTAGAAATAATGATATATTTCCTCCACACTCCCCTTTATTTAATAAAATATCCTGTAGTATATTTAAATTAAAGTAATTAATAGGAGCAAACTGAGCCAGCAAAATAGGTTAAAGCTGTCTAAAATTTTTGTAATAAACTTAATTATTACTTTCCGATCAAATTAATTCTTAAGTCCAACAGATGTCAATCTTTGGTTTCAGGGCCAGTTTTATGAAACTTCTAATGTTATAAGTTTGTAATATAAATTGATGATTTAGTATTGTATAGATTTTTCATTGATAATACAAATATGCTTATTTATAAAATATGCTACCATTATTATAAGGTATTAATCAGCTGATGTTGGTTTACACGGTGACTTAATAATTTAGATATTTCAGCTTATTACATTGTGTGTTGTTATTGTATAGCTTATTACCTTGTATTGTTATTGTCATAAAACGTCAACTCCAACAAGAACGACTGTTAACAACTTAAAATGGGCACAAAAATTAATAAAATGTAAAAAGCTTGATGTATATTCCAAAAAAAAATCACGCTGGATAGGAAGACAATAGAGTGTTTTAAGTTATGAACTCATGATATATCCATTGGACTGATTACTAATCTTTTTTTTTAAATTCCTTTTATTTCAACAATACCTTATAATACCACTCTGAGTGTCTTATACGTGTTTCAAGACAAGATTTCTTGTATTTCCGAACCACACCAAAATTATATTAAGACTTAAGTTAATACGTACTATAGAGAAAATGTAATGGGATTGAAAATAGATGTTAAGTTATCACGATAAGATGTGATTTGAAGTCCTTCATTTTGATGTTAGAATATTGTTTATGAAGATAGATATGAGTTTATAAATTCAATTATATTATTTATAACCAGAAAGTGATAATCATTCATTGAAAAGTGTACCAAATATTATAAAAATAAAAATGATATTCTTCATAGTTATAGATATTCTTTATAGTTATTTGTTATTCTAACAAATAGAACTAGAGTTTTTTATTGACCTCTAGAATTTTATTGTCCATGTTTTACTTGTATATTTTGGTAATCGTAGGAAAGAAGGCAAGAGGATTCAATAATTTTGTGAATATAGCAACCACTCTATTTAATAACTTATTTCACAAACAAACTTAAGTTGTAATTAAATTGATTTTTTTTTAAATTATCAGCATCGATGGATCGTTGTTAAACTCAAAAGTTTGTCTCACATTGTCAATAATTCCTTAAAAGTTAATACTTTCCAGACATAATTATTAACGTTCTACTTCCTCCGTATTCATCCCTTTTCTCTTATTTAAAGTTACTTTACGTGGTAGGGTTTCCTTTCATAATGTCACTGGTTAAATATTACGTTTTATATTTTGATGACATGTCCCAATAAAAAAAACATTGCGTTTGTAATCTGGACTCATTTCACCTCATTGACTATAAACATAATGTGCATGCTTCGTAATTTTTATTTATTAGTTTATTATACATTTCTCATAAAATTGGCATTACAGAGATAGTTTGTGATTTTAAACATAGCCAAACAATCAATTTCTAATTTTTAAAATATGTTTTGAGACTGTGAGGTCGACATGGTCTCTGCGAAGCTCAGAACATTAGACAAATATCTTAAAACTGGGGGACTGCTACTATAAGACAATGACTAAAAATATTGATTTAAACTAAACCAGCACTAATATTATTATAATTCTTTAATAAAAATGATAAAAATGATTAAAAATAATATTTAAAAATGAAGCACCAAATCAATTAAGAATGGGCAAAAATTTATATTTTATTTTATTGATTTATTTATTCTTGCTTGATTACTTATTAATCCTACAAATGCAGTCGTTTATTTTCTGTTTCATGACTTCAATCAGTTATCTCTTATCAGTAAATAAGAAGGGATGTTGCTGTACCTTAAAATTTTGAAAATTGTTGACAGAATTTTGCAAATAACAACAGACTCAATGAAAAAGTTTTTTTTTTTTAAAATTAAAAATGTTGTTAATTTGAATAGTGCATTCTGTATAATATGTCTCCAATGGTTTAAATATAACTTATTTATACTAACGACAATTAATGGGCAATTGTTTACATTCCAATTTAAATTAAATTAATAAAAAAGACTGTTAACTCTTTACAATAGAACCTACCGACCTGAAGGCCGTTGCCGTTACTTAGATCGGTTAGGCCCATTAACTTCTAGTGGAAAGAACAAAATTTGTTTGACTTGATTAATGAAAGTATTTTTTAGTTTGAAATAACTCAAATGTCTGACATTGTATTGGTTGGCGAAACATTCCCAACGACCCACGTCCCTGTTGTACAAACCAAAATAGCATACACTCAGTGTCACGGTATTCCATTCCAGTCTGTTAAATTCCGTATTAAATTACCTATTACACTATATCAGTTTACTATTATACTTATATTTTAAGTAATAATTCCTTTTTAATGCGTATATAAATGATGATTTATTCAAATTGGTCCACTATTGTTACAGTTATTTTAATGTGGCGGACATCGTTCTTTAACGAGGGAATATTAATAATTTACTAAAAAACGTTCATTTGTCATCTTTGTTACTCGTTATTATGTTTAAAACAATGCCTTAATCAATAACTGTTACAGTACTGCAAAAAGATACCTCTAGCAATTTTAATAATCAACATTAAAAAAGTAAACGATATATAAATACTATGTAAACATGATTTGTCCGAGAGAAGAGAAGAAGCGTCAAGTAATTTGATGTTGCAATAAAATGTTTAATACAGGATTTAGGAATAATTTATGCTCCATCTAAAAAATAAAACATTGGCAGAAGTTTTTATCCATTTTGTTGATTATAATTCCAGCGGATTTAAACAAACTTGTTATTAATTAGGGTTAATATTAACTTGCTATTAATTTTTTTCCAACAAAATAGATGACCAATAAAAGGAACCAAAAATACGATATTTTTTTTGAAGTACTAAAGAAGACGTCTTTACGTGGTAAAAAGAATGCATACGTTTTAAAAAAAGTGAGCCTTGATTTATTAAAATTATGAATGATTTTAATGATAAATATTTTGAATAATATTGTACTTTCTATATTTAAAGCAAACAAATTTATTTTATCTCATACAAGATAAGTGTATTAAATTATTAAAATAAAAATGTCGGTAATACCTTTAAAAATTGCACAATTTTGTAATAAAACTAACAGTATCTTTCAGTATTATTCATAACTTAGAACATTTATATATATAGTTAAACAAATATTTTTATAATTACTTGAAAAGAGAACATGAAAATGCTCCAACTTAACCTAAGCTGCTAACTCGAAGGGAAGACGATTTATTGTAAGGTGAATAAAAAGATCAGATCGAACATTCTTGCTATACATTTTCTTGGAGTGTTAAACGAGAAAGCAACTGTTGGCGTTTAAGGATTTTTGTAATTTGCGATAATTCCTCTGCACCTGTAAATTGTGTTTGATTTCAGGCTAACATTGATCTAAGACAGGGTATCCCCTGTCAGGGGGAACAGGTTTTGAACTGTTCCTTTCTACTTTGAAAGCTTTTAAAATGATATTTTTTAGAGTAGTGTTATGGTTGTAAGATAGAGAAATAAATACTTTTAAAAATGACTTTGATGATTTATATTCAATTGAAGATTATTTTGTGTGTGTTCATCGTGAATAAAACAATTTTTGTTAATGCCGTAATAAGAAATCTTCATTAAAACAGGTGAAAATTAAAAGTATAAATGTACTTTCGGAGAAAATTTAAAACAATAAAGTTCCGGAGTAATCATGGTCTTCTATGTAAAAAAGAATGGATATTGATTTTGTCCTGATTATTCTGGCCCGAACTCAACAAACAATAGCATAAACATTAATCTATTTCTGTGGTTAGTTTCTATTCCTAAACTCAGCCAAACAATTACAACTACAATATGTTAGCTGAAATACTGGGATTTAGTTGAGGACAAGTGGGAATTGTACATATATTTCAAACGAAGTAAAATATCTAAATGGTTTGTTTGATTATTTCATAATTTATTACATTATCTCCCAATTAAATAAAGCTCGTTTATCTTCCAATTAAATTACAATTTCGTTTATATATAGTTTTCAAAATAATGCCTTAAATAAAGCTCGTTAACAATAACCGCTTGATTTGGGAGAGTAATCTGTGTATTTATAAATGCAAGCCTTACCAAACTTTGCAGGCTATCGTTTCCGTTACTTTATATATTCGACGTACATAAAAATAAACTGTTTCCTGTTATTACTTACCATGTGAACGTATACACGGTTTTTGATTAATTGAGATGAATTTGCATTGTTAATTTACTAAACCTAAATCAATCATTCATCATTGTCTGAACGATTCTAATTTTCAATTTGTATTATTATTACTTGTTTTGGGATGTATGTGAGAGATAACGTAATTCTTTGCACCCATTATCCATTTTTATTGAAATCTATAATACATTTTAAATCAAATTAATCTGAGTTTTTTTTTTTTTAATCTAATAGTACTATGTAGGAACATTGCTATATTAGAATATTCCTAATTAGCCTTTTTACATCTTTCTTTATGTTTGCTAGTATATTAATTAATATTGTGGTAGTTAAGTACAAGACAGCCTGATAAATTTAATGTATACACAAACATTCCCAATAGTGATTTTAACAAATTCCTTCCGTGTAACAACTTAACCTATAGCTGTTAACTCCGTTGGGATCTCTAACGCAATTCAATAGAACCTATATCGCCAAACATACTTGCAGTTGTTTCCTGTGTGTCCTGGTTTTCTGCAAACCTCCGCCTTTACGTACAAAAACTGATTTATTATTTTTTACACTTAGATAAAAACACCGGCGATATGATATGACAAAAATAAATTCTACAACCAATTTATCTATTGTTGACTTAAACCTATCAAAAAGGTTTATATCAATTACTGTCAGATGAAATGATGGATTCTCATTTTAATAAAGAACGGTTAGATTAAGTAAGGAAGGTTAGGTTAAGGGATTGTGTGATTTGAGATAAAATATATAATCGATGACACACCCGTCATATAAGGATTCATAAATATATATATTATGATACAGAAAAATGTTTCAGTTAATCATACTCACTTTCAAGTATGTGATGTTTAAAACATTTATTATGACACGCATATTGAATTTAAACATCCCCACTACTTCGAAAAGGAAAATGCTATCACTTGATATTATTTAATTACTATTTCCCTGCCCTGACCTGGAAAATATTGAGGGAATTCACATTTATATCTGCGACTGTTTCCACTTCCAATCTCACATTACAAATTACAAAATTATTGACGTCAACACCTGGACATTTAATAAGGACAAATTGGAGTTGTATTATTTTGTTTAACTATATTATTATCCGTTCCGCATCGTAACTTGTTGAAAAAATGGTTATTATAATTTATTTTTTAGCAGGTAAAAACCGCGTAATTAGACAACCATGTCTACATAATATGGAAAACTTACCTAACACCAAATATATTTCTAGTCCTGGAAAACTTCACAAGATTCAGAATGTCTGTGTACTGAATTTTCTTACAGCTCCAACCATTTTCACAGGAATGCACTAATAGTCAAAAAACTATTTCAATGAATGGCTAAATATTTATCTCATCCTATGGTTGACTCTGTTAAACCTGATGAGTACCTTTGATAACTTTATCTCACCCACTCACTAGCCCCTCCACATTCTGCCAGTGTGTGCCACATACATTGTTACTCCATACGATCTTTTGCTACAAGTAGGAACTTACGTGATAAACTTAACTTCCGATCTAAGTCGTTATACAATACAGCTATGACATATATAACATGAATATATAACATAGTGGACAAACCAAGATAAACAACCCTTACTCCAGTCGTTCTTGAACCATTGGCAATGACTACATAAATACTACTGTATAAGACACGACATGGCCATGTTAAATATTCTACGCTTATTCTTGAGTTGACCAATACCCGCTAGGGTGTGGAGCTGTCACTCTTTGCTAGAGAATCTGAAGTTGATGTGACTGGCGCTAGGTGTCTCTACAGTCAAACAATGTTTCAGTTGCGCACTGATGCCACATATGGGACCAGAGATGTGAGGGAAGGTCGAGAATCGCTTATCTCAGCGCACGAACTGACAACACTGACTATGCTGTGTCAACAGTTGTACAGTCTCAACCAAGTGTAATGCGTACAGTCAAGCACCTGCTGCTAGTGCTTTCTGATAGCTGTGTGTCAAACTTGTGACGAACAGCACGCGTCAAGCGTAGACTATTTCCCTATCCTATGTCGTGTCTTATAGTATTTATGTAGTCATTGCCATTGGTGTACACCTGTCGCGCATTAATTTGAGGTTTATTTGTTCATTGTATGTGTTATGTAAGTTTTGTAGTGTTTTAATGACCTCTCAGGAACATACGGTCTGAAACGCGTAACATATGTTACAAAATAAGTCACAAGACGGAGTAAGTATTATGTATTAAATAACGTAGATTGTTTTTATATTTTCGTAAGAATGTCAAATAATGACAGTGGTTTAATGTTTAATGACAGTGGTTTTGGGGAAAGTTTCGCTTATAATTGATGGTCAGGGATTAAATAATTTCTTGAAATTTCCAAACAACTTTTGTTTTGTTTCAAACTTCGCAACTCAGCCAAACATAGTTTTTACTTTTAAATCAAAATACATTATGTTCCATCAACCAAATTGGGATTTAATCTAGGATACATGATATTTGTATGGAGTAGAAATTTGTAAATACGTAATTTGTATGATTGCATTACAATTTATTACATAACCTTTTAAATCAGTAGTGTTCAGTTTTAACTAAAAAAATTTTAATCAAATTTTTAATCCTATTTAGATAGTGGAAATAATAAATAGACACTAATTAAATAAACAACAGTTCTAAAAAAAATTCACTTCGTTCGGGCTTTGTATTATTACTTTTCTTTACGGTTTCGTTGGCTCTTCAATTTAACCAAAACCTAATTAATTATCTTTTACGTCTGGATTTACACGTTGCTTTTCGATTAATTTATTAAGATTTCATAAACATTTATTTGAAATAAAAATTAAAAAATTGTATAATGCTGACATCAATAAATTAGTTTTACCTCTAGGCTGATAATTATTGAATCGGAATTATTTGGAATACGTTGGACTGTAAACTCTGTTTGAGACATTCGGTTTAAGAATTTTTAAAATACTGTTTTATTACACACACGCACGGGTTGCACGCATTGCACGTGATTATGGGTTTAGACAATTCCGAGAGAACCTATAGCTGGATCTATAAACTCTTTAGTGTAGTTTTAGATTAGAACCTTCTCTTTTATCTTTTCTATCAGATATCTTATGGCCAACTCTTGTTATTTTCCAACCCTGACGCTATTAAAGTATTCGAACGATAAGGGTCTTTATTTTATATACTCTCTTCTTCTGATTTTCATCAGACGATGATAATTTTCGCCTTTAAACAACAAAACACTATAAAGTTACGTTCATAATAACATTATTTAAATTAAAGCGTAATACTGAATTTGCTAAAAGATACCCAGTATTTGTGTTTAAAAAGTGATATTTCAATATAAAATGTTTAGGTTTAATACATAACTAAGTCGCCATCTTTTATAAATTGTAATAAACCATAATCCTATAATGATGAATTTGAGTTCTTACGGTTACATGATAATGTTTGAAACAATATCTTAAAACTGATTTGTATTTACATATCCCACAATTGTTTGTTTATAAAAACTATTGCGACCACGCAAGACACAGGTTTATACAATCAGATTTTTCTATCTTATACATTTTGAATTCCGAAGAAATTAATAGAAATTAAAGAAATTTAATAGATATTAAGAAATAAGTATTTTAAAATTTTAAGAAGGAAAATTTTCTATAGAATGTTTTTTTAACAAATTTAAGGAAGGGTTGAAGTTAAACCTAATGAGAGGAAATAAAGTGGTACCACATATTATCCTAAGAATTGATACTCTGAATTACTCAAAATTGTAGTTCAATGTGGAGTTGTTGTCTCAATAAATGATAAATTTTTGGTCAAAATCGCTTTAAGGTGTACTTATTGTGTCTAAATTTTATATTTATGTTGAAGGTTGAGTTTAGGTTTTTTTTTAGCTTTAGATTTTCAACTATGTGCTTAAGATTTATTATTTGAACGTAATGTTGGTTTTAAGGTAATTAAAAATGCAAGTAGAGGAATAGAGTTAACAACGACCTCATTGTCACTCTATATACTTAGGCGTGGCGTTTTTCTCCTTCCTTTACTTAACTTATAGATTTACCTAAGCAATTGAATTTTTTTATTTATTAAGAAATATTACTTCTTTAATAGCAACTTTAACACTTTTTATTTTAGTACAATTTCTGCACATGAGATATTATAATCGTGTGATGGCATTAACAAGTACCTATAGAAATTTCTAATTAAGTACTATATTTTAATTTAAGTACCATTCCCTATTATTATTTTATAACATTTAATACTACTTTAGAATACATTTGCACTTTTAAATAGTATTCTAAAGAGAACAAAAAAGTTAATTTTCTCACACTTTAAATATAAGACGTAATATTATGATATTATGTAATATTTTTTATGTAATGTGTATTTGTTTTAAAACACGATTAAACAAAATATTTGTTGAACTTATGAAATACAATATCCAATGAACCTTGTTGTTAATAACTATATGAAAGATGTAATCCCCAAACTAAAAATAAAACAGTAACACAATTAACGTTAAGAAGTTATGAACATTTCAGTAACAAAGCTATCATCCTCAGAAAGATATAATCCAATACTCTCTTATTTTTGCATTATACATTATTTTTGCAACACGTACATAATTTTACCTGTTCTAATAACATATTGTACGAGTTGTAATAATGGAAATAATAAGTAGTCCTTATGGGAATTGTTATAAAAACTTATCCTTCTACTATAATGTAAAAAGTCTACACACGGAAATCTTATATAAAGCGTAAAGTTGTAATAATAGACGATAACAATTATAGTTTTAAAAAAACAAGACCTCATTAATTTACTTTAATATGTTGGATACTGTTAAACTTTCTTCCGATGACTAAATTAATTTCCAAAATAAAATTCTTTTAATTATTATGAAACTTCAATTAAATTGTTGTAACAGTTGAAATATATAATAAGACTTGTAGTTTTTTATTTTTTATTTGAGTTAAATGTTTACTCCAAACTTAACCTTTGAACTTTGATAAAATGTTAAATCAAAGGTTTAACTCTTGTTGACGATAGGGGATGAATAAACATTGAGTGTTGAAACAATTTGATCAAAGCAAAGTGCTTCAATGTAAGTAACAGATGCGGATATGGATGAATGTAGAGATATTATAGCCTACACTTTTTTCCAAAAGAACTAAATGGTGTTCATCATAAAATGTAACAGATTGTTTTTGCATGTTCAAATATCTTTAGGTTGCAAGTAATAACAATTTTTGATGTGTTTACATGTTTTAATCGAAATAAAAATGAATATTGAAATGAAAAGTTATCACTTTTTATATTTAACTTAAAATATCAAAAACAAAGAAAACATAAGAAAATCACACAGTTATTTGTTTATAAATTTTGAACCTTTCACTGTTTGTATCTTATGAAGATTTATGTTATAGTAAGATTTCATTGTTTACTGTAGATTGATTAAGGACATAGGAATGGAGTAATGGTGTATATCAGATTGTTTAAGGACATAATTAATTACGGAATAATGGTGTACATCATAAATAGTAAAAGTTTTATTTTGTAAAATTGTAATAACCTGCTAGTTAATCTACAGGATAGCAAGTATTTTTTCAACCTACGACCCCAAAGGGGTTATTTCAAAATTTAATTTTTTTTTTGAAGAGACGTCTCAAACATTTATATTTCTGTCTTTACTAAAGTTGGCCAATAACCATATATATATATATATATATATATATATATATATATATATATATATGTGTGTGTGTGTGTGTGTGTGTGTGTTTTGTGTATTATGGTTAAAATAAAATTATATATAATTTTATAAAATGTAAAACAAATAATTTTTGTTATTCTTTATTAAGTCTATATCTATATTTATTCAAATGGGGAGGGTTAGTCTAATTCTTTTTTGGGAAGGGATTTTTCTTAATTCAAGGCGAATTTTTTTATTTATAAATGTAATTTTTTTGGCGCATCATTCTCTTCTTTTTTATTTTAAGGGCATGTGATTAAAATATATATATATATATATAATATGTTTGAAAATATTTTTTAAATAGACTGTTCATGTAGAAATTGGATAACTATCTTTGATTTTGTTGTTAATAGTTTACTCAGTTTGGGGGGGGGGGGATTCCAACTTCGGACAACAAGGTAGGAGCAAATTTTTAGCATTTCAGAAACATCAGACTGACATGTGCCACGTATAATGTTCGTCTCCATTATCGTTCTTAAGGGTGGCACAGGTTTTAGGATAATTTATTATTGTAAAACAGGATGGGGAATCAATTATTCGTTCTAATGAATTAGTACTACTGACTTTCTTTTAAAAACTGTTGGTGGATAAATGCAGAGCTCTCACTTCATGCACAAGAACGTTTTGATTTGATCTCCACACTGGCTTGTAATTTAACTGTATTGCCTCAGCATCAGGAAGTAACAGTGGGGATATTACATTGGTAAAAATTGGTTACAAAGTGAAACCTTGTAACGAGAACTAGATCTAGATTGGCGGAAATTCGATATGCTTATCCTACATCACTCAATGAAAATCCCCTAGCAGACATAGACCCCAAACGAGATTTTCCGATTAGGATTTACTTAGTTTGTAACATACTTAGACCAAACTTAGTTTTTTAAAATTTGTTTGTTAAATAAAAATTGAATTTTGAATCTTTTTTTAAATTTGAATTTATAGTGGATTAAAAAATCCATCTGTTGGAAATTATGAATGCAACACAATGTGTTATGTGAAATCCTTTTGAGTTGTGCTTTAGAAGACGCTTATTTGTAATGTGGGGGTAAAATGTTTATGAGGCTGTTTATTGAATTGTTTAATTTTAATATTATTAAATTAAACGACGAATCGATGTTAAAATTTAGATAGTCTTATTATCTTCATATTTAGCCTTATTCGATTTTGGTTTCTGACTGTGACATTTTAGTTATTATAAGAAATAAGAACTTTAAAATTTTAAGTGGGAAAATGTTAAACTTAATAAGAGAAAATAAAGTGGTTACCACATATTATCCTAAGAATTGATACTCTGAATTACTCAAAATAATTGTAGTTTATTGTTAAGTTGTTGTCTCAATAAATGATAAATTTGACATAGTCTTGTAGACTTTTATTTGTAATACAATACCTAAAATTCCAAAATTTCGATCCTACGTCTTTTTCAGCTTTAGATTTTTAACTATGTGCTTAAGATTTAATAATTGAATCTATTTAATAGACGTTTGAGATAAAGTCTAGGATATAAGTTCTACATCAAACAAAGTGGATCATTGTTTGAGTTATTATATTTTAGAAATAAGTTTTTTGAAGCAGCTTGTATATTATATTTCTTTATCGACACTGACGGTGATCTTTACTCATTTTATATCCCAATGATAATTCCTGAATCTGAAATATAAAAGAATAGAAATAATTTTGATAGGGTCGTTATAGGTTATTTTTAAGTATAATTATAACATAATATGGTTATAGTTTATTTTTAATTAGTGAAATTTTGAAATTGATATTCATTGCAATTATTTCGCAATTTGTAACTTCAATAAGAAATAATAATAATTAATACGACTTACATTTATGTTACTCTATGTTTTGAAACAAAATATGGTCGATCTTTCTCATATTACTACTATTCCAGTTATCTGTTTACATTTAACTTTGAACATAAATGAATTAAAATCCAACTAGGTGGATAGGAATGTATTTCCACATCTGAATACATAGTTATCACAATTAGTTATTTCTCACGAAAGTGTGTTGTCATACTTCTCGAGTACTAAGAAAAGAGATTAAGAGGCGTACACGTATTCATTTTTTTATGCAATATTAAATACATACATAATTTTCTACAAGGTTTATAAAGAAATATTTTCGGAATTCTAAATGTATAAGATAGTAAAATCTGGTTGTATAAACCTGTGCCTTGCGTGGTCGCAATAGTTTTTCTAAACAAACAATTGTGGGATATGTAAATAAATACAAATCAGTTTTAAGACATTGTTTCAAACATTATCATGTAACCGTAATAATTCAAATCCGTCATTATATGATTTTGGTTTATTACAATTTATAAAAGATGTCGACTTAGTTATGTATTAAACCTAAACATTTTAAATATTGAAATATCACTTTTTAAACACAAATACTGGCTATCTTTTAGCAAATTAAGTATTACGCTTTAATTTAAATAATGTTATTATGAACGTAACTTTATAGTGTTTTGTTGTTTAAAGGTAAAAATTATCATCGTCTTATGCAAATAAGAAGATAGTAGCCTATATAAAATAAAGACCCCTTATCGCTCGAATACTTTAATAGCGTCAGTGTTGGAAAATAACAAGAGTTAGCCATAAGATATCTGATAGAAAAGATAAAAGAGGAGGTTCTAATCTAAAACTACACTAAAGAGTTCAGAGATCCAGTTATAGGTTCTCTCGTAATTGTCTAAACCCATAATTACGTGCAATGCGTGCAACTCGTGCGTGCGTGTAATAAAACAGTATTTTAAAAATTCTTAAACCGAATGTCTCAAACAAAGTCTACAGTCCAACGTATTCCAGATAATTCCGATTCAATAGTTATTAGCCTAGAGGTAAAACTAATTTATTGATGTCAGCATTATACAATTTTTAAATTTTTATTTGAAATAAATGTTTGTGAACTCTAAATAAATTAATCGAAAAGCAACGTGTAAATACAGACGTAAAAGATAGTTAATTACGTTTTGGTTAAATTGAAGAGCCAACGAAACAGTAAAGAAAAATAATAATACAAAGCCAGAACGAAGTGATTTTTTTTTTAGAACTTTTTCACAAATGCAATTTAGAAAAAAAAAGAAAAGTTTTTAATGCTACATTAAAAAAATTCTAAAAAGCCTTGATCATGTTAAGGCAAACCCAAATGTATTTTAATTTAGTGGAAGTAAAGTACAAGGGTTTAGCCTAAGCCTATGTATGATAAATGTCTTTAAATTTATCCGATAGATTAGGGCATTTTACCCTTGAGCGTAGGATAACGTTGGGGTGAATAATAAAAACAATAACTGTCAGAGTTTAAATAGTTTATTGGTTGTTGTTTTAAGTTATAATAACTATTTGTACTTTACCACCTTATGAACCCGTTTCCTGTGTACTGTTTAGTAAGAAGAAAAATACATAAGTATTTTTAAAACACACTTTATTGTGATAGTAATTTCCTTTATAAATTTAATTATTTGTTCTATATTCAATATAATATAAGGAGATCTTGATCTGATGAAAACATAAAAACAAAATCCTGTATGAATTTATTCATAAATTGGTTAAATTGATGTTTGTCAATGATACGACTGATTTAATTTTAATGTGTAGAAGGCAAAGTATGCTTTTGAGGCTAAAATTATGATATCTTACTCACACGTCATAATCGAAATTCATTATCTTTAGGCCAAAATATAATTTCACAGTTAATCTAATATGAAACTGATATAAACATAAATAAATAAATTTTTGAATAAGTATCAAAATTTAAACAAAAACTTACATATTTGAAATAATATATGACAATAATGCCACATTGAAATTAATAGATATACAGATTTTTAATTATGAGGTATATTCTGTTACGAAAGAGAGAGAGGGAGAGAGGGGGTTTATTGTAACAAAAGAACCCAGGTGCGAATTAATGGCCGATTCTTAACACAAAGACTAGATGAAGAATAACAAACAGATATTATAGTGTCAAAGTTACAGTAAATTTTGATTCAAGTATATTTTACTAATTACTCAAACGTCGCTGTTTAAAAGTAAAATTTACACGGGTTACTTACAAAAACAACAACTTGATAGTAAATATATTTATAAAATGGATATCTTTTAGATAAACAAGTCTCTCTGACACTTTTATTATTCTAACAAGAATTGTTTTTAATTTTCTGTGATAATTAATGATTTTATAAATAAATCAATTCAATTAAGATTTCTTTATTATTATAATACTAGCAACAGTTTCATATAGATTCCCGAACTATGTTTTCATATAGCCCACGTTTTCATTTACCAGGATTAGCACCATTATGAACAAAACAGTTAAATAAATGCATATATTGTTCTAACATTGGCCAGGAATAACAAACATTGGTAACAAACAATGTAACAATAATTCCTGCAACAAACATTGGCCAGGAATTATTTAATAAGATAGGCTACACAAAATAATATAAATTAAAAGTAAACATTTATTGATGTCAATTGTGTGTTGAACCAAAAATTATCTCCTTTAACATTTTGTTATTTATTAAGCAACATTTGTGGAAGTCTTTGTTATTAAAAGAAAGAGACACTTTTTTTTCTATTTGTTCAATAATTCTAAATTTGTAATCACAAAAACTGTTAAATAAATTAGCATGTTTCTGCCTTTCTTCAATGTGTAACGTATAGTGCAATCTTATCAACCACTAAAAGGCGGTCTCGTGGATCAATAGTGGAGTGTAATGATTCCAATTTTGATAGCGTTCGTCATTCTGTGATTCATATATTAGAATTATTCTCTACTATAGTAAAATGTCTTGGAAATAAATAGATGAATCTGAGCAATAAAGAGTATGAAAACAAATTCTATTAAATAATAATTACTAGTAATAACTAAAAACGGCACTTTTATTACAAATTTGTTTTAAAATAGATAGTTCACACAGAGAAAGAAAATGATACCTACGGACCCTTAAGAAATTTAATACAGTTAAATTGAGTTACTTAAAAGTATTCTTTTCGGCCAAAGGTCGGTCGTTCATCAAAATCCTGAATGAAAGTAGTCATGATCTCGTTCCATGTATTCAACTTTACATGTTTATTGCTATAATCATCTGAACTTACATCCCAAATCGAGCGATGGCCTTCAACAGCATAAATAAAATCTTCCGTGTTTACTTTTTGGTCTAATAGCAACTGGCATTCTTTCGCATTATCAACTTGTTTGTTTCCTTTCCCTGTAATATCACTTCCACAATTATTGTCCCCGACAACCATCGAACTAGACTGGGACTCTTTAACACAATCCTCTTGTTTTTTCCCTTTCTCGTTATCTTTTTCACCACTACGTTAATCTACACTAGACTGACTTCCTTTCACTGAATCTTCTTCCTTTTTATCTTTCCCTGCATCTCTTCCAAGTTTATTCACTAGGCATTTTTTTAACTGACGAGGTTAGCTTTATTTTACACGGAAAACAGTGCACGTGGAGCTAGGACGAGGTGACAGCGCTGAATGTATAGGCACTGGGGTGGGGGAACTTTGGAGGTTAGCCTCACATGCTGTGCTAGAATATTTTCTAAATCTTGGTTACTAGGATTTTATCTAGAGTGAAGCAGAATATTGTGAAGTTATGAAACATAACATAATTAAACAAAGTTTATTAATAACATATCTAATATTTTTTCTACGTTTAATAAGTTTTTTATTAATACTGCCTGAAAATGATAAATAGGTACATTAAGTTAAAATATATTAAATGTCACCTGTTTCTGTACATTATACGTAACGGGCAGCATATAGCTCCGTTTACTTGTTAAATTCATTAGAGACATTTTAAGACATTAGACCCATTTAAACACAAGCTCAAGCGAACTTTTATCGAGTTGTTACAATTTATGCTATACCCAATCCTGTGTATTAAAATATCAAAGAACTTGGTTCATTGTTGGGTTTCAAGTTAACAGTAATTTTTATTTGACACAAATGGGAAATAAATGCGACCAATCTATAACTTCTTTCATAAATTAATAGGACTCAGAAAATAAATAAAATATTTTAGTAATATTAAAATATATCAATCATTATTCAAACCCTGAAAACAATAATTTCCACCATCTGTTAATACATCTAATAGAAACTATAGCGACAACAGTAATTTAAGAAGTAGGTTAAATCTAAACATTGTAGTCTTAAAGGTTTTTTTCTGGGAAATATACCGATCCTGTTACCTTATTTCTCTTATAAAATACTTTGTTTCAAATATTATAATGAAGTAATAATATATTTATGTACATTACAACAACACAAATCACTTAATTTGCAACGAATTGATATATTTTCCGTTTACTGAAAGTACATTCTTAATATACCTTACAATATATACATTGTTATACTGAATGACGAGAGTAGGCAAAGTGTTAGTGGTTTATTTTTTTTGCTACTAGATAAGTTACATTAGTTTCCATTTTTACAACCCAAGTTAGTAAAAGTACGTTTAAACATGCCTGGAGCTTATTATGAAAGTATGTTTCCCTCAAGACTCCTTTATAAAAGAGTGAATTTAGCAAAGGATGGCAACAACTTCTTTAAGTGTTGTTTATTTAATTAGTGTCTATTTATTATTTCCACTATCTAAATAGGAATAAAAATATGATTAAATTTTTTTTAGTTAAAACTGAACACTACTGATTTAAAAGGTTATGTAATAAATTGTAATGCAATCATACAAATTACGTATTTACAAATTTTTACTCCATACAAATATCATGTATCTTAGATTAAATCCCAATTTGGTTGACGGAACATAATGTATTTTGATTTAAAAGTAAAAACTATGTTTGGCTGAGTTGCGAAGTTTGAAACAAAACAAAAGTTGTTTGGAATATTCAAGAAATTATTTAATCCATGACAATCAATTATAAGCGAAACTTTCCCCAAAATCACTGTCATTAAATTATTTGACATTCTTACGAAAATATAAAAACAATCTACGTTATTCAATACATAATACTTACTCCGTCTTGTGACTTATTTTGTAACATATGTTACGCGTTTCAGACCGTATGTTCCATCTTCAGACTCGCTCCTGAGAGGTCATTAAAACATCAAAACACTACAAAACTTACACAACACATACAATGAACAAATAAACCTCTAATTAATGCGCGACAGGTGTACACCGATGGTTCAAGAACGACTGGAGTAAGGGTTGTTTATCTTGATTTGTCCACTATGTTATATATCATCGTCATCGCGGTATTGTATAACGAGTTAGATCGGAAGTTAAGTTTATCATTCAATAAATCACTTTTTTTATCTTTGAAAGCTTTATAAATTTCAAAGTCCTCAATGGCATCCATGTACTTGCCTTTCCTACATATATGGAATAATTGGAAGTTCGTATTGAAATTGGTGAATACTTGATTGTTGTCCTTTAGGTGACGTGCATAATTTGGTTTTGTATTAATGATATTCTTTAACAGTCTGTCGATCATAGACCCCTTATATCCATTTGCTATAGCAATACATTTAATGGTTTTTAATTCCTTTTGGAAATCATCCACTTCCACTGGTGTTGTTATTAGTCTATGGACAAAGCTGCAATTTTATGGGAAGTGGGATGATTAGAATCGGATTGTATAGTTACACCTAAAAGGTTGAATTTATTCTCTATTTGCGTTCCAAGGGTGAGCTGTAATGTTTTACTGATGCTCTTTATGTGTGTTTTAAGGTTATCTATCTGGCGAAGGGGTCAGTTAAATATGACGGATGAGTCATCAACATATCTTGTGTAATACATTATTTGGTCGTGAAAGTGACTTTTAACAATATAGTGTTTTCAAAATGGTTCAAATATATATCTGCTAATAGTCCAAAAAGTGGGGAGCCCATAGTCAGTCCATCCTCCTGAAGAAAGTATCTAACAAAAAAAAAAAAAGATTTGTTTAAGTAAAAACTCTAATAAGATTACCAGTTCGCTATATCATACAATATCATTCGTAAAATGGCAGCTTATAATATCATTGTCCATAGACTGATAACAATACCAATGATAGCGGATGATTTCCAAAAGGAATTAAAAACCATCAAATGTATTGCTATAGCAAATGTATATAAGGGGTCTATGGTCGACAGACTATTAAAGAATATCATTAATACTAAGAAGGTAAAAGCCAAAAAAAAGTTTCTCTTATCGACTACGGCAGCGTCTTCCCAGAAATGTCAACAGTCAAAATATTGATAGGTGTATACAAAATATCTTGTAGTGAATGCAATAGTTATTATACCGGCCAAACCGGCAGAAAATTTAAAACTAGATTCAGAGAGCACCTCCCCACTAATAATATCATTAATACAAAATCAAATTATACACGCCACCTAATGGACAACAACGAGCATTCACCAATTTCAATAATAACTTCCAATATTGGATATATGTAGGAAAGGCAAGTACAATGATGCCATTGAGGAGTTTGAAATTTATAAAGGTTTCAAAGATAATAAAAGTGATTTTTTGAATGACAAACTTAACTTCCGATCGAACTCGTTACGATAGCGCGATGACATCGATATATAAGATAGTGGACAAACCAAGATAAACAACCCTTACTTCAGTCGTTTTTGAAACCGTTGGTGTACACCTGTCGTGCATTTGAGTGTTATTTGTTTATTGTATGTGTTGTGTGAGTTATGTAGTGTTTTAATGTTTTAACTATCTCTCAGTAACGAGTCTGAAGATGGAACATATGTTCTGAAACTGTCGCATATGTTACAAAATAAGTCACAAGACGGAGTATTGTATTAAGTATTAAATAACTAGATTAAAATCTGTGACTTGGATACGAAAACTCAAAAATGAGTTTTAATAACTTTAAATATAAAAACAACTTGAATCCATCCTAGGCACTCTTCATCCTTTATGTCATTAATAAGGGAAGAAGAGAGCTTTATGCTAACTTAAAGAACAGACTGACTATATGTTATATATAATAAATAATATATGTACCTAACTTACACAATATTTTTGGTTATTATAGATTGCCAAATAGAGTTTTTTTTTTTTTTAGGAATAACTGATTTGTACGTTTTTATCTATAAGTGTTTCTAAATATATTTATGCAATACCTTTGTTAGATTTAAGAAGAGATTCCATCACAAAATTTACATAAGTAATGTTTTCATTTCAATTTGAATTAGTTTACCCTACCTATCCTCAATTATTCCAGGCGCTGTTTGTTCTGCTGAATAATAATTAAATGTATGGAACAATTGACTTGTCTAGTTTAATTTAAATTGAGTTTTCCACACGTACCTTAATTCAATATTGTATTTTCTTCAAAGCTTATAATTGGAACTTCAGAATATAAAAACATAAATTGATAATATCAAAATGTATTTGTATGCAAATGCAAATGGTTTCCTGTAGAATAAAATATACGTCCTTTATTTGATATTTTTGTAGATATAAAATTGCCTTCCTAACCTTAAAAATCAACAATATTGGTTGTTTTTAAACTTAGTTTAAGAAAATTCCATTAAAGAGATAAGAGAGTAGACTTATCTGGTTTAAAGGGCGTTGTTTTAAAATGTAATTGGTTCCATTGTTTTTACAGGTTCAGATATTTTAATAGTTATTCGTGTGTAAAGTGAATTAAATTTTATATGTCTTTATAACTACATCAATTTAGAATCTAAATTATCAAATATCTGCAAAGAGTCAATGAAGCCAATGTTAGGTCACAAAAACTGAAACATTGAAGTCGGCGATATACGCCGTAAAGATATTTTCCAATAAATTACTTCTATAAAATCATTTCCCCTGTAGCTTCTTATGAGATTTAACAAATAACTAACACGTGCTTTTAAACCACATAGTACAATGTCACTTCGTATAGTTCTGACCCGAGTATCTAAATTTAATTGCATGTAGATAAATTTTATTTCTTGCTTACTTGTAATAAATCTCCATATTGCACAGCCAACATAACTCAATATAAATGTTTCAGGATTAACAAAACAAATAAAATTATCGTACATAACCTGTTGGGATTAACTTAGGGAAATTTCGGTAATTTCAACTGCAGTAAAAAAGATGGGGCTCTGCAAGATCTTGTAACTCCCATTAATCAATGGTGGTATGAACTTTTTTTTAGTTACAGCGCAGAATTTTAAACACTAAAACGATGCTTACACCTTGAAGGCTATAATCAATGATAAAGAGTAAAGAAACCAACCCAACCAAAGCCCTCATACGATCTAAATAAGCGGAAGTATGTGTAAAACTGGCAAGGAAGATAATTGTGTATGAAACTACATTTTATTGAAACACCATATATTGAGTTTACTTCCCGTTTGACCTAAATAAAATGTTTTATGATAAGCAATGTACCAAGCTGCGGGCTTTGATATACACATCAATATTACATGAAAACTATGAGATGAATTTTATACATACAAAGTATGATGTTGAAAGATATTTCTATTCCTTTTTCATACGAAAGCTGTTATGGAAATGTTTCAGGAAATTGTTTTTGTTGTGTCGTATTTACACTAAATTTGTCTGTTGAATAGAAACCTAACTTAATAGTCGAGAGTTTTAAGATTACAATAAATCTATTAGTATATTCTACAGCTCAATTATGATTAAAATAGTCTAAATAAAAAGGGTGTAATATATTGGATGTTTAAAAAGCACAAAAAGTTAGTTTGCAGCTCCTAGAAATCCATTTCCGGTAAAGTGTAAGGTTAACATTTCGAATGTCAATACATTGGTCTCAAACATTTGTGTATTGTTAATGCAAATTAAAAGTAGAAACTATAGCATATAATCAGCAAAACTGCTGAAATAAAATCCTTTATTCAATAAAACTAAATAAGTCATGAGACAATTTGAACCCGTAAGTATAAACAAATCTTAAAAAATAAAACTAAGAAAGGAGAGGAGAAAATTGGTTAGAGATGGAGAGCTAATGATTCAGCTCACAAAACTAAACTATAAACATTACAAAAATAAAATTTAGTATAAATTTAATTAAACTAAATTATTATACATTTATTAAAATCAAAAATTTTAAAAGATGAACAAATGTCTCTAAAAGTGAAAAGTAAATAATATATAAAGTGTTTTCAAAAGATATATTTTTTCGTTAATATAAAAATGTAATGTGAAAACAGTTTTTAATATACAGTGTGAGTCAAAAGTATGGATACACCCTGTTAAATTTTAAATGGATAAAGATAGAAAAATGAAACTCGGAACCCCTTTCTAGGAAATAAAAGTGAACTTTTTAGTCACTATTACAACTTTGCCCATTTCCCCAAAATGGAATTTTTGGGGGGCAGCTCAAAATTTTTAAATATAAAGACCCATTAAGTGACGCCTCATTTTAAAGTCCTTGATTAAAGAAGAACAGTGGAAACCAGAGCTTTCTATCTCAACCCAGTACAAAATGGCAGCTCATTGAAATTAAGTAAAACTTCATTGAGGCAAAATATGAACATCCACATTCAGGTGGTAAATAACCCCAATAGACAACCAATGAGCTGCCATTTTGTACTGGGTTGAGATAGAAAGCTCTAGTTTCCACTGTTCTTCTTCTTTAAACAAGGACTTTAAAATGTTGTGTCACTTAATGGGTCTTTATATTCAAAAATTTTGAGCTGCCCCCCAAAAATCCCATTTTGGGGAAATGAGCAAAGTTGTAATAGTGACTAAAACGTTCACTTTTATTTCCTAGAAAGGTGTCCTGACTTTCATTTTTCTATCTTTATCCATTTAAAATTTAACCGTGTGTATCCATACTTTTGACTCAGGTACCTCAATGAAGTTTTACTTAATTTCAATGAGCTGCCATTTTGTACTGGGTTGAGATAGAAAGCTCTAGTTTCCACTGTTCTTCTTCTTTAATCAAGGACATTAAAATGAGGTGTCACTTAATGGGTCTTTATATTTAAAAATTTTGAGCTGCCCCCCAAAAATCCCATTTTGGGGAAATGGGCAAAGTTGTAATAGTGGCTAAAAAGTTCACTTTTATTTCCTAGAAAGGTGTTATGAGTTTCATTTTTCTATCTTTATCCATTTAAAATTTAACAGGGTGTATCCATACTTTTGACTCACACTGTATATATTATATATATATATATATATATATATATATATATATATATATATAATATATACAGTACAGTCTCGCTAATCCGGACTTGACGGGACCGGACCCTGTCCGGACTAGTGAAAGTCCGGATTATACGGAAAATGCCTAAAAAATGCATGGAATATATAGTAAAGACAAATTTAAGACCAGGAGGGCTCCGGGCCGGTCCTAATCCCATGCGTTAAAACATTGCCATTGTTGGGCGGTCTAGTACGCCGTCCTCGCCACTGCCCGTCATTCTGTACCTGTTCTTGGAAATGCTACGCCCTACTATAGTTACTATAAATTGAACCATTAGGCTTAGACCAACAAATAAGAGCTAATTTTTTTTATCTAATGATGACGAATAAAAAAAAATTTGAATCACAGTTCTACAATGTTTCATTCCCAACATAACACGTTTTCTTATTGTTACAGTATGTGTTATGTCGGAAACGAAACATCGCAGAACTGTGATTCAAATTTTGTTTTATTCGTGTTCATTAGACAAAAAAAATGAGCCCTCATTTGTTGGTCTAAGCCTAATGGTTCAAATTTGTGTAATTATACTAGGGCATTGAATTTCCAGGAACAGGGGCGGAAGCCGCGCAGTGGCGAGGAAGGGGTCGGTGACCGCCAAACAATAGCATTGTTTTGACACAAGGGATTAGGGCCGACAGAGTTTTCCTGGTGATATGGGAATTTAATTTTGTCTTCCACTACTGTTTATACCATTTGTGTTTTAAGTGAGAAACGTATTGAAATTGGTGTTTTGGTGGTACAGTATACAGTAAATACTGTATAGCGTACAGTATTTCATAACCTACTGTATTTAGCAAAGAGTGATTGTAACTGAACTGGTTTGAAAAGAATAAATATCAAAACATTTTTTACCGTTTAACAAATTTATTGCTGGACTTCAAACATGTTTAACTGATTGATAGATAGATTTTACTTGACTACAGTACAATAACAGTCTGCAGAAGAAACAAAAATAAATTTTAAAAAACTTACTGAAAAAAGTCTGTAATGTTCTTTTGTTTTAAAAATGAATGACGCCGTTTTGCAGTGCGATCTCGTAGTCGCTTATCTCGTAGCTCGGCCGTTGATGTGTCGATCTGTTTCTCAAAGTAGGTCATCAACCCCTCCAGCATTGTTGTCGCCTCGCCGTGAGTTAGGCCAACTGGTTCCTCTGCGTCGTCTGCATCTTCAGAGCTGTCACTCTCTGCGTTTGAAGTTCACACCGCGACGATTTCGTCTTCGTTTAGTACTTGATGACCGATGTCACTGTCACTGTTTATCCACTCGGAAATGTCATTTACCTCCACTTCAGTACAACCCTCCAACTGTTGAAAAACTTGAACAAATTCAGCGTCATCAGCAGGTTGAGTTTCGGTTTGTTCATTTTCTTGTGACATGTTAGACCACAATTTCTTCCAGCATTTTTGGAGTGTAGACGGTTGAATTTCTTCCCATGCTTCTGCTGCCATATAAATGACATCTTTGATTGTCACTTTTTTAAGAAGGTCCATAAAGTTTGTAGCTGGATCTGCTTCCTGTTGTTCCAAAAGCGATAAAATCAACTTTTTTCGGTATCGCCGTTTTGTCGCCTCTATCACTCCCTGGTCCATTGGTTGGATGAGAGCCGTGACATTAGGAGGAAGAAATTTCACAAAAATGTCACCATGACGCAATTCTTCTTCACTGGGATGGCACGGGGCATTGTCAATTAACAACACTGCTTTTTCAGGGAGTTTTTTCTCTTTTAAAAACTTTTTTGTTGTTGGCACAAAGTTTTCAAAAAACCAGTCCTTAAAAATTTTAGCATTCATCCATGATGATTTTTGGGATTTGTACTGGGCCGGTAGAACACTTAAATTGATATTTTAAATGCCCTGGGTTTAGCAGATTTCCCTATCACCAAAAGTGGTAACTTAAGATCCCCAGAAGCATTACTGCAGGGCATCAAAGTAACACGTTCTTTCTTAACTTTGTGGCCTTTGGCTACTGAATCTAATTTAGAAGCTAAAGTTTTTTTTGGCAGCATCTTATAATTTAAACCAGTTTCGTCTGCATTAAACACTTGACAAGGTTGTAAGTTTTCATCCTTCAGAAATTTTTCAAAATTGTCTTTCAATTTCTCGCTGGCACCACTGTCACCTGACAAAATTTCGCCACTTATTCCGATTTCACGGATGCCGTGTCGCTCCTTCCATCGGGACAGCCAACCCACACTAGCAGTAAAATTAGGGTCGCCTTTCAACTTTTCATTCAGTTTGAGCGCGATCGTTTGCAAATTTACACCCGATAACGGAACACCCTGTTCGCGTTGCTGACAAAACCAAACATACAAAGCATCATCTAATGTTTCGTTTTTTGGTTTTTTTAAAGTGCTTCTGCCACCTAAACTGTCTTTACAGTTTAAAAATCAGTGTGATTTTTGAACAAAAACTTCGATTTCCTTCCGCTTTTTTTTCCAATCGGAAACAGTTTGTTTTCCCACGCCTAACTCTTTTGCAATTTTAGTAAGCGATTCACCTGCATCAATACGAAACATAGCTTGGAGTTTTTGTTCCATTGTCACTGTCACTGACTTACGTTTAGTCGCCATTTTCACTGATCACACTGCACACTAAAGAAAAAACTTGCACTCCAAACGCAAATCAATCAATAACGCACTGAAGTCAACTACAGTACTGTAACAACTGAGCAGACGTCTAGCGAGAAGTAAAACGCTGGTGAAGTGAGTCACTTCCTGGAAATACTGTACCGTGGGACAAAATATAATAGGCTGGCGGGCGACCCTTTCTATCCTCGGCTGAGCTTACTCTTCCCGCTAAAAATAGCCAAGGACAAATGAACCCTCAACTATTTTCGCTCTCGACAAACTTCGATTGCGTGTACTGTACTCAGTAAAATAAAGGGCCCTCCGGATTAGCCGGCCGTCCGGATCATCGGGGATCGGATTAGCGAGACTGTACTATATATATATATATATATATATATATATATATATATATATATATATATATATACATACAAAATATGGCCCTTTTTAGGTATCATAAAGATTCAACATTGGCTAACTATTCTAATATATTTGAAAATTCTGTAAAATAAAATATTTTTCTCATTGTACTTTACGTTAATAATTTTATAATGTAATTCATATTATATTATTATGTAATGGCCCACATGTGAGTTTATTACGTCATTACATTCTTTTCTATAGTCAAGTGTTAACAAAAACACACTTTAAATAGATATTAACAACAGTTCTTGTGGTACAGTTTTATATTAAAAAAAAAAAAAAAAAAACTTGATAAAACTTTACATATTTTTAAACTATAATTTATATAATAAATCACTCTTATATAATATTATTTACTTTTCATATTTTACTACTGTTATAAAAATATAAGGTAAATTTTAGATACACTTGTTTCCCTTTTAAATTTTAGTTTTCTGTAAATTTACACTGTTTAAGAGTGTTGTTATTTCAAACTTTTACTTTAGTGAAAATAAATGTACAATTCCACATGACCTAAACTAAATCGCAGTATATGTTTAGGTTTTACTGTTATTTGGCTGGAACTTTAATATTTGGTTTGTTGATCTGCTTAGACTAAAATAACCTATTAAATTCTATTTTTCAAATAAAATTAAGAGACAACTAATAATTAATTGTTTCACTATGCGTTGGATAATTGTACACTGTCCATTGTTTTTATATAACAACAAATGCATATTTGACCAAAATATATATCAATATATTTTTGAGATTTTTTTTAAATGTCGTTTATTTTGAAATTTATGAACGTAATTTGGTTGCTAATAAGTATAATTAATAGTTATTTTTATTATCCCAAAGTCACTTTTATAATAGAATGAATGTTACGAAAGATTTAACGAACTCTATGCCAAAAATGTTTAGAATCATTTCTCAACAGTTGTGAATACTTTGGAGGCCATTTTGCATTACTTGCCAATATTTTTTTATAGGAATGTTTTCAATTTTAAAACATATTTTTAATATAGATAAATAGTATTGTGGTAGGTTTCTAAACCACCATGGCATAAGAAGTAAATATAATATATTCATTTTTATAATTTGTCTAAATGACATCTCTCAAGGTAACAAAATATTCTTTGATAATAATTATTATATGAGATTCCCGATACCATTATTTAATTAACAAAGTCCTAAATAGTAAGAGGTATCATATTTTGTGATTTCCCCATAACAGAAAGCTCAATGTGTTATTATGATTTCCTTAATTTAAATCAAAGGTTACAGTAAACACAGTGGTTTCATACTGCTTCGAACAATGTCCGGCTATGGAAACATAACTATCTAAAACACTCCACATTATTATCTGATGAACTCTGTCGCCCTAAGGATTTTTGATGACCAAGTTTCTAGTTTCTTTAAACTGATTAAACTACAAAACATGGTTTTCCCTGTAGTTTCGCATCTTGTTCGAAAGTACGCCTAAAATTACGTTGCATTGATTTAAATTCGGCAACCATAAAACACCTTGAGCTTTCTGTGGCATACTTAATAAAATTGCTACTCTCAGACAGTAGATGACTAACGATTAAAGACCTAAAAATGTCTGCGCTTATGAGCAACACCGTTCAAGGTCATCCCAACGGAAAATAACGTAACTTCGAATGTTTATAAAAAGTTTGTCATTAGGTTAAGAAAATTGCCTAATTACGGCTCGTGACGTTTAAAATTGAGATCACAACCACATTTTACTAAAAACTTCTACTAAATACTGTGCACATTGTTAATTCATTGAAGACAAATATTAGAAAGCAATTTGCTCTGATATTTATGATACCTTGAAATATTTACAGTCTTGTTTGTGGGTAAGTCCTAACGGACATTATCGGGAAAGAAAAAAGTTCCGTGAAACAGTAGAGAGAAGGAAAACGAAAAAACAAAGGAGTAGGCATTAAGGTTGTACTTGATTCAATAAAAAACTTTCCAGTATACCGATAACGTTTTAGGCGAAGTTTATCACGTAAGTTCCTACTTGTAGCAAAAGATCGTATGGAGTAAAAATGTATGTGGCACACACTGGCAGAATGTGGAGGGGCTAGTGAGTGGGTGAGATGAAGTTATGAAAGGTACTCATCAGGTTTAACAGAGTCAACCATAGGATGAGATAAATATTTAGCCATTCGTTGAAATAGTTTTTTGACTATTAGTGCATTCCTGTGAAAATGGTTGGAGCTGTAAGAAAATTCAGTACACAGACATTCTGAATCTTGTGAAGTTTTCCAGGACTAGAAATATATTTGGTGTTAGGTAAGTTTTCCATATTATGTAGACATGGTTATCTAATTACGCGGTTTTTACCTGCTAAAAAATAAATTATAATAACCATTTTTTCAACAAGTTACGATGCGGAACGGATAATAATATAGTTGAACAAAATTAATACAACTCCAATTTGTCCTTATTAAATGTCCAGGTGTTGACGTCAATAATTTTGTAATTTGTAATGTGAGATTGGAAGTGGAAACAGTAGCAGATATAAATGTGAATTCCCTCAATATTTTCCAGGTCAGGGCAGGGAAATAGTAATTAAATAATATCAAGTGACAGCATTTTCCTTTTCGAAGTAGTGGGATGTTTAAATTCAATATGCGTGTCATAATAAATGTTTTAAACATCACATAGTTGAAAGTGAGTATGATTAACTGAAACATTTTTCTGTATCATAATATATATTGATGAATCCTTATATGACGGGTGTGTCATCGATTATATATTTTGTCTCAAATCACACAATCCCCCTAACCTAACCTAACCTAACCGTTCTTTATTAAAATGAGAATCCATCATTTCATCTGACAGTTATTGATTTAAACCTTTTTGACAGGTTTAAGCCCACAATACATAAATTAGTTGTAGAATTTATATTTGGAATGGCGGAGCTTTGCAGAAAACCAGGACACACAGGAAGCAACTGCAAGTATGTTTGGCGATATAGGTTCTATTGAATTGCGTTAGAGATCCCAACGGAGTTAACAGCTATAGGTCAAGTTGTAATCACACGGAAGGAATTTGTTAAAATCACTATTGGGAATGTTTATGTATACAATAAATTTATCAGGCTGTCTTGTACTTAACTGCACAACATTAAACTATATACTAGCAAACAAAGAAAGATGTTAAAAAGGCTAATAGGAATATTCTAATATAGCAATGTTCCTACATAGTACTATTAGATTTAAAATTTAAAAAAACTCAGAATAATTTGATTTAAAATGTATTATATATTTCAATAAAAATGGATAATGGGTGCAAAGAATTACATTATCTCTCACATACATCCCAAAACAAGTAATAATAATACAAATTGCCATTTCCTAACATTATCTTTAAACTACTGAATTAGAGAAAGGCAAGTTGTTTGAGTCATCATGATACCTACATAATACTTATATACAATTAGATCTTTAAAATGTAGAACAGAAAAATTGCTTTCTTAGGCCTTGAAGGAAATGTTAATGTTATTGCTACATGAAATAATTATATCCGGCAGAATAAGTTTGTTTAAACTTTTTGTTACACAGATTCTCTGAACCACATATTTGATGATATCATTACATTTTGGAAGTCAGCTAAGACCTAACAGGGCTGGTAAATGAATATATTTAACCCTTGTCAGACAGACTGGGTTGCGACACACCCTACCCCACTAAATAATTTTTCTCCTATAACAAGAATATTTGGCTTAGGGAAATTTTGATGGCCATTTAAATTCAGTTTGGAAGACTTCTCAATTCCGTAGTTTAAAGATAATGTTAGGAATAAGCAATTTGTATTATTATTACTTGTTTTGGGATGTATGTGAGAGATAGTTTAATTCTTTACATCCATCATCTTTTTTTATTGAAATTTCTAATACATATAATTTTTATAATGCGTAATTTAAATCATATTAATCTGAGTTTATTTATATCTAATTGTAAAATGTAGTAACAATGTCGGAATTTTCCTAATTAGCTTTTAACATCTTTCTTTATGTTTGCTAGTATATTGTTTAATGTGTACATAAACATTCCCAATAGTGAATTTAACAAATTCTTGCCGTGTGATTACAACATGACCTATAGCTGTTAACTCCGTTGGGATCTCTAACGCAACTCAATAGAACCTATATCGCCAAACATACTTGCAGTTGCTTCCTGTGTATCCTGGTTTTCTGTAAACCTCCGCCTTTACGTACAAAAACTGATTTATTATTTTTTACACTTAGATAAAAACACCGGTGATATGATATGACAAAAATAAATTCTACAACCAATTTATGTATTGTTGGCTTTAACTTGTCAAAAAGGCCTATATCAATAGCTGTCAGATGACATGATGGATTCTCATTTTAATAAAGAAGTTAGGAAGGGGTTGTATGATTTGAGACAAAATATATAATCGGTGACACACCCGTCATATAAGGATAAATCATAACTATCGGACACAGTTACGTGACACAGTTTGCTCTTCTTTAGATTCACTGGCAACTATTTGAATGTCTTTTTATAGGCATTATTCAGTTACAGCGTTTATCAATACACAATAATATTAAAGACAAAAGTAATTTTAAGTTTTTGCTGTATTGACGGATGTAAGAAATTAAAGACTATTGTACTCATTTTAATTAGTTTCACTGATTTTTAAATTGTAATATCAAATAAATATAGCCTACTAATAATAAAAGACCTATAATTTCTCCCTCTCTTTTTTTTACTGTGGTATCGGAACTAGTAATCAAATCATAAATAAAATTTAACAAAATAATCAGAATCAATCTGGATTTATTCTTGAAACAATGTAACTTTTCAATTTTTTATGTTTAGTTTAAATAAAAACTTGTATCGAAGTCTGATAGACAGTATTTAGTTTATACTATAGAAATTAAACCGATAAAGATTTAGTCGTACATATTATTTTGTTGTTTAGATTTAATATTATAAAATTCCTACAAAATATATATTAAGGAAATTGTTATTATTTAAATATTTTTGTGGAATAATGAATTAAAATATATGTTATAAACTTATTAAATAAAGCAACCAGTAAAAGTTTGGTGCCAACGTCATTTGAGGGTAAAGAAATTATATAGCTCTCAGAATGAAAAATTAAGAGCCTAATGCCATCCTAAAATATTTTATGAGTTTGCTTTATGTCTTGTCAATAACCTTTCTCAAGGAAAGTCAACTTAATATAATACTGTGATGCAATAATTTTGATTTTCTAAAACTAAATTAATGACGTTTTCCAGTACATTCACTTTTTATTTTGAAACTGTGCAGACTATACCGACTACGTAAATATATGTTTGACCAATTGAACCTTACTTGTTAACTAATTAATGGCATACATATCATATTTAAATTGATACATAGATTTATGCCTTAAAATGTCTGATTTTTACATGATTTTTACTAATACAAAAGTAGTTAGTTCAAAATATTCCATAGTACACTACAAGAAACAGTTTTTAAAACATATTCATAACCATATTAGAATGAAAAATAAGTTGAAATGTTTTTTCACCAACAAACTTTGTATGTGTCAAATTATTCCCAAACTCAGTTTCCGTACGATATTAATTTGCATAACACAGTTGCAGCTCGTGAAATTGGTTATCGGATTAACAACAAAATAATATATATATATATATATATATATATATATATATATATATATATATATATATATATATATATATATAATATACCGGGTGAATAAAAAGTCAAGACCCCCCCTCTAATATTTTTCTAAGTAAATATACAGAGATATCCTTTTGGTGGTCGTGCAATCTTAGCAGGAAGTTTCATTTTATGATTTTGAAAATCTTGTGTGTCCCCCAAAAATGGGGGATTTTGGGGGCAACTCAAAATTTTTAAATGTAAACCCCCTTCAAGTGACACCTCATTTTGAAGTGTTTACAAAAACTTAAAGAATGGTGAAAACCAGAGTTCGCTATCTCTTCTCTATCAAAAATGGTAGCCCGTCAAATGTTATTGAAGTCTACACAAAATTTCATTCTCATAAAATTCAGCTTGTCCATGAGTTGAATGAAGATGATCCAGACCGTCGTCTTCAATTGAATAAACAATGGATGAGCTAAAATTAGAGCTTCTATTTCCTCACAGTTTGAGACTATAAATTTGTAAAGAAAACTAATTCATACTTTCATTAGGACCGAGTTGGAAAACAATTTTGTACCTTGTTTAATGAAAATATACTAAAAGCTTGTTCCGTAGACCTTTGAATTTTTTGCTGTATTTAAAACTATTTTTCGGATAAAATTTATTTATTCCCTTTAAGTACTGTAAACACTAAGAAAATTTCAATCGTGTTCTTGTTCTCCCTCAAGTATTGCAGACTTTTGCATAGATGAAGGGCTTCATCATTCAACATATTTTAAATGTAGCATCTGCTCAGTTCGTGTTTGCCTGACGGCATAGGAGGTATTATATTTAACAATGGTATCCAATGAATTCTCGCTTGTAGTTATTTTGTCCAAGGTGGGAAGCTTAGATGTTATATTTAATTATACTCGAGAAGATATTAGGCAAGTTTATATATATATATATATATATATATAAAATATATATATATATATATATATATATATATATATATATATATATATATAATTGTAAATGTAGTTTTAAAAATTTTAGGAACTCGTTTCATTAACGCAAGATCTCATTTTGAACCTAGGCGTGACTGATGGCTATTTGATAACATTTTTATTTCTAACTTTTTTTGGAGATATGATCGATATTTTCTTTTTAGTTTTGCCAATAAATCTTGCTTTTACATATGTGACTGCTTCCAGTTCAAAATTCGTAAGTAATATATGTAGGCCTAAGTCTTACTAATACAAAAAACTTTACTAAACCATGATCAAATCTTTTGGTAAAATAATTGATATTTTGTTATATGTTCCACCCAATAAATATTACTATTATATACATTACACTTCTTTCAGTTCGCAACTCGTAACTATTTGAGTAACCATTGGGTTGTGTATTTATTAGTGGTCTTTCATCCAACAGTTTGGTAATAATAACGCACAAGTACATTGAGGTCTATTTATTGAGTAATCAATTTTTATGGAAATGAGCTTTAATGGTCATCAACAAAATCAAATTCTCCTTGATTTCAAAAATTGCAAGCACTTATCGTGAAAACTGTACACGGTGTTCGTAGTCTCAATGAACCAAATGGTGACACGTATTGGGGATGAAATCTGAGATCTCCTTTTAAAATTCTTCCAACGGGCGTTTCGAGAGACGTAGCACGTAAACAAACTGAACGTTTAATCGGAGGGGTCACTCTAGACACGTTTCAGTACGTTGTAACTCAGAGGTGATATTTTTAAGGATGAATTCTGTTGTATTAAATCCATTAACACATCTAATATTCCGATCAGGTATACTGCCACGACGCACGATATTACAATGATTACAGTAATCTAGTTAAGTCTGCGTCCCAGATTCATCGTTAGCGAAAAATCACCGCATAGCAAACATACTGTCGTTCCCAGGCAGGTTAGAAACAGAAAATGACATAGACGGAACACAACGAATGAATTCCCTCCCCGCTGAAGATGGAGTAAATTCCGTAACGCGTCAAATATACGTATGATTATTTTTATAATCATATTTTAATTACCAGTAATTGAATATATGTAAACACAAACAGAAAATGTATATTTATTTATTTATTTGTACAAAAAACCTGACACTATTACATTAATTAATAATATGAATAACAACAACAATAGTATTTCAAAAGAAAAAACGTAAATATTGCATTCCAGCTTTAAATAACTTATGAGGAATAATAAATGGAAAAGAAATATAGAAATATATACAAAAAATGTAAAAAAAATATAGGCACTATCTTCTCTTATATAATTCCATCCACACAACTCATGGATCAAAGAAGATAGAAATTAATCAACAAACAATTTAACGATATATAATACAATAATAATTCATTACCAAAAATAAACGAGAATACATTTAAAGAAAAAGTACAAGATCACTATGCCATATCTATGAATTATATAAATGTATATAATATAAATGGTATCACGTTTGGTAAATGTTTCCTTTTAGTGTAAGATTTTAAATATATATATATATATATATATATATATTTAAAATCTTACACTTATTATAGATCTTATTGTCTTTATATATATATATATATATATATATATATATATATATATATAAAGACAATATTTTTTCTCATTATTTCAGAGAGCTAAAGTTGCCATGGAAATAAATTACATGCATTTACTTGTTCTAAGACTTTGTCACATCACTGTTGAGTCTGAGCACTTAAGTGAGAGTTGATTTCTGGCCATTACACAAAACTTCTTTCTCTGTTAAGAGATTTCAAGTTGCAAAAGGAAAAGCTTTTAGTAAGAAAAGTATGTTACAAAAAGAGACGATTTTAGTTGTGTTTTTCATTGTTATGTTGATAGTTTACCTAATAATTACATGTGTAAATTAATAACTGTGATGTACTAACTGATAAAATTGCAGCAAAGTTAGCATTATATAATTTAAGTATAAGCGCAGTACTAATCGTGTTATCCCATGAATCGACATTACTGATTAATTTGTACGAATAGAATAGAGTGCTATGCCTATGGATTTGTTGTATCTATTAATAATACATCTATTTTTTGTACTTTATAATATTCTATTACAATTTGCAAGATAATACGTTATATTTTGCAAGATATAATATTCCTATATAAAACGTTATGATTGTTATGTCGATATTTTCAATCCGTAATTTACTTTTGTGTACATGGTTTTCTGGATTTTATTCCATTAATTTATACGTTTTGTTTTATTTGTTTAAACATAAAATACCCTTTAGGTAATATTATTTATAGTAGGAGGTGCGGTGGGTGGAGTCTCTTTATATAATATATTTTGTTACCGTCTGTGGCTTACTTACGTATATTTCACGTGTTTCGAAATTTATTCCGACAATCGGAACTAGGAGGTCGGTATCACAATAAAATTAAACACAATAACACACAACAATTGCACATATAAAATTGAAAAACATGAAATTTAAACTGAACTTTAAAATGTTAGGTACGCACCATGGAGGCTCGGAACCGAGGCTCAGTTTAAATTTTGTGTTTTTCAATTTTACATGTGTAAATTTTGTTTGTTAGTGTGTTTAATTTTAATCTGATAACCACCTACTTAGGAGCGATTATCTGAAGATGGAGTAAATTCCGTAACGCGTCAAATATACGTAAGTTAAGTCACAGACGGTAAGAACAAAATATAATTATTTGTATTATAATTGTGATTTGGATACTTTACTATTATGGGTCTTTATCTAACTTTTTTATCATTTAGCAAGGAAAGCAAACATCCAAGTAGTTTCACTTCTACAATTTGAATTTTAATAACTTTACCACACACTTATAATATTACCGCAAAGCAATAATTTTGTTAGGACTGATTCCATTGTTTTGTCACAAGCTTTATTTCATCAAATCTATATTCAAAGTATATTCTAGTATTGACTTCACAAGAAATGTTGTCTAACCCTTGTTTAATTCTTTAGACAGTCACTGTAAAATAAAAGCTTTTACTTCTGTTTTCTCTACCGACTTTACCATTAAACGGTAACACCACAAAAATTATAGGATGTCCCGATAAAATGGCACGAGTCAAAAAGATGAAAGCATACATTGTTAGACAATTATCTCAAAAAGAATGTTCACCTAATGAATATTTCACTCACTCCCTTCACGATAAATCTGCCTAGAAATCAGCAAATTTTACGATTTTTGTATTGCATATCTCACAAGGAAAAAATTTAATATTAAGATAAAACTATAGCCTGGAAGTAGATCCTCTGACGAGTAATTTGCACTACGAAAAATCAAAAAAACTTTGAAAGAAGCGGTGTAATATATTGAGGGTACATTTTGTACTCACAACATACTAACTAAAAAACTGGGGTATAGAAATAATTGCAACTAGATTGAAATTAAAACATGGTCTAATCTTCTCGCTGGCTGGGAACAGAGTAGGACGCTCAAAATAGTATGTTCATGGATGTTGCTATGTGAGGGTGGGGGTTAGGAATAGACCAATAATTTATTCGATATATCTTTGTTACATATCACTCTACCTGTACAGACTAGTTAACAAAATACGTACTTTCAACTTTACTCAAGGTCAATGTGCATTCAATACATTCCACTCCTCCCTCCAATTTTACAAATCTACCATTTTTTATTTTTTATTACAATAACAAATTTTATTATTTAATCCACATTACAAATTTTAATTAAAAATTTTACTATTCCACTAATCATTTAACAACAAAAAAATAATTATAAGTCCTGCCAGGTAAACAAAACACTAACATACCAAAAAATACTAATTGGACAAACACAACACTTTTAAAATTTTTATAAACTGAATTTAATTTTTAAATTAATGAAACTATTCCTTTATATCAGAAAAATAAAACTATTACTGATCTTAAAATAATACATTTTAACATAATGCATAACTCTACTCTGACAAATGATTACAATATTTATTTACAGGTTTCCTTTCCCTCATAGGATATCTCCGAGTAACAATTGGTGTTAATGACTTCCTTTCTACACTAGGCCTACCGTCATTTCCTCCCCTCTCATCCCTGTTAGGACTGGGAGTCTGACAGACAGCTGATCCTTGTTGATCTGTATTGTCAATTTTTAAAGTATGACCTACTGTCTCTTGTGAGACTGGTAATACTGGTTCAACAGGTTTTTCATTTATTTCTGAATTTAAACCTATCAGCTGATCAATATGTCTTTTCCATATTATGCCTGACATTAATTTAACTAAGTAAGACACGTTAGACAGTTGTTTAATTACTGTACCCTGGATCCATTTATTTTTAGTTCTGTAATCTCTTATCATTACTGTTTGACTTGGAAATAAATTTCTAGTTTTAGTACCACCATCACAATCTACTTGTTTATTTTGATTTTTACGTACTAATTCTGGAAAATTTGGAAAATTAAATCTAATCTAGTCCTTAATTGCCTGTTAAACATTAGTTTAGCAGGTGACTCATTTGTTATTAAATGGATCGAGTTACGGTAATTCAACAAAAACTGATTTATGGCTAAATCAAAGTCAATACTTTCCTTTAATGCAATTTTTAACCAATTCTTTACATGTTTTACAGCGTTTTCAGCTAAACCGTTAGTTTGAGGATGATACGGTGAAATTAATGTGTGTTGTATTCCATTATTAGTTAAAAACCTTTTTAAATCATTAGATGTAAAAGGGGGACCATTATCTGAGCAAATATGTTCTACGATACCAAATCTTGCAAATAAATCTCTTAAATGTTTAATTGTTTGGTTAGCACTTGTATTATTAACTTCTAAAACTTCTAACCATTTACTGAAAGCATCTACTACAACTAAATACATTTTGTTTTTAATTGGCCCTAAGAAATCTAGGTGAATGCGTTGCCAAGGTTTTTGTGGATAACTCCATACATGGAGTTTACTCTTAGGTGGATTTTGCCTTACTAAAAGACATGATTCACAACTATTTGCTAAACTTTCAATATCTTGATCTAAACCAGGCCACCAAAAGTACGACCTAGCTAAAGATTTCATCTTTACAATTCCTAGATGTCCTACGTGTAGTTCATTTAACACATACAATCTTAATGACTTAGGAATAATTACTCTATGACCCCATAACAGAATATCCCCTTCTACTGACAATTCATCTTTTCTACGGACAAAATCATTTATATCTACTTTACATTTATTTAACATATCTGTAGACCAACCGTATTTTAAAACATTTAAAATAACCTTCAATATTGCATCTGTTTTTGTTTCTTCTCTAACATCTTTAAAATTTATAGGTATATTATCTTCAACTATATTTTGAAGGTAAGTACCAATTACACATCATTTTCATTTTCTTGGGTACTTAATTCTAAAGGTTCAGAAATAGGCAACCTAGATAAACCATCAGCATTTCCATGATCTTGTGATCTTACATAACAAATATTAAAGTTATATGCTGATAAGAAAAGAGCATATCTTTGTAGTCTACTGGCAGCCATAAGAGGTAAACCTCTCTTTGGTCCAAAAATGCTCAGCAACGGCTTATGGTCGGTTTTTAAAGTAAAATGTCTTCCCCATAAATACTGATTTAATTTTTTAATACTCCAAACAATAGCTAATGCTTCTTTATCAATTTGGGAATAATTAGTTTCAGCTTTACTAAGTGTTCTTGACACATACGCAATTGGACGTTCTATTCCTTCAGGTTGTAACTGAGATAAAACACAACCAATACCATAAGCTGATGCATCACATGCTAGTGTAAGATTCAATTCCGGTGTTATAATGCGCTAATACTTTTGGTGCTACTAATACATCCTTAATTTGCTTAAAAGCTATCATTTCCTTATTACCAAATTTAAATTCTACTTCATCTTTTAGTAAATTATACAACGGATACAATATATAAGTTATGTTTTTTACAAATCTTGCATAATAACTGACCAAACCAAGAAAACCCTTTAATTGTGATACATTTTCCGGAATTGGAGCTTGCACTATGGCCTTTATTTTACTTTCGGCTTTATGCAACCCATGTTTATCAATTACATAACCTAAATATTCTACACTTGGCTTAAAGAATTCACACTTATTTCTTTCAATGGTTAATCCATTTTCCTTTAACCTACCTAACACTTGTCTAAGCGTATCATAATGTTGCTTTGTGTCACATCCAGTAATTAAAATATCGTCTAAAAATACTATTACCCCTTCTATACCTAATAATATTTTTTCAATTATTTTCTGAAAAATGCCAGGGGCTGATGAAATTCCATAAGGAATTCTATTATATGCAAACAATCCCTTATGTGTACTGATTGTTACTAATTCTTTTGACTCATCGCTTAACTCTATTTGTTGATAAGCTTGTCTTAAATCTAATTTAGTAAAAGATTCCCCTTTATGTAAACTGGCAAATAATTCTTCAATTCTAGGTAAAGGATATTTTTCTACCCTTAAAGATGGATTTAATGTGACCTTATAATCCCCACAAATTCTTAGTTGTCCATTTTTCTTTAATATAGGAACTATTGGAGTTCCCCAATCTGAATTTTTAATAGGACATAAAATATTTTCAGACACTAGGCGATTTAACTCTGCCTCTACCTTAGGCCTCATAGCAAAAGGAATAGGTCTAGGTTTACAATATTTAGGAGTAACATTTTCTTTTAATTCTAGCTTGATTTTTGATTTATTATATAACCCTATTTTATCGTTCATAACTTCTGGAAATTCCTTACATAAAGAATTAATTAATTCTAACCTGTTAGTATTATTTTCACATTCAACATATTTCAATGGAATTTTTATTTCTACTTGCAACTCTTTTAGCCAATCTCTACCCATGAGTGTTGGACCTCCTTTTTTAATAACATACAAACTTAATTTTTTATTTACACCCTTATAATTGACATTAACTTTTATCATACCAAGTGGAATTATTGGTGTTTTCGTGTAAGAATGTAACCTTAACCTAGTTGCTTCTAGTGTAACATTTCTAAAATTGTTTTGATAGAAAACATCTGACAACTGTTACTGGTGACCCTGTATCAAGTTCCATGATCACCGCTCTATTGTTTATATTAACCTTTACTTTAACAGGTTCACAAATTTGAAATTTAGAATTATTATATAAAATCTCTACTGAATCGAAATCATTATTAATGTTACTTACATCTCTGTTAAATGAATTGTATTTTGATCCATTCTCATAATTTTCAATAGTAGAAGTTTCAACCAAATTTTGAGCATTAGGCCTGAATTTATTATTTTTATTATAAGTTTGTTTATATCTGCCCGAAATATCTGACTCAAAGGCTTTCCTAAAATTATTAGAATTTTGGTTTGTACTTACAGCATTTCTGCACACAGATTTTAAATGACCTTGTTTACCACATACAAAACATTTGAAACTTTTAAATTTACAAACACTGACATTATGACCCATTTTTCCACAACACGAACACTTCACAAAACTCTCTTCTTTCTCTCCCCTTTTTCGATTGAAAGGTTGATGATTGTACCTGGTTCCGTTCGCCATACGGTGTAGTCCTTTGTGAAAATTTCCTGTGTTGTTTCCTGTTGAGAAGGTTAGGGCGTTGTTTTCTGCTGCTTCCTGCCATGTAGCTATGTGAACAGCTTTATCGAAAGTCAATTTCGATTCTCCCAGAAGTCGTTGTTTAATCGTTTCACTTCGTAGGCCGCTTACTAGACGATCCCTTAAATAATCAGTCAAATTTTCTTTGAACTCACAATGGGTAGACAGTTTTTTTAATTGAGCCACATATTCCGCGATATTTTCTTGTTCTAATTGGTTTCGTAAACTAAATTTATATCTTTCTGCAATAAAAGATGGACGCGGATATAACTGTTCCTGTAGTAATTTCACTATTTCATCGTATGTTTTAGACGCCGGTTTTTCCGGTATACACAAATCTCTCAATAAATATTGGTGTAAGTTTTTACACCAATCACAGTTAATAAGGTACTTACTTTCTTTTTTTCATCAATGTCGTTGCATTGAATAAACAATTCGAACCGTTCAATGTAGGCTACGATTGCCAACTTTCTTCTGCACTGTTAAAATCGACCATGCGACCGACCGTCGCCATTTTGTTTTCCAAAACCAAGCACGTTCACTAAACAATAAACGTCCACACACGTATGTACTTTTAAAAATATGTGTAACGCCTTCCCGTATACACACTCGATTTTTAACAATTTTTGTGTTACGCCTTACCGTACACAACTCTAAAGTAGTTAATAAAGTTTTCTAAACACTTTACTGAACACATGTGGTTTGTCGTTACAAACTCTATATTTTCTGGCTTTACACACTGCCGTTAAGTTACTTTTAATCCTCGTCGCCACTGTAATATATTGAGGGTACATTTTGTACTCACAACATACTAACTAAAAAACTGGGGTATAGAAATAATTACAACTAGATTGAAATTAAAACATGGTCTAATCTTCTCGCTGGCTGGGAACAGAGTAGGACGCTCAAAATGGTATGTTCATGGATGTTGCTATGTGAGGGTGGGGGTTAGGAATAGACCCATCATTTATTCGATATATCTATGTTACATATCACTCTACCTGTACAGACTAGTAACCAAATTCGTACTTTCAACTTTATTCAAGGTCAATGTGCATTCAATACATTCCAAGCGGGGAAATTTTTTTTCTTAATTTGTGTTTTTAGTCATTTTTCGACCTTTAATCGCTCGTAACTTGAAAACGAAGCATTTAATAAAAAAGCACAAGAGTCATGAAGTGTTTCTTTTTGTCCAATTTATCTAATAAGTCGATCAGTGTAACGATTTTTTTCATTTCTCTTAATTTTGCAAGTTTTTGGTTTATAACAAATTACTGACCACCGGAACGAAAAAAAGTCGTTAAGGTTTTTCGTTTGCAATGACATGATTTATTGATCCCAATAGGTTTCAATCTGGCGTCTTCTCGCTTGTCGGTCATCTCGTTTTTCTATGGGTCATTTTGGGGGTGCACCACTCGCCTATTATACCAAATACCAGTAACAGATATTTCATTCTCCACCCTTGATATTTCATAATCTCAAATTTCATACATTGAATATTTACCTCACAAACTAGCTTTTTATGTGTTTTTGATATGTTTTATTTATTTATTATGACGACGTTCGGTTGGACGAGTTAATATTAAATGTGTTTCATGTACATTGTTTGATAATGTGGTAAGTCATAAATCAGCTGTAACAAGTCTATCTCAGGACAAGGATACATTTGACGATAAGAAACTAATTTTTATATTTTGAATTACGTTATGCGATCTAAGTGAATTTATTTAAAATTAGATAATAATAATAGATATATTCCAATATTAAAAATAATATTAAATATAATATTGTGTAACTGAAAAGGATGAATCAAATGTATATAATTCAGGATCCAGAATATATTTATTTTTACATTTTGCTCATATTAGGCATATTCTGCTCAAAGTACATCTTAAGATATTCTTCTAAAACATATGACAGTAACCTATAGGATTGCCCCTTCTTTTACGATATTAATAGTATTGGCAGCATTGATAGTCCCATCTACACTGGAACCAATCAACAAGAACAAGTTATAACTATTTGCTTAATGCGTACGAACCAGTTCTATAAATAGTACAAGTAATCATTTGTAATTAGTAGTTTGTAATAGATAACATTTATTCCAAGAGTGAAAATGAAGACAAACCTGATTTATTTCTACAATGTCAATCAATCAAACGATTCTGTATAGCAGGGAAATTGTCTTAAACAAGACAATATACCAAGCTATGATATAATTCTATAAGCCAAACAATCAGAATGGAATTAGATCATGGTTACTTCAATAAATAAAAACAACATTGTAATTTGAAAAACGTTTTAAAATAAGTATGCTATATTTAAAATAATTCAGAACAACGTTTGAATTTAAAACCACACTCAACAAATATAACACTTACACCCAGATACGGTATTGTAGTCTTTGGCAGTTGAATGGTCTTCTTTATACTTGTGTTGGTGTTAACAATTTATTGTGTTGGTCCTACTGTAAGTTTATTTCTTTACATGATTAATGTCGTAAATAGGTTAATTATATTGTCTAGTTGAGAACCTAATTCCTCTTTATGACAATAGTTTATTATTTCCCAAAAATGGCTTTGGCTATTAGGATATATTTTTGCTTTTCATGTTTGTCATTTCCAAATTTGTTTCAAAACCATTCTTTAGCTGCCAGAACGTAGCATATACTGATTATTTGACAAATATTATTAATTTTCTTAAAATTATCTGTTGCATAATACATATTTTCAGTGTATAATTGACATATGATTTTAACTGTAATTTTAATCATGGAATAGTTTGAAGTTTCATTGTTGGTTTGAAATATTTTACACATTGCTATATTTTCGTATTTTCAATGACTCCATATATTTTATCAGTTACACATATGGAATACGATTTGATTGGTATGTGAAAGTGAACACTATATTGACAATTTCTCATTTCTTATTAGATTTTATTTATTTAAAATAATTTATGTTTGAATGAGTATGTGAGGTTACTATATTTCGTTTATCACCTGCATTATGATAAATTGCTACTCCACCGGCAGAAACCCCAGGTCGCATATACTTAGTAATGCAATAGAAATCTGGAATATCTATGATCTCTCCATCTTTCATCTCAAACATCTCGTCTAGCCTACTGTTTTTCCTCAATTATAAAATATACCTACTTTTAAAGATATTTCAAAATCCTTACCTTAGATTTTTATTTTTGTCTTAATTTTTATTTGTGTTTAATTATAACGAAACTAAATTTACGTTATGGAATTATATCATAGCTTGGTATATTGTCTTGTTTAAGACAATTTCCCTGCTATACAGAATCGTTTGATTGATTTACATTGTAGAAATAAATCAGGTTTGTCTTCATTTTCACACTTGGAATAAATTTTATCTATTACAAACTACTAATTACAAATGATTACTTGTACTATATATAGATCCGGTTCGTACGCTTTAAGCAAATAATGTAAACTTTTTCTTGTTTATTGGTTTCACTGTAGATGGGACTATCAATGCTGTCAATACTATTATTGTCGTAAAACAAGGGGCAATCCTATAGGTGACTGTCATATGTTTTAGAAGAATATCTTAAGATGTACTTTGACCAGAATATTCCTAATATGATCAAAATGTAAAAATAAATATATTCTGGATCCTGAATTATATACATTTGATTCATCCTTTTCAGTTACATAATATTATATTTAATATTATTTTTAATATTGGGATATTTCTAATATTATTATCTAATTTTAAATAAATTCACTTAGCTCGCATAACGTAATTCTAAATATAAAAATTAGTTTCTTATCGTCAAATGTATCCTTGTCCTGAGTAACGCGTGTTACAGCTGATCCATGACTCATCACATTATCAAACAATGTACATGAAACACATTTCATATTTAACTCGTCCAATCAAACGTTGTCATAATAAATTAAAAAAAACATATCAAAAACACACAAAAAGCTAGTTTGTGAGGTAAAAATTCAAAGTATGAAATTTGAGATTATGAAATATCAAGGGTGGAGTATGAAATATCTGTTACTGGTATTTGGTATAATAGGCGAGTGGTGCACCCCCAAAATGACCCATAGAAAAACGAGATGACCGACAAGCGAGAAGACGCCAGATTGAAACCTATTGGGATCAATAAATCATGTCATTGCAAACGAAAAACCTTAACGACTTTTTTTCGTTCCGGTGGTCAGTAATTTGTTATAAACCAAAAACTTGCAAAATTAAGAGAAATGAAAAAAATCGTTACACTGATCGACTTATTAGATAAATTGGACAAAAAGAAACACTTCATGACTCTTGTGCTTTTTTATTAAATGCTTCGTTTTCAAGTTACGAGCGATTAAAGGTCGAAAAATGACTAAAATCATAAATTAAGAAGAAAAAAATTTCTCCTCTTCACCACGTGACTCAAAAGATACGAAAGTTTTAATTACATTTTTCACAACTCATACAGGCCGTAAGTATTTTTTCACTGAAGAAAATTAGTTATCCATGAATTGATATCTTTATAGTTAATCCGCTACTGCTTCAATATTACAGAACTCATACATACATAAACACGAATTTAATTATTAAACTCAATAAAATCACTTACGAGTGATAGAAAGCAATTATAATTCAAGGTTTTTAGTTTAACAGTTCTCTGTTATGTTTTTAATTGACAGAAACAAAAGTTAATGCTGCGATGTAGTATTGTTTTAGTAAGTTTGTGCGAAAACAGTTAATATCCTTCTAGATAAGTGTCTCATAGTTTACAAACTTTGCCATAGAGTTAACTTCATTTAATATCACCTCGTAGTTGTTGAAGTGTATATTATTGTAAACTCCGATTATTCTCAGAACTGCTTGGTAGTTTTTCAGTATGTTAATTAATTTTATAATATTTGTATCAAGAGTTGGGGAGTCTACAACTAAAACCTTTATGAAATTTTGTAAATTTAAGTAAACAAATAGAACTATTTCCTCCACATTTTACCATTTATTTAACCCGTTTCTGATAATATAAATATTTTGTATGTGTATATATATATATATATATATATAATTTATTTATTTGTATTTTATGGTGTTTACAAGAAATGTTTATTAGTTTTTTTTTACTTTACTGAATTGTTTTCTCTTTTTGTATTAATGGTTAATTGGCTTGTACTGTACTTATTATTTTTTTTCTTCGCTAAACTACATATTTTGTAATTGCGGCTACAAATAAAAATGGTAATTAAAAGGAAATGGAGTTGTGGACTAAATTCCTTTCATATGACTTGGATAAAGACATTGATCCAACCGGTGCCATTATAGATCTCAATAATGCATCCAGTATGTTTCAGTGGTGTTTATTTGTAAATGTAAAGAGGGAGAACCCTTTGCCGGAAAAAGATATCTGTATCTAGTAGTTCCTACTTTAAGGCGGGTGGTGTGTGGAGCGAATTTTATTTTTCTACTGAGTTGAAATGTATGAAACCTAATCTGAATTAGAAAAATTAATTGGAATGCTCTGCTGGGTAGAAGTACAAAAACAGCCACTTCGACCTGTAATTAACTCAAGAGTAAACATGCATTATTACTCCAGGAATGGCTTCCATTTCATAATTTGCCATTTATATGAGAGTGTACGATAATGTACGGGATTTTGTTGAGTATTTCTATGTGAAAAAATACTGGAATTTTTCCGGAGGACCAATCAGTGACAATTCAAACATAAATTCTGTATATAGAATAATTACAATATATGATTAACAATTGCAGGTTGGTACTTACGTGATTGTCTGAAAGTCTGCTCTGAGACGTCTCGTTAGATGGGCGCACTGTAAGACACTAAAAAATTCCTTTTTTAATGTTAAGGCACTTGGTACATCATGAGAGCCTGTAACAATGTCATCAACATAAATATTAGATTTGATAACCTGCGAAGCAAGTGGAAAATTGTGACCTTTATCCTGAACTAACTGTTGTAGGGTTCGGATGGCCAAATAAGGTGCTGTCTTGACACCATAAGTAACGGTGTTTAGTTTGTAAATTTCAAGTGGTTTAGTGGAGTCACTTCTCCAAAGAATCAATTGAAAACGTCGATCATCGGGGGCGATATTAATCTGTCTGTACATCTGACGGACATCGCAAGAAAAGACTGTATTAAAGCGTCGAAATTGAAAGATTATGTCAGGTATTTCAGATTGGAGTTTAGCACCACAGTATAGAGTGTCATTCAATGAAAAACCACTAGTTGTTTTTGACGACCCATCAAACACTACTCTTAATTTTGTGCTTGAACTATGTTCTTTAAATACGCAATGATGGGGTAAAAAATAATTTGATTGATTTAAAATTGAATCATCAACTAAGGTCATGTGACCTTTGGAAATGTAGTCATCCATGAATTCAATATATGCGGGTTTTAACTGTGGTTTAGAATTTAGAGTTTTTTCCAAACTAAAAAACCTACGTTTAGCGACATCATAAGAGTTACCAAGCAAGGTTGGGTCACTCTTGAAAGGTAGTGCGGCGACATAACGACCACTGTCGTCGCGAGAAATGTGATTTATGTAATGTTGTTCACATTCCAAGTCATCATAGGAAGTTTTAGAAATGATAGGAGGTTCTTCGATCTCCCAAAATTTTTGTAAAACTTGATTTAAGTTTAACTCATTTGTAAGTAACAATGAGCGCGGGTTATAGGTTATTATTTTTGATTGAGTAGGACCAATTAACGAAAATCCAAAAATTGTCCCAATAGCAGTTGGCAAATTTGGGCCTAAGATTAAGTGTTGACCAGTTAATATCTGACCATACAGATCGGCACCTATTAAGAAATCAATTTTATTAGGATAATTAAATTCATAATCGGCTAATTTCAAATTTTTGAGTTTTGAACGTAACTCTGGCGTAACTTCCCAATTTGGTAAATTGGAGGCTATGTTATCTAAAACTATAACTGGATGATTTGCATTGATTAAGTTACCATCAAGAGTTGACAGGTTAACTTTTGTAAATCCTTTAATAGCTGTTCGTAAAGTAGAAATGCCATTTAATTGTATACATGAAGGTTGAATATATAAGCCTAGGTTAAATGCACAAGCTGAAGTTATAATTGAAGTTTGGCTTCCTGAGTCTATTAAAGCAGTAGCAAGTTGAAATTTATTTTTATTAGAAGTTAGTTTTAGTTTAATTGTACTCAAAACTGTAACAGTATTAGACTTTTGTAAATACATAGAAGTGTTTGAAAGGGTTTTATTATGATGTGAAACTAGGTGACCTTTTGTAGAGGTATAACCTGTCCAGGAAGTACTAGCATTTTGTGGTATTAAAGGTTTAATTTTGTTTTCAGTGCATAGTCAGTTAGAAGATTGCGGCTTTGGCTGGTTGTTTTTTGAATCTGTTTTTGTTACGTCGAAATGCAAAAGTGTGTGATGTGATTGGTTGCAAGTTTTACATCTAAGTTTATTTGGACAATTAGTAACGGTGTGTCCAGTAGACAAACAATTAATACAATGTCGTTGAGTTTTTATAAAATCCAATCTTTTAAATGGTGATAAAAGTTGAAAATCTTGACACTTATAAATTCTATGGCCGTTTCTTTTGCAAAAACTGCATTGATAGTCATTGACAGGGCTAGCAAAACAAACATTTCGGTTAGGTTGGGTTCCTGGTTTTTTGAAAGTCACAACTTGTTTTGAAGTGGTAGGTTTCGAAATAGTAAGGTTTTTAACACCTGATTCAGATGTGAGAGCGTCTTCGAAATGAACACACTCATGTTCTAAAAATGTGATCAATTCTTTAATGGTAGGCATTAGATGTTCGACAGATCTACGATCTTCGAACCGTTTGCGAGTAGTAGCGTCTAATTTCCGTAACAAAATAGTTAAAAGGCATTACATAAAAAATGTTTGGCATATCAATTATTTTGTAAATATGATGGCTAATGAGCCTTCTAGGATTTTGATAACGATTACATAATAGATCAACGGCTATTCGATAATTTTCATGGCTTAGAGGAATATTTCTTATGAGTGCTAAAGGCTCATCGTGTAGACAGCTAAGTAAATAGTTAAATTTGTCAATTTGCGACAAACTTTCATTTTGATGAATGGTTGCATTAAATGTATTGTAAAAACTACTCCAAGTGGAAATTACACCACTGAAACTAGGTAAGGTTAGTTTAGGCAATTTGACTAATGGTTTCACAGCATTAGCATGCTCTGAATGGTGAGATAGTGCGCTAACATTTAGATCAGTAGAGTTTCCCAAATTAGGAATTAAAACGCGTATTTGTGTTTTTGAATCAATTGTTAATTGTGAAACTTCATCTTGAAGTGTGGAAACCTCCTCGATTTGTGCATCAGTGATATCTTCAACGGAAGTTGCACGATCGACATAACTTTCGAAATCTGCAGATAATTTGTTAATTACCTCAAGATATTCAAGAAGTTTTTTTTCGTGGATTAATGTTAGACTACTGCTTGCAACTTTAGTAGATAAGTCTTGTACACGATTGTTGAGGCTAGTAAGCCTAACTAGTATAAGCTTGGCTTGACGTTGAAAAGCGTTAAATCTCATTTTGAAAAAAATTAAATTTTTTTGTTTAAATTATAAATGTAGAATTTTATAAAGTTGGACTATAATATTTCTTATTCTCAAAGAAAATATTATTTATTAATAAAAACTAACATGTGATTAATTTTCTTTAATGTTACGTAGAAAAACAATCAACTTATTTGAGGTTAAGTTTTTTGTTGTTATTGACAACTGAAGTAAACATGAACAGTTCCTAATGTTGTAAGCATAGGTTCTGTGAAAACATTTAGCGCTAGAGGGTAATGCAATGACGCGAAAAGGACTGCGCAGTGGTTCAAGTATGGCAGCCTAATCAAAATGGCGACTATTGAAGCTTAACGCTTATGAAACTCCAATTTTTCACAAGAAATGAATAAACAAATAAAATAATGTATAACCATAGCGTAGTTCAATGATTTAAATATTTTTTTTTTAAACAATTCAAGCATATCCGGACCGGAGGACCAAAAAAATGTACGATAATGTACGGGATTTTGTTGAGTATTTCTATGTGAAAAAATACTGGAATTTTTCCGGAGGACCAATCAGTGACAATTCAAACATAAATTCTGTATATAGAATAATTACAATATATGATTAACAATTGCAGGTTGGTACTTACGTGATTGTCTGAAAGTCTGCTCTGAGACGTCTCGTTAGATGGGCGCACTGTAAGACACTTAAAAATTTCACGTTCATTTAAATATACAAAACCACAATCTCACACATTGCACAATCCACATACAGAAAACTAGAACTGCACTGATGATAGAAAATATGATGGTAAATTGGAACTGGAACACTATAAAAAACACTTGTCAGTTGCTGGTGAAATTATTCATCATGACGCTGATGAGTTAACGGAGTAGGAATCTAGAGCCAAACTGAATGTAATGAAGCCAAAGCTTGACAAGGGTAGGAATATGACGCCTTTCAAGAACCAATCAGAATTCAATTTCTGAAGGACAATATCTGATGTTATATGGGGTGATGTGATGACGTAACATGGTGTACGTGACATTTCGCAGGTAAATTATAGGATGCAGGTGTTAACAACAATACAGGCAAATTAGAGCGTTATTGTTTTATATTATTACATTGAACGAAACAGACAGAAAGGACAATCGTCGCTATGCGAATTGAAGTTTTTTTTAGAAATATCATTTATACGTTTTGTTAGTTGGACTTGAATAAATTATTTTCTTCTTGTTTTTTAATTAAAATAAAAGGGTTAATAAAATGACCTAATATTTACGCAACAGAGAGTGATGATCACTTTGTGCTGATGCAACATGATCTCTTTGTTTTTAGATTTGTTTCATTTGTAGAATGGTCAATGTAGATACCCTTAATGAAATGAGATTTTGGTCGTTGTTCTTTTTGAATGGCAAAAACTCACAGTCATCATCACTTTTTGAAGGAAAAAATAAAATAAAATATAGATTCCTTGTACTCAAATACGGTATGATAGCGTTAGTGTAAGAAAAGAACAAGGAACCTGATTTCAAAGATGAATGAGATGGTACTAACCCAAGATAATATACAATTGGTGTAGATCCAGCTAGATGTCTATTGGATTGCCATCACAATTCTAAAGTGAGAACCTAGGGTTACTGAGATGAGTTGACATACAAAATAGTTAATCCTGTTGTGAAAGTCTAAATAAAAAGTATAATGAGAATAAACAAAATGCTAATTATTTCGATAGTAACATGATTCCTAGTTATTATTTCTTTTACGATTTCTTACAGATATTCAATACGTAAGCTCACTAGATTGTTTATTGGCTCACATAACTTATGTCTTGTTTTAAATTTGAAAGAAAAATGGAAAAGGAATGGAACAGAAACAAACTTGATTATACAATTGAAGGTGAATAATCTGCGGATTTTTTTACTTGTTTCGTTTTATGTTTTTGTCAGCGAATAGTAGGGTTGATCTGAGTGAAAGCCACAACAGCAAATTGTAAAATAATGTTTTAAACATTTTTATATTTATTATATTGCACTAATTAAAAATATTTGAAGGTATTTTTTATTGTGATATTAATATAGATATTTTGGTCAAGTTCTCAATAAAAAGTTTACGTAACTGCCATTAACTATCCATAGAGTGTAAAATATCGATTATTTTCAATAATCTTGTATAATCTTTTATTATACTCCACAACTGTAATATATTTTTAATGCTGTTTATTGGGACACTAATTCAACCGTAAGTTATTTCAAATACTATTCACTCAATATCTTCGAAAATAGAATATAAAATATTCTACTACTCATATTTATCATTTTATATAGTCATCAACATCGAGAAAGAAAATTGTACCTCATTACTTGAAGTGGTGTGAACTCAACTCAAGCGTGAACTAGGAAGAGGTTCGAAGCAACTTGTTCGAAGGTGTACTAATAATAAGCTGATATTACTGATTCCAATATACTGATTTGGAACACAACTTTAAATAAAGTAAAAAGCGTATTGACATGTGATAACATTGCCAGTGATAGAAGCAATAATAAACTTCAATTTCATAAATAAGTTTTGAAACAGACTGAAAAATGTGTGGGGGTTGTAAAAAATAACGGAAATAAACAGGAAGGAACTTTGATTTTTTTAAATCCTAAAAGAGAACGTTCTCAAATTAATCTAACAAAATTATAAATACTCATGATATCATTAAGAAAATAATCAAGTTGCATAAATATGGGAATAATTATATTGAATATAAATCTTTGAGACAAATTTATGATTAATTTTGAGTATTATATTCGGACTGTTTTAATAAAATTTGGGAGTGTTGGAATTAAAATAAATTGTTGTCCATTTACATTGCTTACACATGTTCTTTTGCGCTTAGTAATTGTTTTTAATATCTGAAAGAGTCAGAATATTTTTACTTTTTTTACAGAAAGTAATAAATTGTGATATTTTAACTCAAACATAAAAAAAATAATAAATAATATTGTTACAATTAATTTGTTTTTCCCTCATTAAGTAAAACAAGATTTTATTCTATTAATATTTCCATTCTTTTATAAAAACTTGTAACAATTTGCTCAAAAAGTAACTTTTGAATGCTAAACATTTTGAAACTTTTTACCCCCCAGGTTAGACTAACAATAGGATTTTCTGACAACCATGTATGATGGTCAATAATTAAAATTCACAGTGATGAAATGACATGATTCTCAATGTAATGACACCAACTGTGAATGACCCCACTAGCTCTTCATCATTGAGGCCAACCATCATCAATGCAGAAAATTTATCATCCTTAGTTAATAAAATAATTCCAGTGTTAGCCATATTAATTTGGACAACATATCCGATTTTTAAGACTTGAAAATTAATAAAATAATTTTACGAATATTTAGGTTTTTTTTATTGAAGAATCGCTTAAAAATTTAATTTATGACAATATTGTATATCATTTTTTTTTATGTGATTGAATATTTCAATAAAGCATCTAATTCACAATAATTAGTTTAAGTAAACATTGGTACATTAGATTATAATAGTAGTCACATATACCAACCTTGAATCGTTCATTTTAGAAATTGAATTGGTACCTTTATTTTTATATTAACCGGTACAGATTTAGATTTTGTACAGATAAAGCTGCGAAAAGAGAGAGAGAAAAAAAAAAAACAAAAAAACAATGAAATTTGTAGCTTTATTTTCAATTATTACCAAAACCAAATTGAGACTTCCTTCACGAAGTTCAACTCAGATTAAAACAATACAAGTAAAACATTAATCCCTTTTATGCCATTGTTAAATATCTATACAATCTGTAATGTTCCACTGACAAAAGTTGAGAGGAGACCTGATTTAAAAAAAAAAGTTTATTCTGAGTGAGACTAAATATACAGTGATGAAAACCACATATAATGAAAGTATTTTTAGTTTTGATTCATTAGTCTGAAAGCAAATCAAATTTTACCCCACAAGATGGAGACAATAGTAAAATAATAATGATTATGTTATATAATATAACATATTGTAATAATGCTTTATAATATAATAGAGCAAAAAAGTGTTATAAGCATGAATAAACATAAAGGTTTATGAAAACTGCATTTAAGTTTAGCATTTATTCACCAAGTATTTTGATTACTTTTTCTCCGACACGTTCTTCCAATAAGAAAATTCACGAGTTGAGGGCTTTGATATGCAAATCATTCTTCATATTGCATAAAAACCGTGAGATAAATTCCATACTTCAGATAGTAAACAATAATTCTCTTTCTTTTTTCTTCTAATGTCGTTCCTAGGTACATAACGTCCAATATTTTAACTAACTTTATAAGTGTGTAATATACTAATCCATCTATCACTATAACTGTTTCATCTTTGTCATGTTTTAGCTCATGACGAGCAGTCTCAAAGTTTATTTTGAAGATGTATCCTAAGAAATTTGTTTTTCGTTAACATCGTTTAAAGGATGAAGTGAAACAAGCTCATTTATAATTAATTAACGTATAGTTTCATTAAAGTATAGTTACTGTGTCTAGTATTGCTATTTTTAGAATAAATGTTGAATGTAATAATTAATTACATCTTGAACATTACCAATATTAAAAAATGGTATAATATGAGGGCGTTTTGATTATACAATTACTTTAATCTAATATTACATCATTTAAACAAAATTGTATCATTGTTAAAAGGAAAATATTAATATGTTAACTTTTCGATCGCAATCTTATACAGGTGGTGTTACTGAATTTAAATGAAAACGTTTTGAGCAAGTCATTTATGGACAAAGTAGATTAAAAAATGGGGGCTAAATGAGAGAAGTTGGTGAATGTTATACAGAAGGAGGGAGAAGGACTTAAACATTTTTCAGCTGTAATAATTATAAAATGTTGCTTTTGAAAATAGAAATAAAAATAATTATAAGATAACTTCATGCGGAGATAATGGCACCTGGGACCGTGTATTGACAAAATGTAAGGAACTCACAAATTATAAAGGTTTTATTAGATGTCTAACGTAATTTCATTCTGTATGCTATATTTACTCATACTTCGTACGACCTTGGTTCCAAATTATCACTCCAGATGTCATTATGAAGTCTAAACCACACATAATATCCAATTATTAACACAAATATTAAAAAAGTAATAAAATCTTCGACCAGGGCCATGCATGTATTTTTATTGGTGCAACCTGTTGTGGTATAAATGTAAGATTATAATAGAGCTGACTTTGATGACAATCTCACATATTTGTGATATAGAGAATGTTATTTTATGGATCAAAAATGTCAAAATTTGTACGGATATATCTGTTTTAAGGTCCCCAGAGTCCAAAAAGTGGTTTTTGGAATGATGTCTGTTGTGTGTAGTATGACCTCAAACGTGTTGATAGATTTTAATAAAATTTCGTATGTGATTATATTTTAGCCATATCTCCATATATTGAGTTTGTTTTTCATTTAACATGGAGTTGTGTCAAGTACATTCGGTCGATAGAATAAATCGTATAAAAAATCGATATATAAAATTAAACAAACTAATTGACAAAATCTTTTTTTTCTGGATTAATTTGAAAGATACTGAAACTAACATGGCTGTCATTATAAATCATTTTTGACATATTGTTATTTTGTGGATATATTAATGTTACGTTTTCTACTTACTACTATTGAAGTTATTTAAAATTTTAACTACTGCGAACCCATTAGATAATCGAGTGGCTCCATCTGCGCAACTATCAAATTGTGTGGTTGCGGCATACTCGTCTTTACTATTCTTGAACTTTAATGGTAATGCATCATCATTTTGAAATCTGGTATGTGGTGAAATTCCACGAAATGAAGATATATAAGTCAAAATCGTTTTTTAAAGGTTAAAATAATATTGATGATTTTAAAGTCATGAAAATTTGCTAATAGCATGTATTTATGATCTCTAAGTTCATAATTTTTATAATGTTGTATATAGGATTTTATTTAGAACAATCAAAAACATAACCAGTATTGCGTCGATTTGTATCTTACTGATTTTGATAAGAATATCAATCTATTTCTTTTTTCATGACGCAAAGTTCCAGTTTTGCATTGATGTTTACGTCAAAAACTAAAAGTTACGTGCTGACCTTGTCAACTATTTGTTCTTGGAATTTGAGTGTAACAAATGTTTTGTAAAGTATTGCACTTTTTATTGTGAATCAATTATTATTTTAATTTAATTAATATGCCTAGCAGCCCACCTAATTGTAACTGAATTACGAGCTCATGGTCTCTTTGCGTTGTTTCAACGGGCTAATCCCTTGATAACTCTCGCTTTCAACAGTTAAGCCTTGGCTCTCTCCTATACTCTACTTTTATGAACTACTGTATTTTGTTTAAAGAACGCTAATATACCTGTTGGCTTGAAGAAAAATGAACCGTCTGTTCAGAAGCTTAAAAAAATTAGTGGTTGCTAAATGATTGATGTAGATGAAAATACTTCGAAAGAACACTTATGGATATTAATAAGACAAGGCAATAAATGTTAATCCAAAGATTATGTAAATATTAATATATGTATAAGAAATAAACTGAAATGAGTTTATAATCAGTTCAAGATCTAATTTATAATATGGGACCGTTATTGAATGATCACTGTTTTAGAAAACAAGATAAGTAACTTATTTAATAAAGTTATTATTTTGGGAATTTATTTGGCAAATTGTGTAATTGAAATTTTTTTCAGATTGATTATCATGGGGGTGCCATAACGAAAATACATTACGTTTGTTGGGGAAATGTAAAAGTTTCTGTGGAAACATTATTGCAGCATATACAACTCTTCTAATAGAGACACATTTTATTAATGTAAATACGACTTCCAGTATTCATTGTTTGAAGTTTGATTAGTGACTTCCGCTGTTATGGTTAATGTACTGCACTGCGATATGATATTTTAGAAATTATTACACAACACTTTAGGGGAATTGCCGGTATTCACAACAAAAGTAAGATGAATATCTAAAAAGTACTTTTACCTAAGTGACCCATTTAATTTAGGTTGAGCATCTTTTTTTGTAATTCCGTGATTTAATATTTTACTTTATTTATCACTGTATGTAAAGAAATAGTGATCTGAGTATTGAAAATGTCAAGTTTGAGATTATTGTAAATTTTAGTTTTGAACCTCACTTAGTAAAATATGTTACATTTAGTAAATATTTTTTAAACATTTTTTGTTTCTCAATACACCACCTATTCCACAAATATTGTTTCAAAATAATTCACGTCCCAATCTCTAATATGAAGAATAAACGCCACTTTGAGTACTGTTCGAACTTGTATAATTAGTTCAAGGAACTGTTAAGGTTCTAAATGAGCGAAACTGGTCAGTTTGTGTTCGTTTCATGGATTGGTCCGTTATGCTTAGAATAATAATTAGCATCTCATTATTGATCTCAGTATTTCAATGAAATTTACGTGAACCAATCTTCCTTAGACATGTACGAAACTGAAAACAAATACAGCTTGGAATTACTAAAACATGAAATTATTAAATTTGATCTGTCTTGATATAATTAAAGATAGTATACAAAATCGGTTTGTATGCCACAACAAAATATAGAATCCATGCCTCAAGCATATTGGTATGTTTCTCTGCATATAAGAGTGTAATTATTCGTATATTTATGTACACCATAAACACAACCCTATTACATCAGCATGTGTTTTAAAATCTTTAAAATTTGTTGTCTTTTGTTATATTTACTTGACAACTAAAAACTACTTGTTCATAAAATTGTCTATATCTTTAAGGAATAATTGGCAATTATCTGCCATAATCTTTAGGTTATAAAGTAACAATAAAAACAGAACGGATAACAATCCATTTACACAATAAATATGATGGGATGCAAACATTCATAGGTTTACACTTCGCATAATACAATGAAGGATAGGTTTTTAACTCTTTCACCTTTTAAAAATCCAGGACAACTATTTTACCTCTCCCTGTAATCCCATGTTATTGAATAATGCTAATTATTTAGCTAGAATTAAAACAATATTTTTTCCAATTTTGAAATTAAATGTAATTTAATAATTAATATTTTAATAATAATCTGGTAATTTATTATTTAAAGAAATACATAAAAATATAATAAAAACGTAAAAAATAAAAATGTTAAATTTTAAAAATGATTTAGTATTTTTTTCAATTTTATGTAGTTCGATTTTGATGAATGATAAGTTTGGTCTACGTATGTTACAAACTAAGTAAATCCTAATCGTATAATCTCGTTTGGGGTCTATGTCTGCTAGAGGATTTTCATTGAGTGATGTTGGATAAGCATATCGAATTTCCGCCTTTCTAGTTCTAGTTCTCGTTACAAGGATTCCCCTTGTAACCAATCGTTACGAATGTAATATCTCCACTGTTACTTCCTGATGATGAGTCAATACAGTTAAATTACAAGCCAGTGTGGAGATCAAACCAACAGTTTTTAAAAGAAAGTCATTAGTACTAATTCATTAGAACGAATTAATGTTTCTCCATCCTGTTTTACAATAATAAGTTATCCTAAAATCACAACTTGTCCTATTTATTGGCTGCTCTTACATCAGTAAGTCTATGCAACAATATTATTTCTGTCTTTAAATACTTTACTACAATCCTGAACACATATAATTTGTATTTGTTAAATCTATAACTAACTAGTGTATTTTTTATCATTAAAAAGTGGATTGTTTGTTTTTTTTCTTTCTTATTTTCAATGAATGAAGTTGCTACAACTCAACTCATTGTGCTCAGTGGAAATTGAATGGGGACCTTTCATATTCATTTGAAACAATTACCATTACACTAATATGCAAGTCATATTACTCCTATGGGTAGCATTGTCACTGGTGCCGGAGGGTGCATAATGTTTTAAAAGATACTGTATATGTATAATGTAAATAGTGACAATTACTTAAAACTCAGCTTTTATCGTATAACAAAATATTCATGTTTAGATTTCAAACAACTGTATTTTTATATTGAACTTACCATATATTCCTATAAGGAAAATACTATAACTAACAAAATTACCAAAAGATAATAAGACTATCTAAATTTAAACATCGATTCGTCGTTTAATTTAATAATATTAAAATTAAACAATTTAATAAACAGCCTCATAAACATTTTACCCCCACATTACAAATAAGCATCTTCCAAAGCACAGCTCAAAAGGATTTGACATAACACATTGTGTTGCATTCATAATTTCCAACAGATGGAATTTTTAATCAGCGATAAATTCAAATTTTAAAAAAGATTCAGAAATCAGTCTTCCTATTATTATCAGAATTTATTAAAATTAAAGAATATGACGTCTTTTGTTGAAACAAAGTTACTTTGGAGCTTGTTGCTGCGTGCGTGTACGAACCTCTCCTGGAATTAATCTAATTTGTGTCGTCAGTCGCCAAATCTGCCTTAAAAACACAATGTTTCGCCATCAATTCAGGCCAAATAAGAATATATTTTTTTATTATATATATATATATATATATATATATATATATATATATAACAATGACATCGTGAGAGTAGGATAACTGAATATATATAGTTATGTACAACATTTATTTTTTACAGTTAGGTCTATGAGACAGTGGTAATTTTTATTTAAACTTTACGTATAATGAAATTTAGGCGTGTTTGCGATATTTTCCACCCTTTTAAATATAAACGAAATAATAAAATGTGGCCTAGTTTTTTATCTTCGTTTGCAGGAGTATTTATAAAAATCTTGTAACTGTCAATGTTGTACCAACGTAGAGATAATTTAATTTAAAAAAAAAATTTCTGACAATTCAAAATGAACCAACAAATACATTTATAAATAGTTTGAATAAACCATGAAAACGTCTTCTAAGATTATGATAGTTTTACATACTTCAAGGTTCAGTGTCTAAGTCTCCTCATGTTGACAGCAATATCTACTTCTTCAAAAATACTAATTATATCTACAGTAAAAGCAATTGTTACAATATGTTTCAAGTTTTTTTAACCATTTGTAAGGTCTATCACTGCAAATCTTAAAATGTGACATTACATTAATGTAGTGCGTAGCTTCAGAAAGAGAAATAATAGCTTTATTAGTGACGTCATTTTAATACTGTGCATACACTTTTTTTATTGCACATTTTGCTCTATTGCTGCTAAAAGAAAACATAGGTGACGGAGAATTTATATGTTATTGCTAGCCTTTACGAATGTAACTCATACCTGAGATTTAATTTAAGTAAACGTAAATTTTCCAAATATTATTATTTAGGTTTCTTGCATATAATTATGAAGCAATTGACAGGATTTCGATGATTATATAGAATAAATATTCTGTGTATCAATCATTTTTATTACGTCGGAATGGCCCTTTTTAATCGTGTTAACATTGAAGTAGAAGCTAGATTCTTCATAAAGTCCATCCTCGTTGTATTTGTTGTATTGTTTTAACCACAAATGGTTAAAAAAACTTGAAACATATTGTAACAATTGCTTTTACTGTAGATATAATTAGTATTTTTTGAAGAAGTAGATATTGCTGTCAACATGAGGAGACTTAGACACTGAACCTTGAAGTATGTAAAACAATCATGATCTTAGTGGACGTTTTTATGGTTTATTCAAACTATTTATAAGTATGTATTTGTTGGTTCATTTTAAATTGTGTCAGAGAAATTTTTTTTAACCAATTATATCTACGTTGGTATTGTGGTACGTTGGTTACTTGTATTTATACAAGACTCTTATAAATACTTCTGCAAACAGAGATTGAAAAATTCAAAACTTGGCCACATTTTATTATTTCGATTAACTTTAATATTTAAAAGGGTGTAAAATATCGCAAACAAGCCTAAATTTCATTATACGTAAAGTGTAAATAAAAATTACCACTGTCTTATAGACCTAACTGTAAAAAATGAATGCTGTACATAACTATTTACCATATAAATTCAGTTATCTACTCCCGCGGTGTCATTGTTTTTATGTACTTATATATAAATAAAATTATATTCTTATTTGGCCTGAAGTGATGGCGAAACATTGTGTTTTTAAGGCAGATTTTGTGACTGACGACACAATTAGATTAATTCCAGGAGAGTTCGTACACGCATGTAGCAACAAGCTCCAAAGTAACTTCGTTTCAACAAACGATGTCATATTCTTTAATTTTAATAAATTCTGATAATAATAGGAAGACTGAATTCTGAATCTTTTTTTAAAAGTGAATTTATAGTGGATTAAAAAATCCATCTGTTGGAAATTATGAATGCAACACAATGTGTTATGTCAAATCCTTTTGAGCTGTGCTTTAGAAGACGCTTATTTGTAATGTGGAGGTAAAATGTTTATTGAATTGTTTAATATTAATATTATTAAATTAAACGAAGAATCGATGTTGAAATTTAGATAGTCTTATTATCTTTTGTTAATTTTGTTAGTTACAGTATTTTCCTTATACAAATATATGGTAAATTCAATATAAAAATAAAGTTGCTGTTTGGAACCTGAACATGAACATTTTTTTACACGATTAAAATGAGTTTTAAGTAATTGTCGCCATTTACTTTATACAAATACCTTTTAAAACATTATACACCCTCCGGCTCCAGTGACAATGCTATCAATAGGAGTAATATGACTTGCATATCGGTTTAATGCTAATTGTTTCAAATGAATAAGAAAGATCCTCATTTAATTTCTGCTGTGCTCTTTCATACGATGAGTTGAGTTGTAGCAACTTCATTCATATTGAAAATAAGAAAATAAAACACACAATCCACTTTTTAATGATAAAAAATACACTAGTTAGTTATAGATTTAACAAATACAAATTATATGTGTTCAGGATTGTAGTAAAGTATTTAAAGACAGAAATATTATTATTACATAGGCCTACTGAGCATAATTATTCATACAAAAGTTATCTAAGGTAAATGTAATGTAAGAACAGCTAATAGAACAAGTTGTGGTTTGTAGCGTTTCTTTAAAATCACCACATATTTTTTAAATAATAACAACCTTCTCCACTACTTACATAAATTTTAAACTTGCCGCTAATACAAGTAGTGTCGCCTCACCCTGTCTAGCTGGTTCGGTACAAACCAAGGCACAGCTGTTTCCAAATAAGCATACGGCAAGCTACCGGTGTAACAAAGAAACCTTGACTTGACATTGGGCATTCAAAAACGCTTCGAACTGGTCACACGATGTACAAGTGAGAGTGAAATCTAAAAGTGATTAGTTAAATTTTTTTTCTTAAATGTAAAATACGTCATCTGATTTTTCAAAAGGAGAAAAGCGTCTCAAATGGTTTTCCACACGTTTCTTATTCTCTCTTCAATGAGGGCCTGTCGAAATTCTTCCTTCACGTAAACCAGGTACAAACTCTTTGCTTTGTCCTTATTAAAGTAAAATATATATATAATAATAATGACTTTAACTGTGTCAATTATCATATTTTTTTTTGTGTAAACTAATTCTGGACAAGTTTTACACTCTATTTAGTTTTAATATTTCCTGTCTCTGTTTTAGTTAAAATTTGTTCTTTAAATATTATTAGCTAAAATGTTAAAAATAGCCACTGTATAAACGGCTTTAAAGTTATTGCAAATTGCCTTTTTTAACATGAATTTCATAAACAATAAGTTTTTGTAAGAACTTGTACAATCTCTAATGAACTAAGTTTTCGACAGTTTTTAACTGGTTGGACTACAGGCGTAAAGCATCGTTCGCCAAAAAAAAAAAAAAAAGTTAAAACCACCAGCCTGTAAGATATATATGTGGTATTTCAAGTTAATAAATAAAAGCAATATTTAGTAAAACCACTAGTGTTTTTACTAAATATTGTGTTTTTAGTGTCTGTAGGCTTACTTTAATTTGGTAAGTCTTCTACGATTTTATAACCATTAAAATAATATGCTCTCTAAAAATAATTTACTAAACCATGATAAAATCTTTTGGTAAAATAATTGATATTTTGTTATATGTTCCACCCAATAAATATTGCTATTATATACATTATACTTCTTTCAGTTCGCAACTCGTAACTATTTGAGTAACCATTGGGTTGTGTATTTATTAGTGGTCTTTCATCCAACAGTTTGGTATTAATAACGCACAAGTACATTGAGGTCTATTTATTGAGTGATAATTTTTTATGGAAATGAGCTTTAATGGTCATCAACAAAATCAAATTCTCGTTGGTTTCAAAATTTTCAAGCACTTCTCGTGCAAACTGTACACGGTGTTCGTAGTCTCAATGAACCAAATGGTGACACGTATTGGGGATGAAATCTGAGATCTCCTTTTAAAATTCTTCCAACGGGCGTTTCGAGAGACGTAGCACGTAAACAAACTGAACGTTTAATCGGAGGGGTCACTCTCGACACGTTTCAGTACGTTGTAACTCAGAGGTGATATTTTTAAGGATGAATTCTGTCGTATTAAATCCATTAAAACATATCATATTCCGATCAGGTATACTGCCACGACGCACGATATTACAATGATTACGGAAATCTAGTTAAGTCTGCGTCCCAAATTCATCGTTAGCGAAAAATCACCGCATAGTAAACATACTGGGAGTAGCGAGCGAGCAGTCAAACAGTAAGGACGTAGTTTGTGGCTCTCTTATCTCTACTGTGCAAACACTGTGTGGATGATATAAAACAAGTTATCTGTTATGCTGGATCCTGCAAGAATTTAGCTCAAATTAAGCTTGGTGAAATAATTATTTTATTTCAAGTAATAAGTTACCGTGATGCGAGTTTTGGTGTTGGCATATGTCACAGAATATTAAAAAGTATTTTTCAACAACGTCCGGTGGGAAACGTAGCCGATCTCAGACGTCTCCGGAGTTGGTTGAACCAAAGACTGTGAAGAAATCTACAAGTGATCGACTTCTGAAAGAAAGCATGGATATGGGTGCAGTGATAGAGCAGTTGGACACATTGTTGGATAAAAAGCTCGAAAAGTTGGCTACAAAAAGTGATATACAGAGTCTGATGACAGAAATCGGTAGACTGCGGGAGGAAAATAAAGCATTGAAAGAGGAAGTAGAGGGGATGAAACAGACAAACTCTACGATTATATATAGACTGAATGATTTAGAAAACAGAAACCGTAGAAATAACATTATATTTAGAGGTTTAACGCACGATGAAAGGGCCGATTGTGTCACGATTGTGAAAGATTTCTGTGTAAATGTGCTTGGCGTAAGGAGTGAGATTTGGATAAATAGAGCTCATCCCTTGGGGTCAATAAGAAGAGATGGTCCCATCATAGCGCATCTACCTGACGACCATGATTTTAACTGTGTTTTGTTTAACGCTGGGAAACTTAAGGGGACTAATTTCTTTGTGAGCAGGGATTTTTGTAAAGACACTCGAATAACAATGGCAAAATTTTTCCAGTTGAAGAGAGAATTAATGAAAGTGGCTCCGAATAAGCGTATGCTAGTGGTGCAAGACAAGTTCATAGTGGAAAATTACGCGTTTCGACTTGAGGATAAGCGTTTGATGCTGGGAGGAGAAGATGGCAGCCAAAAGCTGATACAACTTCTGGGACACGATGTGGGAGACTTAGTGATGAAGGTTTTGAATGATGACTCCGGGAAGAAGAGCAAGTGAAAGAGAAGTGTCTGTCAGAGTGAAAGTGGTGTGAAAAATGTGTGTGTATATACCCAACCTCTGTCTTGTTTACAGTTTTCTGTTCTTTACTATAATATTGCAGGATTAAAAGGTAAGCACGTGTCTTTCTTTAAGTATATTGCAAAATTTGATATTTTTTGCCTCGCGGAGACCTTTGTGGAGAAATTTGTAATTGAAAGGTATGATAGTTGTTTTACGGAAATTGAGCTGAGTTGGGATCCAGCAAAGAGGGAAGCTGTCCGTGGGAGGGCTAAGGGTGGACTAGTGATAGGGTATAAAAAGAAGTTGAAAAATATTTGTAATTTTGAAAAAATTGGTGGAAAAACATTGGTAAAAATAGTAATCGATAACAAAGAATATTTTTTAGTTTTTGTATACCTTTCAGGGGGGAATTTATCGGACTGGGAATGAGATTTTACAGAATTAGTTAATTTCTTGGATATTAATGGGGATACAAACAACTTTATTTTAATGGGTGACTGCAATTCTAGGACAGGCGATGAACAGTTTCTGCCAGAAGAATTGGAGCTCGAGAGTGTTGCGGGTAAAAGACATTCCACAGATTGCGTTATAAATCAGAAAGGAAAGTATTTTCTGGATATGTGTGTGCAATAACAATTTAGTAATTTTGAATGGGCGTGCAGAAGGGGATAGTAGTGGGGAGTACACGTTTGTAAGTCGACAAGGAGCGTCGGTGATAGATTATTGCTGTATGTCAAATGAAAGCGTAAAAAAAATATTAAAAACGTTTATGGTAGGAAAAGAGATATTTTCACAGCATATGCCGTTAGTATTGGAGTTAGTGTCGGATAGAAATGACGGTATGAACCTTAGTAAAACAAATGGATTATTACCGATTATGCCAAAATTAAAATGGGAGATGAGGGGGGAAGAGAAGTATAAAACAGCTGTTAGGAATGCGGTTCTAACCAAAGGGAAATTATCTCAAGATGTAAACATAGCATTGGAAGTAATATCGGATATTATATGCGGGGCTGTTGACTCAAGCGATAGGACTAAGTTTAATAGTAGCAAAACAAACAAAGATAAGCAGGTTGTAGGGAAACAAAGGTGGTTCGATAGAGAGTGTCAAAGGGCGAGGCAAAAACTTTTTAATTTATTGAATTTATTCCGGAAAACTAATTCCACTTTGGTGCGGTGTGATTACGTTCATGCTTTAAAAAAATATAAGTATTTGTGTAAACACAAAAAAGAATATTTCTTTAATAATGTTATTCGAGCTTTTAATGAAGCTAAGGATTCGAAAGATTTTTGGAATTGTGTAAAGATAATTAAGGGGGGGTCTTTTGTCACTAATGCTGATATTTCTCCTACCGAGTGGATAGATCATTTTAAGAACTTATTTAATACATGTGTAAATGACGATGATATATTGTACGCCCCGTATTTCGTGGAGGATGAAATTTTAGATAAATCAATTGTTTTGAAGGAATTACAAGAGGTCTTGATTAAAGCCAAGCACAACAAAGCTCCGGGGATGGATAGAATACCATATGAATTTTATAAGTATGCTCCTATAGAGTTTTTAAATTTATTAGTGGATTATTTTAACAATGTTTATGATAAGAGTGAGGTTCCTAAAGCATTTAAGAGAGCTATTATTTTTCCAATATATAAAAAGGGTGACACAGCTAAAGTTGAAAATTACAGGGGTATTTCTTTTATGGATGTGAATGCTAAATTGCTCACAGGAATATTATTAAATCGGTTAGTTGAATGGGTTGATAAAAATCAAATTTTAAATGAAAACCAAGCGGGTTTTAGGAAGGGATATTCGACCCATGATAATATTTTTACTTTAGTGAATATTGTTAGTTTAAAATTGAACACCAAAGGCAACAGGGTCTATTGCTGTTTTGTTGACTTTAAGGGGGCCTTTGATACTATTAATAGGCATGCACTATTCTATAAATTGCATAGCATAGGTTTGTCATTTAAATTTATGAATGTATTGAGATCGTTGTATACTGATACTGTATCTCGTGTGTGGTGTCAACAAGGTTTGTCGCAGGAATTTGATGTTGGTATCGGTGTAAAACAGGGCTGTCTTCTCTCGCCGCTTTTATTCTCATTGTTTATGAACGATTTGGATGAGGAGTTGGGTGGGGGGGGGGGAGTTGTTGGTAATATTTCGGTCAGGTCACTCCTCTATGCTGATGATATAGTACTGTTTGCGGATAAACCAGTATCATTACAAAAGATGCTTAGTAAACTTAAAATCTATTGTAACACATGGGGACTTACTGTAAATAGGGAAAAAACTAAGATTATGGTATTTAGACGTGGTGGAAGTTTGTCAACGCGGGAAAAATGGTATTGGGAGGGTGAACGGGTTGAGGTTGTAAATAAATTTAAATACTTAGGGGTTACTCTAAAATCTAATCTAAATTTTAAAGATCATGGGAAAGAGAGAGTGTCATCAGCGAAGTTTGCCTTTAACAGGATGTATAGCAGTATTTTTGCTAAAAATGACATATATATTTCGGCTAAGTGGACGGTATTTAACTCGATATGTCGGGCTATCGGTGTAAAACAGGGCTGTCTTCTCTCGCCGCTTTTATTCTCATTGTTTATGAACGATTTGGATGAGGAGTTGGGTGGGGGGGGGAGTTGTTGGTAATATTTCGGTCAGGTCACTCCTCTATGCTGATGATATAGTACTGTTTGCGGATAAACCAGTATCATTACAAAAGATGCTTAGTAAACTTAAAATCTATTGTAACACATGGGGACTTACTGTAAATAGGGAAAAAACTAAGATTTTAATAGTTGGGTATGGAGCACAGACTTGGGGATTCTATCGATTGGAAGAGCTAGAAAAATTCCAACGGTTTGCGATAAAAAGAATGTATGGTTTACCGATTTCGACACCTAATTACGTAATTTATTTAGAAACGGGAGTGGATTTGCTGTGGCACTTATTCTTTAATCTGCATTGTAGCTTTGTGTTTCGTACATTTGAGTTAGCAGACGAGAGACTGACAAAGCGAGTGGCATTGTTGGTAGTGGAAAAAAATGTCGGATGGTACAGTGCTTGGAAGGATCTAGGTCTGAGATATAATTATGTATTTGATTATAAAAATAGGAAAATTGGAGTATGGCGGGAGAAATTGCGGGAGATTTCAGCGAAAATAAGGGAGGAAGAGCGTTGTGTTTGGTTAGAAAGGGCAACGCAGGCAGAGTTTAACATTCTCTACAAAGAATTGTCACTTTCGTTGGGAGATAAGTCTTATATTGGAGATGAGTACCCTCGCTCAATTATAAATACAATTTTTAAGGCCAGGTGTGGGCAATTAATGCTGAACTGCAGACCGCAGAGTCATGAGTTTAGATGTTCCTTGTGCAATTCGGGTGATATAGAGAATGCCGAGCATTTTTTGGGCTCCTGTTCTATCCTGGCGGAAATACGGCGAAAATGGCTGGGCGATGGTAAGCTGTCAAGGAAGGCTGTTGTGGAATATTTGAACGGCAAACACTGGTTTTCATTAGTGAATTACATATGGGAGGCTAAAAAATATAGAGATAGATTGATAGTTGAATTTAATTATTGAATAATTTTTCTTGTTAGACAAATGTGCTTACCTTTTTTCCCTTTTTCTAAATATATATACACATATAGTTGGTAGTTTATTTATTTAAAATTGTTTTTATATGGTTGGGAATTTTAACTTATTTTTATGTTATTTTTATTTCTTCAAGTTTTATTTGCAATTTGGAATTTTCGTATGTTAGTTTTTTGGTCCAGGTTCGATTTATTGTTTTTGATTTGCACCAGATATTTATTTATTTCCTTATTCTAGATAATTTGATATTTTAATTTAATTATTGAATAATTTTCTTATTAGACGGAAGTGCTTATCTTTCTTCTTCTGTTTTGTTCATACAGATGTTAGTTTACTTGATATGGATTTACTCAGTGGGAAATTTGTTAAACATTAACGTAAATTTTGAATGTTAGTTTTAGTACGGGTGTACTTATTACTTATTATTTTTGTTTTGCTTTTGCTTTGCTTCACATGCTTATATTTATTTACTTTTTATTTGTAATGGGTACTGAGAGTTATTTTAATTTTATTTTTATTTATACATCTATGTAAGTGTTAATATATTAAATTTTAATAAGTTTAATTATATTAAATCAAATTTGGTAATTAAAAACTCGCTACTCTGGCAGACGACCTCGGTCATGCCATCTGGGCATTGATTTTAATGTAGTAATATTAATTTTACTTTGGTTTAATAAATGCATTTATTATTATTATTATTATTATTATTATATACTGTCGTTCCCAGGCAGGTTAGAAACAGAAAATGACATAGACAGAACACAACGAATGAATTCCCTCCCCGCTGAAGATGGAGTAAATTCCGTAACGCGTCAAATATACGTATGATTATTTATATAATCATATTTTAATTACCAGTAATTTAATAATAATAATAATAATAATAATTTATTTGCCATTCGATACATTTAGTACAATAGACATAGTCAACATTGAAATTTTAATTTAACCTCATGTTTCTATTAAAAATCTCTACACACATACTCTATTACTTACACATAACAAAAATAGGCTAAAAATTTATCATATCCTTCTTAAGTGTATAAAATTCCTGTAATGAATAAAAGGGGTTCTCGACAAGCCAAGCATAATACGTTCTTAAACATTTTTTACTTGGGGTAGCATCAAGGTTATTACTAATCTTGTTGTATACTTTTAAACCCACCGACAAATGACAGTTTGATGATTTCTTCAGCCTATAGTATCTCAAGTTTATTTCCCTTCTATTTCTTGTATTGTATTTATGAATTTCATGTCTCTTGTACAGTTCATCAAGTTAACTTATCGTATACCTAACCACTTCATACAAGTACAAATTGATTACTGTGAGAATATTCAAACTAACAAAAAGAGGCTTGCAATGTATTCTCCCATGAGACTTAGTCATAGCTCTTACAGCTTTTTTTTGTACTATCAGTACATCTTTTATTTTGCAGCTGTTTCCCCACAATACAATCCCATATGACATAATTGACTGAAAAATGCAAAATAAACATTTCTCAAATACCCTTCTCCAATAACCTCATGTAGCCTACTCAACAAGAAGACAATTCTTGAAAGTTTCCCAACCACAAAATTATTTATGTGGAGTCCATGTCAACTGCCTATCAACATAAATACCCAAAAATTTAACACTCTCCTCTGCATTACAAGAATCAACATTTTTCAAACTGAAAATCAATTGTTTCGTTTTAACATCATTCAGAAGAAGCCCATTCGCCCTAAACCACTCGGAAGCACTGGCTACTGTGCTAGCTACCATTGTTTGTAATTTATTGACATCATTGCTTATTGTCAAAAATGTTGTGTCATCTGCGTACATGCTACAATGTGCTTCAACATTATCAGGTAAATCATTAACAGCAATCAAAAACAAAATAGGTCCCAATACAGATCCCTGCGGAACACCAGCTTTAATATTTAAGATAGAAGAAAACCCACTTTCAGTATAAACCAACTGCTTCCTACCTTCCAAATATGACTTGAAAAATTTTAGCTGATTATTAATGAAACCATAATATTGTAGTTTATCAGACAATATACCATGATCGATACAATCAAAGGCCTTAGTCAGATCGCAAAAAGTTGCCTGTGCACTAGCATTATCTTCAAAAACTGTGATAACCCCCCTAATTATGGAATCCACTGCCTGCGTAGTCGATTTGGATTTCCTAAACCCATACTGTGATGCAGTGAACAGATCCAAACATTCAAAGTATCTGCCAATCTGATTACCGACAACTGACTCCACAACTTTTGCCAACACCGGTACCAATGACACTGGCCTATAACTACTTGGGTCAGCTCTTGGGCCATTTTTATAGATAGGAATCACCTTAGCCACTTTCAGTTGCTCAGGAAAAACACCATCCTGCAAACACCAATTCATACAATAAGTGAGGGGCTCTACTATGCAATAAATAATTTTCCTCAACAAATTATTTCATAAGCCATATATATCCTGACTTCGAGAGTTTTTCATCCGGCCCAATACTTTTATTATATCATTACAAGTTACCTCTTTCCACATAAACCTAGCAGAGGGAATTTTATAATTTAACATTAGTTCTTGTGAGGTGACCAGAGTTTTGGCGATACTTTTTCTAACTTCACCATCCACATCAACAAAATACTTATTAAAGTCATCTGGCAGTACAGTTATTTGTTCATCTACTTTTCCGTTATTAGATACACTTTTAACAATAACCCAAGCTGCCTTACATTTGTTGTCACTATTCTGGATAAACCTAGAATTAAATTCATGCTTAGCTTCTCTGATACCCATTCCATACATTTTTCTACATTTACACAAAAGTCTCTTTACTTCAGGTGAATTATTAATCCTGTAAAGATCATTTAAAAGTAAGATACAATTTTTAATTTCTTTTAACTCCTTTGTATACCAATTATTGTGTTTTTTATACACAGTAAAATTATTTTCATTTTTATTTCTTTTTTGGACTTTAACAAACATATTCATTATGCTACAAAAACTCTTGAAAAAACATTCAAAATTCAAGCTTGCATTATCTAACTTAGGATCAGTTAACAGTTTTTCCCAATCAAATTGAGCCAGTGCATCACAAAATTTGTCAACATTATAGTTAGGAACTACAATGACCCGACTATATATGTTTTCTCTTTTACATTACTTACAAAGTCACTCATGTTATTACATGTTATGCTCAAAATGTCATGGTCCGAAAATGGAAATTTAAGAACTTCCACTTCAAATGTTTGTTTACAAAAATTGCTAAACATATTGTCCAGACAAGCCGTTAACCTAGTGGGTTCATCATTAAGATATATAAATCCATATTGTGTTAGTAAATTAATTAATTCCATTACTTTTCTACTTTTTCTTGTGACATCAAAAGAAGCATTAATGTCACCCCCAATCATAATACAATAACCCTTCCACTTACTCACATATTTTAACAGCTTATCCAGTTTTGCAAGGAACACATCAGTACATCCATTAGGAGCTCTATACAATGAAAATATTATACACTTCATTTCTTTGACTTCCATTCGAGCAATCTCAAAGTTAACCTCCTCACTTAACCAATCAAGATTCAAACAACTACTCCTAATATTATTTTTAACAAGAATTGCTGAACCCCCTCTTATAAATTTAGATCGACAGAAGTCACTACCCCAGTAATATCCATCAACTACATTACATTGTAATTCATCTTTTAAGAGCCAAATTTCCGTCAAACATAAGAAATGATAATCACAATTGATAACAAAACTCTGTAAAATTTCTGATTTGCCTCTAAGTCCCTGAATATTTAAGTATGACACTCTTATACCCTTATTACTTCCGAACTTCTCACTGCAATATATGTAAACACAAACAGAAAATGTATATTTATTTATTTATTTGTACAAAAAACCTGACACTATTACATTAATTATTAATATGAATAACAACAACAATAGTATTTCAAAAGAAAAAACGTAAATATTGCATTCCAGCTTTAAATAACTTATGAGGAATAAAAAAGGAAAAAGAAATATAGAAATATATACAAAAAATGTAAAAAAAATATAGGCACTATCTTCTCTTATACAATTCCATCTACACAACTCATGGATCAAAGAAGATAGAAATTAATCAACAAGCAATTTAACGATATATAATACAATAATAATTCATTACCAAAAATAAACGAGAATACATTTATACAAAAAGTATATATCACTATGCCATTTCTATGAATTATATAAACGTATATAATATAAATGGTATGTCACGTTTGGTAAATGTTTCCTTTTAGTGTACTATTATAAATATATATATATATATATATATATATATATATATATATATATATATATATATATATATATAAGGACAATATTTTTTCTCATTATTTCAGAGAGCTAAAGTTGCCATGGAAATAAATTACATGCATTTACTTGTTCTAAGACTTTGTCACATCACTGTTGAGTCTGAGCACTTAAGTGAGAGTTGATTTCTGGCCATTACACAAAACTTCTTTCTCTGTTAAGAGATTTCAAGTTGCAAAAGGAAAAGCTTTTAGTAAGAAAGGTTTGTTACAAAAAGAGACGATTTTATACGTGTTTTTCATTGTTATGTTGATAGTTTACCTAATACTTACATGTGTAAATTAATAACTGTGATGTACTAACTGATAAAATTGCAGCAAAGTTAGCATTATATAATTTAGGTATAAGCGCAGTAATAATCTTGTTATCCCATGAATCGACATTACTGATTAATTTGTACGAATAGACTAGAGTACTATGCCTATGGGTATGTTGTATCTATTAATAATACATCCATTTTTTGTACTTTATAATATTCTATTACAACTTGCAAGGTAGGTTTTCCTATATAAAACGTTACGATTGTTATGTCGATATTTTCAATCCGTAATTTACTTTTGTGTACATGGTTTTCTGGATTTTATTCCATTAATTTGTACGTTTTGTTTTATTTGTTTAAACATAAAATACCCTTTAGGTAATATTATTTATAGTAGGAGGTGCGGTGGGTGGAGTCTCTTTATATAATATATTTTGTTACCGTCTGTGGCTTACTTACGTATATTTCACGTGTTTCGAAATTTATTCCGACAATCGGAACTAGGAGGTCGGTATCACAATAAAATTAAACACAATAACACACAACAATTGCACATATAAAATTGAAAAACATGAAATTTAAACTGAACTTTAAAATGTTAGGTACGCACCATGGAGGCTCGGAACCGAGGCTCAGTTTAAATTTTGTGTTTTCCAATTTTACATGTGTAAATTTTGTTTGTTAGTGTGTTTAATTTTAACCTGATAACCACCTCATTGGGAGCGATTATCTGAAGATGGAGTAAATTCCGTAACGCGTCAAATATACGTAAGTTAAGTCACAGACGGTAAGAACAAAATATAATTATTTGTATTATAATTGTGATTTGGATACTTTACTATTATGGGTCTTTATCTAACTTTTTTATCATTTAGCAAGGAAAGCAAACATCCAAGTAGTTTCACTTCTACAATTTGAATTTTAATAACTTTACCACACACTTATAATATTACCGCAAAGCAATAATTTTGTTAGGACTGATTCCATTGTTTTGTCACAAGCTTTATTTCATCAAATCTATATTCAAAGTATATTCTAGTATTGACTTCACAAGAAATGTTGTCTAACCCTTGTTTAATTCTTTAGACAGTCACTGTAAAATAAAAGCTTTTACTTCTGTTTTCTCTACCGACTTTACCATTAAACGGTAACACCACAAAAATTATAGGATGTCCCGATAAAATGGCACGAGTCAAAAAGATGAAAGCATACATTGTTAGACAATTATCTCAAAAAGAATGTTCACCTAATGAATATTTCACTCACTCCCTTCACGATAAATCTGCCTAGAAATCAGCAAATTTTACGATTTTTGTATTGCATATCTCACAAGGAAAAAATTTAATATTAAGATAAAACTATAGCCTGGAAGTAGATCCTCTGACGAGTAATTTGCACTACGAAAAATCAAAAAAACTTTGAAAGAAGCGGTGTAATATATTGAGGGTACATTTTGTACTCACAACATACTAACTAAAAAACTGGGGTATAGAAATAATTGCAACTAGATTGAAATTAAAACATGGTCTAATCTTCTCGCTGGCTGGGAACAGAGTAGGACGCTCAAAATAGTATGTTCATGGATGTTGCTATGTGAGGGTGGGGGTTAGGAATA